>JAKSZT010053928.1:25344633-25532224 GCA_026826555.1 Tolypeutes matacus | reverse complement strand
GGGAAGTTGGGTTCGGGGAAGAGAGAAGTTGGGTAAACATTACCTCAACACGCTGTGGGTGTTATGATTATTTGAGTCATAAAATATGCAACTTAAATTTCACAATGATTGAAAGATCTTATTTACAAAGATTTTAAGTGATTTTGAGAGGAAAGTGAGTCATATTCATCTGTTACTAAGAGGCAAGAATAAGGTCATATTTTGAGACATTTCTGAGACCTGGTAAGTAGTTGCTTGAATCATGAAGCATTAAAATAGCCACAAAAGCTTATTTTATGGTATTTCTTTAGAAATTGAGTGAGCATGCCCTCTCAAGGTTGAGGGAGACAAAGATGACTTGTATATTTGTTTTATGGTCTAGCCAGAGGCCAAGGTGCTGTGATTATTGGTGCTACAGACATACATTAATAGATAGGGAAATGAATGTTCTATAGATTTTCCTAGAAAAGGATGGTGAGTGATCATATTGTCTATTATTGGTGCCAAGAATTGTATGAAAAGTGAAAAACAAAGTTTTTACTAATTAACGTTATATCTTTAATATGTAGTGTCCAGAGATTTCATCAGTCACAAACTTGCACAATAAGCTTATTGGTTAAATATATTCTGCTTTTATCTTTATCCCCAGTATTAAAGTTACATTAAATGGCAGATAAATAACAGTATGGATTATTGACTGTATACATAAAAGTAACAAATATGCATTCTGAACTCAGAACGACTGCTTGGTGAATCAGTGAATGAGATGGCTACCCTTGTTGAAAATACAAGAGCTGAGGAAAGTCCTGGGAGGACCATGGTAATATCAATCATCTAGTTTTTATCTTTTATATGTTCATTGAAAGGATATGGGCATTGTGATTGTTCTCCATTAATTCTGATGCTCAGCTATTTCAACTTGTGTTCCCCATTGAAATACATTCCCATAACAGAGGTTATTTATTCCTTCAGTAGAAATGCTGCAATTTGAGTGAGTAGTTTGTAATTTCTATAATTCTCTTTTTCACTATAACCTATTGGGTCCCTATTCCAATACCTACTTCTGACTCCTTTGACATTGGAAAAATTACTTTATACTCTTCCCCATCCTTGCTTTCCCTCATCTGTAGAATGTGAATACTTATCTCTATGGGAAATGTGTTTTATTAAAGGCCTATTAACCTCTTGAAATAGAAAAGTGTAGTTTTGGTGGAGTTTGCTTTCCTATGGCAGTTGGTATCAAATCTTCTTTAGAAATCTTTAGAAATGCCTTTTTCTATAAATGTGTTTTTCAAGGACAAATGAAAAGTTGTTAGCTCTGCCTCAAAAGAAGGAACTGCCTTTATTCTAACAACTGAACCTAAGCAGGCTCCTGCCACCTGATGACAAAAATGTTTTTAGACCTTTAGAAGGCAATAAAAAAGGCTCAATCATACATAGAGAATGGTGCTAATTATAATGTAACTATTATGGAAATATTATGGAAATGTATAACCTGTATGATCAATATTGTGTTTCAGTTTATTTTAAATGTTTCTTAACTTGGAGAATTTATATAAATTAGAAGTTTCTGCATTTCTAGGGAGATATAGCTATAAGGAATGACTTAAGGATCAGAAATAGCATTTTACATATTACATCATTAAAAATGTTGAGAGTTTCCTAATTATTTTTTATACCTTTATAATATAATTCTTATTTAAGAAGCCAGTAAGGAAAGTGTTTGTTTACAAGTAATAAAAAGTGTTTTAGGGATGGTACACTACACAGGCCAATAAACAGATTGGCTTAAATACAAAATCTTCTGACAATCTTATGCAGAAGTCATTTAGGAAAGCTCTTTCCGATAGTATGTCCCAAACTTTACTAATCATGAAAATACTTATTCCTTTTCAAGTAAAGATGGTGTAAACTGGTTGGGTTGGGGAGTTGGTTAGAAGCATGGAAGAAGAAAATAAGATATATAACTTTTTCCTGACTCTGTTGATTTTTTTAAATGCATTATTCTTAAGGATCCCAAAGGAATGCAAAAGAGAGGGACTTATTGTAATTGCTTAAATCCTTTTTGAAGGCTTTTATTAGGATCCATCTGGGAGCAGATGTGAGTTAAGCAGTTGAGCACCTGCTTCCTACATGGGAGGTCCCGGGTTCGGTTTCCTGTGCCTCCTAAAAGCAAACAAACAAAAAACAACAAGCAAACAAATGAAAAAACCAACTCAGGGGAGCCGATGTGGCTCAGTGGTTGAGCACTGGCTTTCTATACACAAAGTCCCAGGTTCAATCCCCCGGCTCTGGTACCTCAAAAAACACCAACAAAAAACAAAAACAAACAAAAATAACCATCGATATATTGTTATTAGATATATCTAAGAAGGCACTATAAGAAAGCTGAGGTCAGAAGAGAATTGGTATGTTTGAAAGCAGGGACAAGAGGAAAATGGAGAACCTAGCAATTCTGGAACTGGCAGAATTGGAAATGTGACAGTTTCTTAATTCCAATCAGTAAAACATAAAAACAAAACAAAAAAAAAACACAACAAAACACACACACAAGGAAGGAGCCTATTGCTGTTCAGCATTTGTCTTAAGCTGGTCACACAGTCTTAATTGATCACAGAGTCACTCCCTCCCCTGCAAGAAGATTTTTTTCTTCCCACTCAGTGCACTGACCTGCATGCCTCCCTGTGAAGGAGGATACTTCTCTAACCCTCACATCCCAATGGAATGTGAGCAAAAGTGACGTATGCCACATCCAAGCCAAAGCTTTAGAAGGGATCCCATGGTTCATCTCTGCCTCTTACATCTGCACTCTGCTATAAAAACAGCATGTCCCAGAGATCATTTAGGCTGAATCCAAGCGTGCGAAGACATACAGCAGAGCCAAGCAGAGCTAAGCAGTGTCATGACAGCCATAGCCAAACTACAGTTTACATAAGATATGAGAAAAATAAATACTTTCCGATATAATCCACTGAGCTATGGGGACTATTTGTGACAGCAGCAAAAATGTCCGGTTTAGAAAATTCTTGTGAAAACAAAAATGCCTAATACATGTGTTATGGATTGAATCATGTCCCCCACAAAGTCAAGTTCAAGTCCTAATCCACAGTCCTGTGGGAGTAAACCCATTGGTAAATATTTTCTTTGAAGATGTTATTACTTAAGGTGAGGCTAAACTGAATCAGGGTATGACTTAATTCAGTATGACTGGTGTCCTTATAAACAGAGGAAATTTGGACACGGGTGAAAGACAGAAAGGCATTAATGGCCATGTGATGGATGTAGAGATCGAGTTCTCTAGGCAAGCCACCACCAGAATACTACAGACTTCAGAGAAAGAATGATTCTCTTGACATCCTGATTTTGGACTGTGTCTTTCAATCAGAGACAATAAATTCCTGTTATCTAAGTCAGCCAGACTGTGGTTTTTATTATAGCAGCCTTGGCAAACTAAAGCAGTAGGTGGCAAAGATTTTTCTGCACCCTAGGAGTGACAACATATTTGATAATATATTTGCTTGAGATAGCTTGCAAGGCAGTTATTTTACTATTAAGGACTGTGGCTTTGGACAAAAAGTTTTCCAATGAGCACATCACTAGCATCAATATGTTGTTATTAGATATATCTAAGAAGGCACTACAAGAAAGCTGAAGTCAGAAGAGAATTGGTATGTTTGAAAAGCAGGGACAAGAGGAAAATGGAGAACCTAGCAATTCTGGAGCCAGCAAAATTAGAAATGTGACAGTTTCTTAATTCCAGTCAGTAAAACATAAAACTAGGGAATCTTTTGAACTGTCGTCTCAGGGTAAATACTAAAGTATGTAAGATTTCTGAATGGATTAATATGATCTTTCAGTTGGATGAAATGGATCAGGGAAGAGAACAGGGCATAATCCCACAAAAACCTGATGGGCTTAAAGTACCTGAAATTAAGTCAGGAGAAAGAAATTGTTACAAAGGAACTTTAAAATTGCTGACTGCATATGGAGCTGACTATAATACAATTTTTAAACATCTCTAATTTTTTGATGAACTTGTATTAGCACAAGTAACAAGAGTCTTGGAACAAAGAAATGGACTGTTGAAGACATCAGTAAACCCTTGGACCCCCAACTTTGATTAACAGATAACAGGCTGACAAAGCTTTTCCATCCCCAGGAAAAATAAAAAGCCCAGAGAAGTCACTGCAATTCTGAAATCCTGCTGGGGAATCACTGTGAGAACCCTTATTCTAGAGTATGCAATGATTTTTTATTAGGCCTTTGTTGTGCTTCTTATTCTCCATGACTTTTGGCTCCATGCTCTGGAAAGTTCTTCATTTTCTATTATCTTTCTTGGCTATATCTGAAGAAAGCAATGGAGAATCTTTAAACACAATTGCTTGATTCATCTTGGTCTTTTCTTCTGTCCTCTGTCATAAGAACAAAATGTCACTGATAGAGTTCCAGAATAAGAAGACATGAGAGAGCTGACAGAGTCACAGCAACAATAGCCAACTTGCAGCTTGCATGCAATATGAGTGAGAAAGAAATTATTATTAATATAAGCAACCCACTGAAATTTTGGAGTTGCTTGTTGCCCAAAACAGATTTAAAACATCATTTATCTTTCCTTTTTATTCATAAACTTGTTACTGATCTACTTACTCTTTCCATTTTGCAAATCAGGAAACTTGTTCTCAACAGAATACACGGTATGATCTCTTTCAGAGTATAAGATGTATGCCCCATTCCGTAAGAGATTCCATCCTAACTGCCTCATATAATCACCAGATTCGTGATTACCAGGCAAGGAATTGGTTCCCAGATGCAGAAACAGAAGTTTTTTGAATTCACTCAATGAAGAAATATAAATTAACTCATGGGTTAGATAAAAGGGAATGGTGGAAAGAGGAAGCATCCAATATAAAGACAAATGTTATTGTAATAGCACAAAATTTTTCACACAATTTTGTACCTAAAGATAATTGAGGAACCTATAAAAATGCAAAATATAATAAATTTTTAAAAAATATTGTTCTGAATATGGACTTTTATACAAGCAATATTTCTGAATGCTACGTTCTCTTTTATAAAAACCTCCTGAAATATATATGGATTTACTATATTCCATGACTCTTTCTTATATAATCTATAGTTCAATACTTTTTATGTGAATATGAACATGCCTCATTTATTCATATTGTAATCTCCATATAAGGCACTTAAGAAGTGCTCAATAAATATTTGTTGAATTAAACTGGACTTATGATATTTTACCATCATCATTGTTGTTAAAAGTAATTTTCTAAATCAAGGACAGTTTACCAATCCCTACAGGCCAGTTCCAATCTACCCTCAAGCTAGATTGTTTTTTATATTTTTAATATAAGTAAGTGGTGCATGGTAAGTGAAAGCTTTCTGGGAGCTGTTCGGGCAGTTATTCTCAGTCTTAAAATAGGACAAGGAAAAAAGTACAATCTTTTTCTCCTTACAGTTTTTGGTCATTTTTGTATGGAGATATAATACCTAAAAGTGCTTTGCAGCCATCTTATGACCATGTGGGGACAAGCCAAAGGATAAAAGCCAACACAGTGCAGATGATATAGTGAAAAGATGGGGGGAAACCCTCAATCCTTAATGATGTCATTGAATCTTACTTTGAAGTATCATAATTATGTGTCCTGATATGAGTATTAATATTAATGATTCCCCCCTATTATTTAAGGTAGTTGACTCAAATTTTATATTACCTGCATCTGAAAGTATCTTCAATGAAACTGTAATTGGAATTTGGTTGCAAAGTGTTAATAAGCATTCAGATCTTCTCTGAAATATCAGGCTGGGGTTTGTAAGCTGCTTAGATAACGTGAGGACATCTGGATGAGTAAGCACCTCAGATATTTTAGTTCTGTATCAGGAAAGATTTGGCATGATTAATTTAAATTTTGTCATATTATTCGAGCAAGAATGCGAAAATATTCCTGGTGGCATCCAAGCCATGATGTTCTCAACTGAATATAAATGATCACAACATATAAACAATACTCAAACAAGCCCACTCGGCAACTGTTTGGGAAGACAGACTCAAGGACATTGCACAACTACAAAAATTATTTGATCATCTCCATCTTCTATTACATCTTTACAAATGACATCTCTATTCCAGCTTTAACTACCCATCTCCTAGAATAGAAATTAGAAGATCCTTGTCTTAGTTTGCCATGACTGCTACAATAAATGCCACACACTGGTTGGCTTAACAACAGGAACTTATTGTCTCATGGTTTTGGAGGCTATAAGTACAAAATCCAAGGATTGTGGCTGACCATGCTTTCTTCCCCAAATCTGTAGCATTCTGGTACTGGCTTGTAGCAATCCTCAGGGTTCCTTGGCTTGTGTGACAGTTTAAGATTATTTTTGTGAATCCCAAAAGGAAAAAGATTATGTTTATAAACTTATCTATTCTTCTGGGTGTGATACCCTTTGAGGGTCAAACCTGATATAGAAGGCCTGGAAAGAAATGAGCCATATGCCAGGAGAGAGAGGAAGACCTGAGAGACAAGCCCTATGCCAACCTGCAGCTGAAAGAGAGGAAGGCCAGAGGGAAAGGCTGAACCCTCGCAGAGATCAATGACCATCCTGCTTCAACACATGGCAACTGACTTTGGTGAGAAACAACCTCAAGTTGGATTCTTCAGAGCCTTGAAACTGTAAGCTTTTACCTCAAATGAATACCCTTAATAAAAGCCAACAGGTTTCTGGTACTTTGCATCGACACCCCTTTGGCTGACCAATACAGCTTGTATCTGTACCTCCTGTCCCATGGCCATCTCTCTCTCTTTTTATGGGCTTCTGGTTTCCCCTGACTTCTGGTTTCTTCCTGTGGCTTCTCTGACTGCCGGCACTGGATTTCCTCTCTTTATATGACTTCCCATAATAAGGGTTGTCATACCCTGATTCAATTTGGCCTCATCCAAAATAGGCTCTTCAGAGATCCTACTCACAAATGAGACAATAACATCTTCAAAGGTCCTATTTACAAATAGGTTCACATGCATAGAAATGCAGAATAAGACTTTGACATGTCTTTATGAGGAGATGATTCAATTCCAACAATACCCAATCATTGAATTGTTCCTGCCATTGAGAGCTTTCAAGCCAGACTGACCCAAACATCCATATTTCCTCTTTAGAATTATAAACTCTAGTCCAAGTCCTGTAAGAAGCCCCTTACAAATCCTTATGACTGCAATGCTCCCACAGTTCCTCTGGATTATGTTTTTTCCTGCTGTAACTAGGTAAATAAGCTTGACATTTTTTCCTACATTTGTTCAGACTTATTATCTGAGCAAGGCAGATGTCTCAGATGCAACAAAAATTGAGAAATTATGAAAGATTATTATAATTCGTGGTGGAGAAGGGAAGGATGTTTTCTACCATTAATTCATCATCACGGTAACAAATAAAAAAATAACCCATCTTCATTATTGTCACATTTCTAATGGGGGCAGGAGATGGGCTAACTGAAGTTCTACCCAGGTGTTAATTTCTAGCTTAACGGAACCTCTTACAAGGCCTTTGATTCTATCCTTAATAGCACTTTTCACATCTGTCTGTTATTTAATTTCAGGAAAATCAGCAGGGTATAGAATAGCTGCATAAATCTGAAAGTGGTCATGCCTTTTGCTTCTCATCAAGGCAGCCAACTGAATTTCAAGGAAATTTCTAAATATATTTTTAATTTCCAACATATATAAACTAAGAAATATGAGCAATGTCTTCCCCCACAAGGATGAATTTGAATGCAGTTCAATTCAGATTTTTAAATTGCCTATCTGAAATTATAAAATATTCTTCTTAGGAGAAATAAATATATTTAAGAGGAAAAGAGACTTTGTCTCAACAATTGGTCTTTTATTTTTTCATTTACTTTACTTCTTTTCATTATAATCATCATCAACCCTAGAAGTATAGATGATAATAAACTCGAGTAAATAATAGTCTTTTATCCCCTCTGGGTTTTAGCAATTTTCCGCATTATAGAGATTAGAAATATATTGGGAGGTGTTTTGTTATATTTAGATTTAGAAATGCCTTCTCTTTGTTTGCCTGCTACAATATTCTCCTTACCCAGGAAACATTCATCACCTCCTGGTGGTGGACTCTCTGCTGTAGTTTTATTTATTTATTTATTTATTTTTAACAAACTGGTCCCCTTGCCATGTTTTTAAAGAGTTGCTAATTAATGGGTCCAGTGGGTTATCTATTTTTAAATTTATTGTTCATAATTTATTTTCAGAATATTCTAATATTTGGAATTCTCATGCTGGAAATCAATGAAAGCCTTTAATATTTCCTAAGTATTCTATATTAAAAAACCCTGACTGTTTCATAGCAAAATATTTATAGTACTTTTTTTCCTACTGTTGTGCTTTTATAAATATCTTATTGTAATCAATAAAGTCTGTGGAGAGAAATGTCAATCTCTTTTCTTTTAATAATTCCCAATGTCTGACTTTTAAATCCTACAGACCCTAAAGATTTTTTAAAAATCTAATCAGCTACCTTTTGAGTGCTGTTGATTTAAAGATCATGATTTTCCATCATCTCATATGTCAGATGCAATGTAGAAGAATTTCTATAACTTTGTGTGCCATATTGACAAATTGTCAGGAAAATAAACAGAAGTTTATAGGAACTGAGTAGTCCAGAACCACTGGGAAAATTCTTTAGTAACAAAAGTCATACATATTTTTGGATTTTATGATTTTACCCAGAAGAAGCATAAGTTGAGCATAAATAAGTAATTACACATAAAAAATTAACCAAACTAGAATTGGTCCCTTGTATGTTACCTATAATTATATGTCCAGAGAACATTTTTTTTTGTTGGAAGTAGTGTAAATGTTGAAAGTAGTAGAATATAATAATTGTTCATTCAATTCACACTGCTCTCTGATAACGCACTGCTAGGACAATTTTATAATTGTTCTTTATGATATCTACTCCAAAAGGGAGGTACATGAAATCTACGTTCTTGAAGATTCTCTTCTTTATCTATACATCCTTGGGAAAAATGACATTATGTCACCAACTCACGTGTGTAATAACTGAAAACCAAAATAAAACTCTTTATTGAGCCCAAATTACATGCAAAGCACTGTGATAGATTTTTTCTCAGGCATTTCTCTCTCTCTCTCTCTCTCTCTCTCTCTCTCTCTCTGTCTGTCTCTGTCTCTGCCTCTGTCTCTTTTTAATATTACCTCTAGGGGCCAGGAAACTTTATCACCAATTCAGGAATGTGAACATTGAAGTTGAGAGACATTATGTGCTAAAGCAGAAGGATTTTGAAAAGTGGTTTCTAGGAAGAGTGAGATTGACAACTACTTTGGAGGAAAGTGGATCATGAAAAAGAGAGAACAAAGGAATTTTTAAGAAATGTAATGGAGATGAGACTCTTGAAACAAAGTACGATCGCTATTATTTTCCTTTGCCTGGTACTTCAGTGGACCAGTTTGGGGTGTCTGCCCTGCTGGAACGTATCTTTTCTGAGAACTTTTATCCCTGACTCAATTGCTGGTACTTAGAGATAGCACAATATCTTTCCACAGTACACTGTCTTTTGCTTCAGGTAGTTTGAAGTGGGTTCCTTGTATTTGCAACCAACAAACCTTAAAAAGGGTAAAATTTTCTATAACTTTTTACCCACAGACAGATAGAAAAAATATTTCTTTGCAATTTACCTTTTCAGTCTTAAAGCTTTAAGGAAACTATTATTTAGATGAATGTAAAAAAATTTCATGGCACTAATGGAGCTAGAAGCTAGGGCAAGAAGTTGGAAACATAGATATTAAAAAATTTATACCAGAGTGCTTAGCCTAGGGGATAAATTTTGCAGAGGTGAATAGTCTCCTCCCGCTCTCTTAAGAGTCATTCATATCTTCATTGGAGGTTGGTCAGGTGGTTCTGTGTCCAGACCCGCTGTGCCCAGGACTCTACTGATTTTAGGCTGCTGTCTATAGGTCTGGGACTATTATGCTCCTGTGCTTTCCACAGAGTATGAGTCAATAAACTTGAAAGGCCTCACGGATTTGTTTGGGGGTTAATATTTTCTAGTACCATATTTTTGTACAATTTTAGAAAACGGGTTTTTATATTTCAGATGCCTTGAAATAGGGTGGGAGGTGGGAAGCAGCACAAGATAAAATGCTGCACTTGATAGCATACTAAGTGGAAACTAAGCATGTGTACATGAGCAGTGAGTGTGTTTCTATGTGATGTGTGATGTGGAGGACAGTGAAAAGAGAATGCCAAATGCCAAACATGATCACCATATCATGTCTGGTGATCACATTTTTAGTATGCTGGGAAGGAAATAAGGTGCAAAACACACATGATGTAAGATTTTTTTTCTGTCTGATTCCCCCTGCACCCTGTTGCAAACATTTATGTTTAATTCTATACATTCAAAATGCAGTCACATTTTGAATGAGAAAAGAGTTTAAACCAAGACAAACAGTTTCCTAGTCTTTTTTTAAATATTACCCTCTGCTCCCTTTTACAGTCTCTAATGAAGACAAGAACAGCACAATACACGCCTTAAAATATTAAATGTGTTAGTAAGTAGGTTGAAATAGCCATATTTCATTTAATAGATTTCAACTCTTTTCAAAATAGAAACTTGGTATTCTTAGTTGATATTAGTGTGTAAGGAGCTTCTTGTAGCTTTTCTTTAATGGACCAAATTTCTTTCACTATTGTTGACTATGTCTAGCAGGAGATAAAATAATATATAATTTAAAATGCTTTAAATTTCATGAAGCATTCCCTCACCCCAATTAAAGACCCTATTAGATAAAAAGGGATCTTTCTCTGCTTTTTAAAATTTGAAGAAATTAAAGCACAGGGTGGTATGTGCTTTGCCCATGGCAACCCTAATCAATAATTGAAATCGTTCTAGAATCTAGACCTTCCATCCCCTAGCTCAGGCTCGTACTGCCTGTGGCAGTTTGAGATTATTTTATGAATCCAAAAAGAGAAAGATTATGTTTGTGAACTAATCCTTTCCTGTGGGTGTGAGACTTTTTCAATTGAACTATGTCGGTGAGGAGTAACTTGGGTTAAGTCTCCGCCCTTTTACTGGATCTGATATAAATGGATACAGAGAGAGACAGACACAGACACAGAAAAAGGAAGCCACCATATCTGATTCTGCCATGTCAGAGAAAGTTTTTGCCCATAGCTGAGCTGCAAGGAGAGAAGCCCTCAAGAGGCTCAAAGTGCTGAGGCCCAGTTTGAGATGAACAATATGCCTGGGCTTACAGCTGAACTCTGGAAGAAAGCAGAGCCACCAAGACTGAGAGAGGAGGCCTGGTAAGAGACAAGCCCTTTGCCAGGTTTGTCTACAGCTGCAGAAAGGTGGAGACCTCAGCAGAGTTCGGTGGCCATCTTGCTTCACCACGTGGCAGTTGACTTTGGTGAGAAAGAAACTCTTATGGTGTCTTAGGCTGGACTTTTCATGGCCTTGGAACTGTAAGCTTTTACCCCAAATAAATCCCCTTTATAAAAGCCAACCCATTTCTGATACTTTGCATTGGCAGCCCTTTGACAAGCTAAAACACTCCCTCTTGTAATATTGTGCATCATTTAAATACTCTAAAATTATGTGTCCAGTATTTTGCTCCTAAATTGCTAGGAATTTAAGGTAGATTAAAAAAAGAAAAATAGAGGGGTCTTAGGGAAAGTTTTGCTGTAGGAAAGCAGGACTTGTAAGGGAAAGGTAAAACATTTGTGATAATTTAGCCTGGAGAAGAGAAAGTAGCAAAAGTTAAAGGTGACTTTAATATGTGTCTTTAAGTAAAATGTTCCTGGGAAGAGGCATTCTACATATCTATTGAGAAGATGGCATAAATTACAGGGATGAACTACTGGGTCAAATATAAGGTAACTTTTATTAACAAGGAGTGTATTACACTCAAGAATGGGAAAAAATGAAGTTATGAGATTTCCTTTTTTAGTGAAATAAGAAAATAAACTTTTAATGTGCTTTTTACCTGTTTATAATACACCATTATGGCTATTCAAGCTTGTAATATTATATCTTGAGTTATATACCAAATTGCTGAATTTCTAAAATTCTCACATCTTATTAATGAAGATACCTGTATGATATGATAATTCTGTTTGAAGTCCACATTGCTTCATACCAATTGAATTGAATATTCTAACTGCAAGAAAGCTCAAAATAATCACAATCACAGGATCTTTAATAACTGACAATACATCAGAGTAAGCCTCTAAACTCTGCAGATGCAGGGGGAAATTCCACTTCTGGCTTTTCTCTTCTGCCCTTTTCCTCTTTTGCTTCAGTTGCTCTTCTACCACATTTCATCACTGATAAGCTACTCTCTTGGTAGGTCAGAGCAGAGCAGAACTGAAAATTCAAGATTTCTTAATATGATAACTTCTTAGCAGACTTTGCTAAAAAGTAGCAGAGGAAGAAGAAAGAAAGAAATATCACAGTAAATTTGTTTCATTTTCTCGGAGCTTTTTGATCTGTTTTATTAATGAATACTTTAATCAATACACAAAATCTTATGAGCATTTGTCAGAAAATGAGCTCTACTAAAGCACTGTTGTGAATATAAGAAAAATCTAAATTATGATATTTATACATGAAGAGCTTGTAGTGACTATCAATAAACATAACTGTAATTAGATGCTAACTGAAATGGTACAGACTTTAAGTATTATAGAAGCTTATAGGACAGGTTTGATTCAGTCATTTGATAATAATTGAGCTCATACTATGTTTATTCATTTATTCATGCATTCAGTAAGATTTAATAGAGTACCTGCTAAGTGCCAGGCACCAATAATAGAGCTATGCATTCTTGCCATCATGGAGCTATGTTTCTAGTGAAAGTTAGATGGAGAAGATAGGCAATAAATAAACAAGTACATAAGTAGACATTTACATATGGTATGTGTTATGAAGAAAACTAAAGCAAATTAAGGGGAGAGTGAGTGCTGTTGTACTTGAGTGAGGAGTGCTACTTTACTTAGGTTTGCCATGGAGGCCTCACTGATTCCTTGAAGAAGCTGAAGGAACAAGCCTTTTGGATACCTGGAGAGGGCTTTCTGGAAAGAGGGAGGGCTAAGGACAAAGGGTTTGAGGTGAAATGTGCTTAGGGTAACTGGAATGGAGTAGTTCTGGGCTACAGTACAAGGGGAAGAGACTAGGGAGGCAGTGATGAGCAAACATCATCTTCTTTGATCATGGTAAAGACAATGTCTTGAGCTCTGAGGTGGGATTTCATTGGAGGGATTTCAGCAGAAGAGTGATGTAATCTGACATAGTTGTAAAACAAGTAATTTGAGGTAGCTCTGGATGCTCCAAAGAAAATGGACAATGGTAGAACAAGAGAGGAAGCAGGGAGACACAAAAAGAGGCCACTGCAATACCCCAGGCTAAATGAAATGGTTGCCTGGATATCAGGAGTAGCAGTAACAATGGTGAGAAGTGGTTAGTTTCTGGATATATTTTAAAGTTAGAGCAAACTGTTTGCTGGTAGATTGGATGTAAAGTGGAAGAGAAACAAAGAGTGAATAAGTATAAAAATTTGGCATTGTTAAATAGAAAGATGAAGTTTCAGTTTACTGTGATAGGGATGTTGGTAAGAGGAGCAGGTTTGTGGTAGGTGAAAGATCAGAAATTTGATTTGGGGGCATGTATAGTTTAAGATGCCTACTAGCTATCTGAGAAGGAATATTGAATAAGCATTTGCAAACAAGTCTGGAATTCAGAGAGAGTTCTAGATTGTAGATTTAACTTTGAAAATCATAAGCTTTAAATAGCTTATAAAACATGAGACTACATGAGGTTACCAAGGGCCTGAGTGTAGAAAGAGAAAAAGATGAGGAGATATATGTTGGGTAATCCACCAGCAATGGAGACTGAGAAGGGGAACCCAATGAGGTAGGATGAAAACCAGGAGAGTATGGAACACTGGAAGCCAAACATAGAAAGTGAAGTAAGGAAGATGGAGTAATTAATTGTATCAAATGTTGCTGATACATTAAATAAGATGAGAACTGAGAAGTGACCATTAGATTTAGCCCTGTTAAGATTATTCATTAACTTAAAAATAGGCATTTTAGGGAACTTGTAAGAGTACAACTTTATTATTGTGGGTTTGAGAGAGAATACAGAGAGAGAAATTTGAGATATTACATATATATAAGGTTTAAGGAGCTTTGTGAAAGGTAGCAGAGAAATGAGATGGTAGCTGGAGGTGGGTTGAGATTATGATTTTTGTTTGTTTGTTTTTTTGATGGGAATAATAGCATAGAGAATAAGCAATTTATGCAGTAAGGGAAAGAAAGAAGCATTTCTGGAATGATTGATGTCCTTTAGTAGATGAAAGAGGATGAAACCTAATACACAAGTGGAGAGGTTGTGGGTAAGGAAATAGATAGTTCTTTCACCATAACAAGAGAAAACGTGGTCTAACCCTAATCTTTACTGTAAACCAAATTTATATGGCTACAGTCATAGGTAGTTGGGTAGGTGAAGTGATGACAACTTGTAAGAGTCCTCTTCTGGATGCCTCTGTTATCACTGGAATAGGAATCAATGTCATTGGCTAAGACTGAAGATAGAGCAAGAGAGGCTAATAATTTGAGAAAATGAAAAACACATGAAATTGTCCTTAAAGAGAGTAGAAGAATAAATGGTCTGGTGAAACGGGGTGGGATTCCTGAGCAGCCATAACGATCCAGTTGAGGTTATTGGCTCTGGAATTAAAGTCAATAAGAGAATGCATGTGTGTTTTTTCCTTCAGTCATGTTCCATGACATGGGCCTTGATAGAGAGTGGAGAATTAAATTTAATCAGGATTGTCTTTTTGTTAGGCAATTATGTGAAAAAGAAGGATGGTGAAGGCATCAGTGGACACAAAGAGGGTGATTGTAATGATGGTGCATGGTGTTTAATATGGGTAAGTATGGAAGGAAGGACATGAGGGGTCTTAGGGTCAGTGAAAAGGAGTTAACATCAATGCATCTATATCCTGGTCTAATTAAACATTTATTGGAGTTGGAGAACAAAATGGAGTGAGCTGAAGAGAAGGCGGTGGTAGGTGGAAAAATTAAGATGCAAGAACTTAAAATTTTAAGGAGATAAAAATACTAATAAAGCCAAGACTTCTAAGAATATGAATGTCTCTGATTTGGAAGAGAGAAATTCAAGGAACTGGATAACTAAGAATTTGAAGAATCACATAGATGGGCACTGTAATCACCAAGCATCAAACAGGAAGGTTGTTGGGAAAAGTAACAGCAGCATTCAGGCAGGTACAATTGTCAAGGGGTGGCAGAAGTGACCGTGGCAGAAGATTCAAAGCTAAGCAATTAGGGAAAAAGAAGGAATAATGTTCTGAAAGCTTCCAAATGAGGAACAATCTGCTTTATCTCCAGGACCCATGATAGAAGGGGTCTGCAAGGGTAAGCATTCATCATTTGGGAGGAAAATTGTTTAAAATGATTTTGGTTAAATCAAGACATGGAAGGAAATTTCAGAGAGGAGTTTGAGGAAGTGGTAGGTTTTGCTGATGACTGATCACCAGTTCAGAGAGTACAATTGTGAAAGTGTTTCAGGAGCAAAAGTTTGGGAGATGGAGTCAGGAGAACTGATGTACAGGGCAATCCTAAGATTAGAGACTTGAGGATAAGGGATGAACTGGCATTCTTGGCTTCTTGTAATGATGATATATTTAAGGATAAAGAACATAATGAGATTTGTCCTGATGATCTCAGAGCAGTTAGTGATGAAGAGGTTATGAGAGCTGCAAGAAGAGTAGGGTGAGGCACTTGCCAAATTACACTGAATTCTGGAGACCTGATTTTGTCTGGTAATAGTGATGTGGAGATTGGGAGAAAATTGATCTTAAATGGAGCACAGAGATCTTTGTGGCTCCCTGTAACCACTAACTCATGAAGATGAGGATTCTGGGGAAAGACAGTCTTTACCAAAGTTCAAAGAGCACCAGTATTCCCTCTTGGCTTCTTCCAGGGAATACCAGGTGGCCAAAGAAGGGTTACTTTATATATTAGTCTGCCATAGATGCCGATGCAAAGTACCAGAAATCTGTTGGCTTTTTGAAAGGGTATTTATTTGGGCTTAAAGCTTACATTTACAAGTCCCTAAAGCAGGGGTTCTTTACAAGGGGTCTGTGAGCTTGAATTTAAATAAATAAAAATAAACATTGTTCTTGTGGGGATGTGTTTTGTGGGTGTGATATATTTATTAAATAATACACAGTATAGTATGGACTTAGTAAGGGGTCCATGATTTTCACTTGACTGGCAAAGGGGTTCATGGAAAAAATAGGTTAAGAACCCCTGCCCTAAAGGGTCTAATTCAAGGTTGCTTTCTCACCAAAGTCAGTTGCCACGTGTTGAAGCAAGATGGTTGCTGATCTCTGCAAGATCCCCTCTGGGCTTCCTCTCTCTCAGCTGGGCTTATTCTCTGTCAGCTGCAGGCTGGCATAGGGCTTGTCTCTCAGGGCTTCCTCTCTCTCCTGGCAGAGGGTTTATTTCTTTACAGGGCTTCTGTATCAGTTTTGGCTCTCTTCCCAAGGTCAGCTTCAAACTATCAGGTGAACGGCTCATCTCTATCCAGGCCTAGGATAAAAAATGACAGAACTCTCTCTCTTCCTGTGCATCTTCTTTAGTGAGTGTCCATTTATATTGGCCCACCAAGAGGTTGGGGGACTCAACCTGAATCATGCCTTACTAATGTGGTATAATCAAAACCCTAATCTTAACAGATAGTTTAATCAAGGGTCCCTCAACTGAATCCAATATAATCAAAGGGTATCACACCCAGAAGAATAGATTAGTTTATAAACATAATCTTTCTCTTTTTGGGATTCACAAAAATCATCTCAAACTGTCATACATCATCTAGAGCTAATGAATCACACTGAAGTTCAGGAAAAAGATGTAGTATGAGAAACATCCAAGAAAAAGTGGTATTCCATACTGTCATTGAGAAAGATTTCGCGGTGGAATTACTGAAACTGAGCTCAAATCTTGATTCTATTTGGGCAGTAAAAAGACAGAATGTTTTAATGAGGAGACCATCAAAGGCATTGTAGGGCGTATGAGGAGATTGTCAGAGGGGAAGTGGTCTTCACTGCAGAGAAGGGAACGTGTTGGGAATTAGTGAGTAGTGTTAGGTAAAAAGGTGACAACTTTCTTATTAATTTTGAAAAATTGTCAGATGCTGAGAGAATAAAATAACATTCTTTCTCTCTAGCTCTTTATCTTGGCAGGAGACCAAAGCCTGAAGGAAATCTCTTTGGTGCAGTCTGAATGATATCCCTTTGCACATTCTCGTATAGGAAGGAAAGTGAAATGTGTGAGATGGCAATGTTTCAGGCATTCTTTGTTTGAAATAATCATCCCCTGTATCTAACCTTGTATTCAAGTAGCTATTCCTTACAAATTTACTCAATGATAATAAACATGTCAAATATTTTCTCCTTTAAATATCACTTTCCTACTCTGAGTTATATATTACTATATAAATGGGACAGGTTAGGAAATTAAGAATCACTAAAATGTAAGTATCATGAAACAGAGATGCTCTCTCTCATTCATTGCGCTACACCTTGTGTCTGGCAGTGTCACATAATGGTAGGTTTTTTTTAGTGATATTTGTTCAATGAAGAAATAAAGTTAAGTAAGTTATCCACACTAACACACAGATAGAAAAGGACTAAGACAGAATTAATAAAAGAACTTTCAGCTTTCGGTGGATGATAATTGTTTTGGATGTTATGTGAAAGTTCTTTGAGTGTTGACAGCCAGCTGAGAATGCATGAAAATACAGCTTTATTAGATCTAGGAGCCTGGAAGAGGGTAGGGGAAAATAAGGGCCCTGGCTTACCTAACCTAGTATTCTGCAGAGGTCCCTGGGGAAAGGGGGTAGAGCCCATGTAGGTCCCAGGCTCTTGCCTTTATTGTGTCCTGGCGGGGAGGGATAGGGCTTTCCTATGGATTATGGGGATTGGAAATTTCAAACTATAAAATGCAGAAAACAGAAGGTGCAAAGGCTGTTTGGAGAAGCTAATGGCCGCTTTCATCACGCAAACCATGTGGAGGTGCAGGCCTTGCTAGTTATGGTTATGCCCAAGGTAGGGCTAATTGGGGTAGTTTCTCAAAAAAAAATTTAGGACTAAGCTAGGCAGGATGATGAGGCACCAAATATAATTTCTTTTATGACATTACAATAATTGGTATTTCCATTGCTTTATGAAAAATATTACTACCATGTTTAACTTTGACATTATTATCTATAGGGGTGTTGCTTCCTACTTTTCATTCATTCTCAACACCCCACTTGGAATTGGCTAAACCAGGGAGGAAGACTTAAAATTTTGATTGGTAAAATTCCATGTTAATGGTTGAGTCATATTTACTTGTGAGCAGGGACCACTGTGGGTTAGAAGATAATAACTGGTATGTCTCTCAGAGTGGTCCTTATAATTTACTTGGGTTTCCTTTATGATTGTCTGCTTCTGTTGTCATGCTTAGAAAATACTCACCTTATATTCTTTTATATTATATTGTGTTGTGTTGTGTTATGTTATATGATCTTATTAAAGATTAGTTTTTTGTCTTACTTTTTAAAAATTATATATATTCTTAAAAAAATTTTTTAAAGATACTTAGATTACATAAATGTGACATAAAAAATATAGGGATTCCCATATGCCCCGCTCCCTATACCTCCCACATTCTCCCACATTAACAACATCCTTCATTGATGAACACATTTTGGAGCATTGCTGCTAACTATGGTCTATAGTTTACATTGTAGTTTACACTCTCTCCCACACAATTTTGTAAATTATGGCAAGATATACAATGGCCTGCATCTCTCTTTTCAATGTCATTCAGGACAATTCCCATGTCCCGAAAAATGCCCCCATATTACACCTATTTTTCCCTCTCCCTGTCCTCAGAACCTCCAGTGGCCACTGCCTCCATATCAATGCCAAAAGTTCTTCCATTGCTAGAATCACAATAAGTCTATAGTAGAATAACAGTAACTCTACCCTAGTACATCATTCTTTCCCAAAATCTGAGGATTCTTATTTCATTTTCTTATTAATTTTATTTGGTTATTTTGTTGGCTTCATTTTTGAAGAAGTTTTGAATCACAGAAAGGTTACAGCTGTGGCAGGGGAGGATCATTGATGTGGGGTGTCAGTGACAGGGAATGCATATAAATGTGTCCAAGTGTTCATGGGTCATTGTCATGGTGGGTGGAGATTCTCACAACAACCAAAAGAATATCAAATTCCTATCCTGGGGAGCTCTGCCACATTATCTAATGGGACAGCAAGAATACCCTGAGTACAGGGGCAGTGACTAATGAAGGAGGATGGACCGTTGATGGACCCTTGATATTGATGACTGTATTTACGAACATTTACTTTTGAAATTGAAACTTAACCTAATATTATAAGGTGCCTAAGAGTTACCTCTTGAAAGCCTCCATGTTACTCAAATGGGGCTTTTCTCTAAGCCATACTCAGCATGTAAATGCATTGCCTTCCCCTCCAACATGGGACATGACTCCTGGGGATTAGCTTCCCTGGCACTGAGGGATTATTACCAAGTGCCAACTAACAATGCAACAGGAAAAAGACCTTGACCAAAAGGGGGGAAGTGTAAAGACAAATGAGTTTATATGGCTAAGAGACTTCAAAGTGAGTCAGGAGGTCATCCCAGAGGTTATGTTTATGCTCGTCTCAGCAGGATCTCATTGACTGCCAAAGTAAATATTGTCTCAAATAATGGGGCTCCTGAGGGCTCTGGAGACATCCGGGCACCATAGGCAGGGCAGACAGCTCAGGAGTTTGGTGCCCTGCCAGTGGGCCCTACTTTGGGATTTATGTTTCCCAGGGTGACAGAGTTGGACTCAATTGTGGTTTCCCTATACATGGCTCTTCAACCCCTTCCATTTTAACCTATAGTTAGTATTAGAGTTGATAGGTATGTCTAAGAGACTTAAATCTTTGGGCTGTCCATGTGCCATTTGGGTCCTGAATCTCAACAGAGTTGCAACACCTACCCTCCAGTTCATTGGACTCGCCCAGGATAACTAACAAGGAGATGATGATGGACAACGACCATCCCAAGGATCAGAGAGAGTCTGCAACTGCAAGCAAGGTGGTCTCATCCATCTGCCCCATGGGATGTAAGCCCCTTCTCAGTTGGAGGCAGAGTGTGCATCACCAAGCCTAAAGATTACTTTTGACACTAAAATCTCTGAAAATTTGGGAGTATCATGGTAAGAGAAAAATGCAAATCAAATTGTACATTTCTCCCCATTTGTTAACCAATTATATTCCAATTATTGTATTTATATTTCAATATTCCAATTATAAAATTTATACAATAAAACTATTCCACTTATTTAATAACATTTTCCAAGGGCTTAAGATTTCACTTCAATCATTTACTAAATCCTTATACTCATTTAGGTTTATTGATAAATTTTCTGTTTTCCTGGTTGATTAGTTTGTTTATTCTGATGAGAGCACTAAGTCACTAAAATTATATTATTTTCACACTGCTTTAAAACCTGAGTTTTAAAGCCCTCCCTCATTTTTATTATTTTCCAAAATTTTCTTGGTTATTAGCCTATTTGTTCCTGGGTTTGTTGCATTTTAATGATTTTTAATCAATCTTCAATGTTTTACAATTTTCTTGTTAGTGTATTCATGTAGTCTTATTTTGTGTTTGTACAAAAAACTGGGAGAGATTTAAAGGAAATAATGAAAATAGATATAGCAGTCTAATGGAGGTTTGACATTAAGTCCAGATAACATTAGGTAGCTATTTTAAACAGACAAAATGTAGGTTAACAACAAAAGTTATTTCTAAAAAAATGTTATTTCACTGCAATATGAATAGTTTAGTCCACCAGAAAGATATAGCAGTTATAAAATTATATGTACCCAATAGCATATCTTCACAAATATATACTGCAGAATTTGGCAGGACTACACGGAGGAACAAAGAACCCATTTTGGGAGAGATTTCCACAGAACTTTGTTAATTATTGATGGGCCAAGCACTCAACAATTATTGAACAGTACAATAGCAAACTTGTCTTAACTGACAAATATAGAAGTCTGAACCCTCAGTTAAAACACATATTATTTCCCTGTATAATTGAAACCTTTACAAAAATTGCCCATGAACTAGGTTATAAAGAAATTTTCAACAATTTTCATATATAGATGTAACCAGACCATGTTTTCCAATCATATGCATTTAGATTAGAACTTAATGAAACATATAGAGAAACCCATATGCTGTTAGTTAATGCACACACATCTAAATATTTGAAGGGCTGAGAAACTTTAATAATAGAAAGTTTAAATTATTATAATTGACCAATAATTTAGATACTACATATTATAACTTGTGGGATGAAGCAGTCCTTCAGAAAAAATTTCCAATGTTTAAATTTTATAATAGAAAAAAGTTCTAATAAAGAAGTTAGAAAATTGCAAGAAAAGAAACATGAAGAAATTCATAGTAAAAGTAGGCAAAATCAAGAGCAGCGATTAATAAAATAGAAAACTAAAGAAAAAAGTTATTTCTCTGTAAAGACTTGTAAAATAGGCATGTTTCTGCTAACAGTGATATGAAAAAATGGAGAAGGCACAGATAAACAATATGTTATGGTTTTACAAGTGACCATAACTATAGATATGATTAAAGAGTCAATGAAATAATGTCATAAATAGCTATATGACAGTAAATGTTAAAATAGAGTAAATGGAAAATTTTCTGAAAAAAATAACAAAACTGACTCCAGGTGAAAAAGAAAGCTTAATTACTGTTATAAACATTAAATAAATTGAATTAATATTCCAAACTTTAGCTCATAGTCGAGCACCAGATCCATCTTCTACCAAATTTTCAAAGAACAAATATTTCCAATCTCATGCAAAATTTCTCTACTATAGAAATATAACACTGCAAAGATTGCTCTAAGATACTAAAATCACCTAACAATGGTTAGGAAAAAAGAGGGTGGACTTTCATTCTAGTTTAACTGTAGAATATAAATGAAAATTTTGAGAAATATTAGCACACTGTGTCCAGAGTATGTCAAAAGATAAATACATCAGAAAAAAATTTGGTTTTATCCTAATGAAGGAATGGAGGTTTGACATTTAAAAAACCTTTTAATGCAATTTATTGTATTAGAATATCATCTCAGTAGCTGCAAAAAAAGATATAATTCAACAGTCATCCACAACAAAAGACTTCAGCACACTGACAGTAGAAAGAAATTGTCTTCATTTCACAAGGAAGGTCTAACAAATATCTAGAACAATAATCATTCTTAACAAATTTCTTAAAACATTCCTTTAATATTATGAAAAAGGCACAAATGTCTACTGTCACTATATGTTTTTGACACTGCTCAGAAGATACTAGCCAGTGTGGTAAGAAAAGAAAAATAAAAACTGTGAGGATTCAAAAGAAAGGAAAGACATTCTCATTATAGGTTGATAATATTGTTTAAATAGAAAACCAAAATATCTGCAAATAAATTATTAAAATAAATGGTAAAATTTAGCAAGGTGCTCAATATAAGAGCAATATGTAAAATAAACTCCATTTTTATTCATAAATAATATAGACTTTGTTAATTAAAGCTGAAGACATCCTATTTAAAATGTTCAAAATAGAGGAAATAAGCATACTCTTGGTGATAGTTCATTAACTTCATTTCCCCCTGAATAATGAAGATACACATCTCTGGTCCTTTAACTGTTCACTTTGATTTTGTTAAAATCCTCCCCCACCCCCATCTCTGAGGATTCAAGACCAGATATTATAAGTTTATAATACCTGTTATCTACCAACTGAGGTGAGCAGGAAGGAAACTGGGACTCTGAGTAGTACTAGTAGGGGTATCTCTGGTTTTCATTTGTTTGTTTTCTCTACTTTTCTGTGAATGTTGAAACCAATGCTCTAGGGACTGATTTTCTCTATTTAATGTATTCTTTGGCCTAGCATCCACTACCCCTTTAAGGTATAAAACTGTCTGACCATTCCAAACATCATTCTACTTCTTAAATTGTTGACTACGACCCTCTGTCTTGTTGGTATTGCAGTTTTCTATGACATTGGGATTCAAGCACGGTATGAGTGCATTTTCAACATCAGGCAAAGGGCATAGCAATTCTAATTTCAGATGGGTTCAAGCCAAAGAGAGTGTCAAATTATTACTATTAAATTTCATTTCTTGGCTTTTGATATTGCTCTTTCTGTCCATTTTTTTCATGAATAAATGTGTCCATGGGGCAAAATCTGAAGGCATGATACACTACATATCCCTTCCCTGTGCTTAAATTTCAGTTTTTACTGTTTCAACATTACTATGAAACATTTTTTGGTGTGTTTCTTCTATTAAAATTCATTTAAGGGAAAACTCTAACTGCATATGGCAAGTTCCCAGATCCTTACTATTATGAAACATTTTCCCTAATTAAAAACACTCATAAAAATTAGCTCTAAAAACTTAGAGGCAAGGTTACTTCAGATTACATCCTAAAAGAATATAAAGAAAAATGTGTGTTTCATGGCATAATGCTCTATGTTACACAAGAGACTGGATGTGGGCTTTGCTCAAAGCTTGAGTTATATATTTAATTTTACACATTAAAATTTCATGACCTTTTAAAAGTAATATTCCAGAGGGAAGATAGTAGAGAAGGAAGCTTCAGTAATCAGTCCCTCCACCAGAACAACTATTAAATAGGCAGGAACTGTCTGAATCAACTGTTTTGAAGCTCAGCACTGCAGTTGAATACTGTACGGCATCTATGGAAGAACAAGAGGAAGAGGCTGGTAAATTACGGGTAGTTTGGAGCCAGACAACTCTCCTTTTGTTGAGTTTCTGGCATTGTTCTGGCTGGAAAAGACTGGCTTGGGAAACTCCTCTCTGGAATGCCCCCCTCATTCCCCACCCCCCGAATTTTCCCCTAGTCAAAAGCAGCCTTCTTTAAGGAAAGCAGTGTAAGAAACAATTTAGGCAGACAGCCTTGGACAAAGGCTTACCTGTTTTAATTCCTGCAATAGAACACTTGGGAGAGGGAAAATGTCTGTCTCCAGGGAAGTAAAGGGGACATTCAAACTCCTGTAAACAGGGGAACTCCTAAGGCCACTAGCAAGCACAATCGCAGGATAAGAAAAAGGCCCAGAAAAGACAGGGAAGATTCTGCACTTTGCATTCACCTTGGGTGGTTCTTCCTGATAGGAGGCTGATACTCAAGAAAATCTCTGTCATATCACCAGTTGGTTATAAAATTAAGAAAAAGCCATTTCAGAGAATAAATTGCAATGTTAACATTTTAAAATATTAAAATGCCAGTGTGCAAAAAAGTATTAAAAGTCAAAGAAATAGGAAATGATGGTACATTGAAAGGAAGAGGATAAAAATACAGAAAACATCAATGAGAAGATCAGGCTGTGGACATCTTAGACAAACACTTTTTTTTTTTTTTTAAGTACTGGGGTTGGGTATTGAATATCAATAAAGAGAGAAATATTTTTTAAAAAGGAACAAAACAAAATTCCTGGAGTTAAAGACCACAATAAATGAGATGAAGTACTTCCAGGAAGGTTTCAATAGAAGATTAGAGGTGTCAGAAGAATTATTCCATGAACTTGAAGACAAGGCAATTGAAATGAGTCAGGCTGAGGAGCAGGAAAAAAAAATTATAAAAAGCAAAAATAATGTAAGACACCTCAGGACACCATCAAGCATACTAATATATGTATTATGGGAGTACTACTAGGAGACAAAAGAGAGAATAGGACAGAAGCAATATTCAAAGAAAGGATGGCAGAGAACTTCCCAAACTTAGCAAAAGTTGTGAATATGCGTATCCAAGAAGCCCAGAGAACTCTAAATAGGATAAACTTGAAGAAAAATATGCTGTATTACGTATTGATCAAACTGTCAAATGCAAAGGACAAGAAGAGAGTTCTGAAAGCTGAAAGAAGAAAGCATCTCGTTATGTACAAGGGAATCCAAATTAGATTAAGTGCTGATTTCTCATCAGAAACCATGGCAGCAAGAAGACATTGGGTTGAAATAATTAAAGTGCTGAAATAAAACAATTGCCAACCAAGAATTTTATATCTGGCAAGACTTTCTTTCAAAAATGAGGAAGACATTAAGACATTCCCAGATAAAAGCTGAGGGACTTCATCACCAGCAGACCTGTGCTACAAGCAATGCTAAAGAGAGTTCTTCAGACTGAAAGGGAAGGACACTAGCAACATAAAGAAGTAAAGACCTCAGGTAAAGGGTATTACTAATAGCCTCTAGTTTTCACAGATCAGCAAATATCTATAATATTTTAAATAAAGAAATAATCCCTAGAGCTACTTCATTAGACACAGATAAAATGCAGTGCATCAAAAAAAGGTAATATTCCTTTAGCAAACTGTGTTTTTTACTTTTTCAAAATCATGATTTCATAGAAATGATAGTTTGAGGTGCAGCTGATAGGTTTTATTTTGGGTATATATTTATTTTTCATTGATTTTTAAAAGGATTTTCTTTAGTAGCACTGTCATTTCCTTCCAGTTTTGACAAAATACTGAGATAAAAGAGTTTGAAAAGAGAACATTATGCTTCTTCTGGCTTAGAGAAAAATTAAAATTATGTAAGCACAGTACTTTCTATTGTCTTGTTAAATCTTTCGTCATAATGTGTATACAGAGCTGCTTTCACTCATCAAGATTTATGGGTTTTGTAAATTAAGTTGGTCTTGGACTTGAGAAAGCATATTTTGAAAAAGGAATCCAGAGATTTTCAGGGTCAACTACAAGAGTGAAAGCATTTTGATATGCGGGAGAAATGTTTGTTTCATGATGCACTTATTTTCAATTGTTCCTGGCAAGACATTCTTAGGATCTTAATTTTACATTCTTTTCTCCTATGCATATTTTCATTTCCCACCCAACAAATGAGGTAGTGAAAAGAGGTTATAGAGCAGCAGGGAGACCTGTTGTTACATTAGGTATCTAAGCAACCAGCACCCATTCCAGCATTTTACACACAGTGCTACTAATATCTTAAATTTGTGGAGAGTGTTTACCCTTTACTAAAGGGTTTCCATTTACATGATCTCATTTGATCCCTGGCTTTTAAGTTATGCAGGAAAAATATTATCATTATGTATTTGTTTACTAAGGCTGCCATAATAAATTACTGAAACTGGAATGGCTTAAAACAGCAGAAATTTATTCTTTCACAGTTCTAGAGGTTAGAAGTCTGAAATAATGTGTTGGCAAGGAAGAATCTTTCTCTGCCTCTTTCACTTCCTACTGGTTCCTGGTATTCCTTGGCTAGTGGCTGTGTATTTCCGGTCTCTGACTTGGTCTTCATGCACTCTTCTTCCCTATGTGTGTCTCTGTGTCTCTGTCTCTCCAAATCTTCCTCTCTTTATTAGAACACAAATCATTTACTGGTGTCCACTCTAATCCAGCAAGGCCTCATCTGAACTTGATTACATCTTCAAAGACCTGATTTCCAAATAAGGTCACATTTACAGGTTCTGGGTAGACATGAATTATTTGGGGAGGGGTGCACTATTCATCACATTACATTTTGTTTTTTTTTACAGCTAAGAATGCCAAAGAATGACTAGTTGGGAATATTTAATATCTCATAATAAATGGTATAAATGAAATTTGACTGAGGAATTCTGATTCCCTATCTGCTGTTCTTCCTCTGCATCTCACTGCACAATGAACTTTCAAATAGTTTACTGACTGAATGAATTAAAATATAATATTTTCTCTCAGTTCAAAAGCATCTATAAGTAATTGTTAATAAATATTAATAACCTCCAAAAATGTTCATTAAGATTATAGCTTTAGGACTAGGGAGGCACCTCTACTTTGAACAAAACTGTTGTTTACCTCAATAATGAAGGAAAAAAATAAGAAAAAAAATCTACAAAGTGAAATAATCTAGAGTTCTGGGCAAGTATTAAGGTTACAAAGTTTCTTAACTGATAGCTGTAAATAGTTGTAAAACTATTTTAAACAAAGTGCACATTCTTCACAGATTTAAGAATTATAATATTAAAACTTGGGTGTGGTATATATTCACATGTCCTGCAATCAATCATACCGTTATTTATTAAGTCATTGGCATATTAGTACAAACTTAGACCTGTATTGTAGGGAGTGGCTTGACCAAGGTTTAGAATGGGGTATTTGTATGAGTGATGTGGGGTAAAAAAAAAAAACCCAAAGGTTCTAGTGAAGGAAAAAGGAGCAGTTAGTGCTTAGCTATAGGAAGAGGTAAGAGGAGTCTGGAGAATTGATAGGGACTAGAGGTAACAATTGAAGTTATAGAATGGAGTCAGTTTCCAGTGTGGGAAAATGAACTGATGCATAGGAGTAAGGACAAATTAGGTGAAAGAAGATAGGGGTCTGTGGCAGTTTGAGATTATTTTATGTATCCCCAAAAAAGAAAGATTATTTTTTTAAACTAATCTATTCCTCTGGGTGTGATACCCTTTGATTGCATTGAATTCAGTTGGGGGCCCATTGATTAGATTACTTGATGAGATTGCTTTAGGGCTTTCAATTGGACTGCATCAGTGAGTCAGTGAGGTGTGACTCAGGTTGAGTATCCAACCCCTTTCTGCGTCTGATATAAAAAGAACACTCAGACAGACAGGTCGATGGAAGAAAAGAGGAAACTGTCATTTGACTCTGCATTGTGAGAGAGATGATGGCTTTTAAGCATAAAGCCCCAAGAAGCTGGGCCCGCAAAGCAACTCAAGAGGAGACCAGACCTGCCATCTGTCTGATAGCTTACAGCTGAACTTGGAAAGAGAGCAGAACAGCCATAACTGATATAGGAAGCCCTAAGAGAGAAGCCCTATGCCAGCTTGCAGCTGAAATCAGGAAGAAAGCTGAGCAGCTGAGCCTGAGAGAGGACTCTCAGAGGGGAAGGAGAGATCAGGCAGAGATCACCTGCTATCTTGCTTCACCATGTACAGCTGACCAAATTATTGGCATAATGTAAAATTTCTAATAATGTATTATTTTCCTTATTATAAGAGATCTGGATAGGCAATGAGAAATTGGATATGTGAGAAAGGTGGGCTTTTGGTAAGTTGAGCAGAATAGTAAAATGTCATTGGTTTTATAGCATCATTTGCCTAAACTTTCCTAGACAGTGATCTTATACTTTTCATCAAGGAAGAGGAAGTGCTGTCTGTATATCTGTTATTTGTATATTTGCTTTTGATTACCAGCATCAACATACCTTATCTAACACCAATATGTGTCTTCCTGAATCAATAAGCTCCCCAGATACTATCTAAATACTATCTATTTGATGTGGTTTTAAATAGTGAATAAATGACTGTGAGAACCAAGGACAGAAGCAAAGAGTCATTATCATTTCAAATATCTTCTCTACTTCTTTCTAGTCAAGTCTACTCTAGTCTACATATAACAATTTTTGTTCTATGTGTCCTAAAGTTTATATATAAAGATTGAACTTATTTTTGTTTACTTCAGTGATATCTCTTAAACTTAAAACAAATATGTTTCAAAAAATTTGTACATTCAAATAATATTTGAGCCCATTGTCAATTAAACAGTTAACTGATAACATTATGAAAGAAATGGACTCATAAAATTAGAGGCATAAGAATTAATGATGGTAGTTAATGTGTCCCACTGCATGTTTGCCATTAGGTTGAAAAAGTGCAAAAATGTCACCAGTTCTTTCAAATGCAATTAACCTCACTTTTTTTGCTATCTGAAGCAGAATATATGAGGTGATTCTAATATAGAAATAGCTGCATTCAGATTGACACTATATTATCAAAGAAATTATGGCAAGTCAATAGGAAGCTCATCCTGTTTACCCGTTTTTTGGCCTTTGATAATTTCATCTTTATTGAAAGCATTCAATTGACTTTTAAGTAAAATTATGTGATTCTACTGGTATATTTTCCCTGTATAAATTATTATGTTTTAAATCTTGGTATTTGCTAACAGCCGCTTTTGATCTTTTGACTTAAGAGACTTATAGGTTTTTTTTCCTGCTGTACTTCCATGCTATGAAGAGAGAGATATATATTGATGATTACCCATAAATAGATTTAAATGAGAATTGAGAATAATTGAAGGCTACTAACCTAAATATCAAAAAGAATGGCCCAAGTGAAGAAAGAGCATGGCATGCAATGTTATTCAGAATTATTGGTGCCTCAAAAATCTGGGAATAAGGGGCTTGTGTATTTATGTCCAAGAGGAAACTGACATCTGACATTTTCATTTTTTATTAACCTAGGGAGATTCCATACTTATTTCATGTAAGTCTCACTTTAGCAGCTAGGATGTTTGATAAAAAACTCATTTACTTGTAGGAATGTGTGTGATTGTGTGGGGATATATGACCACCAGGATATGAGACTGAGGTAAATACCACAAGGTGAGAAGCTTAACAGCCAGGGAGTATAAAATCCAAGACATATCTAAAAGTAAGTCTGTTAGTAGGTATAGTGTTTTCACATATGACAATTTTCCATCAATATTTCATTTACTCTTTATCATATGCTGGCCTTGACCACTAGCCATACAAACGTGTATGGTTATGTTTCTGTAATTAAACATTTTAATTGGTTTGTGCATTACATTTAAAATGTCTTAGTAATAAAGAGCTAATTTTAAAATCCTGTGAACAAGCTTATTAATTCTGCATGTATTTACTTAGCACCTACTCTTACAGAAGATGCTCTGCCAGATGATGAGCAGTAAGATGAACACCGTGAATAAGACTAGACCATGTGCACACATATCAATTACAGCAATTATCCCAGGGCACTGTGATTGCTTTCTTGCATGTTTGTCTGGCATCTCTTGTTTTTTTTTTTTTAGAATATTTGCTTCAATTATATATGTATGTGTATATGCACACACGTAAGTATGTGTGTGTGCTTAGTCATGGTTTTTAAAGTATTCTAATTGGATAATGATCAAAAATGTTTAGAAAGCACTACACTTAACTGTGAGTTAACTGAGAATGGGTAACTGTGAGTTGCCTGAGAACAGAGACTATTTCATTTGTTTCTCTTGCAGTCCACATTATAGCTGGAATGTTGTAGGTGCTCGATGATAGTTAAATCTTAAGCAAGAGGAAAAAGGAAAAAATATTGGAATAGTGCTAACATTTCTGTAACCATTAAATATCAATTTAAATTATACCATAAATCATAAAGTTATTTTTGTTGCAAAGGCCATCTAGGTAATTTAATATCTACTCTTTAGAGAAAAGAAACATCAAGAAAAATGTCCACCATGGTGGACAGTGTTATTTGAATTCATTATTGTAACTTGCTAGGTGAACATGTCAGACAGAGCTGAGCAGAAGAACAGGGGCATCAAATTTTAGGTTGAAACTCGTTGAAGAAGTAGGCAACAGAGAGTGAGATGAAGATAATAAGTGAGGTTGAAGCCTAAGGGTGTAGGGAAAGTAGGAAGTGCAATGCTCCCTGCTTTAAGCAGGTGGGGCTTTGCCGCTGCAGTAGTAGGAAAGAAAAATTAAGGAGGCAGTGGCAGGAGCCCATATCCCCCGCTGAGTAAGTGGCCAGATGATGATAAAGAAAATGGAAAAAAAGTTGGAAAAGGGATGAATAAATCTTGTGGTGATCTGGGGGTGTGATGAACATACAGATCGATCCCTGTGCTGTCATTGGCTCTGCCATAGCATACGCAGAGCATCTCAGAAAAATGTAAGCTATGCTCAATTTGACTCAACCAAAAAGACTGTGTTAGGAAAATATAAAACAAAGACAGTTTTCAGATCAGAAGTTCAGGGCAAGGATGGAGGAACTTATTTTTAGGCACTAGGGGTGTTATTACCTTTTCTTGAATGAGCTAGAGAAAATAAGAAGTGTGTGTTGTGGTAGTGTTCAGGATGAGCAGAAGAAAGGAGAGAATTACACAGGAACAGTAGGGAGCTGTTACAACTACAGAAAAAATAATAGCCTTTACTATGCGTGAGGCACGGTATTAAGCATTTTACATGCATCACCCCATTTAATCCCACATTAATCTTATGAAGTAGATGCCAATTGTTATCCCTCATTTATAGTTGAAGAATCTGAAGCACAGAGAGATTACATGACTTAATATGGTCAAAGTGCTAGAAGGTGACTGGGTACAGTCAGGAATCAATGTCAGTCTGAGCATAAAGCCTGAGCTCCAGATTACCAGGCTATATTAACTCCATAGATAGCATTCTACATCTCGAATTATGTTCTTTGCAAATTTTAGAGCAAAACAGCTCTTTGAATCAAGTTTTTCAAGCTTGAGAAAATTTCTTTTTTAATCTCCAATTATTCTCTCTTATAGTTTAAACCAATTAGGCATATGTTTGAGACCAACTTGACAGATTTCCCTATAATATAAGAAACCTGATCTCTTATCCCCTCTATTTGTGTCCTTTACAGCTTTAGAAGCAGCCTCTGGCTGACTGTGGGTATTGATTCCATTTTGCTGCCAAAATCCTTCAATTAATGTAGGGAATCCAGGCTGATCTATTCATATAGCCAACTCTGCCTTTTCAATATAGAAATGAATTCTTAAAGAAAAACGTGTGTGAAGTCAACTTTATTTCTAGATTTTTTCACATAGGATCACCAACAAGATCCCAAAATATAGACAATTGTCTCATTCAGAATTTTGCCTTTCAAAACCTCTCCAGCTATATCTCACCTATTATTTTATATAAACTTTCATTCCATCCCATTTTGCCTAACTACCCTCTACCATTTAAAATACTTTACCTCTATGCATCCTTTGGCATATATTCATTGTTTATCTAAATTCCACCCATTCCTCCAAATCTAAGAATCTGTCCCTCATCTGGTGGTAGTCAACTACTGAGGCCACAGTCATCATTATTTTTCTCTTCACTTCCATAGCACTGATTAGAAGCGACACTCATTAGTGACTCCCTTATATGGTTAATTCTATCTTTATGTGACCATGTCAGACTTAGTTCAGTTGTTTATAGATGTCCCTTCTTCTAGAACAGGGTCTTAGTCTTAACATTTATTTATATATCCCATATATACCATACTGCTTTGCACACAACAAACATTCAATGAGTATTTTTATTTGTTTGTGATCTTTAAAAGTTATCAAATAATTTTCATTTTTTATTATTTCCAAATATAATTATGCATATATATACATATTGTAGGAATCCCAAACTCAAGGACAAGATAGATAAGAGTTTAGCAAGTCATTTGGAAAGTACATACCATATCTAAAATGGAAAACACTGTTTTATAATGGTCAATTATTGCAATGCAGGAATGCATATTCAGTGTTGCCAGACTGCATTTTTTTTTCCAAGACAATCTAGAAATCCACATTTGGTTGTGAAATTTCTTCAAGGTTCAATATTTGCTGAAATAAGTTTTAAACACCACACAGGGAAAAATAAATATATTTGTTGCTCCATCTATCAGTCTGTATTTTTGCTTCCACATTTGTGTCTTATAATACATATGTATCTGTCACTTCAATATAATGTTTAGAACACCGGACTCATAAGTATGAACATTATAATCTAACGTATTGACATAGAATGTTTGTTGTTACAGGCCAGAGTGTAACAAAAAAACAAAAAGGGTCCTATAACTATGATGAAATTTCTATTTCATGCAGATATATTTCAACAAGATTTTATGAACAATTTCTTATTGCACAGAAATGCATTAGTGGTGGGAAATGTACTCATCAATTCCAGCATGAATTACTACATCATTTACAAAAATATTAAAGTAGACATTTGTCAGGCATTAATAGCAATTGCCAGATTCTATATCTGCAAGAATCAAGCATTTTTGTGAAAACCCAAGGAAGTGTAATAATTGCTCTGTGCTCTTTTCCTGGGTGTAGATTTCAGCTAAATTCAACAAACACGTATTGAATGTTTGCTCTAAGTTAGACAGCATGGTAGATACTTCAGAGAGCACAAAAATGAGTAAATGTTTTAAACTCTCTGCATCTCTGTTCACACCTTCTAAATTCTATCTCTGTTCACACTTTTGAAATTTTACCTATTTAGATTCTACTTTTTCCCTCAAAGCTCAAATGTCACCCAACCTCTCCTGAGTCTACTCGAGGAGTAAGGCATATAGACAAGTAAGTATAGTACAAAGATACTCTGATAAGTTCTTTAAAGGAACGTATTCTATATGGGCACACAAATATTGCAATATAAGTCTATACTAGTTTCACCACAATTCAAAGGTTATTAATTCAACTATGAGTTGCAATATCATGCAAAAGAAAAAAAAAAAAAAAAAAGCATATCCCCACAATCACAATAAATGCAGCTTTCTACTAATGTGATAAGGAGACTTATGATGTAGATATGAACACAAACCAACAACTAGCCAAGGAGATATTGTATTTGTATACTATTTGTATGGTATTTGGTGTTATAATAGATATTTCCATATATGAGAGGTAAAATAAATTATGTTTATTCATTCATCCATTCAACAAAAGGTCTTCCATGTACCTTGTCCTATTTTCGATGTTGAAAATATAGCTGTAAACAAATTGACAAGGTTCCTTCTCACATAATACATTAAATTATAGTAACAGAAACAGATAATAAACAAAAAAGAAACATCATTTCCATTGGCAAGAAATGCTTTGATGAAAATAAAATAGTATGTTGTAGCAGAAAGAGACCAGTAGGTCTTTTTGAGAAGGTGATATTGGAGCAGAGATTTAGTAATGAGGACTAACCAGAGGTATGTATAATCAAGGAGCCCTGCAGAGGGGACAAACTTGGCATATTCTATCTCATTACAAAAACCAGAGACAGATTGATTTCTGTAATGACTGTTTAGATCTCTCTCACAATCAGGTCGAATATCATTGCTCTATAGACTTATCAACAAAGTACAGTTTCTATAGGATGAAGATGCTATCACATGGATTTCCTCAGCTATAATTTGCTTATATCATTATAATGTCAACCATAATGAAAATCGAGTACAATGAATGACTTGTTCACTTTATTCAAATAATAATCATCTTTAATCAAAATGTCTTACTATAAGATATTAATATAATTCATTTATTTGTTGACTGTTTTCTTCTTCAGAAAGCTGAGGGTTTACTACTTACAATGAGTGAAGTGAATCTTAACAATGTATCCAAAAGGCAAAGTTTTTATGATTACTCCCTTTTTTGAAGCACAGTTAGGTCTCTACCATTTTGTCTGAAACTTCAAGACTATTTTCCAGAGGCAGACTAAGTAGGAATTTTCCAAACTACCCATTCCTATACCAACACTTTCAAGGTGCTCCCAAGCTCTCCTCTCAACACATCATAAAGTCCAACCCAGGTAGACCTGTGAAAGGAATAAAGGTGGAAGGAAAAGAACAAGGACTGGAAAAAGGAACTCTTTGAAAGAAAAATAAGAATAAACTCTAGGATTGTTTTCTTCTGTGATTAAATGCACACCTAGCACTAATTTTGTCAAAATATCTGATATTTTCAATAGATAAACCTTATTTGAGAAGCTTGTGTAACCTTTAAAAGTGTAAAAATAATACAAAGTAAATACATCCAGAATCATAGAAAATTTGCTCAGTAAAATTAGCAAAGGAGAATGGAATCATAATTTAAATGTTATAAAACTAGACATTTCAAGATTTCCTTTAAGGAGGTAAGAGGAAGCCAATATGGAAAGATTATACTTGAAGTTGATAAGCTTTCTTGTAATGTGCTGACAATAAATCACTATTTAATTTTGGTCATGTCAGAAAAAAAGTGAAAAGAAAATGTTTACTGAGCTTTAAGCTATACTGTCTGCTGCACAGAAATACAATAGATCGATTTCATTACCCAAAAGTAACTGATTGACATTTTGAGTGTCAGTTTGAAATATGATGGCTACAAATCTCACCCAATTAAAGAATGTCCCCCCAAAGAACAGTTTTCTGCATCTCTATACTGAGGGACATCATCGCGCTTATGATAATAAAGTACATGCAGCTGCTGACAGTAGCATTCTCCTCTTTTATTGTCTACATCTGCCCTGTTAATTAGTTCAGCTTCACCCTGGAGAGAGCTGTCTATTCAGGGGTAAGAAAAGTTATTCTTTCTCATTGCCAGCTTACTTCTAATTCCTTCCTGAGAAGAAAGTGTCAGTCATGCTTAATTGCATTAAATTAGGTGTGATGGTTTAAAACATCACCAGGTCTTCTTAAAGCTCAACTGAATCACTAAAATTCCCACTTCTTTCTTGATTCCCAGGTTTTAAGTCATGTCTGAGAAGTGTCACTGTAGGGAATTGAATGGTAACATTTGTCCAAGGTCGCCTAACTTCATTTTCTGACCACATGTCATAATCATTGTCAAGAGAAATTAAATGCCACCATGTGTACGGAGCTCTGTTAGGAGCAAACCAGAACAACAGAAACCTGACATGGCTTTTTAGTAGAATTCTGAATCAGACAATATGGTTGATCCCACACACAAGTGTACTGATGAATATAAAGTCTTTATTAATTTGAATTTGACTCATTTGGGATCATTAATCATTCATGCACAGGCTTTATCTCATCCTTGAAGAAAATTGCTAAGGAAAGTAACACAAACAAGATTTCACAAAGCAAGTTTGTATAAATTAATATACTTTACAAGCATGCATTCATTTATGTATGAATTTATTCATTCAGACTTCATTGAAAGTATTCATTGACTGCCTTCCATGTTCATAAAGGGGCATTCTAGGGATGCAAAGGATATAAACTAAAGTAAGGTGACACAACTGCTATCTTCAAGAAGCTGATCATTTGATTAGAACTTATAAATATTTGCTGATCATTTGATTAGAACTTATAAATATTTGCTGTTAGTAAAATTGATTTGAACTAATAGGGCATATCCTTTCAAAGTTTTTTTTTTCTTTTTTGCTTGTTATTTTTGGATTATAGTTTGTTTTTGCAGAACATTTTTTTTTTGTTTTCATTTTAATCTGAGTCGACTCATTCTATCTTCTATTAAAAGTTAATTCCAAGAGTATATGCCATTTTAAAATTTTGTTTTCTGCATTTTACCAGATATAGTTAACAGAATCTGAGACAAAAAAAAAAAACCTTAAGAGAAATATATCTGTCTTGATATAGGTATGCATTAAGTTTGAGAGTATCTACCATAGTGCCAGGTAAAATGTGTACTCAATGGGTATCTGTTGATTTAGCCAAAAAAACAAATTTGGAAGAAACAACATTGCCTTATATAGGTATTGCAGTCACTATCTCAACTTAACTTGCAGTTCTTTTTGTCTCAATTTATTTGGCATAATAGGCTTTCTACTCTTTCAGAAGTCTCATTTCATCTTATAGCCTAGTATCCCTATTTTGGGTATGCATCTGAAAGAGATGTGAATGTTGGAAGAGGGCGTTACAGCATGTAACCACTATATTATTGGTAAATATGTTCTGTCTTACTAAATATGGCTTTTATATTATAGTAGTAAAAGCTAAGCCACTCGAACTTTGTCTGTTTATGCACAATCAAAACAATTAAGGAGGATCTTAATTTCCGTTAAGATAATTGAAAAGGAAGTCATTTGTATTTTATTAGTTTATCCATCAATATTCCCATCCATTTGTCTGTTTGTCCATTTGGCCATCCAGAAAGCCAAACAGCCATAGATCCAGTCAACAAAATTTGTACACTAAAGGTGCTATAAATTTAGGAGTAGAAATATAAGGTATGTCCGCCATATTTTTAAAAATTATACTATTGGGGTGAAGGGAAAATAAGATAAACCAGAACCGTTATAATTGAAGACAGCAGATAGATTAAGAGGGGCTATTTGAGGTTCAGAAATAACTTGATGTCTCAGGAAAAGGAAAAATTATCTATAGAAAGAGATATTTGGAAATGGCTTGTTAAATTTAAATCACCTCAGAAAAGATTTGTTGAATGAATGGATGAATAAATAAATAAGTGAATTATAATTTAAGCTGAATCTTTAAGAATAATAGAATTTGACAGAGATAGAGGCTTAAGACATTCTGGGGGGGGGGGGGAGCAGTATGAACAATACTCTTCACACTTTAGAAAACACAGAGCAATTCGGAAATTGTGTGTGTTCTAGAGAAATAGGAGGGTAGAGAATGGAAAAGTAATAAAAGACCATTACGATAGTTTTAAAAATATATAGCTTCAGGCTTTTGGACACTCTCATCAAGAGTCAGAATCTATCATCCCTCTGTTTGAACCTGGACAGGCTTGTGACTGTTTTGACCAATTGAGTACAGTGGAAGCAATGCTTGGTGACCTCCAAGGTCAGGCCACAGAGGCCAAGTAGCTTCTGCTTGTTTCTATTAGGACGTTCACTCTGAAGGATGCAGGCCACCAAGTAAGAAATATGACTACTCTGAAACTGCCATACTGGAAAGGCCATGATCGGCACTTGAATTGAGAGTTCCACGTGCACTCCCACATCAACTCCTGGACGTGTAAGTGTGCTATCTTTTATGACCAGCCCAGTCAAGCCTCCCAATGACGGTAGCTCCAGTCAACGTCTGCAACCAAGTGAGAATTGCCCAACTTCTTGATGCACAAATGGTTGTTGTTTTATACCACTAAGTTGTGATATAATTTTATAAACAACAATAATTTCTAATAGGGTTTAAACTCACACAAATATTGAACACCTGGCCAGTTTGGGCCTCTCATGCCAGTGAATCAGCAGGCAAGGAAGAGGGTTACCGTACTGGGTGGGGTGATTGATGCTAACCTTAAAGGGAAAACTGGGATGTTTTATATGATGGAAGCTAGAAGGAGGTCTGGAATGGAGAAGATCCCCTGGATTTCATCTTCTTATATCTTGTAATAAAAGTCAACAAAATACCAACCCCACACAGGCAGTACTGCTAAAGGCCCAAACCCTTCAGAAATGAAGGTTTGGGTTACCCCACCAGGCAAGGAGCCATGACCAGCTAAGGTGCTTTCTGAGGGCAAAGTGAACGTAGAATTGATAGTAGAAAAAGAAATTTTTAAATACCAGCTCAATAACATGGTCAGTTGCAGAAACAAGGACAATAGTTAAGGCTATTTTTAAATTTATTTTATACAAATATATTTGTAGTTTCTTCCTTGAGTCTTGCTTAACCTCTGTACCTGCAACACATACTCCTATATAAGTTCTCATTATTCCGAAGACCACTAAATACTTATTGCCTCCCCTGTAGAATTTATCATAATCTGCCCTACATTTTCTTGATTTGGGTTATTTGTCACCTATCCTTCTATCACTATCCCATAAAACTATGAACTTTTGAGGGTAAAGACCATGTTTCATCTTCCATCTAGAAGGCATTAAATAAGTTTTTGTCAAATGATTGTATGAATGAATAAATGAATGGATACAGGAAACTATGTGGGAAAGGAAAAGAAGTTAAAAATAGTGAGTGGAGAACCTTGTGGAGTTAAGTGGGTAATTTTTGTTTTGCACTATGTGTTAAATGAAAAATGAACTTAGAGGAAGATACCAGCTGTTTTATCTCTTGTCCTACAGAAAGAGAAAATGAATGTGATGATTCCTGTTACCCCAAAGGAAATAAAAAAGTTTATTTTCCTACCTGTGGAAAAAATTACTAGAATTTTTAAAAATGAAAGGCAGTAAACAACAGGTATAAATGTGCCAGAATGATATAGGAGCTAGGATCTGATTAGAATTTGTATAAAAGAGAGTAAAAATATGCTCAGTTTCTAAGTGGTAAGACTAAAGGAATTATGGTTTCCCCCACCAAGAAGCTTAGTACAAACACACATAATATACCTTCAAGGAACTACAGAATGCCCATATACTATTTTAAAACTTGCTCACCTCTGTTTTAAGCAGTATTGTCAGCCAGCTTCTTAAAGAATCAGTGAGATTCTTTAAGAAAATTCCCAATTATCTTTATGGGAGGTTTTTTTCCCTTCCTTTCTGCCTACATGACCCACAGTCAGTATGTTCCCGGAACTGCCTTTTTCTCTCACTCATGATCATAATATCTGCCCATCCTATGAATGTGACTGTGAATAATTTGTTATTTTGTTATTTTCACCATTAGTCCATAGCATTAAAAAAAAGATGAGAGGCACACTCTATATAAAACCCAGATACCATTAATACTATTTTTCTAGTTACGGCCTTAGTGAAAGTAAATAATTTCTTTTCTATTTTCAAGGCCTCAGGTCAAGACCCTGCCTCTTTCCCTGGGAGGATAAGGTTATAGAGACAAGCCTCCAACAAAATGGCACAAGTCAGCTGAATGCCCTGTGGACATGGACACTACAGAAAGTCCTCGATTAAGCTAAAAGACATGCTCCAACCTTTGTGACATGGACTAAGAAATTTTGTACAGGGGGTAATTAGAACAAAGCTTCAATCTTGCAGGGATTATGCCTCATGTAGATTGGTAAAGTTTCCTTGACAAATGATACCTGTCAGGGGTTAGAACAAACCAAGTAAATATTAGATTCCATGCTTAAAATACTTCATTGTGACCTTGGATTTTGTCAAGGCACTATTGGTCTTAGAGTTACCTGGGTGGCTGTACTACTTATGCTACTCCTTCTCAGTAGTTTTTTTATTATCATTCTTCTAATTTTCTCCGAAATATTATTCCATCTACTATTTCCTTTCTTTAATATTCTCGTCTTCAATACTAACTACACCCCTGAGTCTACAAATATATGTATCTCCTCCCCATCATAAAAATGACAAAATTAAATTATAAAAGACAACCAAACATTTCTCTTTATGTTATCACACCATTCTCAATTTTCCACCAATGTCTCTCCTCAGCAGAGCCTTCATTCACTATCTCTATTTCCTCATTTTGCCCCTCCATTGCCCACTCTTTGACACTTTGCAATCTGTCTCCTGTTTTCAGAATCCCCCCCCCCCGCCCCAAATGCTCCTTTATCAGTCAGCATGATCTTCTCTACTGTGAAATCCAGTGACTGTGTCCTGGGATCTCAGGCTTATTCCAAATTTCAGATTTAGGAGACACATACCAAAGGCACAACGTTGGGTTTTTCTTCACAAGAAAAATGCTAAGGGCTTACACATGAGTAAGTTAGTATCACTCCAATCCTTAGTTTCTAGAGATTATCCTTAATATAGTCTCCAAGCTGTTTTTTGTGTGCACCAGGCTTGGGAGATGTAGATCCCTTTCTACTGAGTAAAGTTATATTCTTGCCCCAGTAACTTAGTATCACTCTGAATTCTCAGTGTCATGACATACATGCTAGGGTGCACTATATGCTGTTTCTCTTTGGAGAATTACGTTGAGATCACCAGAGTGCCCATTTGATGACTTAGTCATACATGCACCAGAAGCTCTTCTGTATCCTTATCTATTTTGCTTTCTTGCCATATTTTTAACATTGTTAACAGTTGATAGGGTTAATCACCCCCTTCTTTGAGTCTCCGAATTTCTTTATTTTTTAAAAAAACTCCCTTGTTAATTCTAATTGCAGAATTCTGTAATATCCTAGCAATGTTTCTCTCTTATTTTACACTCAATTCTTTGGTTATCTTGTAATTTTAGCTAACACTTTTCTATAGGTTCTTAAATCAATATTGTACAAAGGACTTCCCTCGTGAACTCTAGCTCAATGTTTCCAACTACTTACTTGACTTATACATATGCATATACCATCATCTCTGCAAACTATACACTCTCTCCCATCCTTAAAAGTCAGACACCTGCTCTCACATAAATAAATATAAAAGAAAGTGATAATATAGTTCTTTTAAAAAATTATATTCAACATCTTCATCAATGATTGAATGAGACTGCAAGTGACAGTCTTTTGAAATTTACAGATAACGAGGTAATGTAACATACATAATTGACAGCCAAGTTGTTATCTAGAAATACTTCACAGGGTGAAATTATTTGCCACATATAATAATATGAATGTGATGGGGCAAAAGTCGTACTCTTAGTTCTAAAAAAGCAACCACAGAAAAATACTGTCATTGCTAAGTAATATGGCTTGTTTGCCAAGATAACAAGATTCCTGGTTAATTTAATTAGAAATATAGTGGCAAGAAGGGAGGAGATGGTCTTTCTCTGCGCTGAACTGATCAGAATGCATCTGGATTATTATATTCAGTTATGGTTTCTACACTTAGAGATTTTCCACAGATGAAAGGAAGGATGTTATAAAAGCCAGGCGATTGGTAGGAAAAAGTGAAAAACTGAAAATACTTAACCGGAAAAAGAAATGTGATCGCTCCATTGATTTAGTCCAGATATATAGAAGTTTTTATGCAGAACAGGGATAGTTGCAACATAGTAATTAACTCTCAAGGTCTGATATCAGACAAACCTGGGTTCAAATATGGGTCATGACAAATTCCCTAGCTACATAAAATTTGAACAAATCATCTAATTAGGGTTTAATATTCAGAATATATAAAGAAATCCAACACCTCAACAACAAAAAGACAAACAACCCAACTAGAAAATGGTCAAAAGTCTTGACTAGACATTTCTCCAAAGAAGATATACAAATGTCCAAAAAGCACATGAAAAGTTACTAGGGAAATGCAAATCAAAACCACAATGAGATACCATTTCATACCCACTAGAAAGGCTATTATTTAAAAAATGGGAAATTGCACGTGTTGGAGGGGATGTGGAGAACTAAGAACATTCATTCATTGTTGGTGGGAATTTAAAGTGGTCTATATGCTGTGGAGGACAGTTTGTTGATTCCTCAGAAAGTTAAGTATGGAATTACCATAGGATCCAGCAATCCCACTTCTAGGTATATACCCTAAAGAATTGAAAGCAAGGACTTGAATAGATATTTGCACACTGATGTTCACAGAGGCATTATTCACAATTGCCAAAAGATGTAAGCAACCTAAATGTCCATCAACCAATGAATGGTTAAGGAAGATGTGGTAATGCATAAGTGGAATATTATTCAGCCATAAAAAGGAATGAAGTTCTGATAATTGCAACAACATGGCTGAGCCTTGAAGACATAATGTTGAGTGAAATAAGCCAGACACAAAAGGACTAATATTGTATTATCTCACTGATACGAACTAATTAAAATAAGCAAAGTCATAGAGTCAGAAACTAGAATATAGTTTACCAGGGGCTAGGGTGGGGGAATGAGGAGTTAATCCTTAAATTGTACAGAGTTTCTGTTTGGGCTGATGGAAAAGTTTTGTAATGGATGGTGGTAATGATAGTACAATATTGTGAACATAATTAACAGCAGTGAATTATATATAGAATAAAAATTAAAATAAAAATATCATAGGATAGTACAACACAAACAACAAACCCTAATGTAAACCAACTTAATGTAAACCATCAATCATCAATAGTACACTTATAAAAATGTTCTTATAAATGTGGTAACAAATGTACTACGCTAATGCAAGAGATTAATAATAGGGTGGTATATGGGAACTCTGTATTTTATGCATGATTTTTCTATAAACCTGTAACTTCTCTAATTAAAAAAAAAATTAATTGAGCAAGTCATCTAACTCTCCAAGCCTTAGTTTATACAACTTCATTAAATGGTTAGAAAAATTAAAATGAATAATACAGGCAAAGTGATTGCAAGGCACAATGTTTGACTTAATAGTTAAGTGGCCAATAACTTTAAATTATTATCAGTGAGTGGAAATTTGAAAAGCAGATGAAAAATACAGTGTGTGTGTATATAAGTAGAACGTTTAATTTCAAGAAAGTTCTCTTGATAAAGTTCAAGATAAACTTCATCTCAACAACTTTTTAGTGTATTGAAGAGATTAATGAATTGTGCTATACAATCTCTAATGGCTGTTAAAATTCTAACATATTATGATTCTCAAATGTTACTTCTTCACAACATTTTATTGGAAAGAGCGAGTAGAAGAGCAGAACACTAAGGCCACTAATAGAAATGCCTTTGGCCTTTTGATCCCAAATTGTACCACTTTGCCAAAAAGGCTGTCCCTGTCTCTGGGTACAATCTATTTAAGTAGGCTTTGACCTAAATGGTAAAAATACCTTTTGTCTATTTCCATCATTTCTAATCTTTTGGGAATAACTACTTTTTCTAGAATCTGTTTATATTCAATGGTATATCTCCTGGGAGCTTCTGTGTGTTCATTTCAAACCAGTGATGGTAGAAGAAGCAAATAAGTGGATTAAAGTATGGAACAAGAAATAATTATTCTCTCACTTTCAACTACCATTGTTCATAAAATGGAAGTCAGTATTAAAAAATCAAGCAATGGGAGTCTCGGTGAAATCAACAGCTTTCATTGAAATCCTGTATCAATATTTCCTCTTTATGATGAGAAGACATATATATATATATATATACTAGGCCAATAAAATAGACAAAGCATTCATTTAAAAGATTTTTACATCATTTTACAGATAGCCTGGGAGAAATAAAATATGACATAGATAATCTCATTCTAACAAATGAGATTAGTGTAAGGAACAAGAATGGAATTTGTTATAACAATTGTTAATATATAGAATTATTAGCATAAATTTATATATGCTATCTTCAGATTGTTTTCACATTGTTCCTAGCTTGTTAGTTTCCATGGTTATTGTGTTTGTACTGTGTCTCTACTGACTATCATTATTCATGAACTTTTTATTGCTTCATGGGGGAAAACAGAGTATTTTATGCCAACTGAATGCTACAAAAAGGACAATTAATCTAACTTTTTCTGCCTGAGACTCATATCACATTACTTATTAAAATATTAAATTTGGGTATCAGAAATACCATTAAGCATTCAGTCATGCAAAGGGGGCCAAGGGGTGTGAAGCATCGTTAGAACCCACATTTGTTTTGGCCTCAATAATCTCTCAAATTATTTATTTATTCTTGATTGATTTCCTTGTTGATGATGTCAGAAGAAGAAATATTTGCCTCTTATTCAGACTTCATTTAATTTCTTCTTCACTTTAAAAAAAAATTGTTTTCGCCTGGCACTTGCCCTATCAGCGCATTCTTTTCACTGGCATAAAAATATTAGTAATTTTCTCAACCTTTGATGGTGATGGGGCTTCAATAACTCTCCAGTGCAATCACCCAAATCCAAGAAGGAAAAAACCAACCACATCAAACGCAAATGATGATTTAGGATCTATTGAAGAATCTCTGTCAGCTCTCAAATGTAACAACTCTCAGATATTGCCTGTGCAATGGTATAAAAGAAATTATATTTGATGCCTTGTCATCCAGGCCATAAGTTTCCCTTCTAAATGACCACCCCAGTTTGTCCTGCCCTGGGCATAACTGCAATCAGCAAGGCCTGCACCTCTATATGGTTTGGGATGATAAAGGGTGTTCGTAGCTTCTCAGAAAGGCCCCTGCCACTTCTACCCTTTCACATAACGTAAACTACTAGCAGAACAGGTATTTCCATACCGTTTGGATGATAAGAAGCTACTCTCAGCACCTCCAAATGACCCTTGCCACTTCTGCCTTTACACCATATAGTTTGAAACGTCTAATGCACAGCATCGGTGAGAAAATCCTACCCCTTCCCTCAGTGTCACAACAAGAATGGAGGACCCACATGTGCCCCTTTCCCCCATGGACCCTCACAGGAGCCCAGGTTAGGTAAAACAGGACTCTTCCCCTGCCCTCCTTCTCCCCCCTCTCTTCCTTTAGGCCTCTTGTTCTAATAAAGCTGTCCTTTCATGTGTTCTCTGCTGACTGGCTATCTGTGTTTGCATCTTATCACCCAAAGAACCTTTGTATAACATCTAAAACAGCCTGAAACACAGATTGTCTTCAAAAGTTTTAGAAAATAGGGAGTAGGAAGAATCATTAGTCTTTGGTATTTTCTTTGGGTGTAGTCTTTCATATTCGAGTTTATGAAAATTACCCTTTGCTTTTCAAGCTTTCATATTTACAAAAAAACATAGGAGACATTCAAGTAAATATTGGTATTAACCCCAAATCTTGAAAATAGGCCAATGTAACTATGCAGTTTTTTTCTTTTGTTTAAGTTCAGTCCGTAAAATCCTTGGACTCTCTTCCACTACTTTTTTTCTTCTTTCTTTCAGAGTTCGAAGCAGCTTTTATTTTCACTTACAGAGATAATGGAATTTCTAATATATGGAGGTAAGTCACCATAGAAATACCCAATCTCATTCTTCATTTCAGTTTGATTTGACATCACCCATAGACCAGGATTTTACAGTGGCTTTCCTGGTTCCCCCCAAGGTTCTACCTTGGATTTTGCTTTTCCCTTTGTTATTAGACAGAATCTCTTTTTCCATTTCTCTGTAAAACTAAAGCAAGGAATTTCTTTCTCCCCTCATGTGCAGCTGATCTCTACTCTGGACTGACTTCCTCTGCAGTGATACTTACCCAGGGCTCTGCTCACAGACACCTTCCAGGCCAGGTTCCTATTCCTGGTACACTCTCCCTCTTTAGGGTTGCTGAGCTGCTGCTTTTTAAAAATCAATTTTATTGAAACGTATTCATAAGCCCTACAATCAATCTAAAGTGTACAATCAATGGCATGTGATATAATCACAAAGTTGTATATTCATCACTTCAATCAATATTAGAACATTTTCCTTACTCCAAAAAAAAAAAAAAAGAAACAAAGAAAGAAAAAAACAACAAAAAACCAAAACCAAACAGAATCCCTACCCCTTAGTAGTCACCTCTCAATTTCTCTGTACTCCTCCTGCCATACGTAACTGCTGATATATTTGCTTTTCTATCATTTCTTTTTATTTAAATTTTATATAGATTGAATCTAACAATATGTAGTACTTTTTGTCGAGTTTCTATCACTTAGTGTACATCCTTTTTAAAACACTATTGTTGGAAGATTGCTAATATATTATTATACATTACTGTCCATAGTTTGCTTTGGTTATATTTTTGTCCAAATATTACCCTGATATTCACATCTTGTAACATTAACATACATTGGTTCTGTTTCAGAGAAAAACATTCTTATATATGCACTATTACCAATACTCATTTTTCACAAGAGGGTTTGCTATGCTATACAATCCCATGTTCGATGTTTTAAGTTTCCTTCTAGTGATATACATGACCTTAGACTTTAACTTTCAACCAGTATCATATCCATATGTTAGTGCTGCTAATTACAAACACTGTGCTGTGCTTTCACCATTTCTATTCATTTCCAAACAACCTTTTTTTTTTTTTTTTTTAACCAATTCTGCACAAATTAAACCTTAGCTTTCTATCCTCTATCCTCATTCTATTTTCTGGTGACTTCTATTCTAGATATTAACTCCATAAGTTTGCTCATTATATTCAGTTCATAATAGTGAAATCATGCAATATTTGTCCTTTTGTGTCTGGCTTAGTTCACTCAACATAAAGTCCTTTGGGTTCATCCATGTTGTTATATGCTCATGACTACATTTCTTTTTATAGTTGAGTAATAGTTCATTGTGTGTCCATACCCCAATTTATTAATGCATTAGTCAGTTGATGGATACCTGGGTTGTTTCCATCTTTTGGCAATTGTGAATGATGCTGCTGTGACCATTGGTCTGCAGATGTCTGTTCGTGTCACCGCTCTCAGTTCTTCTGGGTATATACCTAGTAGCGGTATTGTTCCGTCACACGGAAGATCTATAACTAACTTCCTTAGGTACCACCAAACAGACTTTCACAAAGGCTGTGCCACTCTACATCCCCACCAGCAGTGAATAAGCATTCCTATTTCTTCACAACCTCTCCAATACTGGTAGTTTTCTGTTTTGTTTTAATAGTGGCCATTCTAGTAGGTGTGAATGATATATCATTGTAGCTTTGATTTGCATTTCCCTAACAGACAGTGATGTTGAACATTTTTCCATGTGTTTATTCACCATTTGTATTTCTTCTTTAAGAAAAAAATGTCTATTCAGATCTTTACCCCTTTTTTTAAATTGGGTCATTTGTCTTTTTATTGTTGAGTTATAGGATCTCTTTATATATCATGGATATTAGACCCTTGTTGAATGTGTGATTTCTAAATATTTTCTTTGATTGAGTAGGCTGCCTTTTTAAACCTCCTCACAAAGTCCTTTGATAAGTGTTTAATTTTGAGGAGGTTCCATTTATCTATGTTTTCTTTTATTGCTTGTGCATTGGGGTAAGATTTAAGAGACCCCCCCACTAGGTGCTTCCCTACATTATATTCTAGGAGTTTTATGGTCCTAGTTTTTATGTTTAGGTTTTTGATCCATTTTGAGTTGATTCTTGAATAGGGAGTGAGATAGGGGTCCACTTTCTTTCTTTTGGTTATTGATATCCAGTTCTCCCAGCACCATTTGTTGAAGAGACTGTTCTGTCCCAGAAAAGTGGACTTGGTAGGCTTATCAAAAATCAGTTGACCATAGGGGTGAGGGTGTATTTCTGTACTCTCAATTCAATACCATTGATCAATGTGTCTATCTTCATGCCAATACCATGCTGTTTTGACCACCGTAGCTTTATAATACACTTCAAGGTCAGGAAACATGAGTCCTCCTACTTCTCTCTTCATTTTTAGAATGTATTTAGCTCTTTGGGGTCCCTTTTCCCTTCCAAATAAATTTCGTAATTTAGTTTTCTATTTCTGTAAAGGAAGTTGCTGAATTTTGATTGGTATTGCATTGACTCTATAAATAAGTTTAGGCAGAATTGACATCTTCAAGATATTTAATCTTCCAGTCCATGAACACAGAATGTATTTCCATTTGTTTAGGTCTTCTTTCATTTTTTTTTTTTTAGCAGTGTTTTGTAGTTTTCTGAATATAGATCCTTTACATTGCTGGTTAAATTAATTCCTAGGTATTTGAATCTTTTTGTTGCTATTGTAAATAGAATTTTTTCTTGATTTCCTCCTCACCATGCTCATTAGCAGTGTCTAGAAACACTATTGATTTTTTTGTGTGTGTTAATCTTGTATCCTGCCATTTTGCTGAACTCATTTATTACCTCTAATAGCATCATTGCAGATATTTCAGGGTTTTCTAAATATAGAATCATGTCATCCGTGACTAGTGAGAGTTTTACTTTCTCTTTATCAATTTGGATGTCTTTTATTTCTTTTACTTGCTTAATTGCTGTAGCTAGAACTTTTAGCACAATGTTGTATACCAGTGGTAACATCAGGCCTCCTTGTCTTGGTCCTGATCTTAGAGGGCTTTCAACCTCTCCCCGTTGAGTACGATGTTGGCTATTGGATTTTCATGTATGCCCTTTCTTATGTTGAGGAACTTCCCTTCTATACCTATCTTTTGAAGTGTTATTATCAAGAAAGGATGCTGGATTTTGTAAAATGCCTTTTCTGCATCAATTGAGATAGTCATGTGTTTTTTTTCCCTTCAATTTGTTAATACGGTGTGTTTTACATTAATTGATTTTCTTATGTTGAACCACCCTGGCATACCAGGAATAAAACCCACTTGATCATGGTGTATAATTCTTTTAATATGCTGTAGGATTAAATTTGCAAGTACATTGTTGAGAATTTTTGCATCTATGTTCATTAGAGGGATTAGTCTGTAATTCTGTTTTCTTGTAGTATCTTTATCTGGCTTTGGTATTAGGGTGATTTTGGTTTCATAAAATATATTGGGTAATTTTCCCTCTTTTTCAATTTTTTGGGAGACTTTAAACAGGATTACTATTATTTCTTCTAGAAATGTTTGATAGAATTCACCTGTGAAGTCATCTGGTCCTGGACTTTTTTTTGTTGGAAGACTTTTTTTTCCCTTCATTTTTAAAGAAACTTTAGATTTTCTAACATTTTTATAAATGTTACATCAAAATATAGGGGATTTCCATATGCCCCACACTTTTCCCCATTAACAACAACTTCCATTAGTGTGGTACATTTGTTACAATTAATGAACACCTATTGAAGCATTGCTACTAACCATGGTCTATAGTTTACATTATGGTTTACACTTTGCTCCGCAAAATCTTATAGGTTTTGACAAAAAGTAGAATGGCCTCTATCAGTCATTGCAATAGCATGCAGAACAATTCCAATGTCCCAAAAAATGCCCTACGTCACACCTATTTTCCCTCTCCCTCCTCAGACTTTTGATTAATGACTCAATCTCTTTGCTTGTGTTTGTTGAGATCCTGTATTTCTCATACAGTCAATGTAGATTGTTTGTGCATCTCTGGAAATTTTTCCGTTTCATCTAGCTTTTCCAATTTGTTGACGTACAGTTTATCATAATATCCCTTAATGATACTGTATATTTTTGTAGGGTTAGGCATAATGGCCCCCCTCTCATTCCTGATTTTATTTATTTGCATCTTCTCTCTTTTTTTTCTTTGTTAGTCTAGCTAAGGGATTGTCAATTCTATTGATATTCTCAAAGGACTAGATTTTGGTTTTGTTTATTTTCTCTATTTTTTTCTCAATTTCATTTATTTCTGTTCTAATCTTTGTTATTTCTTTCTTTTTGTTTGCTTTGGAATTAGTTGGCTGTTCTTTTTGTAGTTTCTCCTGTTGTTCAGTTAGGTCTTTGATTTTAGCTCTTTCTTCTTTTTTAATATAGGAATTTAGGGCTATAACTTTCCCTCTCAGCACTGCATTCACTTTATTCCATAAGTTTTGATAAGTTGTGTTCTCATTTTCATTCATCTCAAGATATCTACTAATTTCTCCTGCAATTTCATCTTTGATCCACTAATTGTTTAGGACTGTGTTCTTTTTTTATTTTTTAAGAAACCTTGAGTACATAGATGTAACATAAAAAATATAGGACATTCCCACTGCCCCGCCCCCACCCCCACACTTTCCCATATTAACATCTTTCATTAGTGTGATGCATTTGTTACAATTGATGAACACATATTGAAGTATTGCTACTAACCATGGACTACAGTTTGCATTATAGTTTACACTCTGCCCTTCATATCTTTGTAAGTTATGACAAAATGTATAATGACCTGTATGCATCATTGTAATATCATGCAGGACAATTCCAATGTCCTGAAAATGGCCCCATGTTACACCTATTCTTCCCTATCTCTCCCCTCAGGACCTCTGGTGGCCACTGCCTTTATATCAATGTACAAGTTCTTCCATCGCTAGAATAATAATAGGTCTATAATATAATAATAATAAGTCTACTTTAGTCCATTGTTCACTCTCCATTCTTGAGGATATTGGATTGGTGATGCCCACTATGTTTCTGAGTGAAAGGGGGCTTAGATCCCATGGGGCAGATGGGTGGAACTATCTTGCTTGCAGTTGCAGATACTCTCTGTTCCTTGGAATTGGCTTAGTCCATCATCATTTCCGTGTTAGTTGTCCTGGGTGAGTCCAATGAATTAAGAGTAGGTGTTGCAATTCTTCAGAGATTCAGGGCTTAACTGGCACATGAATAGACCAAAGATTTAAGGAGTGTGTTCTTTAGCTTCCATATATTTGTGAATTTTCCCCTTTCACACCTATTATTGATTTCCAGCTTCATTCCACTACGATCAGGGAAGGTTCTGTGTATAATTTCAATCTTCTTAAATTTATTGAGAGATGTTTTCTGTCCCAACATATCATCTATTCTGGAGAAAGTCCTATGAGCACTTCAGAAGAATGTGTAAACTGTTGATTTGGGATATAATGTTCTGTATATGTCTGTTAGTTCCAGCTCATTTATCATATATTCAAGTTCTCTGTTTCCTTATGATTTTCTGTTCAGTTGTTCTATATATTGATGTGAGTGTCATGTTGAAGTCAACAACTATTATTGTAGAGGTATCTATTTCTCCTTTCAATTTTGTCAGAGTTTGCCTCATGTACTTTGGGTGTATAGATATTTATGACTGCTATTCCTTCCTGTAGATTGTCCTTTTTATTAATATATAATGGCTTTTGACATCTCTTATCACCTTTTTTACATTTAAAGTCTGTTTTGTCTGACACCAAAATAGCAACCCCTGCTCTCTTTGGTTACTGTGTGCATGAAATATCTTTTTCCAACCTTTCACTTTCAGTCTATTTGCATCCTTGGGTCTAAGGTGAGTCTCCTGCAGACAGCATATGGAAAGCTCATGTTTTATTATCCATTCTATCAACCTATGTCTTTTGATTGGGGGATTTAATCCATTAACATTCAATGCCATTACTGTAAAGACATTACTTACTTCAACCATTTATCCTTCAGCTTTCAAGTGTCATATCTTAATTTTTTCTGTCTTTTTACCCTTTTGGTTACCCTTTCTGATAGACTTCACTTCTACACTCTCCTACAGGCCTTCCTCTCTTGTCTTTTCTGACTGCAGAACTCCCTTTAGTGTTTCTTGCATAGCTGGATTCTTGCTTACAAACGCTTAGTTTCTGTTTATCTGTGAATATTTTAAACTCACCATCATATTTGAAGAACAGTTTTGCCTGATAAATTATTCTTGGCTGGCAGTTTTTCTCTTTTAATGCCTTAATTATATCATACACTGCCTCCTTGCCTCCTGGTTTCTGAAGAAAATTCACAATAAGTCTTACTGGTCATCCTTGAATGTGATGTTTCACTTCTCCCTTGCTGCCTTCAAAATTTTCTCTATCTTTGCCATTCTGAATATTATTTGTCTTGGAGAAGCTCTATTTATATTTATTCTAATTGGAATATGCTGTGCTTCCTGGACATGTATATTTATGTCTCTCATGACAGTTTGGAACAAACTTGTTCTAGGTCTTTAGGATTCCTTATTTAACTGCTCAAACCAGGGACATAGATCCTGTAATGGGGTACAGACCAGTTTCTAGGGATCTTGGGAAAGGGGCATTAAAGATACCAAAAATCCTCTTTTAGTTACTATTTCCGTCTTTGCATGCACTTTCCTGGTCTTCCAGCAGATGGTGCCCTTAGGCAGACCTCTCTGCTCAAACCCTAGAGGGAATGTTTTCATTGGAACCCCACCTGAGCGGGTGGTATGGTATCAATATCCAGGAGAATTCCCCTCAAGGTAGGTTAATCAGAGCCATTCCTTGCAAATCAAACTTACTCAGATGTTGCTCCCCTCCCTTGACTGAACATACCCTCTCTTTACTCAGGTAAGAATTAAATTTTGACTCAGCAGCCAGTTCAGGTCAGTAAGCAGGGTGTCTGACAAAGCAGATTCCCTTTAGTTCTCTGCTGGCTCCCAGTGAAAACTGTTGCAGCCCTACTGAGCGTGGAAGGCTGTGACTTGTGGGACAATGCAGAACAAGTTCACTGGCCAGATTGGCCCTTTCCTGGGGAAATGGGCTCCTGCAAACCCCTCAGTCCATAGCAACTAGCCAGGAGCTGAAGGACCCACTGCTATCTGTTCCAAGGATGGAGGGTGGGCACCAGCACTGATGGCTACAGCTTTACTCACAGATCTTCCCCACTGAGTCTCCTTTTCTTTGCCCCTCTCTCTTCTGGGTGATATCCAGCCTTTCTCTGGTGTCCTAAGCTCTAGAACAGTTTTCTGGGTTTTGCCTTTCCTCTAGATTTTTTCAGGGAAAGGAGTGAGTCCTGTACCTCTCTAATCTTCTATCTTCCAGTTGTTATTTTACCTTAAAGTAGAGGTCAGCAAACTATGGCCCACCACCAGTTTTTGAAAATAAAGCTTTATTGTAATATAGCCACACCCATTAGTTTTCATATTATCAATGGCTGCTATCGCTGCAACAGCAGACCTGAGTAGTGGTGAAAAAGACCATAAAACCTGTAATGTCAATACTATTTACTTCTGGGTCTTGACAGAATGTTTGTTGACCAGGCATTAGAACCTTATGTTCGGGAAAAAAAATTACTAGAACATGAGTTGCTTGAAGGGCTGCAATACTCTATTGTTTTAATTTGGTAGATTTCCAACATCACTAAATATTTTTACCCTATTCTTAATATTTTAAAATAAGATTTTTTCAGGAACTTTCAATTGAAATATATATTTACAGAAAGTACACTTAATAGTTTATAGCTCAATGAAATTTTACTAAGTGAACACACCTGCATTACTATCACTCAAATTGCAATATGTATATATATTATTACCACATAAGCTTTTCTCTTATCCCCTCAAAGACATTACCTCTTCAAGGTAACCCCTATTCTGACATTGTGACTTCTTTTTCCACAGATTAGATATGCTTATTTTGAAGCTTGCATAAAAGGAATCATACATGGCCTGCATTAATAACAGGGGATATGAAAAACTATATATCAAATGTATGCTATAGACCATTGTTTGTGGTAATAGTCTGATGATATTATCTTATAATCTCTAACAAATGTTCCATAACAATGTAGTATGTTGGTGGAACGGTGTTTTGTACAGGAATTCTACACATGTGCATGATTGTTTTGTAAGTTCACAACCTCTCTAATAAAAATATATTTTTTTAAAAATCATACAGTATGTACTTTTTAATGTCTGGCTTCTTTTATTAAGTATGAAGTTTGTGTTATTCATCTACCTTGTTGCATATATAAGTGATTCATTCACTTTTTATTGCCTTGTAGTATTCTATTTTATAACTAAATTACAATCTATTTTTATCCTATCTTAATAGATATTTGATGGAAATCCAAATTTTAGCTTATGGCAATGTTGTTATCTTTTTTTTTTTAATTTTGGGGCACTTTTCATTCAATTCTGCTAGGTATATATCGAAAGTGCAACTATGTGCACATATGTAGCTTAAAGATTACCAAACTGATTTCTAAGGTGAATGAACCAACTAACATTTTTACCAGTAGTATATGGAATATCAGGTTGATCCAATTCCATGCCAACACTTTGAATTTACATTTCCATTCTGATTTGTATGTATTAGTATCACATTGTGGATTTAATTTGCATTTTCCACATGGCAAACCAGATTGAGCATGTTTTCATATGCTAGGCTATTTGGATATCAACTTTTGCTTAGTCATTTTGCCAATTTATAACTGGCTTATCTATGTTTTGCTATTGCATCTGTAGATGTTTTTTGTATAATCTAGAGTTCTTTCTTGATTATAACCATTTTAATAGCTTTTCCAATTCTGTGACTTGCCCTTAATAAATTCTTTTTAGAAAATGTTTGACTAACTCCAGATCACGAAAATAGCTTCTCTGTTATCTTCTAGCAATAGTAGATTTTTTTGCCTCAGTATGGATGGGATATTTGTTTATAGTGTGGGCAATTTTAAAGCTTTTGTTCTTTTAAATAGCCTATTGCAGGGTTTTCTGGCCTATATAATTTATAATGAAGTCAGCAATCAGGCATACATTATTTCTTTTGGAGATAATTTGTCAATTTTCTCTGACTCATCAAAAAAATTTTTTCCTTTGTTCTCCACCAGAGTTTCTACAGTTTGTCTATATTTGTGTGTTTATGTATGTGTGTGTGTGTGTTTCTTGGGTTTCATAGACCATCTTGAATATGTGGCTTGATTTTTTCAAAAGTGATATTTATTCAGTATCTCTTCAAATATTTACTGTGTTCTATTTCATCTCGCCTCTTTTTTTGAGACCACAGATAGTTATACAAAGACTTTTTAATACTAGTGGTTCTCTTTACTCCTTTTGTTTCAGTTTGGATTTTTTTAAACTGACATCTTCCAGTTATCTAATTCTATTTTCTGTTGTGTCTAAACTATCATTAGAGGCATCTTTAATTTCAACAATTGTATTTTTCAGGTCTATAAAGATCTTTTGATTCTTTCTTTATACATTTTAGTTATCTAATGAAAACTTTATATTTTCATATATTTTGTGAATATATCAATTAGTTATTAATAGTAACTAACATTGATCACTCAATCTGCAATTCTCTATTATTTATTTGTACTCTATTGTTATTTGTACTGTTTCTTGGCATGTCTGAAAAGTTTATATTGAAGTCTGGTCATTGGGTGGTGAAACTTGTAATGAATTTCATTATGCTATATGCTTGTTATTGGTAACATAGTTTGAGACTGGGTTCAAGATTTGTGAGAGGTGGTCTAGTTCCAGATTTAAGAATCTCACTGAAAACCTGGGGCAAATTTTTGGTCACTAGCTCAGAGCTTATGATAGTCATTAATAATCCAATATATATTGTGGTCTATCAGTCAGGATGGTGGGGACTTATGGAGGTCAGATGATAAACAGAATTATGAATGTACTCTGTCTTACAATGGACCTAGTTCATCCATAAAACTACATATGACTATTCTCTCAGTTCCTAAATTTTTAGTGGATATTTTTAGTGCAAATTCCATGAAATAAAAGCTTCTACAAGGTAGAAACTAATCTCTTGTTGTCTTGTGGTGACTGAGGAACAAATATCTACCAAGGTTTAGGTGCCAGCCTCAAAAACAAGTCTCTTTCCCTTCTTAGAACTTGCTAAAGTTTGAATCTCTATACTTCAGGAGGTTAGAGTTAATATGGAAACATCTAAGGAGTAGAATGGAATCTCCTGTCTTTCAGGGCTGAGGAGAATAAAAGGTCCATTACACACCCAATCAAATGCAGCAGAGTATCATACCTATGTCAGAGGTGTGAACCAGATGTAGATTAAATCTTATTGCACTGTAATCTATCCCTGATCCAACTCAGTCCATGATTGCATTGAATTGAACTACATCCAACAATATGAATAAATCTCCACAAACATAACATTGAGACAGAAATTCAGAGACAAAAGATTATATATTGTATATTTTCATTATATGAAATTTAAAAACGGAAAAAAACATTTGCTGCTAGAAGTTAGCTTAAACATATTTGGAGGAGATGAGGAGTGTAAAGCAATGTGAGGGATATTTAGGATGCTCTGTTTCTTGACCTAAGTGCTGTTTATATGGTTGTACTCAGTGTGTGAAAATGCATTAGGCTATTCACTTATGATATATGCTATTTTTTTGTGTGTATCTTATACTTTAGCACAATTTTTAAAAGTTCACTAAGAAAGTGGGAGAATATATTCTTAATACATTTTTTTTCTGATAAAGCACTTGTATCAAGAATACATAAAAATTCCTATACATTAATTTGAAGAAGACAAAAAACCCACTAGGAAAAAAATGGGCAAAAATGTTAAACAGACACTTCACAAAAAAGGATATACAGATATCTAATAACACATGAAAATATTCTTATTTTCATTAGTTATACCAAAATCACAATGTGATACCACTACATACACATCTGAGTGGCTAAAAATGAAAAAGACAGAAAATGGCAAATGTTGCAAGGATGTGGAGCAAATGTTAGTCCCATACATTGCTTGTTGGAGTGAAAAGTTGATACAGCCATTTGGGGGATAAAAGCTTAGAAATGTACTAATGCTGAAAATATGCATGATTCATAAGCCAGAAATTACATTCCTAGGTATATAATCAACAGAAATGTATAATGATATTCTCCAAAAGACAGGTACTAGAAAGATTATATAAGTACTTTTTGTATTAGCCATAAACTAGAAACAGTCAAAACCCCCATTAAGAGCAAATTGGATATGTAAATTGTAACATACCTACATAATAGAATATTACATAACAATGAGAAATTAAAGATCTGCAATTAAACATTATATGGATTGATTTCACAAATACAATACTGAACAAAGGAGCCATGTACAAAAGAGTATGTATTATATTATTCTTTTGATATAAAATATATAAACAGAAAACTAATCCATTTTGTTAGGTGAAGACAGTGGTTAGCCTTGGGCAGGTAGTGACTGGAAGGGAGCACAAAAGGGGCTTCTGAGGTACTGGTAATTTTGTTTGTCAGTTGGTTACATGGTGTGTTTGTTCTTAAAAATATATTGGGGGAGCAGATGTGGCTCAAGAGGTTGAGTACATTCTTTCCACATGGGAAGTCCCAGGTTCAGTTCCCAGTGCCTCCTAAAAACAAACAAACGAACAAAAAACAAGCAACAAGCAAACAAATGAAAAAACCAACTTAGGGGAACCAATGTAACTCAGTGGTTGAGTGCTGGCTTTCCACAGACAAGGTCCTGGGTTCAATCCCTGGCCCCAGTAACTCAAAAAAAAAAAAAAAATCAGGCTGCAGAAAGAATTGTCACTGAACATAAAAGACAATATATGTTATGGTGATGAAAGACACAATGAATTTTTTTATTTCTTATTTTTGTATATTATTTGTGTTTAAAATTATTATTATTTTCTTTTTATTCATTTATTTTGGGCTTTGTTTTGGAGATTTTGGATTGCAGAAGGGTCACAACTGTGGCAGGGGAGGATCACTGGTATGGAGTGTCAGTGATGGGAAGATTGTGGGGAGCAGTGCACCTAGGGCATGCCTTTATTTAATATGAATATATTTAAGTGGTCATGGGGTGTAGCCTTGGGAGTGGAGACCCACATAATAACTGAAAGAACATTGAATTCCCATCCTGGGAAGTCCTGCTACATTCTCTAATAGAGTGGCAAGAATCCCCCAAGTACATGGGCATTGCCTAGTGAAGGAGGACAGACCAATAAACCAGACCGTTAATATTGATGGCTGTACTTATGAACCTTGTTCCTGTGATACTGGAACTTAGCTTAGTATTATATGTTGCTTAAGAGTTTCCTCCTGAAAGCCTCCTTGTTCCTCAAATGTGGCCTCTCTCTAAGCCAAACTCAGCATAAAAACTCTAACTTCCCCCTGGATGAGCCTCCCTGGCACCGAGGGATTATTACCAAGTGCCAACTAGTGATGCATTTGGAAAAAGACTTTGACCAAAAGAGGGAAATATTAAATTCAAATGAGTTTTTATGACTAAGAGATTTCCAAGTGAGTTGGGAGGTCATTCCAAAGGTTACTCTTTTGCTCGTCTTGGGAGGATCTCACTGACTGCCACAATAAACAATGCCTCAAGCAGGGGAGCTCTCGAGGGCTCTCAAGACATCTGGACACTATAGACAGGGCAGACAATCTCAGGAATTCGGCACCCTATCAGTGGGCCTTACCTTAGAATATATGTTCCCCAATGTAACAGAGTTAGACTCATTTATAATTTCCCTATTCATGGCTCTTCTGGACCTTTCATTTGAATCTATAATTAGCACTATGCTCATAAAATATATGTACCAGAGACTTAAATCTTTGGTCGGTTCATATGCTGGTTGAGCCCTGAATCGTAGCAGAGTTGCAACATCTACTCTCCAGTTCATCGGATTCACCCAGGACAACGAACAAAATGATGATGATGGACAATGCCCATACCAAAACACAGAGAATATCAACAACTGCAAGCAGGACAGTTCCATCCATCTACCGCATGTAATCTTAAATCTACCCTCAATCAGGAATAGAGTGGGCATCACCATCCTAAAATCCTCTAGATTGAGAAATGAACAAACATAAGGAGGGAATGCAACTATGGACTAATGTTTACTTATTTTTATTCTATCAATGGAAGGACTTGTAACATTGATATAAAGGCAGTGGTCACCAGAAGTTCTGAGGGGAGGGAAAGCGAAGGATAGGTGTAACAAGGGACATTTTGGGGTCATTGGAGTTATTCTGAATAACATTGCAATGATGATTCAGGCCATTATACATTTTGTCAAAACCTATAAAAATGTGCAGTGCAAAGTGTAAACTATAATGTAAACAATTGACCATGGTTAGTAGCAATGCGTCAATATGTGTTAATCAATTGTAACAAATGTACCACACTAATGAAAGATGTTAATGGGGAACGTGTGGGAGGGGGAGGGGATGGGGTATATAGGAATCCCTTTACATTTTCAGTGTATCATTTATGTAATCTAAAGTTTCTTTAAAAATAAAAAATTTGAAAATGTATCAGGTGGTACATTTATTATATGAGCACTTTAATTATGTATACTGTAATTAAAAAAATAAAAAACAGTGCATTCATGGATCTATCACAGAGATTGGTACCAACATCAAAGACTTGAAAGGTACATGTATGATGATTCTTTTGACCAGTATAGAAGACAAATGGATCTTGAGAATGAGAGTGTATTATAATAAACTTAGTCAGTTCTTAACTTCAGATGTTGTTATTCCAGATATTGTTTCTTTAGTGGAATAAATCAACTTAGGCTCTGATGCCTAGTAGGCAGCTATTGATCTGGCAAAACCTGTTTTCTCTATATTGATTAGCAAAGATCACCAGAAGTTTGCTTTCATCTAGCAAGGCAATGCCTTCATTGTCTTAGCTCTGGCCCTTTGTAGTAATTTAGTATACAGCAACCTTGCCTAACTTGCCATCCCAAGTATTTTGGGGACATAATATGTGGTCCACTATATTGATATCATTTTTGCTGTTTGAACATGATGAGCAGGGTACTAGAATGCCTTGATAAGACACATGTATGCCAGAGGGCAAAAAATGTTAAACATCCTGAAAACTTATGGTAACTTAGGAAAGTTTCTAGAGTTCCAGTGGCTGGGCTCATGTTGAGATATTCCCTCTAAGTGAAAGACAATCTGTTGTGCATTGTACTGTCAACACTAAGAAAAAGGCATAAAGGTTAGTGAAACATTTTAATATAAGATTATATAGCAAATTTCACTGTGTGCTACAATCCAATAAATATTTAATCCAAATGGCTGCCAGCTTTAACAGGATGCCAGATGAAGAAAAGAACATGAAGCTGGTCTTAGATATATTCTAACCTGCTCTGCACTGGAATTTTCTGTCTCAGCAGATACAATGGCACTTGAAATGTTTGTGATAGTTCAGAATACTATCTATAATCTCTTGCGAGCCCAACAGTAGAATCACAACACAGACCCTTTGTTGTTTTCTACAAATAAATATTCTATTTTTGTAAAACATATTCAGGTCTCTGGGAGGCCTGAGAAGCCTATCATGCATAAAGGTTATCCTTCCCATGATAACATGAAGTTGGGCACATATAGCAGCACTCCATCTTAAATTATCATCTTAAGAGCATCTTAAATTGGGCTAAGCAAGTCCTAAAAGTTCATGGAAGCAGCAGTGCAGGTGATAAAATCTACATGTGGCATCTATATGTGTTGCTTTGACAATTCTCAGCCAACATGTATGGCCTCATGAAGTATTCCCTGTGATTTGATAGAAGGATTAAAATGATTTTTTACAGGTTTACTATGTGGTATGAAATCTTACACAGCCATTATTTTTTTTTATAAAACTACTGCTACATACAATAATATGGATGTGTTATATGGATCAGAGCTTTAATGAATAAAAGAAGCCAAATGTAAAAAGTCCGTAACATATACAAGTCTCTTACATAAAGTTTAAGAACAAGCATACTAATGTATGGTGTTAGAAGTCAGAATAGTGTTATAGAGTTTACCTTTGGGAGAATAGTGATAGGATGGGGTACATGGAAACGCTCTGGGGTGTTGGAAATATTTCATATCTTGATCTGGGTGAGTTACATTCATATCCACACACACAAATTCATTGAGTTATAAACTTAAAATTTTATCTGCTCAATTAAACATTTTCAAAACTAATAATGAGCAATGAGAATTTCACACCTTATTTTTAGGTAAGGTGCATGTCTAAGATGCTATGATTGGACAGTAAACTTTAAAATATGTATTAAAGAACTAATCAAAGATTAAAGCAACTGGCTTTGGACTCTCCAAGACCATCCTCAGGTTTGATGATTTGCTAGGAGCACTCACAGGACTCAGCATTCAGTTGTACTCACGGCTATGATTTATTATAGTGAAAGGATACAAATCACAATGAATAAAGGCAAAAGGCGCATAGGGTGAAATCTAGAGAACTCCAGGTACAGGTTCCCAAGAGTTCCTCCCAGTGGAGCTACACAGGATGCATTCAATTCCTCCATCAGCAAATTGTAACACCATGTTTGAAATACTGTCTACCAGGAAAGATCATGAGAGACTCAATGGTGTTTTGTCATATAGGCACAGTGCAGGCATGCAAGACCATACCCAAATTCCAGATTTCCAGAAGAAAATCAAGTGTTCAAAATGAAGCATTTTGCTTGCACTAAGAGTTTAGGCTCAGTGAACCATTGTTTTCAGGGAATGGTAAGAAATTTCCCAAATGTCAAGTTCCCAGATCCAAGCCAAGGGCTAACCTTAAAAGCAAGACTTTCTAAAGCTAGTAGTCTCAGGCTTGCTGTGTTCACTCATTTCTGCACAGCAACCAAATATAGGCAGGTCCACTGTGGGTTCCAATCTTTCAGGACATTGTTTAGATAATTTTTTGTTTGCAAGGATAATATGATTAGAATATGGATGCTGAATAACCAAAGTAGTGAACCATACTACTTTTTAATCTTGGTAGCCCCATCCTTTACTGGGTCTTCCCGTCTTTTGGTGGGACGTACATTTCTCTTGTCTCTCGGGGTCTCCATTCTGCTACATTCTTCCAAGGAGATGCACCTTGATAAGACCTGATAGGGAGATGGGAAGCCATTGTCTAAATTAATTTTTCTAGTGGTGCATAGACATGTAAGGTCCTGCAACTGTGAGGATTTGCAGAAGCTTTTGTATTTCCCTGCAGGTCACCTGCCCCATTGCTTCAGGGTAAAGTTGATTTCAGATGCAGTTCCCTGCAATTCTGACTAGTATAGTAGCAGTAATTTCTTTCTTTTCAGTGCCACAGTGGTAGTGGTGAACCTCAAGGCTAGAAGTGGCCTATTCTGTCTCTTGCTGCTCTAGCCCATTCATTGGCTTTGTAAGCACTTAATTCCCCAAATTTCTATTTTATCCAACTTTCTGAATATTTTTTCCTTCGGTTATGCCTTCTACAATCTTGCGGTTTCCTCCGAATCAACACAATAGTTCCATAATCAGCACATCAATAGAAGAGAGAGACCAGAGCATCCTGTAGCACTCAGCTCAAACATATCAGGGCTTCCACTCACGTTATTGTCTATAACTGGTCACATTGCCCCAGCAAACAGCAGGGGACCTGGGAGGTGTAACCTTCCATATGCACAGGAAGGAATGGAGAACTAGATATTTGTGAGAATGATCTGTGGAATGGGGGAGAAAAGCATTTCAGGCAAGGAAAAGGGTAGTTGCTAGGATAATTAAGCAAAAGGATGTCTGTGTCTTACTTTCCTAGGGCTGCTGTAACAATGTGTCACAATTGGCTTAAAACAGTTTGTGGTCTCATATTTCTGGAGGCTAGAAGTCTGAAAGCCAGGTGTTGGATGGCCACACTCCCTCTAAAGGAAGACTCTGCATCCATGCCTCTCTCATGGCTTCTGGCAGTGGCTGCAAATCTTTGGGCCTCAATCTCTGCCTCAGTCACCACATGGCCACCTTCTTTGTGCCCAATTTGTCCATTTCTCCCTTTCTTATAAAAACCCTCTTCATATTGAAGTAGGAAGAGAGAACAATGTCCTGAAGGATTGCAGCCTGCTGTGGACTTGCCTACTGTTCAGTTGTGATGTCTGCATGCCCCACTTCTCCTCAGACAGGAGTGACAAATCTGTGCTGCCCAAGGGCAGGAATAATAATACAATCCAGAGGGAGGGGACCTTGCCACTCAGAGTTCCACCAGAGCTGGTTTCAGGTTTAAGATAAGGTTAAGCCTGTTCATTAGACCTAACTTCTCCCAGCAGGCTGTGAAATGGAAACCTATTGAAACATCTTCACACAATGAAAAAGGGGGTGGAGGACTGGGAGCTGCAGGATAGCCACAAGGTGTGTCCCTGACTTCCCCAGCACTTGGTTTTAGACAGGTTAAGTTTGAGATGGAGGTCCCAAGAAGGAAGAGTTGAAGTTTAAGGATAAGATTTGTATTAAATAAGTAGATTTTAGAGTCAACAAATATTAAGCAGTAATTATAGGCATGAAACCAGGTAAGATCACGTGAAGAGTGAGTGTATATAGGTAAAAGAAAAGGACCAAGGACTGAGCCCTAAGTCACTTCACCATTAAGACGTTTGGGAGAGGAGGAGGAATCAGCAGAGACTGGGAAGGAGCCACCAGTGATAGAAGAGAAAAGCAGGGTAGGTGGAGTGTCCTGGAAGGCGAGTAAGGGAGATGTTTCAAGGGGATGAGAGTGATCAAGTCAAAGGTCACTGAAAGTCAAGGAACCTGCGATGTAGGAATTTACTTTTGGCTTTAACAACATGAAACACATTGATAATAGTAGTTTCTACAAAATGATTTTGAGTTACATCATGATAGATATCTGTTCTCTATATGCATTTTATGCTTTCCAAATGATTTGCCTGCTTTCTCTTTTACATCTTCATTTAAATAAATAAACAAACAAATAAATAAATAAATAAATAAATAAATAACAAAACTTCCTTTCTTCCTGGTTCTGTTCCTTATCTGTTCTATATCTAATTTATTTATTATTTCCTTAAAAAAAAAAAACAGCTTTTTTTCAGATATAATTCACATAAATTACAATTCACCCATTTAAAATGTACGATCCTATGGTTTTTTCGTATATTCACTGATATGTACATGAACAACCACCACCACAGTCAATTTCTGATTATTATCACCTCAAGAAGAAACCCTGTATACTTTAGCCATCATCCCTCTATACTCTTGTTCCTTGCTCCCATCCTTAAGCAACCACTAATTTACTTTTGTCTCTACAGATTTCCCTATTCTTGACTTTAAAATGAATGGAATCATATAATATGTGGTCTTTTCTGACAGGTTTCTTTCACTTACCTAATGTTTTCAAGTTTCATCCATGTTGTAGTTTCTATCAATACTTCTTTCATTTTATGGCTGAAATGCATTTATTGTATGAATATACAACAAATTGTTTACACATTTTTCTATTGATTAGACATTTAGGTTGTTTCCACCTTTTGACTATTATGAACAATGCTGCTATTAACATTGGGATAAAAATTTCTCTATGAACATATGTTTTCATTTATATTCAGTATATACCTACGAGTAGAATTGCTGGATCATATGGGAATTCAATATTTAAACATTTGAGAGACTGCTAAACTGTTTGCCAAAGTGGCTGCATTGGTATACATTCCCACCAGCAGTGTATGAGTGTTTCAATTTTTCCACATCCTCACCAACACCTGTTACCTGACTTTTTGATTCTTGCCATCCTAAAGCTATGAAGTGGTATCTCAATTTGGTTTTGATGTACATTTGTCTTATGACTAGTGATGTAGAGCAATTTAAATGTGCTTTTTTTGGCCATTTGTATATCTTCTTTGGGGAAATCTTTCATCCATTTTTTTTTTTTTTTAAAGATTTTATTTATTTTTATTCATTTATCCCCCCTTGCTGCTTGTGCTCGCTGGGTCAGCCAACCATGCCGTGCGGGCGGGCCCGCCGCCACCAGGAGGCCCCGGGAACCGAACCCGGGGCCTCCCATATGGTAAACGGGAGCCCCACTGATTGAGCCACAGCCGCCTCCCATCTTTCATCCATTTTTAATTGGGTTAATTTTCTTTTTATTATTCACTTGTAAGAATTCTTTAAGTATTTTAAATCAAAGTCCCATATCAGATTTATAATTTGCAAATATTTTCTCCCATTTTGTGCATTGTAATTTTTTAGATTTTATTTTTTTATATTTTACTTTATTTTTAAAAGAAGCTTTTGTTTACATAAATATTACATAGGAAATATAGGGTATTCCCATATACCTCATCCCCTCTCTCTCCCACACTTTTCCCCATTAACAGCATCTTTCCTTAGTGTGGTACATTTGTTACAATTGATGAACACATATTGAAGCATTGCTACTAACCATGTTCTATGGTTTACATTATGGTTTACATTTTGCACTGTACACTTATAGAGATTTTGACAGTATGTATATTTGCCTGTATCCATCATTGCAATATCATGCAGAACAATTCCAATGTCCCCAAAAATGTCCTATATTATACTTGTTCTTCCCTCTTCCTCCCCTCAGAACTTCTGGTGACCACTGCCTTTATATCAATGTTACAAGTTCTTCCATTACTAGAATAATAATAAGTCTACTTTGGCCCATATTTGACCAAACCTTATGTTTGTTCATTCCTCAATCTTGAGGATTTGGGGATGATTATGCCCACTCTGCTTCTGATTGAAAGGGGGCTTAGATCCTATGGGGCAAATGGGTAGAACTGTCTTGCTTGCAGTTGTAGATACCCTCTGCTTTTTGGGATGGGTATTGTCCATCATCATCCTTTTGTTAGTTGTCCTGGGCATGTTTGATGAACTGGAGAGTATGTGTTGGCTGCAGCTCTGCTGAGATTCAGGGCTCAATCACCATATGAACAGCCAGAAGATTTAAGTCTCTGGGACACAAATTTAACAGGTATAATTCTAATTATAGGTTCAAATAGAAGGGGCATAAGAACCATGTGTAGGAAAATTATAAATGACTCTAACTCCGATACATTGAGGGGATAGGTCATCATATATTCCAAGGTAAGGCCCACTGGGGCTGTCTACCCTGCCTATAGTGTCCAGATGTCTCTAGAGCCCTCAGGAGTCACCCTGCTTGAGGCACTGTTTACTGTGGCAGTCAGTGACAGCCTCTTAAGGTGACCATAAGCATAACCTCTGGAATGATCTCCCAACTCACTTTGAAATATCTTAGTCATAAAAACTCATTTGTATTTAATATTTCCCTCTTTTAGTCAAAGTCTTTTTCCAAATGCATCACTAGTTGGCACTTGGTAATAATCCCTCAGTGCCAGGGAGGCCCTTCCCTGGAGCCATGTCCCATGCCGGGGGATAAGGTAGTGAGTTTTTATGCTGAGTTTGCTTAGAGAGAGGCCACATTTAAGGAATAAGGAGGCTTTCAGGAGGTAACTCAGTCAATCTATAATACTACGCTAAATCCCAATTTCATAAGAACGAGGTTCATAAGTACAAGCATCAATATCAAGGGCCTGGCAAAATGGTCTGTCCTCCTTTACTAGGCACTGCTCATGTATTTGGGGGATTCTTGCCACCCTATTAGAGAATGTAGAAGGACTTCCCAGGATGGGAGTTCAATATTCTTTTGGTTATTGTGTGGGACTCCACTCACCGAGACAATACCCCATAACCACTTGAACACATTCATATTCCATAGAGGCCTGTAGATTATCATTTCACTTTCTTGATGATGGCTTTTGAAGCACAAAATTTTTAGTTTATCTTATTTTTTTTTTCTTTTGTTGCTTGTGCTTTAGGTGTCATAGCTAAGAATCCATTTCCAAGGTCATGAAGATTTACCCCTATGCTTTCTTCTAAGAGCTTTATAATTTTTTTTTTTTTTTTTTTTTTTTTTTTACCGGGAGGTCCCGGGGAACGAACCCGGGTCCCTCCATATGGGAGACGGACGCCCAACCAGTTGAGCCACATCCGACCCCAGGGCTTTATAATTTTTGCTCTAAAGTTTAGGTCTTTGATCCATTTTGATTATGAGGTAAGGGTACAAATTCATTATTGTGCATGTGCCTATCTAGTTGTTCCAGCACCATTTTATATAAAACTATTGTTTTCTCACTGTGGTCTTGGCACTATTTTTTTCTTAATGATGTTAATTTTGCCCTTAATGTACTTCCTCCAATAAATCTTTTCATTTCCTTCTATTATTCGAAATAATCTTTAATCTTGTTTCCTAGTCTTCACATTCCTTTTCATTCCTAGATGATATGGATTTCATTTGCACAAATTTTTCTTCTTTGTTTTTCAGGATAAGTACTTTTCCAGAACAGGTTTTTCATCTTTCTTTCCTTTTCTCTTTCCTTTCTTCTTTCTTTCCTTGCTGTCCTTCTGCCTTTGATCCTTTCTTAGTGTTTTTAAAGTTTTGCTTTGCATTTTATTTAGCTTGTTAGAATTTCTATTTGCCTAAATATAGGATAATTAGATTGTAATTGCATTCTATTCCCATTTGCGGGTCTTGTCTGGCCTCTATTTATATTTATCCTTCTCAATTCAAGCTGTAAGTAGAATCTAATTAATTCCACCCTGCACTTCCTTTTGGACAAACTACCAGAAAAATATCTCGTAAATGCTAGTGTATAGTTTACTACCAGACAAATAGCTCATCAACACCAGTATATAGTTTGTTTAGTTAGTGAGTGTGTCAAATAATTGAGAAAGCACAGGATTTAGAGTGAGATAATCACCTCTACCACTGTGTAATGGCAGTCAAGTCATCTTAATGACTTTGGCACAGCTTTCTCAGAGTAAAATAAGGGTATTGAGTTAGATATTTATAAAGACTCTTCCCAGTGAAAATTTCCAATTTTTTAATTATACTATTCATTCCTATAGGATATTCCATTTTTCTAATTCCACAAATATTTTATCACATTTTTCAATATAGTATATATGAAGAACACCAGTACATTTCAGTCTGGTAAAAACCTACCTGATAGAGATGTTAATATAGTAAGAATCAGAGGAAATTGCTGACTTTTAAATATCAGGCAGCATTATCCAAAACTATCTTTAATATTATTATCAAAACTTTGAAATCTAAATATCATTTAACAGTTTAACGCACAGAAAACATTTTTTTAGTCCAATTACTAAAATTCTGATTAAATGCTAAACTGTAGACATATTAAGTAGTTTTTTTTTTTTTTTTTTACTTAAAAAGAATTAAAGTTAAGGAAAATAAGCCATTAATTATATTGATGCTAAGCACACAACTCTATTATTTGAGCATCATATTAACTTTTTTTGAAACACCTTCACAAACTACCTCTAATTTATTCTGATTTTCAGTGCACAGTGACTGGCATGAGTGTAATTTTCTCATTGAAAATATATTGCACTTCCCTTTTAATGTACCTAGATTTCAATGCAAAAGCAAAAACCTTTCCACTTAAAGCTTTAGAGCTTATTGCAATTATAGTGAAATTGGCAAAGTGTTTTTTGTTTGAGTGTACATGTGACTTTGGAGAACTGTTTTAGAATGAATGATATTTTCATTTTTCTGCTCCTTAAAAGGAGCTGCCTTCTTTCTGAGACATAAATGCCATCTGAACCAATGACATTTCCAATCAGAGAGCAAATGTAGGCTGAAGTCTTGTAGCTAGGTTAATAGAAACCCTAGTATTTTCACACAGATTAACAACACAAGGGATTTCTTGTAGCATGAGCAAAGAACATTATCTTTCTAATATAATTTTAAGGTAATAAACAGATTACAGAGGATGGCTACCCAATAAATTCTTGGATGCCCTCACAAGTCTTATGATAAATACTAACTGTAAACTAGAATTGTGGGGAAAATTCCATAGCTTCATTTATACTGGTCCAGTTAATTTTGGAATGATCACATCAACCACTGAATATTGCATGCATCAGCATCCTTTACAGCATGCAAGTATATTAGACTGTTCTCAATATTTTGCTGTATGTATAGACTTAGAAGTAGCTGTTGAATTGGTGCCTAAACTTTTCTTTCACCATATGTCTAATGCAAAAATTGACATATGGTAAAATTTCAAAGACAGAGCACTGAGTTGGAAGTCAAAAGTTGATTTTGAATTGTGCCGCCTCCACTGATTAGTCTTAGACAAGTCACTTGGATTATCTCCTTGAAAAATAAATATTAGAATACTATCATCCTTATTTAGGTCATCAGGTTTGTTTATGAGGGCCATGGCTGCACTTCCTGGTGATTTTATGTAGAAATTTTCCGTTCTTTGTTGGAGGTACCACTATTGAACAATGCGATAAAGCTATTGCCACTGATAACAAACTACCACAGAACTCAGTAACATAATCCATTTGTTTCCCTCTCATGGAACTAGAAATGGCTGAAGTTCAGCTGATCTAGGCTGGATTTTTGGGTTTGGCTCCAAACTGCAGATTAGGTCCAGGTATGTTTATATGTCTTTCATGCCTCTTGAGCCAACAGCTATCTTGAGCATATTATTCCCAATAGGAAAGGCAGGGGCACAAGAGAGCAAGGCCATTTGTGCAAATATATTTCAAAACTTTTATCCCAGCTCATAACTTGTCAAGGCAAGTCGTATGGTCTATTCCAGCACCAGTGAGGTCAAGGAAGTGTTCCATTTCCTATGGGAGAATCTTCAGAGTCACATGATACAGGGCATGAATACAGGTGGGGGAGAGAAGAACTGGGATAATGCAGTCTACAACAACAGGAATATTTTCTGTTAGCATAATTTCTCTTCAACTTTATCTTAAAAACCTGTTTTGCATAGTTCTCTCATGGTACTTTTCTCTTTAATTAGATTTTTGAGGTATTGGGGATTGAACTGGGACCTGGTACATGCAAAGCAAGCACTCAACCACTAAGCTGTACCCACTCCTCTCAATTAGCTTTTGCAAAAAACAATGTATTTCTTATTGGTAAGTATATCTTTTACCACAATCCATTATTTAAATTTATTTTAAAATGCTACTATCTCAATTCTATGACCATTATAAAGAATATATTTTAAAATCAAAAACTCACTGCAAATTTGTTTTGAAATAAAAACTTCGAGAATATTTCAATGAGATTGGAATGCATTAAATGATTTAAATGTTATTGAATTACTTCATTTTAACCTTTAATAACTCAGTGAGCTGGAAAGAGCAGGGCCTTATTCCTCAATCATTTCCATTAAACCATACATGCGTGGGAAAAGTCTCACTTGGGTACTTGATGGAATAGATCTTCACATTCTCGCACGTATATTTTATGCCTTTCTAGCTGAACCCATTCCTTTTCTCTATCCCATTATTTCTATTGTTCTTATTTTCTCTTCTCTGTCAGAATATGATTTCCACTTTAACTTTTGTTCCTTCCCAATATAGCATTGTTTCAAAGAGGATGGATTGTAGAGTCAAGTCCTTTGGCTCTTACTATTTACTCGACACTGAATAAACTGCCTAGAGTTTCTGAACCTTAGTTTTCTTATCCTTAAAGTAACATAGAAAATCTAAAACCCAGATGCAGAGTCGTAAGTATAAATGTCCTGATTTCTATAACATCCCCACTAATCATATGTAAAAAGCAGTATGCTTTGTCTTTATCATCATATACATCACTCATTAATATACTGGAAAAAAATTGAACTAACCTATAGAAAATATTCATATTTGTAGTTGCCACCCAATATCCATATATGCAGAAATACATTTTGATTCACACATCCTCAGATAGAAGCCAGAATTCAACTTCCCAGCTTCCTTTGGACATGGATGCAAGCATGTATCCTAAGTTCGACCAATCAGATGCACTAGCACGAGACCACAATGTATGTTCTAGTGCATCTGAGACCCCCTGGCCCCTCCGTAGCTGTACTGTTTTGCTTAAGGACATTGTGGAGGTTTCACTTGAAAGAGTTGCTTTCAGAGGGAAGCCACTTCTCTTCATGATCCTCCTCCACCTCCTCTCTATCCCCAAGCCTACTCCTTGAGTCATAGCCCAACATGTTCTGTGGGGTGAATTACAAAATCAGACTTGCGAGGACAAGATGAATATGAGCATAAACCTGGTTTATATATGTGAGTAAGGAATCTGAGGGTGCTAAGCCAGGGAGGGAGGAACAGAATTTTAGAGCAGGCTGAGGTTATAATATAAATGTGCCAGAAGATTTTGATTGAATATGTGAGTGTAAGCAGCTGGGGGCTGTTATATTGATATTTTGGATGATTACACCAAAACCTGAACTTACCATGGCTTACATTAAATAGCATTAAGAGGCCAGAAATTCTTTGGTATAATAGAGATAAAGGACTTCACAAACATAGGGAGATAATAACATCAGAATGGATTTAGCATGGGGAAACTGTTCCCTTCATCCCAATTGTCTTCCCCCATGGAGAGAGCTCTGGTTCACTTTCAATTCCAATTTCTATTTTTTCCATAAGACACTCCTTGGGCAACCTTCTTTCTGAAATGAAAAGAAAGTAATTTCCATTAGAAGAAAGTGTAAACAAGGGCCTCCTGTAATGACTGCTATGTCTTTGTTCCCTGCAGAACAAAGGAAAAAATGGGGTAAATATTGGAGTGTGGAGCACATAGGGATCTCTCCCAGACAATGTGGTGTGTGTGTATGCGTGTGCATTTGTGTAGCTGAGTATAAAATAAAACTACCACCTATTCCTAACTGCTATACAACATGGTAAAATGCATTTGATTATATATGCATCTGATTAGCTTTGTTTTATGTATATACAATTCAAAATCTATGATGTCACTCAGTCTTTGGATTTCTTTTATAAGTAGAGATAATAATCTGCTAATAAACTTAAAAGGAAGAACTGTAGCTTTATTGCACATCAATGGGTTTTCAGGACCGCTTTGATCTCAAGAGTCCTTTCCACTCTTAAAATTTACTAAGAACCCAATAAACCTCTGTTTCTTCAGGTTGTATGCAGTGTTAGTAATTAAAACTGAGGATTTTTAAAACACAGGAATACACAAGTACATATTCCATTAGCCATCAGGAGATGGTGTCATCACACATCATCATGTAGCCTCTGAAAAATTCCACAGGCACTCAGAAGAAAATGGAAGTGAAAAAGGCAAATAATATCTGGTCTAAATAATTTTATCCCTTCTGAACTCCTATTGCAATTATGGTCTGAACTGCACATAGTAACTTTTAAAGAAGAAGGAATGTATATTTTTTATTTCCTAATTAGGCTATGGTTCCTTTGTTTAATGCTTTTACAGTACTGGACAATAGCAGGCATTCAACAACCTTGTTGGTTAACTGAATGTGCAGTTTTTAACAATAATATCAGTTTGTCAATAAAACAATTATCATAGACATTGGGAGTTATTTAACTGACCTCATCTTGGTAAATGAGTATATCAGTTACATTAATACATTCATATGTTTTATTTCTTACTTCCTTTGCTTAATTGTGAATTTGATTATTTTCAAGAATCAAGTGACCTCTGAGAGTACCAATTTCCAAAAAAATTACTACTGTATATGGCAAAAAAAACCCACAAAACCCACAAAAAAACGAAAAACACTATTCTCCGGTCTATTTATATTCTGACTCTCTTTCCTTTAAGAATGAAAATCTTGGAAGTAGGATTTGATGTTTTTGAAAAAATAAAATAAAAACATTTGTACTATAAGTGAAAAGACCTGCCTTTAAAATAATATTTTAAAGTCCCTTTTCTTTTGAGCTTTGCCATTGGAACTTTGTACAATTACTCAGCTCTAAACTGAGCTCTCTAAACCATTTTCAGTCACTACTAAAGCCAAGTTTTTGAAGGAGTCATTTATCAAAATTACTAAGCTCAGGATGCTGAAATGGATTCATAAAAATTGCTATTATAATTTGGCCCTAAATCTATAGCTTTATAACATTCGTTGTGGGGATGGGGTTACATTAGTGGAAACATTAACTAAAAATCTGGCCTCAAGTTGGAACTCAGTGTCATCATAAGTAACCTGAAATAACTTAAACTCTACTTCCTTGAGATGATTATAATAAAAGCTACTATTTACTGAGTAGCTCGCTTTGATGTGTTAGGAAATGCATCTGGTCCTTTATACCTCTCCCTTGTAATCCATGTAGGCACCTTTTGAACTAGCTATCATAATTCCTATTTCATAGATGAGCAAATGGGAGTTTAGTGAGGTTAGATCTATTGCCAATGTCATGTTGCTAGAAAATAGCAGAAGCAGGATTTGAACCCAGGTATGTTTGACTTTCAAGCTGTGTTTTCGAATAAACGTCTGAATATAAAGAAGTTAAGTTATTATATTGGGAGGGAGAAATTCAGTTAGTAGTTATAAATAAACCCAAATTCTCAGTGTGTTGTAGTTTGAGACTGTATGTACTCTAGAAAATCATGTCCTTCAAGCTGGTCCTTTCTTGTGGGTGTGAACCTATGGTAGATAGGACCTTTGGATTAGGTTTCTTCAGTTAAAGGCCTTTTGACTAGGTTACCTCAATTAAAACATGGTCCAGGGTTGGTCTTAATCCTCTTAATGGAATCCTTAATAAACTGGATAGATACTGTGAGAGAGACACAGAGAGAAATCTGGGAAAAAGAAGCTGAAGCAACAAAACCCGGAGAGAAGGGAGAGACCAGCAGATGCTACCATGTTCCTTGCCATGTGACAGAGGAGTCCAGGATCACTGGCAGCCAATCTTCAGGGAGAAAGCATTGCCTGATGATGCCTTGCTTTGGACATTTTCCTCAGCCTCTGAACTGTAAGTTTGCAAGCAGACAAATCCCCATTGTAAAAGTCAACCCATTTCTGGTATATTGCATTTTGGCAGCCTAGCAAACTAAAACACAGTGGTTTAATGCAACAGATATTTGTTGCTCACTCATGTTACATGTCCATCCTGGGTCATCTGAAGGCTCTGCTCCATGTTTACCTTACTCACAAATGTAACTTAACTGTGGCCTATCCTCTACTATCACTGGTACTGGTTGCTGGGACAGGGAAAGGGGACATAGAGAATTGTGCACTGACTCTTAAAGGTTTCACTTTTATTTATGTTCAATTTGCGAAGTCAAATGGCCATCCTTAACTCCAAGGGTATGTGGATCTATGTCCTGTTGTGTGCTGGGAAGAAAGCAAATCATAATCACACTGGTCTTTTGACATTTTGACTTAAAAAATCACTAACTTTCCAAATGTTAGTTCTTTTGATTCCAGTATACATAAAGAATAAAATTGTTTGAGAATTTGTAACTGTTACGGGTTGAATTGTTTCTCCCCAAATACATGTTCATGTATGTGACTTTATTTGGAAATAAGGTCTTTAAAGATGTGATTAGTTAAAACAAGGCCAAACTGGATTAGGGTGGGCCCTTATAAAATGCGGAAATTTGGATACAAACACAGACAGACATCAGGGAGAAGACTGTGTGAAGATGGAGGAGGCAGAGCTTTCGTGATGCATCTACAAGACACGGAACACCAAGGATTGCTGGAAAACACTAGGCGAGAAGAGGCAAGAAGGGGTCTCCCCTAGGGTTTCAGATGGAGCATGGCCCTACTGACACATTGATTTTCAATTTCTAGCCTCCAGAACTGTGAGACAATAAACAACTATACCTGAAACTGGAATACTGTTCCTTCCTTAGAAACTTCAAGGGTAACTGGTCATTTTAAATATCCAGAAAAATAATTGACAATTGTTCTCACACCCCAGCTCTTATTAACAAGGTTAAAAATGTACTTCAATTAGAAGTATGATGTTTGCATTATTTTAAAATGACAGCTATATTATTGCATATAACATTCCTTGAAAAGATGGCTTGCCTTTTGAAAGAAGCCACCAATTTATTAGTCCCTCAAAGAAGAATATGCTCACCAAGATTTAATAAATTTATTTTTTTCTCATGTCTCTATCCTTAACCCTATACCAACATCACTCCAGTCTTTCTCCAACCCTGCTCCATAAATTCTAATCAAAGTTTGAGATTCTTTGTAGCAGGATAAGCTTTTCATCCATAAGATAGAAATGAATCTCATTATATGTGGCTATGTTCATTTGTTACTTGGAACTAGAGAATCAGTGTTGGGGATTGAATGTTCTGCTAGTAAAGAAAAATCTTAAGCCTTTTGCCTGGTGATTTGTGTTAAAACTTGTTCCTCTTGTGCTTGCAGAGGTTCAGGACCTTTTTGTGCAACTATATGGAAGCCACTATTAAGGCCAACACACAGATGAGCGACTTGATGCCTTCTTCTAATGGAATGAACCAGAAGCATATGGCAGATTAGAATTTAAATTGTAGAGATGATAAATGTTGAAGACTAGCTGGTAAAATAATAACATTCCTGAAAATGGAGCACGTATCACCACCAAATACTTTTATCTTTTAGACAAAAGATGAAATAGATGATAACATACCACTTTATATGAAATGGATGCCACCCGTATTCTTTTCCCCTGAACAAACTGGCTTTGAGCATCAACAAACCTGAGCTGCCATCACCATGCTATTGCTACATACATCCTCTTTCCTGGGTTCCCTTCCTCCTTTTTGACATTCTAATATCTCTCATATTGCTATTTGTCTGAAGTCAGTTCCCTTGTACTGGTGACTACCTGTCTCTTACTGCTCTATACTCTTCCACAGAGAGGCTGTGCCCTTCAATGACCATAGCCAACAGGAGTAAAATTTTAAAAACCAAACAAATAAAAACTTTCTGTGCCTGTTGACCATTCTGTCACTGCTTGTATCTCCAACTCCTCTTCCTCCCAAAATGTTATCCGTTGCTGCTATTTCCATTCTCCGGCTACCAATATCTCTGAAGGAGTTAAAGAGTGCCCCTGCCCCTTCTCTATCAATGAATATCATTCTTAATAACCTGATTTCTGGCCCCCGCCAAGCAACCTTTTTCATATTTTAAGGCCCCATCCCTAAAAGTCTTGAGGCAAGTTCCTAGGAGACAGGTGGAGGACAATGAATTATTCTATTGTTGTGTCAGAACATTGCTTCTCCTTGCAATGTCTATGTCCTAGAACAAATTCCTTAAATCTATTCAACATCGTGGCGATTTCTTGATAACCTGAGATACTCCCTCCAGAAGTTTTGACACATTTGATGTATATTTCATTTAGTATTGATAGGTCTACTCGGGCTGAACATATTTCTCATCACCAAAACCCAGGAGGACCTCCACATGCAAATGGAAAATCTGGAGGCCTGTCCTACAGGGTTGAAAAAGGTAGGTTTTCAGATTATATAATTACATAAAATGCACCATAGGCACATATATGAATATGATGTTTTGAATAATGAATGAAGTCCTGTCCTCATTCGCCCAACTATTTTACCACACACTTTTCAAGATCTTCCCCAAATTTTGCCATATTCAAGAATGTGTTGGCGACCACATTCTACGATGTGCCTTTAGGCTCTGTAAGCCATATTTCTCACTATTCAAAAGAAAATTAATATGTCATGGCCATAGATATTTTTCAAATGACCAAACACTGGGCCTGTGAAGCAATTTTCAATGTTATAATAAGGGAAGGGGAAAATGAGCAATGAAATATGCTTTAAAAAAGTACTTAAGGATTAACTCCCCATATCAATTATAACAAAAGTACTACACTAAGGCAAAGTGTGGAAAACTGAAAGACTGTGTGTAAGGGGTTATATGGGAGCTCTGTACTTCCTGCACAATTTTTCTATAAAACTACAACTTCTCTAATAAAAAAAAAAAATTTCTTAAATACTTAAGGTATTTATTCAGTCTTTCCAAGCACGTCCACTCGCCTCAGTGAGGCAAGACAAATTGAAAAAGACAAAAGCTGAAATCCTGGGTCACCATACTTTGGGTTCTGAGGCTGTTCTGTTATTTCATCCAGTTGTTCACTCTGAATCTAGATATTAGAGGGTACAACTACTTTTTACTTAGCCTTGACCTCCTTCTCATTCATGTCTCTCTCCAAATACCTCTTCTCAAATGCTAGTGTTAGAGAATGTTGCTAGGGCTGCAAATTGAGAGCTAATTAAAATTTGAAATGCTCTTGGAAATTTCACATTCATCATTTCCTTAGTTTGCCCATGAATATAAAATATATATCTAGAGTAGATAATTTTCTTTGTCAGTATTTACCTTCTGTCTTTCTATTCTGGCTTGGCTCTGGGACCATTGCTCTTAGTGAACTAGAAGCTTGCAAAGAGGAGGGCACAGGATTTCACACTGGTTTCACTTCAAAATCCAATTCCTGGGCTCATACAGTTCTCTCATTAACTCCACAGGGATGTGTGCCATTTATTATGTAAACTGATCCATAAGGGCTAATTGTAATCAGGAATATTTTTGTGTGCCTACTAAGTGTTAATTGCTACCAATAGCCTTGGAGGTAATTAGATCTGGGACGAAGTCTAGGACAAACAGTCTTTAGAAATACACCGAGCTTCAGCGGCCATGGCTGATTGTTTTGCAGGCCTCCAGTCTCCTTATCTCCCGGAGGTTTTGGCTTTTTGGTCCTTCCACAGTGTAACAGCAGTCCTGTCAACTGTGCCTGGTACACTGCCTTTTAACAGCTTTCAATGGCAGATACTAATGGCTGTGCAACCTTGCAGTTCTTCCAGCAGTTTTCGTTGTCTTACATTACTTTAAACACAATGTACTTTGAAATCATACATAAATTAGGGCTATAATTCTATCTCCAGTCTTTGGCATGTGTATTTATAAACTTTTCAAAAAGCAAATGACTGATGTAAGCCTATTGATCCAACAGACTGGGGCCAAAATACTTCCTTCCTCTGCTTCTTAACTATGCCCTGACCCTTCTTTCTTTAATCCACCCACTGCTCTTTTCTTACACTAAATTAACACCCTCAATCCTAAACTCTCCTTTTTCAGTTTACCTGCTCGCTCCTTCTTTTCTCTCTCTCTCTTTCTTTTTTTTTTTTTTTTTTCTTACTCCTTGCTCGGGTCTCAGTACTAAAAATGGTCACAATTTCAAGTTGGGATCTTTTCATTTTACAAACATATAAAGAAGAGGAAGTTCTGGGGATGGTTTTCTGGATAAAGGGCATTGGTTTACTGAATACCAATTTTTTTTTCATATCATTGAAAGGGCAGTGAAAAGTCTTTCATTGGTAATAAAGTTTTGAGAATTTAGAACAGATGGGGGAAATACAAACAAAACCCTTGCCCTGTTGATACCAGTTGAGCTGGCTACTGTCTCACCTGCAGCAGGACTTACCACCATTATGTGAAAGACAGAGTGGGAGCCAGAGAAAATTTGATAAGAAATTTTGTGTGGAGGAGCTTCTGTCTCACTGAATAACACAAATCACTCAATAGGTAATGAGAGTTCTCAGGCAGCCAAGGCAGCCAACCTAATAACATTTAAGTCTGAAGATGAGAAATAATACTTTTTGAAAGAGTAGGAAATACTCTGAATTGCACATAGCTCAAATTTCAGTTTTTAAGTGCTGTGTTGCATTATTGGGTATTGACTCTCCACTAAAGATTTGTGTTGTATAAAGGTTCTGAATTTAGGGGTCATTAAAATGACCACCAGAGAACTTTTAATGGCCCACTAATGATTTACTGAGATTTGAATACACCACTTAACACTAGAAAGGAACTGCTTGTAAGTTGGTGAATAGTAAAATTACTCCTAACCCAATAGAAAGTGAGCTAAAAATAAACAGCTCCAAGCTTCTTTGTTCCTAAACCAACTGAATGCAAAGGCCTCCTACTGAAAACGTATAATAGAAGGCAATGTCTTCACGTTGTTCATAAAGAATCTCTGCTCCTTTCAAGTTGAATCCTAAATCCTAATAAAACCACTAACTTCAAATGACATAGGTTGCCTACGTCTCATCTGGCATGTTCTGAACAGCTTCCTTATCACGTCATCTATAGCAATGAAGAGTAAGGGATAAGATGTGTTTTCATGACTTTATTCAATATCATAGAAGCACTTTGGAAGCAATGTAACTTCACTGACTGGGTAGCAGTGTTTATTCCCCTGACATAAAAGCATTCCCTGATGAACCTCTCAAAATAATAAACATTCTGGTTTGTCTTTTTTTTTTTTTTTCTAATTCTGTTGGCTCTTTGTTGTTCCCAATTTCTAGCAATGTTGCCACTTATGGGAAATGAAAGTGCATATTAGTGAGGTCCACTTCCATTCTGCAAGGATTCCATTTCACTTTAGTATTTTAAGAAAATAAGTGAGGGGACTTTCTGCTCTTATTGTGGCATTTAAAGTAGATATTTAAGCAACTATAGAGACATAACTTCTGAACTGCCAAGATAACCAATTTATGCATTTCTAGGTAGCATATTTTCTCAGGTAATGCTCTTAATTTACTTGGAATTTTTTTTTCTGGAAAAAACTTGAGTATTATGGTATTATGCAGAGGGAGAGAACACAACTCAGATTATTTCTATGTTATCATTTATATAAGATGACACAAATTGAGTTCCTATATTTAATATTTACAGCTAATTTAAAATTTTCTACATATAGATTTTAAACCATTCTGCACTAGTGGAATTTTTCATAGCCTGAAAAAAAAAAAAAAGGAAAAATCCCAGAAGCACAATGGCACAATGTTTTATGTTTTAATAACATGCTGAATTTTTAAAGACTGAGGCTTTTGTAATGACTGTTAAGCTAATCTAACAGCAGTCTGGTTACTGATTTACTATGAGCAAGAATTGAACATATTGTATAGCAGTCAGTCAGAAGTCTTATTTAAGTATCAAGTCAAAATTTTCAAAATATTTAGGGCTTGGCTGTCAGTATTTTCAAATAATTTTTCTTACAAAGTTTCAAACCTAGCAGATAAAAGAGATAAAAATACCCTCAAATTAATAAATTTCTTATTCAAAGCCACCAGATGACTCTAAACTCTCTTCTTTGGCATTGCTTTGGGATGGATCATTTTGAAATTCTGAGAATACTGGTAGATTGAGTTATGTACAGCAGGAAAAAAAAAAACACACGTTCTTAATATGAATCCCATTCCTGTTGTTGTGAACCCATTGTAAATAGGACATCTTAAGGTGTGGCCAACTGAATCAGGATGGGTTTTCATCTTATTACTATAAACCTTAAAAAGAGGATCCCTGGGAAGGAGTAAAACGGTAGAAGTCAATGGGGACCCATAAGAGAGAGGAGAAGGTGATGTGATGCGAGGCAGACATACAAGCCTAGGAAAGCCAAGGATCTCCAGGCAGCCAGAACACTACTACTTCAGGAGGAAGTAAGCCTCCTAACCTCTCAGTCAGTAAGCCAATACATTCCTGCTAAGTCAACCCATTGTATGGTATTTGTCTTAGCAGCCTGGAAAACTAAAACACTGCTCATCTCTGTCTTTTCCTTTAACTTGTTAATAAGTTTCACTGGTTTTCTTAATTGCTGAAGAAGTCCATGACTTTTGTAAAATAAATAACATTTTATCATTATTTCACAAAATGCAAATCCAAAAATTGTGCTTAAAAGAGAAGCAAGGAGAGGAGACAGTATGAGAGGTGAAACTGGTTGTCAGTCAAAATGTGCAAAAAAAAATGCAAAATTAAGCTAGTGAATTTTTTCTGTGTATCCTTCCATGTCTTCTCTTAATCACCTTCCTGAAAGTTCTTGTAACTCTCTTCTGGCTAGAAAGTATTCCGGTATAAGGTTAAAGAATTATTATTTTTTCTTTATTTGATATTTTATGTTATCCTTAAAATGTTGAGACACCTTTAATCTCCATAAAAATAAAACCCTATTCTGGAGTTTGAGGCCCATAAAAGTAACGGAGGTGAAATTTGCAGCTGCTGAGCTTTCTAGGTGTCCTTCAAAGCAAGTTCCATAGCCATCTGCATAGTTTTATAATCCCCTAACATAAATAGGCAGTAAAGTGTGCTCAGGATTAGGCATGAGAAGTCTTGGTCTAGTACTTGTTTCCATCCCCCTTAGCAGCTCTGCAAACTTGTAGTTACTTTACCTTGATAAACCTTAGCTTTCTCATCTATATAGTGTTAATAATAATAACTACAATTTTGCTAACCTCATCAGTTTGCCTGTAGGGTGAGTGTCAGAATTAGAATGCACTCTGAAAATGCAAAAGCACTATATAAACATAAAGTGCTGCTGTTTAATGGAGACATTTAAAATCTGTGTCTAAACAATATATTTTAACACACTAAAAGTCTCAAACACTGGAGGATACCCTCTAGCTTTCAGGGAAGGGTGGTCCATGGGTTTTTTTTTTTTTTTTTTTCTTTTGGTCCATGGGTTTTAAATACCTCAACCAGGTTAACACTCACTGAGACAACACTTCTCTTTTTCTTTCTTAATGAAGTTGTGGGTTTACAGAACAACCATGCATAAAATACAAGGTTCCCATATATCACCTATTAACACCTTGCATTGGTATGGAACATTTGTTATAATTGATGAAAGCACATTTTTACATTTTTTTTTACATTTGTACTAAAAGCTATAGTCCATAGTTTAACTTAGGGTTCACTGTGTATAATAGTTCCATGGATTTTTTAAAAAATTTATTCTGTTACCATATATATACTTAAACATTTCCCCTTTAAATCATATTCAGATATATATATACACACACATATATATACACATATATATTTCAGTGCTGTTAATTACGTTCAAAATGTTGTACAACCATCACCAAAACATTTCCATCATTGCGAATAGGAAACCTGCACATTTTATGCCTTGACTTCCCATTCCCTACTCCCACCCTTTCTCCTGGTAACCTATATTCTATATTCTGACTCTATGAGTTTGCTTATTCTAATTATTTCAAATCAGTTAGATCATACAATATTTGTCCTTTTGTGTTTGGCTTATTTCACTAAACATTATGTCTTCAAGGTTCATTCATGTTGTCAACCATTCTCTATTTTTATTTCACTGAATTTCTGATGATGATGGCAGGGAGCCTAAATCCTTGGTTTTCTTTCTTCACATTTGGTGCTGAGACAGATTGCTTCTAATTGCAACATCCATCTGATCTGTGGTGGCTAGAAGAAGCTAGGAATATTTAGCCAGGAAAAGGAAAATTTAGATTATAACTTGAAATAGAAGTGATAGCTTGGGCATTATATATTTGAATTCCTGAAACATGATAAAAGACTGATTTATCTCTGGTCCCATCTAACTCACTATGTTCAAGTGGTTATCTGAAGAGAACCCTTTTCTGAGGGCTTAGCTGACATTGATTGAAAGGCACTTCCTTGATATATAATTGATGAGGAGGAGGTACGATTCCATATTTTCCCAGGTCCATCTGAAAAAGCTATTATGACTAAGAGACAGTTGCTCTACCTTTTAAATACCAAAATATGAAGCCATGAGAAGTTTTCAAAAGAAAAATAAGTGGTTAGGGGTAGGTTGAGAAAAATTTAAGGAGATTTATTGGAAAAGTAAACTAACACAAAGCTTGTGATATTTGACGTAATAGTGTCTAATAATCTGGTTGCAGGCTGACAGCTTCATAGGTGTTACTCTTGAGAAAGATGGATGCCACTGGCAGTTCGTTCCAAAAACGTAATTTGAAACTTTAATTGCTATTCCTAATATGTACAAGTGTAATTATATGAAAATAGGTAGGGATATTATGTGAATTTATACTTTATAAAGTATTCCCATTATGTTGACATGTTTTAAAGTTTTTTTCTCTCTTTCATGTTTGGAGTAAATTATAAAATATTCTTTGTACTATCTTTTGTTTGTGTATGTGGTCACTCAATTACTAACAGTTTTTGTTGAGTGTAAAGTATTACTAGCAAATGTATAACATATCTATTTTTTAAAAACAATAGTAATTTGTATTGATATGGAGTTGTTATTTTGTTGAGGAAGATTTTAATTCCAACATAATCTTAAAATGAAGATTTCTAAGGAAAGTTTTAACATTTTCCACATATATTTGGAATAGATTTTGTAGCACTTTTTTTTGAAACACACATACAAACACACATACTCACACACATATATGGAAAAAAATATGAGTGTGGTACAAGTCTTCATGTATTTGCGTTCCATATATTAGGTATTCTAATTTGTAACACCATTGGGAAAGTTCAATTAAAACAATTGACTGAAATGGTAAATCAATGATGTATTGAGTAAATCTCATACACAGATATGCTAAGTAGTTTTAAAAATTGAATTTTTTTCTCACAGAGAAACAATACTTTAAGTTACTTTTTTGTTAACTATTTCCTACTAAAGCCATAATTTGAGTATAATGAAATATGGATTAGCCAGGCACATTTTAATAAAATTCCTGCAAAATGAATTTAGTAAAGGATACTCTAATCCAGGTGTTAATAGGCCAAATGAAACTCATTCAAACAATGAAAGCTTGAACTTTTACCATAGGCTATATTCCAGATAAAAAATTTCTTTGTTTTTAAAGATATGTACAAATAAAACCTATATTTTAGCTCAAATATATTTAGTTTGCTTATACTTTTTCCTTTTTAATCAAACACATATTAAAAGCATCAGGTTGCTACCTTGTTTCTTGTTCATAACAAACAATTAGCAAATCACTGGGTGCCAGCTACTAATCTGAGTTTTTAATAATATTGAGAATTATATGACATTAGTGAATTATCATATGAACTTCAGTTATCTGATATAGATTTTTAAAAAATAATTCTTTTTTTAAAATAAGCTTTATATTATGTAAATGTTACATCAAAAATATAGGGGATTCCCATATACCCCTCCCACATTTTCCCCCATTAACAACATCTTTCATTATTGTGGTACATTAGTTACAATTGATGAACACATATTGAAGCATTGCTACTAAGCTTTGTCTATAGTTTACATTATGTTTTCCAGTTTGCACTGCACAATTTTATAGGTGTTGCCAAAACGTATGATAGCCTCTATCTGTCATTGCAATATCATGCAGAACAATTCCAGCGTCCCCAAATCACCCCATGTCACACCTATTCTTCCCTCTCCCTCCCCTCAGAACCTCTGGTGACCACAGTCTTTATATCAATGTTTTAAGTTCTTCAATTTGTAGAAGAATAATAAGTCGACTTTAGTCCATTGTTGCACTCCCCCTTATGATTGATCATCTAATATAGATTTTAAAACTTACTTTCCTCGGAAATTTGTAGTAAAAAGCCCATATTTGGGGTTATTCCAACCCCATTTATTTCTCTAGAACTTTCTTAAATCCCTGCTTCTTTGCCACAATAAACCTGACCAAGGCTCATCATTATATTGATTTCAAAAGCATAGATGATTTTTGCCTATTTGGGGCTTTGCATAAATAGATTTTTAAGTTACGTAAGATTTGGCTTCTTTTGCTCAACTATGCATATGTGAGATTCAGCCATAGTTTTGTGTGTAGTTGTACATCACCTATTCTCAATGTTTATGTATTATTCCATTGAGTAAATAATTCACAGTTAATTCATCTAAACTGTTGTTGATGGACATTAGTATCTTTTTTTTACCTATTACAGATAGTGCTGCTATGAATATTCAAGTGTACACATTTCTGTTAGGATTGGAGTGGATTGGCATTGCTGGTCATAGGGTGTGGACATGTTCATCTTTGGTAGATACTGCCAAAGAGTCTTCTAATGTGACTTTACCAATTTCCACTCCCACCAATAATCTATGAGCATTCTAATTGCTACACAGCCTAACACTGGGTATTTGTCCTTTTTACCAATTATTTGAGCATATAGTAATTTTACCTTATGTTTCCAAATGACTAATGAGCACATTTTGTATGCCTTTTGGCCATTTGGATATCCCCTTGTGTGGAGTGTTTCTAAAATCCTTTCCCACATTTTTCTATTGGATTGTAGGTTAACATTTCTCTTAATGGTTTCTATTAATAAACAAAAAATTTAATTTTAAAATAGACTAATATAACATTTTTAAAATTTTATGGTTACTGTTCATTGTGTCTTGTTTAAGGAATAGTTGCCTAATCCAAGATCACAAAGATATTGTGTCATGGTTTCTACTAAAAGGTTATATAGTGTTACCTTTTATGTTTAGATTTGTAATCCATCTGGAGTCAATTTTAATGTACGACATGAGATGGGGAGTCTAGATTCATTTTTTCTATATGAATATCCACTTAACACAGTAGCATTCATTAGAAGACCCTCCTTTCCCTAGTGTACTGTTGTGTGCTTTTGTCATAAATAAGGTGCATATTCATATGCACTCACGTATGTATTCATATATAATTATATATACATATTATATATACACATGCATATATATATATATATATATATTCTGGTTTCTTTTCTGTGCTATTGTCACTTGTTATGCCAATAACTATCTTAACTATTATTATTTTATAAAATGTTTTGGTATCTGGAAGTGTAATTTATCCAGCTTTGTTCTTTTTCAAGTTTGCCTTGGCTATTCTTGGCCTCTTCTTTTCCATACAAATTTTAGAATCTGCTTTTGAATTTCTACCAAAAAAATTATTTTTCTAAGATTTTGATTAGTACATCTTTGTGGTTGTTCTGAACCACTTGTTGGCGGAAGGGGAACGCTGAGTGGCAACCAGCGTTCGGGGGCCCAGACGGCGTGGAGGGCGCACGGAGGAAAGACCACGGCGGAGACGAGGTAAGTACGCAGGTCTAATTTATTACAGGAAGGTTTGTTGTTTATATAGGTTCTGATAAGGGAAGTGAGTTAAGGACATGATTGGAGGAAGAGGGGTGACGTACATAGTAACTGGCAAAAAAGAAGATTTTTAGAAAAGGTTATGATTGGACATTGAGGATTGACTGAAAGAAGTCTTTTCAGGTTCATGCCGGGAGTCACGTAGCACTTGGCAGCCATTTTAGCTGCTTGGGGGCACCATTTTAGGTGTCCCTACCACAATTCCTCCTTTCTTTTTATTAAAGGAAAGAGAGGTTGGCATTAACCAGCTGGGGGAAGTAGAGGTCTCATTCCCGCAGGATCGACAAGCCAGTTGTTAGGTTACGGTAGGCTAGGGGCGTCCCCTTCTAGCCGTCTGTACTCCGTGACTACAGTTTGGGCTGCGCACACCCATTGTAGTGGCCATCTTTTTTTGCTCTGCTTTTTGCGGGAGGGGATATTTGCAGAGCAACCCCTATGTTAATGAGGCTTACTTCTCAAGGAGCCTGGAAATGGCTTAGTTTTATGCCCTCCTTTGCAGTGCTTTGCCTCGCACCCAGCAGTACCACTGATGGCAAGTTCCAGGAATTGTTTGCCGGTTCCCCTTTGGGGAGATGGTAATCTTTGTGCTCGAACATCAGATTTTTGGCCATGACCCAAGAGAGAGCGGTGGGTGTAGAGTGGAAGAGAAGGAAGGAAAGGAAGGCAGGGGGACAAAGCACTTAGGGATTTGGGTTATAATGGGGAATCCGGGTTTTTTAATGGGATGCATCTTGGTGTTTTTTTTTAAGCTTAGGGCGCTTCTTTTTGCTGCCGGGCACTGTATAGGTCTTCCTTTTGTTGTCAGGTGCTGTATAGGTGACGGTTTCTCGGGTGGCCAGGCATTGATAGTGAACCTGTGGAGAGGGGCTCAAAGCGGCATTAACTTGCTCTTTAATTAAACTGATAATTTTACGAACAGCCCAGGGTCCAATGGCTAGAATAAGAAGAAAGGTTATAAAAGGGCCTAGCACTGGGAGGAAATAATGGAGGATTCCATTGAATTCCCAAGAGGGGTTTGTTAAAGCTGTTTCTCTTTCTCTTTTTCGCTTTGTTAGTCCTTCTCTAAGTTGGGCCATGTTGTTTTTGATAAGGCCGGAGTGATTAAGCGTAAAAGCAACACTCTTCTCCTAAAGCGGTGCAAATTCCTTCCTCTTTTAGGAAGAGGAGGTCTAGTCCCCTGCGATTTTGGAGGACAACTTCAGATAGTGAGTTCAGAGATTTTTCCAAATGAGAGATGGAGGTTTCTATACGGGCTAGATCTTCATCTACGACCCTTCTGATAGAGGTAAGAGCTGATTGTTGTAAACCCTGTGATACCTAGAAGGGAAGCGATTGTGACGGCAGTGATAACTTCTCGTTTTTGTACATGAGTTGGTAGAAGGTTGCTCTGCCAGGAGTCAAGGAATTGGTTATTATCATGAAAGTAGATGCGGGGGAAAACAGTGGCGAGCACGCAAGTTTCACCAGTGGCGTTAAGAGTTGTGACACTGAGGCACGGGGTGAGACCGGTAGAAGAACATAGCCACTTTGTATTATTGGGGGGTAGCAGAAACTTTACATCTGTTTCAGGGGTATTGGTAAGGTTGCAAAGAGTTTTCATATAGGGGGTAACAGAGCCTCCAATTTTTGTAATACAGAGCCCGCTGTGGTATACGGATTGGACGGTTAGTCCTATTTTTGTTTGGTTCCAATTACAAGAGGTGGGATTGGGGTCAGTAGAACTGTTGTAGGAGGCATTAATGGCTATAGCTTCGTAATAGGGCGACATGTAAGAGAGACACAACCAGCAGGCTTGGGTAGAGTTAGGGCTGGAAGAGTTCAATGCGAGAAAGGAAGCGTTAAGGAGGGATAAAAGTGGGTTGTAGAGTGACAGCAAAGACGTGTTAAGTGAGAGTGGGATGTTGGTGGAGTTGGATAACTGTACGCTGGCTGAAGCCGAAGATGAGGGCAGAGGAGGAGGAAGTGGTTGTGGGTTGAGCACTGGGTTGGGGCCAACTGCAGTGGTAGGCGGGGGAGAGGGCTGTGTTTTTTGTATTTTGAAAATGGTGCCATAGTTGTAATGGACCATGTAGAGCCGAATTCCCCACGTGCGGCCAGATAGCCATTGGACGTCGGCGGGGTTTTGTACTCTTATGGTGATATTGGGCCAGCCTGTAGCTTTTATGTGTTTGTAATTGTTAGGGGGATTGGACTATCCGTGTGCTATTGACTCGCATCCCCAGGAGGGACAGTAATAATGTGAGGGATCATGACAGGAGGAGTGGGAGGAACCTGTTGAAGAGGGGCAAATGTAATAGCCTGACACCTGTGCCGAGGCTGCTATAAGGGAGGGCTCTCCTGTCAGTGCTGTTTGTCGTAGGTAGCAAGCTTTGGATGTGGACCCGTCAAGGGAAGGGATTTTATTGCCTTGCGGGCCGCAGCCTTGGGGGTAGAGGACAGGGAATTTGGGACTGCTAATACCCATATTGGTAAGGCAACAGGCATGCAGGGTGAAAGAGGGAGCGCCGGATGTGACATTATAACGGAGGGTGATTTCTTCTTGCCAAAGCTGTAACGTCCAGTTAAAAGGTTGATGATCATTATTAGCAAGCAAAAAGGAGGGAAATAGAAGGAGAAGGGCGAGGATTTTAAAAGGGGGTGCCATTAGAAAATAAAGAAGGTGAGTATAGTAAGAATGGTAGTTATAGAAAGGGAGTAACAGTGAAGAGGAAGGAGTTGAGAGAAAGGTATTACTCACGGTTTGTTGTTCCTTTTTTGGCAGGCCGTGGCAGGACGAATGTTTTTTCCTGGGACCCAGATAGGTTGCGGTGCTTCTTCTGGAAAGACACAAGCAAAGCCCCTCCCTTGGGCTAAAAGAGGGCTAGGTCCTTTCCAAGTATTGTTTTCGGGGGTTTTCCAATATACCATAGGGGCCACTGTAGGTGTATATGACGGTCCCCAATGTTTGTGGAGTGGAGACAGTCCCTTTTTATCAAATGTGAGGAGATTCATATGAATGAGACAGCTGGTAATAATTTCACTAGGAGGACTGTGTGGCCATAACGCTTTTTCCTTTTGAATCAAGATCTTTAGCTGTTGATGAGTACGTTCTACTATTCCCTGACCTTGAGGATTGTAAGGAATGCCAAAGTGGTGTGTGATGTTGTATAATTTTAGAAAGTTAGCAAAGGATGTACTGCGGTAGGCAGGGCCATTATCGGACTTAACATCCCAGGGGACTCCCATGAACAGAATGGCTTGATGCAGAGCTTTGATACAGTGTTTTGCTGTTTCCCCAGCTAAGGGAACTGCATAGCAGAGATGAGAGAAGGTATCTATGGTGACATGAACAAACTTTAGGCGACCAAACGAGGGGATATGTGTAACGTCCAACTGCCAACGACAGTTGGGTTTAAGGCTGCGAGGGTTAACTCCCTGGGGTTGTAATGGCCCTAATGGGAGAAATGGAACGCAGGTTTTACAAGATCTAACCAGATGTTTGCATGTTTGGATGTTAAGGTCTGGCAGCAGATGTTTCAGAGAGATCGCTGAGAAGTGAAATTTGGAATGTAGTAGCTTGGCCTGATTGATGAGATCTCCAGGTGTCGCAACTGCTGTCATAGACACGGCACAATCTGCTAAATGGTTGCCATGAGCTAAGGGCCCAGGCAGATTGGAGTGACTCCTGATATGTGTGATATACCAGGGAGCAGTGCGGTGTTCAATTAGTTTTTGAAGGCGTAATAATGCCTTATCAATAGGTGTTTCTTTAGGAAAGAATGTAGCATGTGCTAGCACCTGGCAAATTTGAAGAGTGTAGAGGCTATCAGTAAAAATATTCAGGGGCTCAGAGGGGAACAATGTAAGTGCCAGATGTACAGCTTCAAGTTCCCCTGTTTGTACAGAGTGAGGATTAGGCTTGACATATGTGGAAGGGGAGCCTATGTTAGGCTGGTAAACCACAACAGCATATTTTGATTTGGAGGCATCTGTAAACACAGTAGTACTTGAGGGGAGGGGGGAGGAAGAAGGATAAGGGTAAAAAGGGTCTGAGAATGGCAACCGAACGAGCCCTTGAAGTAGTTTATGTTGAGGATAATGGTTGTCAAAAGTTCCAGTAAAGGCTTCTACTAAAATTTGCATTTCTTCATTGTTTTGAAGGAGTTGAGTAGTAGCCACAGCCAAAAGGGGCCAGACAATGGTGTCTGGTTTCACTTGAAAAGTGTGGAGGCAGAGTGTACACAGATCGCTGGCTAAGGCGACCCAAAGGCGCACTGCTGGACAGATCTTTGAAAGTTTACTTTTAGCTGGGTGTGACCACAGCACATCTTGACTCCAAAGACCAGTAAATTAATTTAATATTGACTCCCAATCCATGAACATATTATTCTCACATTATTTAAGTTTTTTAAATTTTTCTCAACAATTTAAAAAAAATTTTTCAGCATAAGGAATTAACTTTTTAAAAAACTTTTTATTTTGAAATAATTTCAAACTTACAGAAAAGTTGCAAAAATAATACAGAAACAATATATAGAATTCTAATGTAGATAAATAAAGATAGATGATCGGTATATATAATTACATCAAATGACACCAAACGTAGCAAAATGTTAATAGTTGGTAAATCTAATATCTGCATGGGGTTGCATAGATGTTAAGTTTTAGAAAGATTTTCAATGTATATGAGATCCCCTCTATTAATTAATAATTAATAGTCCTATATTAATTGATTTGTATGTTGTTAAAAGACCTGCAATCTAGATACAACAAGAATTGGATTTCAGCTTCAGCTTTACTTCCAAGCTAGGAGCAATTGGTAAAAAGTTGTCCTCAGGGTCCTCAGTTACAAAACTAGATCAAATCTGAAGACTTATCTACCTCTGTCTATGCTTTTAAATCTGTAAATTTGGAAGGTTAATGTGAAGCTGGGAATGTATGTAACTGTGGTTTTAAGAAGCATGAAATACCATAAATATCTATTATTAAGTAAGCAAGAGGATTCTGACGCATTTCATTCCAGGTCATCCAGGTTGCCTTATTCATGTCTAAACATAGCAGGAGCAGATAGAGGACTGAGTCTAACATTAAATTTTGGGGAAGGTTTGGATTGCAAAGGTTACATCTATGGCAGGGGAGGATGACTGATACGGGGTATTGGTGGTGGGGGATGTGTGGGGATAGGGCAACTGGGGAACAACTCTATGTAATATGAATGTGTTCATATGGTCATGGAGTGTTGTCTCAGTAGGTGGAGACCCACAGAAAACCAACAGAATATTGAATACCCATCCTGGGGAGCCCTACTATATTCTCTAATAGAGTGGCAAGAATCTCTAGAATACATGGGCAGTGCCTAGCAAAGGAGGACAGACCAATACACCATGCCCTTGATATTGATGCTTGTACTTATGAACCTTGTTCTTGTGAAACTGAAACTTAGCCTAGTAATATATATTGCCTAAGAGTTACCTCCTGAAAACCTAACAAAGTGATGATGATGTACAACATGCATTCCAAAAAAACAGAGAGTATCTTCTACTGCAAGCAAGACAGTTCCATCCATCTGCCCCATGGGATCTAAGTCCCCTCTCAATTGGAAGCAAAGTGGGCACCACCATCCCAAAATCCTTAAGATTGAGGAATGAACAAAAGTAAGGGGAGGAAATGCAACAAAGTCCTAAAGTACCCTTATTATAACTCTACAAATGGAAGAACTTGTAACACTGATATAAAGATCATGGTCACCAGAAGTTCTGAGGGGAGGGTGAGGGAAGAATAAGTGTAGAATGTGGCATTTTTGAGACATTGGAATTGTTCTGCATGATATTACAATGACAGATATAGGCCATTATACATTTTGGAAAAACATAAACTTGTGCAAATTGTAAAACATAATGTAAACTATAGACCATGCTTAGTAGTAATGCTTCAATATGTGTTTATCAATTTTAACTAATGTACCGCACTAATGAAAAATGTTGTTAATGGGGGAAAGTGTGGGAAGGGGAGATGTGTTGTATATGGGAATTCCCTATATTTTTGTTGTTACATTTATATAATCTAAACCTCCTTTAAAAATACAGACAAAATACTTTAAAAATAATGTGTCGTTCTAAAGGCCCCACTGATTTGCTCTTTTATCAGGTGAAAACGTGACTGACAGTGGTCTTACTGAAATGTTTCAGATTTTACCACTGAGGGGCATAGGCTTGTTAAAGCTATTTTTTAAAAAGATTTATTTCTTCACTTTCTTTTTTTCTTTTTTTCTTTTTATTTATGCTCTCCACCCCCACCCCAGATGGTTCTCTCATCTGCCTGCTCATTGTTTGCTCACCTTCTTTAGGAGGCACCGGGAACTGAATCCGGGACCTCCCACAAGTGAGGCGAGTGCCCAATTGCCTGAGCCACATCCAGTCCCCATGGGCTGCAGTATCTGCTGGCTTGTGGCATCTGCTCCTTGGGGCGGGGGTGGCATCTAGTTCTTTGGGATGGGGGTGGCATCTAGCTCGTCTTCTTTTAGAAGACACCAGGACTCAAACCTAGGACCTCCCATGTGGTAGGTGGGCACCCAACTGGTTAAGCCACATCCACTTCCCTAAATCTATTTTTTAGATAATTATTGTTACTGTGAAATTAAGTCTTTTAGATAAGAGTTGAATTTATGAAATGTTTTATATTTGTCAATATTATATTTTGAAATCATTTTGTCTACGACATGGAGCTTCTATAAATTACTTTTGTAATGATGCCCTCAAAATAAAACTGTAGAAAAAATTCTTGACCTGTGTGGCAGTTTGGCATTGTTTATGAACTCCAAAAATAGATCCTGGATTATGTTTGTAAATTGGTCTGTACCTGGGCATGATTAAATTATGATTAGAGCTTTAATTGGGCCACGTCAGTAGGATGTTGAGTACCTGCCCCCTTGGTGAGCATGGACTCACAGATAAAACTACTTGGCGGAGAAGAGAGTGGGAGTTTTGATCCTGGAGCCCTGGAAGTAAACACACAGGAGAAGCAGATATGTGAGGAAAGAGAGAAGGTTCCATTAGACGTGACAGAGGCCCCGGGAAGAGAGATGAGCCATTCACCTGAGAGTTTACAGCTGACCTTGTGGAGAGAGGAGAGCAGCTGAGCCCGAAGAGAATTGAGCCCCAGAAAAGAGACGAATTTATTCCAGCCTACAGCTGATACTGGAAGAAGCTGGGTCCATGGAGCCTTAAGAGGAAGAGGAAGAGGAAGGCTGAACGTTGGCAGCCATCTTGCTCCAACGCGTGGCAACAGACTTTGGTGAGGGAAGCAACTTACGCTTTATGGCCTGGTAACTGTAAGCTTTTACCCCAAATAAATACCCTCTATAATAGCCAACAGATTTCTGGTATTTTGCATTAGCACCCCTTTGGCTGACTAATACAACCAGCCATATGAGTAAATGCACATGAAGATTTTGTGTTGTTTTACGTTTATGTGCTTTACTGTGTCACAAGCAGTGCTAATAAACAGTGATAGTCATATGCTGTTGCTGTATTTTTCAAACGAATAGAATGCTTTTTTCTCATTTTAGAAAAAGGAAATATATTGCTTGTGTCTTTGAATTATCTGATATTTTACAGAGGGCACATAATAAACAGGATTCATTCGAGAAAGTTTTCTTGACTGGAAATATCACTTGGTTGTGTGTAAATTTAGATAAATTCATAAATGTTAAATCCATGATGGATCATTAAATGAGGTTCAAGGGTACACACATAATTTTTGACTCAGACCTCTTAAGGAGTTGATTACACTCTCCTGTTCCAGCATCTTCTAACTTCACAGAAGTTTTGAGTCATTTGCCTAACTCATGTGAGTTAGCATATGCTTAACTAATTTAAGTATATGAGTGTGTACATTAATTTTCTTAAAAGAACATTAATAGAACATTATATAATACATCCTTATTTGGGAGCTGTTATCACAGTTGATTATTACAAAGGCTTAAAGTGGCACAAGGCATAGATTTAATTTAGGGATATGCTGAATAATTTTTGTATTTTAGTATAACCATGGGTTCTGTCATAGAACTTTCCAGACTTGAAAATAAGTACAATTTCTGAATCAAGATACGTTTAAAATGGGTGACATTCAAAATATCGATCCAAAATGGATGGCCTGAGTATAGACCCATTGAACCACTTCCCACTGATGACACTAGAATCTTGCTGGTCTGCCTGCCATTCAGGGGACACTACTGAGAATCGCTTTGCACTCAGTGGGCCCTGGCACAACGTTGTTCTCAGATCTGTACCTACAAGAAATTTGATTCAAAGTTTCAACTGCCCAAGTTCTTAAAGGAGGGAAGGAGAGAGGAAGACAGAGAGAAAAATAGAGACAGAGATACAGAGAGAGAGACAGAGACAGAGAGAGACAGTGATAAAGAAAAGGAGGAGAAAGAGAGGATAAGAGATTGGTGCTAATTCTTGGCCAGTGAAATTTATGGGGTGTCCTCCCCATCTTGGAACTCCAGTGTCAGAGAGGACAAAGGTCAGTAAAGAAGGGCTGAACTTCTACCAAACTTTAGTCAAGAGGCACTGAAAATTCTATCAGGTGCGTGACTTGGTTTATTTTTTGATCCAAAGTGCAGGCTTAGATTCTCAATTCAGTTACTGGAGAAATCTAGGAGATGTCCTGTGTGTGTCAAGTACTATGCTAATACCTGGTTATATGGCAATTAAAAGACAAATATGCTCAGGGTTTTAGGAAGCTTATGTTTTATAGTAAGCACCAGGTCAGAACTTTTGTTGAGAATTGCCTAACAAAATTCCAAGACTAAACAAAAAAGATACATGTAAAAGCATACAAATCCATCTTCTATACTGAAAAAAAAAAAAAAAAAGAATTCAAAATATGCATTTTTCTAAAAGTAAATGAATTGGAACATATTCACATAAGAGAAACCCCACCCATTGAAGAATCTACGAATGGGTATTAAAACGTACAGAAACCATGATTGCTTGCCCAAGCATTGCTTCCTTTTTTGTTAATAATAAAACCTAGATTATTTTTTTCAGGTATTAGGTTGGAAGACCCTGATTTTTAAGACAGGTGGAATGTCCCTTGTGCTGGGGGGTGGGCATGTGATTCAGCCCTAGGCAGTGAGATATAGAGGGCATTTGCCAATGGGAATTTACGGGATTTTTTTATACCTAACATGAGAAGAGAGTCAGAGAAGATCTTTTTCGGCTGTGGCCACTCTCCTACTTTTTGGTGGTAGCTGAGTTTCTTGGAGCTGTAACAGTCATTTTGCAACCATGAGCAACAAGCCTAAGGATAAAAATTCGTGTGGAAAGGACAAGGTGGAGGAGTGCAAAGATGCTGGGAATTTGATAAATCATTGAGGAGATTAACCAATGTCAGTAACTACTTACCTCCATTTATCTTGTCCTGCAAGGAAAAATAAATCCTTATTTGGTTAAGGCCTGTTAAGTTTTGTTGAATGCATTCTTGACAAACAAAACATACACGTTATTGTGTGGTAGATAATCGAGTTTCTTCACCCATCATGATTCCATTGACCTAGATTAGAATATGAAAGGAATTAAGCTACTGAAGTTAATCTGCCCTCTGAGTCACCTGTAAGCTTCTAGATGGCAGAGTCTGTTTATTTATTCATATACAGCTCCTAACACAGTTCCCTAAAGATAGTGATTTCAATAAATATTTGTCGAATGTTTTTCTTTAAGCCTAAGTGATAAGAGCAGGCAATTGGATACAGCTCCTCCTTTTCCTTTTATCCCTCTGCACATGCCAATGCTCAATGCACACACATTTGCACATTTATGTTACCATGTTTCATAATTGCCTTAACATAATTTTAAGGAACCTTTCTCTGCTCTATATAAAATGGCTAATTCCAGCAAACCTTGCAATTTAGCCCTTTAAAGGGAAGACTTTTAAAATGAAAGTTATTAAATCTAAAAGTAGCTTCCTCTCTGTGTAAGGAATTTAAACTGCTATTGAGCAAACGGTTATTGGCAATAACATGGTGTTCTAAAGTGGAAGCCACTGCGGGCATGTAGTGGTAAAGTGTTCATTTCATAGCAGGTGAACTTGTGGAGTGAGACTTTATGCAAGTCAAATCATTTTAAGTAATGCAAGAGTATTTACTCGGAGCCTTCAGTGGAGTTTTCAGCAGACTGCCCATTTAAAATATCGAAAATCCTTCCCTTATTCAGTGCTCTATTTTAGATTACCAAATTTATCTTAGAATTATCCTTTTTTGTTCTGTCAATCTCTATACTTTCTTCCTTCTCAGGAAATCAGTCATGTTGCTTGTTGTCTTAGATGCTCTGTCCCAACACCGGACAATGTTGGGTCCCTATTTTACTACTTAGGTAGATGTCACTTAAGTCGCTAAGTCTGGTGACTGCTTGTGATGCTTAGGTTCATGTGTCAACTTGGCCAGGTGATGGTGTCCAGTTGTTTGGTTAAACAAGCACTGATCTGATTGTCACTGTGAGAATATTTCATGGACTTAAATCCTCAGTAAATTGATTGCTTCTATGACTGATTACTTCTATAATCAACCGAGGAGATTGCCTTCAACAATGAACGAGGTCTCATCCAATCAGTTGAAGGCTTTAAAAGGAGAAGTGATACTTTCAAGAAGAGAGAATTTCCATCTCTACTTTAGCCAGCCAGCTTCTCGTGTGGAATTCATTGAAAACCTTAATCAGAGTTCTCAATTTGCAGCCTGCTCTATTGAATTTGGACTTGTGCATCCCCACAGTTCCGTGCGACAATTTTTATAAAAATATCATCATATTTACAGGTATCTCCTGTCATTTGTTTCCCTAGAGAACCCTGACTAATGCACTGCTCTAAGCCATGCTTGTCAGCAGCCATGTACCAGGGACCTCAGTTAAGTTTGTTGGCCACTGCTGTTTGTTCTTTGGGATATACTTAGAGGTCCTCTCTTGTACCCTGTACAGCATTGACCAAAGAGTTTTTGTTTTTCAGTTTCATGTGTTATAATAAACATGCCTTCACACAATCACTTTCCCTTTTCTTTCATGTTTAAACTCTGTCTGATAAGTGTCTACTATATCTATTATTTCTAATCAAAGCTGCTAGTGGAAAAAAAAAAGACAGCTACCTAAATTGCAACTGTTATAAGACTTACTAGCTTACCAAATTTGGTCTCCAGAATTTAAAGTAGGCAAACAAGTTTGGAGTGGAATCTAAAGGGACATAAACAAGTGGTCAGGGACAAAAACTTCAGGCCTTAGGGACACTCAGTATCATGCAAATGTACTAACTTTCCAAAGAGGAGTGAGTTTTTATTAGTTGCAAAAGGAATGGACCCTGCCCTGTAGCTCTTCAGGAGCAACAATGTGGTTTATATCTGCTTTAACATTCATTCCTCTCTAGGCTGTGACTCTACATGTAATTATATTCTGTGCTACTTTGGAGATCAGATATTAATAAATACTCTGACAAGTCATTCATTTTTTGGCCTAGGTCAGAGTTAAATATTTGGGTAATAATTTTATTATTTTTCCATACTGTTTTTAACTGAAAATTTCTGGCTTTTGAACCTTGGATGGTAAGTTGCTAGAGGGCCTCGATCGAGATCTAGATTTGTCTTTTCTTTTGTACCACCCGAGTACCTGGTGATGTGGCCACAAACCGCGAGGTTTCCATCAGTGCTTTTAGCTTGCTGACTACTTGGTCGATGACAGAACCCCTGCTTGATCTGCTCTGGGAGACAAACCATGATAGTCACAGCTGCAGGACTTGTGCTCTACAGTGTTCAGTGTTGTGTTTAGAGCTGCATTTTTGTAAATTTCTTTTGAGAAAGTTTAATTAATATCCATAGGCAAGTCCCACATGCTTTTATTTCTGAGAGTAAGGCTTGCCTAATGGAAAATTTTAACTAAAACTATTTTGAGTTTGGTCTCTAGAGCTTTCTGGTTCTTTTTGTTAAGGGTTTTAGATTGTTGTTCTACAGAAGAATAGACATTTTTTCTCCCAAACTCTCATGCATCAAAAGCATTAAGTTGTCATATACATAACATTGTATTGAGTTATATACAAAATAACCCCTTTTTAAGGGGTTGAAATGAAATACAGGCAAAATTGATGTAACTGGGAAAAAATTTCTGAATGTATTGTATTTAGTGTGTTATAATAATGTCACTGGACCATCTTGATAAAGACAGACATACTGATTCTACTTTTGCAGAAAATATAGTTCTGTCTTTACTGTCAAAGTAGTACTAGGTTCTAATTAATTGAGATAACTGGTATACATGATTCAATCAATTTAAGGAAATGTAAGTAATTGGGGCAGTTAACTCAGTTCACCTCTTCACCGTGAGGTCATATAAAATACCAAACATGTATGTTACTGATTTAGGTAAAAGCACCAATACATTTTCAATATACTGAAAATGTTACAGCTGCATGGGCAAAGGGAATTATGCTGGTCTTTCTGCAAAGACAGATTTGTAAGACTTACATTTATAGCTTCTCTAGCTATAGTTTAATCAAAAGGTTCTGCTATTTTTTGTGTTTGTGTCAGGAATATAATATATTGTTAAATATATCTTTGGTTATGCCCTATAACAGAGGAAATAAAAATGAAAAAAAAAAAATGAAAAGAGTATATCTAAAATTTAAAAAAAAAACACATTTTCATATATATATATATAAATAAAATAAAATAAAAACATTTTCTTTTCAGTTCCTTAAATGGGATATCTAAAAACCTGATTTATTATTTTCTTTTTAAATAAGAAAATTAGGAAATTATCAATATTACGTACTTTGATAAGTTTTAAATGAAAAAAGATGAATTACACAAGTGCTTAATTAAAAAGTTAGCATAGTATGAGGATTGTGGGAAGATGGCAGAGTAGAAATCAGTTCCTCCACCAAAGCAACTATTAAACAAACAGGAACTATCTGCATCAACTATTTTGATGATATGATCAATAGTATAGCAACAAAGTAAATAACCTAGATCAAATGGACAACATCCTAGAAACACACAAATTAACTAAACTGATTTAAGAAGAAATAGATCTCAACAAAGCAATAACTAGTCAGGAGATTGAATAAGTTACCAAAAACCTCCCACCAAAGAAAAGCTCAGGTCCAGATGGCTTCACAGGGGAATTTCACCACACTTTCAATCCTGCTCAAACTCTTTCAAAAAATTCAAGAGGAAGGAACACTCCCTAACTCCTTCTATAAGGCCAACATTACCCTCATACCAAAGCTACAAGAAAAAAGATTGCAGACAAATATCCATTATGAAAATAGATGCAAAAATTCTCAACAAAATACAAGCAAACTGAATCCAGCAGCACATTAAGAGACTTATATGCCATAATTGAATGGAATTTATCCTAGGTATGCAAGAGTGGTTCAATATATGAAAGTCACAATGTAAACATGACATTAACAGAATAAAGAGAAAACAAAACAACAACACCTGATCATCCTAATTGATGCAGAAAGGGCATTTGACAAAACCCAGAACCTCTTCTTAATAAAAAATCACTTAGAAAACTAGTAAGAGAAGGAAATCTCCTCAACATGATAAAGGTCACAGATGAAAAACTAAGAGCTGACATTATGCTCAACAGTGAAAGACTGAAAGCTTTCCCTCTAAGATCTGGAACCAGAGAATGATGCCCACTGTCACCACCGTTATTCAACATAGTACTGGAAGTTCTAGCCAGAGCAAGTAGACAAGAAAAAGAAATAAAAGGCATCCAAATTGAAAAAGAGGAAATAAAATATTCCCTATTTGCAGATGGCATGATACTATGTCCGTCCCCGGCCCCCCCCCCCCCCAAATCCACAACAATGCTGCTAGAGTATATAAATGAATTCAGCATAGTGGCCGGGTTCAGGATCAACACCAAAAAATCAGAAGTGTTTCCATATACTAGTAATGAACAATCTGAAGAAAAAATCAAGAAAATAATTCCATTTACAATAACAACTAAAAGAATGAAATAGGAATATATCTGACCAAGGATATAAAGGACTTTTCAAAGAAGGCCTAAATAAATGGGGGGACATTCTCTGTTCATGGATTGGAAGACTAAATATAGATAAAATGTCAATTCTACCCAAAACAATGTACAGATTCAACACAATCCCAATAAAAATTCCACCAGCCTTTTTGCAGAAATAGAAAAGCCAATCATCAAATTTACATGGAAGGTTAAACGGCCCCAGATAGCCAAAGCCATCTTGAAAAAGAAGAATTAAGTTGGAGGACTCACACTTTCCAATCTTAAAACTTATTACAAAGCCACAGTAATCAAAACAGCATGGTACTAGCAAAAAGACAACCATATAGGCAAATGGAATAGAATTGAGTGTTCAGAAATCAACCCTCACATTTATGACAAAATGATTTTTGATAAGAGTGACAAGTCCATGTAATTGGGAAAAAATAGTCTCTTCCACAAATTTGTTGCTTGGAAAACTGGATGTCTATATGCAAAAGAATGAATGTGAATTCCTACTTCACACTATATCCAAAAATCAGTCAAAATAATCAAATACTTGAATGTATGAACAAAAACTATAAAACTATTAGAAGTAAACATAGGAAAGCATCTTCAGGATCTTGTGTTAGGCAATAGATTTTACACCAAAGCACAGGCAGCAAAAGAAAAATTAGAAAATGGGACCTTATCAGAATTAAAAACTTTGGGGCATCAAAGGATTTTATCATGAACCTGAAATGACAACCTACACAATGGGAGAAAATATTTTGAAACCACATATCCAAAAAGGGTTTAATATCCAGAATATATAAAGAAATCCTACAACTCAACAACAAAAAGAAAAGGAACTCAACTTTAAAATGGGCAAAACTATGAAATCTAAGCCCCCTCTCAGTCAGAAACAGAGTGGTGTAACCATCCCCAAATCCTCAGGATTGAGGAATGAACAAACATAAGGGGCTATGCAACTATGGATTAAAGTAGACTTATTATTATTCTAGCAATAGAAGAACTTGTAAAATTGATATAAAGGCAGTGGTCACCAGAGGTTCTGAGAGGAGGAAGAAGGAAGAATAGGTGTAACATGGGGCATTTTTGGGACATTGGAATTGTCATGCATGACATTGCAATGACGGACACAGGCCATTATACATTTTGTCAAAACTTATAAAATTGTGTGAGGCAAAGTTTAAATTATAATGTAAACTATAGTCCATGGTTAGTAGCAATGCTTCAATTTGTGTTCATCAATTTTAACAAATATACCACACTAATAAAGATATTGCTAATGGGGGAAAGTATGGGAGGGGGAGGTGGGGTATATGGGAATCCCCTATATTTTTGATGTAACATTTATGTAATCTAAAGCTTTTTAAAAAATACAAAAAATTTAAAAATGGGCAAAAGACTTGAATAGACATTTCATTTCACTGAAGAAGATGTATAAATGGCCAAAAAATCATGAAAAGATGGTCAACATCATTAGGCAAATGCCAATCAAAACCACAATGTGATACCATTTCACACCCCAGAATTGCTATTAAAAAAGCAGAAAATATCAAGTGTTGGACAGGATGTGGAGAAATAGGTACTCTGATTCATTACTGGTGGGAATGTAAAATGGTGCAGCCACTTTGAATAACAGTTTGGCAGTTCCTCAGAAAGTTAAATGTAGAATTACCATATGACCCAGCAATCCCACTTTTAGGTAAATACCTAAAAGAATTGAAAGCAGGGACTTGAACAGATATTTTCACACCAATGTTCACAGAGGCATGATTCACAGAATGTGGTATAAGTACATTGGAATAATATTTAGCTGTAAAAAGGAATGATGCTCAGATACATGTGACAGCATGGATGAACCTTGAAGACCTCATGTTAAATGAAATGTCAAACACAAAAGGACAAAAATTGTATGATCTTGCTGATATGAAATAATTAGAATAAGCAAGATCATAGAGTCAGAAACTAGAATATAGGTTACCTGGCCCAAAATTGTACAGAGTTTCTATTTGTGATGATTGTAAAATTTTGATAATAGATGGCGGTGATGGTAGCACAACACTGTGTACATAATTAACAGCACTGAAATATATATTTGAATGTGGTTAAAAGGGGAAATTTTATGTTGTATACACGTTACTAGAACAAAAATTAAAAGATATATATCCATAGGATTATGCAACAGAAATAGTGAACCCTAGAGTTAACCATGGATTATAGTTAATAGTACAATTATAAAGACATTTTTTCATCAATTGTAACAAATGTGTCACATTAATGCAAGGTGTTGATAAGATATTATATGAGAATTCTGTATTTTATGCATGCTTTTTCTGTAAACTTACAACTTCTCTAGTAGAGAAATAAAATTATTTTTAAAAGTTAGTATGATATACGCAAAACAAAAAAAAAATTTTTTTTTAAGATGAAATAAAATTAGTATGTGTCAGTAAGCCTTTCCTAATTTAAGGGTGGCTTCTGAATTCCTTGCTGAATGACTGGAACCACAGAATTAAATTATTAACTTATGAAATTGTGGATTTTCTTACAGAAATATGTACCATGTCAATACATACTATGAAATTTTCATCTCCTAAAACACTGGAAGTAGAGGTACATAGTTGTTGTTATGGGTGAGGTCAATACTGGACTATGTAATCACTAATTTTTTGTTGTTGTTGTTTAAAGAACAAATTATCTTTGATATTTATCAGTTCTACTAATTTCCTTCTTTGTGAAGACTGATTTTATCTTTTTTAAACCCATCATTGTTTTGTTATTTTATTTTGTATCTTCTTTGCTAGCTTCTTGACTTGAAAGATATCTTCATGTTATTAATCATAAACATGATTTTCTAATGGCAGATTTTCTTACAAGTGGCAATTTGATCATATGTCATTGGTTTCTATATGTAGGAGTCTCATTATTACTATTTTCCAGGTATGCTACAAGTATTTTTATTTGCTCTACAGCCCTCCTAGGTCCTTTTGATATTTTCTATCTTTTTTAAGATATTACAGATTACCTTGTACTTTCCCTTCCCCAGCCCTGGATTCAGATAATTCTCTAAGCACCTTGGTTCTTTTTAGTGGTGAATTGGATTTAGACACCAAGATCTGGGCACTAGGTGTGCTTACTGCTATCAGGTATTGTTTCTCCTAGGCCTTGTCAATGAACAGACCTAGGAATATATGTATATGCTTACATATATATTCACATAAAACACACATATTTATACATATTTCTGTATCTATGATCTATCCATATCTATCAATCAATCAGTCTATCTATCTATCTGATCATCTGTCTATCTAATCTGTCTTATTGTTCATATTTCTTTAAAATTCTAGGTACACGCTGATACATACAATTTCAATCCAGCCCGATAGGATTCATTTTACCTTTCGTTTTTCCACAAACTCATTACCTGTTCCTCCCTTCTTTTTTTTTTTTTTTTTTTTAATTAATTTATTTTTTATTGTGGGTAAAAATCAAAATTTTCATAATACATACCAATATTTGTAAAATGATATATAAATATATATGCATATATGTGCACTTGCTTACAAAAATGTTATTTATATGTATATATATATATATATATATATTTTTTTTTTTAAGAGGTGCTTAGATTACCTAAAATATTATACAGAACCTACCGGGATTCCCATGTTCCCCACCTCCCACACCTCCCACCACATCCCACACAAACATCTCCCACAAGTGTGGCCCACCACCCTCAATGGACTTACACATCCTGGGGCCTTGCCATCAACCATAGACCACAGTTCACATCATAGACCACACTCTCTCCCACACAGTTCTGAGTGGTGTGTGCTGATTTAAAATGGCCTACATCTGTTGCCACAACGGCACTCAGGACAACCTCCAAATCCCGAAAAAGCCCCTGTGTTTCAACTGCACATCCCCTCCTTGCCCCAAAAGTGTCCAGTGGCCACTGGCTCTACCTTACTGTTATAATTTCTTCCATTGCTAGCATCACCATATGTGTAAAACCCTTCTTTGAGAGTGAGAAATCCTTTTCCATTGTCTTCAATATGTTTTATTACTTGATCAGTCTTCCTGAATTTAACCAATCTCTTGTTATTTTTGTCACTCCCCCCATTTTGATGTCCTCCTCACTGTATTTATTCTCTGAAACCTGGCAGTAGGGCTGCCTCCACTGCTGTGCCTCTCGCCAGCAAGGATACCCTCTTCATGCCAATCAACCTCTGACATCTTATGCTCGTTTGCCATGATCCTCCAGCCACTGCTCTCACCCTCTGAATATGCATATGGAATTCAAACCCATATGGAATCCAGCATTTTATGCTGATCTGTCATGATTACTGCCACAGATGCCCTCTTCATTCTGTTCAAGCTCCAGTACCCCAAAGGAGCTATGTCTGGCCAAATCCAACCCCAAAGTGGAGGCTTAATATTTGATGGACTTAATTATTCAGTGGTTTGGTTTTTGGGGATTTCTATCTTAGATTTTTCTACTCTCATTACCTTTGGTCAAATTGTGCTTTTTCCAGCATGCTTTCTATATATTAATTGGAATTATTGTTTTTTATTTGGTGGTCTAGCATATTAGCAATTTTTTCAGAAATCCCCATTTGATTTTGAAAATGGCACACACTTTCTGTTATCAGAGTATGAAACTGATAAATATCTACTAGATTGTGTATTCATTCTGATATTCAGATTTTCTTCTTCCTTATATATGTTTGTACACTTTATTTTTAAGGATGGAAAAATTTGTCAGTGTCATCTATACCATTCTATTCCCTCATTTTCTCCTTATATTCAAGAAGTTTGTATTCATATATTGTGAAACAATATTATTTAGCACATAAAGATACATGAGAGTTTAGCATATTGGTTAAGAGTACAGAACAGGAGTCAGACTTATTGTGTTCCTTAAACTCAACAATTTATTTATCTTTAAAATGGAGATAAAAATTACTACAACCAGCAAGATGGTGGCAGAGTAAAGAGCTCCCAGAATCGGCTTCTGCTACAGGGCAGTTGGTGATCACCAAGAGCTATCTAGAGCACTTGTTTGGGGGGGCTACAGGACACCAGAAGTGCGTCCTCCAACATCCGTGAAATAATGGAAGGAAGAGACTGCCCATCAGCAGAAAATATTCATTAGTAGAGCACTCCATGTCGTGGAGGCAGGTGTCCATCCTCTACCTCAGGCAGGGAGGAAGCTGTGGGGAGCTGCACCAGCCTCTCTGGGAAACTACAGGCCAAGACAGAGGCTGGTGATCATCCTACTTTGGCAGTGCAAGCCACCCCAGGAGCTATTCTGTGGCAGGAATTGGAAGCGCCATTACCCAAAAACAGGGGAGAAAGAGATGGGTTGGCCACCAATTTCAGCTACTGATTAGTAAATTCGGCTGGCTAAAGTATAACCCTAAGAACAGCTAAAGTTTGACCCTGTCCAAGTCAGAAGTAGGCCAGTAGCTGCCATTTTGACTCCACCCCCAGCATGAGGGGAAGCCGGGCTGACTGAAAATCACAGTGACTGTAGAGACCAGTTTCTTTCACCCAGATTGGCCTACAGTCCTAGCCTAGGCTTCAGCCCCACTTCTAGCAGGGTTGAAGCAGGCAGGCCCTGCACCAGCCTATCCAGGTAACTGCAGGTACATTTAGCTGGCACAGACTGAATAATTGGAAATCTACCGGGGCAACTATGGTCATATTGGACCTGCACTGTATAGATTGCTGCCCATACCTGCAGCTCCATCCCTGCCCCAGGCAGGGGAGAAAGGGGTGTAAAGCTTCATCAGTCTCTCTGGGCAACTACAGTCTAGGCCTGCATGAGTTGGATTATTCCACACAGCTGTGGCTCTGTCCCTACCCCTAGCAAAGGAGAAAGTTGGGAGAAGCTTTATTGGTCCTTGGGGTAATGAGGACAGCTTAAGCCTCCACAGTTTATAGGACCAACTACATCCTTGGCTCCTACTACACAACCAGCAAGGGAGAAAGGTCAGGAAACCCTAAACTGAAGAGAAAAACTGTATCCAGAATAAATACTCTAGTAAGCCAGATGCCAAGACACCAACAAAAAAATTACACTCCACACCAAGAAACAGGAAGATATGGCCCGGTGAAAGGAACAAGATAAGCCTCCACATGACGTAAAAGAGTTGAGGCAACTAATAATAGATGTTCAAACAAATCTCTTTAATAAATTCAATGAGATGGCTAAAGAGATAAGGATAATAAGAAGACATTGGATGAGCACAAAGAAGAATTTGAAAGCATACACAGAAAAATAGCAGATCTTATGGAAATGAAAGGTACAATAAATGAAATGAAAAATACACTTGAATCATATAATAGCAGGTTTGAGGAGGCAGAAGAAAGGATTTGTGAGCTTGAAGAAATAGCCTCTGAAAGTGAACATACAAAAGAACAGATGAAGAAAAGATTGGAAAAACTTGAACAGGTCTCGGGGAATTAAATGACAGCAAGAGACATGCAAAATACATGTCATGGGTGTCACAGAAGGAGAAGAGAAAGGAAAAAGGGCAGAAGGAATATTTGAAGAAATAATGGTAGAAAATTTACCAACCCTATTGAAGGACATAGATATCCATGTCCAAGAAGCACGAAGTACTTCCATCCAAAAAAATCTGAATAGACCAACTCCAAGAAACATACTAATCAGAATGTCAATTTCCAAAAATAAAGAGAATTCTGAGAGCAGCAAAGGAAAAGCAATGCATAACACATAGGGGATACTCAATAAGATTAAGTGCTGATTTCTCACCAGAAGCCATGGAGGCAAGAAGACAGTGGTGTGATATATTTAAGATCCTGCAAGAGAAAACTTCCAGCCAAGAATCTTATATCTGGCAAGATTGTCTTTCAAAAATGTGGGCGAGTTTAGAATATTCACAGATAAACAGAAATTGAGAGAGTTTATAACCAAGAGAACTGCTTTGCAGGAAATACTAAAGTGTGTGCTATAGCCTGAAAAGAAAAGACAGGAGAGAGAGACCTGGAAGAGAGTCTAGAAATGAAGATTACATCAATAAAAGTAACTAAAAGTGTCAAAAGAGTGGTGAAAATAAAGTATGAACAGATAAATCCTAAATATTCAGAAATAAACTTAACCTACGATGTAAAGCACTTATATTCAGAAAACTACAACTCATTGTTAAAAGAAATTTTAAAATACCTAAATAATTGGAAGAACATTCCATGCTCACAGATTGGAAGACTAAATATCATTAAGATGTCAATTCTGCTCAAATTGATGTACAGATTCAATGCAATACTGATAAAAATTCCACCAGCATTTTTTTTTTTTAAATGGAAAACATGAATATCAAATTTATTTGGAAGGGTAAGGGGTCCTGAATAGCCAGAAACATCTTAAAAAGGAAAAGCAAAGTTGACAGACTCTCGTTTCTAGACTTTAAGTCATATTACCTAGCTACAGTGGTAAAAAACAGTATGGTACTGGCATAAAGACAGACACATAGACCAATGGAACTGAATTGATGGTTAAAAACCAGACCCTCATATCTATGGTCAAGTGATTTTTGACTAACCTGTCAGACCCACCCAGCTCAGGCAGAACAGTCCATTCAACAAATGGTGCTAAGAAAACTGGATATCCATAGCAAAAGAAGGAAAGAGGACCCCTATCTCACACCTCATACAAAGATTTACTCAAAATGAATCAAAAACCTAAATATAAAAGCAAGAACCATAAAGCTTCTAGAACAAAATGTAGGAAAATATCTTCTGGACCTGGTGGTAGGTGGTGGATTCTTAAAGGAGATAAGAGGGGGACTGAGATGGACTACTGATACTTAATGTATGTAGAAGTTTTAATTAGCTTTACTGTAAAAGTGTTGAAATGTACAAAGTTGATGGTAACACATTATAGTGAGTAACAGCTGGTTTATAAATGGGGATGTGGCTGAAAATGGTAGTCTAGGGATTGTAAATGCCAACTGAAAGAAAGTTAGAGAATGATCTAAGACTGAATAGCACAGTAAACCCAGAGGTGGATGAGAATTGTGGTTGATGGTACAGATGCAAGAGTGTCCTTTGTGAGCTAGAGCAGATGTACATCACTATTGCAGGGTGGTGGGAATGTGGAGAAGCATGGGAAAAATACAACTGGAGTGACCTATACAACTGGAGTAACAGTAATAATCTAATAATGTAATATTCTTGCATCTATGCCAAAGATGTACTGTGTTGACAATGGGGGAGTATGGAAAATGTGTGCCAAATGTACACTGTGAACCTGGTAATAATCAAATGATATTCTCTCATAATCTGTAACAAATGTCTCACCATGGTGTGGTGTGTTGATAGAGGGGTGTTGTTTGGGAATTCTGCACATGTCCATGATTGTTTTGTAAGTTTAAAACTTCTGTCATAAAAATATATCTAAAAAATAATAATAGGATGGGTTGGGGGAAAAATACACCAAATGTAAGATAAGGACTATAATTAGTAGTAAGATCTTGACAATATTCTTTCATAATTTGTAACAAATGTCCCATGACAATGCAAGGTGTTGGTGGAGGGTTGATATATGGGACCCCCGTATGATGTTTTGAATGTTTGCTTTGTAAGTTCACAAGTTTCACTATACTTATTGTTTATGTATGTTCATATATAAATTATATTAAAAAAATAATAATAGGGTGGGTTGGGGGAAAATACTTTGGTTAGTAGTAATATTTTGAGGATGCTTTTTAATCATTAATTTAAAATGTTTAACAACAATGCAAGTTAATGGTGGTAGGATGAGGTATGAGACCCCTGTATGATGTTATGTATGATTGTTTTGTAAGTTCACAACTATTGCTATACACTTATTGTTTATGTATGTTCATGTATGAGTGATATACTTCAATACATTTAAAAAATTATTATTATCTCATAGATTTGTTATTTGCATCTGATTGTAATTCTCCTAAAATAGTGCCAGCTTATAATATGTGCTAAATAATTATTTATTGAAGAAAGAAATATAAATAATATATTAATGACATTATATATTATATATATATATCAATCCATCTTTATTCCTTCCATCTTGTCCTATTTGATACCTTCTATCTTGAATTTATCTAAGATGTTAATCCTTCTATCCCTCTTTGGTTTGGTTTGAGTTTTTATTTTTCTGGTATATCTTTGTTAATGTTTTCAGAATTTTTTTTCTTTCTCATGGGACATTTAGGTGGGTTGGTGTATTAATCATTTTAAGAGTCTTTTTGTTTTAATTTATGAATATATCTGTGTTTTAAACAAATATTTGAACACCCAAATACTGACCACTTAGATTCTACTGTAAACATTTTACCATACCTATTTTTATCACACAGCTATCCATCTATCCAACCCTGTATCCATCAATTAATCCATTTTATTTTTTGATGATTTGAAATAAATTAAAGATAACTACACTTCTTCCCCCAACTACATCACGTGTATATAATTAATTAAACTTTAATATTTGCTTAAATTTTTTTCTTCAAATGTAAAAATTACATTCAATGAACTTCAACAATCTTAAAAGTGTATTTGCAAAGTTTTGACAAATGCATATCTCTATGTAAATGAAATCCCTCTTTAGAAATTTTCCTTAATACCTCTCCTCAGTCAATCTCCAGCAAACCAACAAACAACTGACAAATTTTTGCGTATTTTTAATTGTCTTGCTAATGTTATTTCTGTGTAATTTAAAATTCCACAAAAAAAGGAAATAAACATATTGTGTTCTTTTGTGTGTAGCTTCATTCATTCAGCCTGTATTTAACATTCATTTAATTATTGCATGTATCAGAACATGCTTATTATTTGGTCTTTTTAAATTGGATTTTTGTGTTTTTTTATTGAGTTGAAAGAGTTCTTTTTATATGGGCTATCAGTTCTTTTTTTTTAGATATATGTTTAGTGAATAATTTATCCAACTTTAAGGCTTGTTATTCTTTTTTCTTTAAGGTATTTTGAGAAAAGCATAAGTATTTAAATTTTGGAGAAGACTAATTTGCCAATTTATTATTTTTTGACTATTTTTTTCTGTATTTTCTAAGAAACCTTGGTGTATCTCCAAGTCATGAAGGTATTCTCCTCTACATGCTTTATGATTTTAGATTTTAAATTTAAGAAAATGATACAACTAGAATCCACTCTTGTGTATGGTGTTAGAGAAGGGTTACAGTCATCTTTATCCATGTGGATATCCAGTATTTCAGCATCATTCATTAAAAAAAAAAACAAAACAGAAAAACAGCTTCCTTTCCTCTTTGTTTTGCATTTGGCACCTTTGTCTAAAATCAAATAGTTATGGGTATATTATGTCCCATTTATCAATTTATTATTATTGTTAGCAATATCACATTGTCTTAGTTACCATAGTAGTATAGGAAACCTTGAAGTAAGGAAGGCAAATATTTCAACTTGCTTCTACTTTTTCTACAATGTTTTGAATATTCTAGGTTCTTTGCATTTCTGTATAAATTTTCCAATCAGTTTGTCAATTTCTGCAAAGTATCTCCTGACATTTTAATTAAAATTGGTTTGAATCTACAGAATAATTTGAGTACTACAATGAATCCTCCAAACTATGAAAATTATTACTATCTCAATTTATTTAAGTCTTTTTTCATAATCTTAGCAGTGTTTTGTATGTTCCATTCAGAGGTCTTGCACATCTTTTGTTAACTTTTTCTCCGAAGTACTTTATATTTTTATGACATTGAAATAGAATTTATAATTTTTTATTTTAATTTTTTAATATTTTTCCTCTATATGATTCAATTAACTGCTATATATTAACCTTAAAACATGAAATTTGCAAAATACCCTATAAATTCTGGTAGTTGTTTTGTAGATTCCTTAGGAAATTTCATGTGAACTCATATCACGTGAAAATAGAATTTTTCTTCTTCCTTTTCGTTCTTAATGCTTTTTCCCCATTTTTTCTTGCTTTATTGCAATGTGTCTCCAATATAATGTTGATTAGAATAGGTAAGAAAGATCATACTTGCTCTGTTCCCAATCTTAGAGGAAAGAATTTCATAGTTCATGGCAAGCATTACAATTTACATGTAGGTTTTCATAGGTACTTTTATCATACTGAGGAAGTTCTTTACTAGCTCTAGTTTTATGAGAATGTTTACCATGAATAACTTTTGAATGCTTTATTCTGCTTCTATTGAAATGACCTTATGGCTTCTTAACTTTTAGTGTTTTAGTATCATTAGTTACATGAATTGATATTTTTATAGTTATCACACAATACTACCTGGGGTAAACTGTACTTGATCACAATGCATTACCATTTTTATATGTCACTGATTTTGATCTGTTAAGATTTTGCTAAGAATTTTTGCATCTATAGTCATGAGGGATATAGGTATGTATATTTTTTGGAGGGTAACATCTTTGTCAGGTTTTGTGGTATGTTTATGCTAGCTTCTATTATAGAGTTTTGGTAATTTTGGTGTTTTTCATTTATTATATGTTTGATAGCATTGACTGGTGAAATCATCTGTGCCTAGAGTTTTCTTTGTGCCAAGAGTTTTGCTAACAAATTCACTTTCTTTAATAGACTTAGGGGTGTTCTAGTTTTCTCATTGCTAAAGCAAATACCATGCAATGGGTTGGCTTAAACAATGGTAACTTTTAAATCTAGAAGTCCAAATCAAAGCATCATCAAAGTGATGTTTTCTTCCTGAAGACTGGCATTCTGGGACTGGTTGCTGGTGATCCTTGGTCCTTAGCTCCTCTGTCACATAGCTATGCACATGGTGGCCTCTTCTGGCCTCCCTTCTCTTCTGGATTTCTTTAGCCTTCTTGTTTCCCACAGCTATCTCTCTATCTGTCTGAATTTCAGTCTGCTTATAAAGGATTCCAGTAATAGGATTAAGACTTATCCTCAGTTAGGCCATACCATAACTGTAATAATCTCATCAAAATTTCATACTTACAATGAGTTCACACCCACAGAAATGGATTAAGTTTAAGAACATGTTTCTCTGGGGTACATAGCAGCAAACCAACATAAGGGTAATTCAAATTTTCTTTTTCATCCTGTGTTAGTTCTGTTAACTTGTATATTACAAAGAATTGTCTATTTTATCTAAGTTTTAATTTATTTTGGCCTTGGGTTTTCTAAGGTTCTTGTCTTTAAATTTGTCTTTCACCACATTTCGAAAACTAATTTCAAATATATTTTATGAATGAATATTTCTCTTTTCTCGCAATGGGACACTGATTACATCTACGCTATGTGTTTTGATATTATCACACAGTTTCCTTAAGCTTTGTTCATTTTTTTCTTAAATTTTGTTTTTCTTTTACTCATATTGGATCACTTCTATTAACTTATCATAAAATACACGGATTCTTTTCTCTGCTAACTCCATTCTGCTGTTAAGCCCATCTAGTGATTTCTTAACTTCAGATATTATATTTTTCATCTCTAGAACTTTCATTATATATATATTTCTATTTCTATGCAGAAAATTCCTATCTTTTCATTCATTGTGAGCATATTTTCTTTACTTAATAGCTATTTTAAAATCTTTCCTTCTAATTATGGCAACTGAATCATCTTGGCATTGTTCTTTTCTCTTGAAATTTATTCAGATTTTATATATCTAGTAAGTTTGGACTGCATCTTGTATATTGGAATGTTTTATTGTGGAGATATGAATTTCATAAAATTCTTTCAGAAAGAGATCATTTTTTATTGTTGTTTTTGAAAGCAATTAGTTTCATTTAACTCAAAATGCAATCACTATCTCTTAGATGGCAGTTCAAATCTCAGTTCAGCTGTTTTGTAAGGCCATATGCATGGTTCAGAGTCAGCCACAGACTTGAGCAGAGTTTATGCATAGAATTTGGGGCCACCCCTCTCTAGCTCTTATCTTTACAAGATTCCCCTTTCAGGTTCTAGCAGCTCTCCTCTTATTCTTAAGACTAAGAAGACTATGGGTTTTCTGTCAGAGTTTGAGACTTCCCATGCAGTACCTGTACCCAAGCACTAGCTGTAAAAGTGGGGAATTTAGCCACAGTGGAAACAAAACCCCTGCTCCAATATATTCTGTCATTTATTGTAGATTAACAGGAGTCTGAATGTATTCTATTTTCCTATGGATCTAGTATTTTCTTTCTAGGCTTCTTAAGATTCTTTGGATTTGAAAGTTGTTAGATTCATCAGTATATGCTGCAGTATCATCTTTTGTTATTTAAAATGCTACCATATTTTATAATTTAGTTCTGGGTTAGAATGAGCTGTTTCAATCTTCATTCATTCAGTAAAGTCATCTCTACTGATGTCTAAATATATTTTTATGTTCACTTTTTTAGTTTTCTTCTACAGTTATATCAGTTATCTATCTGTTTCATCTACATTCCTTGTCCATTCTATCAGCTCATATCCAATATCTTCCATAATTTTGACTTTTCCTCTGCTTTTTGGAAGATTTTTTCTTCAATTGCTGTTATATATAATTTTATTCTGATTCTTGGGGTTTTTAATCCATCTTTATAACAATTCTTTGCATGAAAGAAGTTTCCTTGATTTCTCAGTCTTTATCACCTCTTAATCCCCAGAGCACAAGGTAGTTGCTCAATAAATCTTGTTGTTGAGTAAAGAATACAAATTGTAATACAACAAACTAAAGTTTTTTTTTTTTATATTTCATAGTTAAAGCTAAAACTATTCCTTGGTTTCAGTGTTATTGCTGCAGTGAGCTTTTTTTTTTTTTTTAATTTCTCCCCATTTCAAGCTCTTTTATAAACATAAATTTTGAATCTCTATATACATCAAATGGGACTTGCCAATTTTCTTTTAGCACATCCTAATTTAGGTGGTTAGTAATTTCGATTTGATGAATATTGAAATTTTAACTAGATCACATTATTGTGGTTGGTTTTTTAAAATTATTAGAGCAGTTGGTGGCTTACAGAAAAATCATACAGAAAGAACAGAGTTCTCATATCCCTCCCTATGCCATGCACACATTTTTCCCTATTCATTCTTCATTTGTGTGGGACCTTTGGTACAAATGATGAAACAATATTATTATAATTACATTATTAAATATGGTCCCTAGTTTACATTAGGGTTGAACAGTTCTATGGTTTTAAAAATTATCCTGATGAAATATATATATACATATTTATATATATATAAAACATAGAATTAATCCTTTACCCACCTTCAAATATATAATTCACTGGTGTTAAGTACATTCATAGTGTTATGCTGCCATATCGATGTGGTTGGTGGTTTTAAAATTATATTCTGGCAAAGTTTTTTTTTTAAGTATCTTCCAAAACATCATTAAAATAATACCCAAATCCTCATCTCCACTTACCCTCTTCAAGAAAGCATAAAGTAATGGGCACTTAATATAGCCTTAAGTGATAATTTCTATTTAATTTTTATACCATATTTATTTTGCAAGAAGTTACTTCCTGTCATTTTCTACCACAACACTTCCAATAGAGAATGCCCCTTAAGCTTATTATTGGAAAAGTATGTTCCTATAAAAAGTCTTCCATCTAAGAAGCAAAAATAATTTAAGATGATATAGTAAAATTGATCAGTGTATGATCAGTATGCATTCTATCTTTCCTAAGTTCTTATATTTGATTGAGAAATAAATAGTATTTAAGTCTGAAATATAGAACATTGTCTTCAGATAGTAATTATATAAATAAGAGTACATGAATAATTTGCTAGGCTTAATTCAATGTCTTTTGTAGAAAAGTCAATTAACAAAGGAAATATTTTGGCTTTTTTAGGCCACAAAAAAACACAAAAGATGCTTTGATAACAAATAAAACATATTTATAAGCCATTTAAATAAATACATGAATTTAAGCTTTAAAGTTGTGTTTTGCTTTGTTAAGTGAATCGTTTTAAAATGACACTTTTGATTAAAATACTTGGTTCATAAAATCAAACATAAAGTTCAGCTTACTTTGTCTCCTTGTACTAGAATTTAATAATTCACATTTTATCAGTCCAATTTATTCAAACTAGACTTTTTATTTTAAATCACAGCTTAAAACAGTGAAATATTACAAAAAATTCTCAGTGTACTATATATTTTGAAAAGTCAAGCTGTGTCTTTCGGAAATTGTCCTTAAAAGAAAACTACAAACATACAAGCAAGCAAGCAAACACAACTTGTTTCAAACTCCTTCTTTTATTTCTATACATGTTGAGCATGTGAGCCTTTATATTTCTAACTATGAGGAAAATTTCCTTTATATTTCAACATCCTTTCTTGTGTTTTAACCAAACCATCTTACACCGCTGACTAGGCTTTCCATTCTGGACCAGTATTTTCAAAATGGTCAGTGAAAATTATTTGTTTTGTATCTCTATTCTGCAGAGCCCACACTGGGTTTTCCTCCGCAAAATGTAAATTACGTAATTCTGAGCCCCAGACTTACTTCCTATTCTCCTTTGATTTTTTCCACGTGCTACTTTTTCCTCACCTAGTTCCCTGTACCATGCATCCATTAAATATTCATGTCACAATCAAGACCCTCTTCCTTTATCAAACCTGCCCTTATTAAAGAACTATATAACAAATCAGTTATTTTTCACTTTAGTTTGAATAATTTAAATCAATGAGTTTCTAAACTATTAAATGCATTTGCATTTAAGTTATTTGGTATGGAAATATTGTCCCTTTATTGAAGCAATTTTAGGTGTCAAGGAGGAGGTGATATTTCTCTGCTTTCTCTTGTTTTATTTTTCTCCTTCTCTTTTCACTTCTCTTCCCCTTTCTTCTCCTCTTTTCTTTTAAGAAGTATGGTCCTCACAGCATCCTTGAAGTCACACCATATAGGTGGCCACCTCTATATTTTAAATATTTCATATATCTGAAAAGCCAAACTAGTTGATGTCATACAAGAGATGATTTTAATTTAACTTCTCTGGAGGAAACTATAGTTCCTTTTATAATTTAAAGGGTGTCTAATCAAGTTTATAGGGAGAGTAGCACCATAACGGGCCACTGAAGAGAAAGTAAAGAACTTGTAAAGACTTTTGGAGCTCTCAAGTCACACCTTACTCAGTTTTATATTTTAGCACTTGTTTATGAACTCTCTCTTCCCATTATTCTTAACTCTTATGCTATCCCAAAACTTAACATGACCTCTATTCAGAAATCATATTGAGTAATAAAGCCTAAATCTAAAAATAACCCAAAAGCAAATTCTAATACCAAACAGTATTGTATCTAATACAACAGTAATTATAAGCCTACCCCTGACTTCAAATCTACTTATAAGCACAACTCTTATTTCTAACCATGAACCCTAATATTATCACATACCTCAATCTATAAGTAACTTAGAACCCCTAGAGCCCTAACATGTGTATATTTATTTCTAAATGATATTAATCTATATAATCAATTCGTGATTAATTGATTAACTTACAATTAATTATGCAATGTTGGTGGGGTATAATTTTTTGTTTGTTTGTTTCAGGAGGCACTGGGAACTGGACCTGAGACTTCCCATGTGGAGGGAGGCACTCAACCACTTGAGCCACATCTGCTCCTGGGGAATAATTTTATTTTTAAAAAATCCTTCTGGAATGGTAATAGAAACACATACTTATGTCTATTATGTAATATAGTCAATGGTATTACACAGCCTTGAAATTATGTCTATAAAATTTTTAATGATATAAAAAAGTAATCATTAGAACGCTAACAAATCATAAATATATGAATAATTAAATCATAATAACTATTATCTTGAAAAAATCAAGTTAAATACTTGAATATAATATGGTAAAAGGTGTTTAGTGGATCACTCTGGCTGAGGGCATATGGGTAATGTTTCCTTTTTTTCTTCTTCCAAATTTTCTCTAATATGCATAAATTAATTCCATAATCATAAAACATAAAAGGAGAAGTAACTGCACTTATGAAGAAAAACAGAAGATAAGATATATATTTAATTATGAGATACATAACAGGAGCTTTTAGTGTTACAGGTGAATGCAGAGTTTATTTGATTCAGCAAATTATTTATAAAACTATAAGATCCACACATACTTCTCCATGATCCTTTTGACAAGATATTCCTTGTGGGGGTGGGGGACTGGTAAATAAATCCTCATTAAATTTTATTCAAGAACAAAAGTAATTTCTGATGCTGTTCTTCTGATCAATTTCTGTAAACATTCAAGCACATCTCTAAAAGTAAAATAAATAAATAAATACACAAATAAATAAATCCAAATTGCATGCCATTGTTACAGAAGTAAAAAAGTGCAACTTAATGAAATACCTTCTTAGAGAAAAGAATATTGGTTTAATGGGTCAAACGAGAAGTAATGCAAATTTTCTTTTGCTATTTTATAAGTAGAGAGAGGGATTGGAAAGGTTAGAGACAGGAAAAAGAAGTTTCTCTGCTCTTTAGGCACCTAATATTTTACTAAAATAATGTCATGTAGAGTTATAAAAATAGATCACAATGCCTTCACTTTTTAAAAAAAACATCATTTAGGATATTCATTTGGATACAGTACATAGGAGCAAAACCAAGACATTTATTAATGCAGAATAAAATATTATTAAATAAATACTGATTCTTTTATTATGAAATTTTGAATTTTTTTCATTATATTCACAGAATTGATATAGAGATTACATAGTAACCCCATACTGCTTCATTTATATGTTGATATACTTTCAACTCACTTTCCAGATTTCTATTAAGGGCAAAATTCCAAGATATTAAATGAAATGAACTCTTATTATCACACAAACTATTCATTTACAAACAATAATTTACCTTTTTACTGTAAACTTTCTTCATTCTTTTCCAAAACTTAAACTCATACTGGACCAAAACATATAATTTCCAAGTAAGGTTAAGGGCACTAAATCTAACATCCTTTTTTTATTATTATTATATAATCAGCTTGTATCATATACTTATATTTGATTGTATGAAGCATTATGTATTCAAAAGTCATACACATCTTTCTCAAAAGAAGAATTGTGTGATCTTTCAATAGCCTTCTTTGAACACAATGCAATGCATAATAATAATAATATTGAATAAGTCCGTACATTTACCAGAAATTGTCTATACTAAAATATACTTCTCCAAGATTTGTCTGAATGCTTATTTCTTTAACCCACTGTCTGCTTGTATCTTTACTAAAACCTAGGTTTATTCATTTTTTAAAAATGTGCTCATAATAAATTATGAATCACCCTTAAAATAAGGTGATAACCTCCTAGTTGGAAATGCAAGTGAATGAATAAGAAACTTAAGAAAAAGTTTAGGACATACTGTTATTAAAAGGGAAATCTATTCTGCCTATCCAAGCACTCTGTTCATAACACAGAATTTTTACATATGTGTGAATATTATTGTGAGAATCAAGCAAAAACAAATAATTAAATCTACTATTTTCTTTGAGGTGAATTTTAAATCTAAGAATGTGGTTGACAGTGAAATATTTTTGAAGTTTGTATCCCAAAATTAAAAAAACATCAAGATGCAAAAAATGTTTGTTTTATTCTTCACAGATGATTGTGAAAGTTTTCTGAAAATATCTGTACACGGCTGGTGTTACTTGTCTAACTCTGTTTTAAGGGATATAAAAATTTCCCTTGAAATGTGCTCAGTAGGCCAAAGAGCACCAAGGCTTTAGGTTTCCCTGGTTTATTCTCCCTGTGGCACCATGTTAGTTTCCTTGAAGGACAAAACATCCTCAGTGCTTCACTGCAGCCATTACGTCACTTTTGGTAGCCTCAAAATGTCAATTCAGCAAAGCATTAACATCCAAGAGAGGCTTCTTTCAATTTCTCAATTGCTCATGTCTTTCATTCCTTGTGCTATCTGGCCGAAAGATTTCTGAACTGACTACTTCTAAAGCATACATTTACCAAAAACAGTTGTAAAGTGAATGTCAAAAATAAATAAATAAATAAATAAATAAAAAAGTCTGTCACCTTCTATAAGAATCTTTGAAACTTCTCTTTGTTGTGCAGCCCTAACATTTCAGTAATTGCTTCAACCTTAGTGCAATTGGCTTTGTGCCTTCCCTAAACGAAACATTTCCTAGGCTTCTTATTTTAGAAGTCCTCCATTTTGATTATTAAAGTACTAAGTTTCTCTGCTGCCCTGGTCAAGGCTGCTTTTAGCCTGTCAATATGTCTGAATCAAGTTTTTCCTCAGTGAAAATGGAGGACCCCAGGTAAAAAATGGTTTCATCATTGCCTGTCTTCCTTAAGGATCATCGTTTTGGTTGAACTAAATTTACTTACAAAATTTTTTGTGTGGTTTTTTTTTTTTGTATTTTTTTGCTTTTTTAAAAATGAAGCTGATTGGCATTTTGTATTAACTACAAATCTACAGAAAAGAAGTGTTCATAATAAGTACATCTGATTGTTAGTGTTTTGTTCTTTTTTTAATATTGTTTGTTGCAATCAAGACTGTTTCAAATTGAAATAAGGCCTTGCATGGGATTTTAGATGCTTAGGGAGGAATTAAGTCAAAATGAAAGGAGTGAATAAAATGTACCCTTATTATCTTTGTTCAAAGCAGTGGACCTTTCTAGGAGATGTATGAGGGTTACCTCTGTGTGTGTTGTTGAGGCTGGGAGTGGAAAGAGGAAGTGGAAGCTTGCATTTCGAAGAGGTCATTGTTGGAAGTATAAATGGGTACATTTTTTAAAGAGATCTGATGCAATTCTCAAAATAAGTTTGATGATAATAAGAGACAAGATTAAGATAAGTAGTTAAGCAACTATGACAGGTGTGGTTGCAAAACCTCTAACTGATGGCCATAGTAAATGGTTTAGAAACTTTAGAACTTTTAAAGTCTTTTGAACATTTTATTCATACTACCTCTTGGTTGGGAAATATCTGAGAATGTTGCCTATGGTGTTAAATAATATTGTGATGAATACTCTGTGTTTCCCCCATACTTTCTTTTTATTCATGACTATTTTTACATACAGTCAGTGAGGTACTCTGCACCATGCCTCTGGAAGGGATGGAACCATAAAAGGAAGAGGATGTAAGAGAAGTCCATTCTTGGGGTTTGAGTTTCATAGGTCAGGCCACGGGTGAATAGGAAGCAGTCTGACTATGGGCAATAGATTTGAGGTATCATCTTGAATCTTGGAAAAGTTTCCCAACCCCAAACTCTACTTTTATTCCTACTCTGTACAAGGTAATTTTCTGAATTGTGAATGGAAACCAAATGAAGGGTAGGATAAGGGCAGAAAAAAGAGTTTATATGCTAAGCTTATTTGCTCAATTTATTTGCTGAGCTTATATGCTAAGCATTAGCCCATAATTATGGTATGATACTTCTAGGCAAAGAGTCCTGACACAAACTCTTAAAATTCCCCCAGATCAAAGGTCTACTGTTATACACTTCAGAATACACAGGGGTAGTAAAGGCCCTTATATAGTCTTGCCCTATTTCCTTGCACTTGAGAGGGACCAAAGAGCAGGACAGAAAAGGAATGGACACAAAGAACACTTAAAGTCCAAAGTAGGGACTATTCAGCATGAATTTTATAGACTTAGTTTCATTGGATGTTAGTGAAAATAAATCTGAGATAGACCAGCTACAACCCACCCATGGGAAGTTTATGCTTAAAATGTACGGAGTTCCTGTTTGGATTGATGAAGATGTTTAGGTAATGGATGGTGGTAATGGTAGCACAACATTGTGAATGAAACGAAAAGCACTGAAATATGTATCTGAATGTGGTTAAAAGAGGAAATCTTAGGTTGTATATATAGTGATAAATAAGAATTTTTTAAAAATCCATGGAACTGCACTTCACAAACAGTGAACCCTAAATTAAACCATGGGATATAGTTAATAATACAACTATAAAAATGTGTTACCATAGATTGTAACAAATGTACTACACCAGTGCAAGGTGTTAATAATAGGATGGTATATAGTACTCATGTATTTTATGCATGATTGTTCTGTAAATCCACAACCTCTCTAATAAAAAAATAAAAAATAACAAAATAATAGGAATAAAGAATCCCTGATCCAGAGGAGTAAGAGCTCATACCAAAAAATTAAGTCATGTCATAGAAAAATAGAGTTATATTTTCTGTCCTGAGTTAGTGAACTAAGACTACAATACTTTATATCACTTGCTTTTACAGTGGCAAGCCAAATTCCTTGGTGAATGTCCAATATAGAGCCATTATTTCAAGTTGCAGCTAAAATCAGAACAAAGAGCCTGCCCTAAGAACATTCTTAATATTAGAAGAAAATAAAATAAACCTTTACAATAATTTCCAGAAACATGAAGGCAATAAGTCAGATACACTGTAAGCAAAGAAAGATTGATAGCTATTTTTTAAATTTGGCATTCTGAATTCATAATAGATAAAAGAACTCAAAAGTGTTACCCTTTGTACTTAAATCTCCTGTTTTTGTTTCCAACTTATGAAGCTGTAGAAAATGCAGCAAGAAAGTATGGTTGTCATGGTTTTTGAGGAAACTAGACTCTAAAGTGGTTGTTCACAGGCTTCTGTGATTATTTCTGATCTTTTGACTTCCTTTCTGCTTTTATCTTTGTCTCTTTCTATCTACTTCCTTCTGTATGACTGCTTTCTTTGCTTCTTTAGTTATTCTTTCTCTTGCATTCTTACGTATCATCTTGATCTTACTTCCTGCTCATTCAATTTCCCCTTTCCCCTCTTCTCCCTCCTGTCTTCTCATAAATCAATAGGATATAGGTAAAAAACAAAACAGATTAAAAACAAATTCGCTTATATTTTTGATAAGCCAAATAAACCTACTCTACTCACACTGATTATTTTATATATCTAAAATGATAAAAATCATGAACATGTTTTATCAAAAAAGCATTAAAATATGCCAAAGCCTATGAAAAATACTTGCTCTCATTTATAATTTAAGAAAACCAAAAAAATAGATATCAATTTTTACCTACCAGATTTGCAAAATTTTAAAGTTGGTGACACCCAGTTCACATTAAGTAAGGTGGGGAAACAAACACACACACACATACACTGTTGTTGGAAGTATAATTTGATGTAACTTTTTGAGGGCAATATCTATCCAAACTATTAAAAATGCACAAATCTCTTAATTCAGCAATTCCAGGTCCAGGAATTTATCCCAAAAAATGTATTTACAAATTAATTGCAAGACTTATGAAAAAAGATATTTGTCGTAATATTGTTTATGACAGCAAATAGAAACGAACCCAATGTCCTCCTGCAGGGGACTGCTTGAATAAAATACTAGGTAGTCATTACAAATGATGAGATAAGTGCTGCTGTGGGAACCTTACAAGAAAGAGTATTAAAATAAAAATAATTAAGATATAGTATTTATATAATATGATACCTTTTGTATAAATACAGAGGATTTATATGTGTTTCTAGCATAAAATATTAAAATCTCGATATAAATATAGGTGGAAAAGGAAATGGTAATTAAGTTAGTTGCTATTATATGACAATAAATTTGGGGGAAGTTATATAAAAATTGTTAATACAGTTACCTCTGAGAAAGGGGAAAGGGGTTTTAACTTTAATATAGTGTTTTTATGAATGAAACATTCTTATCAAGTATACATATTCCGTTTTTTCTTTCTAAAAAAGATTGGGAGTTATTGGACATTGGTTTTCATTTTTATAATTTTCAGTGTTAAACAAACAAAACTAAACTAAATGTTACTTTAAAAGTGAAATCAAAACAACCAACTTCTACCTAATTTATGCCATGCCTGTTAAAGTATAAGTTTCTAAATAGTATTACCATTAATACAATCTCTTTTGGGCCCTTGCTTTCACTCAGGATGGCACTGGAATTACATTTGAGTTCAACACTCCCAACTTTTCTCACCTTTTTGTGTTACTTTTTGAATAAAATTAAATTTATTAATTTTTCTTTATTTTTAAAGAAGTTTTAGGTTACATAAAAGTTACATCGAAAATATAGGGGATTTCCATATACCCCACCCCCTCCCCCCTCACATTTTCCCCGATTGATAACATTTTACATGAGTATGGTACTTTTGTTACAATTGATGAACAAATTTTGAAGCATTGCTACTAAACATAGTCAATGGTTTACATTATGGTTTACACTTTGTACCGTACAATTTTATAGGTTTTGACAAAATTTATAGTGGCCTGTATCTGTATCCAGCATTGTAAAATTGTGTAGAACAATTCCAATGCCCTAAAATTGCCCTATGTTCTACCTATTCTTCCCTCCTCCTCCTCTTGGAACCTATAGTAACCACTAAGTTTCAATTTTTCAAGAATAAGGTTCTTAGTTACATGCTTTAGTATTGAGGGCTTGACACACTGGTCTGTTTACCTTTATTAGGCACTGCCTAATTACTTGAGAGATTCCTGCCCCTCTGTTTGAGAACATAGCAGGACTCCGCAGGATGGGAGTTTAATATTTTGAAGTTTATTGTGTGGATCTCCATGCACTAAGCTAACACCCTATGAAAAGATGAACACATTCATATTCCATAGAAGCATGCCCCAGGTGTACCCTTTCCTATATATTCCACCACTGCAGACACCCTGCACCAGTGACCCTCCCCTGCTATATTTGCCAAAAGAATATTCCCACAACAGTAGTTTCAACCACAGACCTACAAATTCCCAAAGTTCACCTGTTCCTTCCTCCAGCCCTCTCCCTAGTTCCATGAATAATCCAATCCACCACCACCCCCACTGCTCACCCTCACATTCTAGCACCATCGACCCCACTCCATGATCCCTGCACTGCCATCACCCCCATCCACTGCCAAACCACCCCCTTACACCTTGTCATAGATTTTGCCCATATTGAGCACTGGCTTACCACACTCTACTCCCTTTCTGTCTCCTGATACCTTATCTTCCAGACTCTAGCTCTGTGAGTTTGCTCAATTTGCTCAAGTCTTCTCAGTGAGGTCATGTAATATTTGTCCTTCAGTGACTGGCTTACTTCACTCAACATATGGTCTTCAAGATTCATCCATGTGGTCCTGTGTGTTAATACTGCATTCTTTCTTACAGCTGAGTAATATACCATTGTATATTTATATTACAATTTGCTTATCCATTCTTCTATTGATGGACACTTGTGTTGCTTCCAACTTTTGGCAATAGTGAATAATGCCCCTATGAGCATTGGTGTGCATATATCTATTTGTGTCCCTACTTTCAATTCTTCTGGGTATACACTCAGCAGTGGTGTTGCTGGATCATATTGCAGTTCCATAGTTAGCTTCCTGAGGAACTGCCTAATTATCCACAATGGCTGCACCATTCTACATTCCCACTAGCAGTGGGTGAGTTCCCTTTCTTCCACATCCTCTTCAAAACTTGTAGCTCTCTGTTTTGAAATAGCTGCCAATCTAATAGGTGTATTGTTCTGATATCAGTAATTTCTTAGACTCTCTCTGCCTTTATTCCGATCTGGAGTTGCTTAGGCACTTAGACCAAATACATGTCTCTTTTTAATATGGCATTACTGTTAGCCAAAACTATCGGATAAATGCTAAAAAGTTAAATACTGATATACGTTTATGTATTATCCTTCCAGAAATATTTGCATCTTAAAGACCAACATTTATTAATAATGCATAACATCTTTCATGGTAAAATTTCAGATATCATTGATACACAGGAAAGATATGTGTATAGTATAGGGAATTCCTTTTTCCCTGAAACAGGAACATATAAGAGTGACATACTTCTTTTCAGGGTAATAGTGACTGTGTAGGTCAGATATGGTAGGTAACAAAAAAATGTTAATGAATAATGCTAAAATCCCTACAGTTATAGCAGGGAAGAGTAGGCTGTAGAATTGAGCAAAGACAATCCACTGTGTCCATTTACAGATCTGACATATTTCCCTTTCATTCAGATTTTATTAGCTAAAGCAATCACATAGATAGCCCTAACTTTAAGGGGCGAAGGAGTGCAATTCTCCTTTCCTAAACAGAAGTAAGCAATATATTGGGACCAGTAGCAACATCTACTAACATGGCCTTTTACCTAATCTTCTGAATTATTTTTCCAACTATTTTATGACTAGTAATAGAAAAACAAACATATTAAAAGATGTTTTAGTCCTATTCTCTTTGCTAAATACTTCCAGCTCTTCTTAAGCTTTATTATGTACTCTATTTCTAAACTTTTAATTTTTCTTCATTTTCTCCTGAACTCCTCTTTGACAGCCAGAAGCTAATCTACATAGCAAAGTGGGAATGTAGAATAAAGTGGTAATAACCAAATATTGGAGAGAAATCTGGAATCCTAGCTCTAAAATTGACTAGCTTTGTGGTCTTGGACACATTACTTAATCACACTGAACTCAGCTTCCTCAACTGAAATTTGAGATGGCCTATTCTTAGGGTTTTGTGAAGGGCAAATAATGTTTGGGAGTCCTGAACCCAGTACCTAGAACATAAGAAGTACTCAATAAATGAATCCATTTTAGAGATGGATACATAAATAGGACAAATGATTTTTCACTTAATTTCTCTAAGAAGAATTCTATACCTAGTAGTGCAAATGTATGTTCATTTATTCTCTTTATTAAAAGCTTGATTTCTGTTCTGCATCTGTGAAGAGATGCTAATGAGTAGTTAGCCTTAGAAGTGTGTTGTATTTCCATTAAACCTGAGCCAAGGGCACTGACACAATTTTCAAGTTATGGTTTTGACAGTGACTACAAAGTCACCAATTCCAATTGTCAGGTGTCTTATTCTTAAAATGCATTGTTATGGTTTAATTCTTATAATGTACATAGCATATTATTAATAATTGGATTGTAAAACTTCAGTTAAAGTGAATGTACACACAAGTCTCATAAATTATCTTTTAACTTTAACTACTGAGATATACAAGAAAGATTTTTAAAATAGTACATTTATTATTTCAGTATATTCTTATGAGCAAGGATTTCAATATTAGTCCCAAATGCATTGCTATGTTCCATTTTTATTTTACAGAAATATCTGGAAAACAAAGCTGATTTGTATATTTCCAGAATCATAATAAAAAGAAAAGGTGTAATTTCTCATAAGTGATGGTTTTACTGGGACTGCAGTTTTCATAAAACATCTGGATTACAATAACTAAACTGGTTCCAATTTTTCTTATAAGTAAATGTAATATTCAAACATATCACAAGAAGATTTTCAGCTTTTCTTTCTTTTTGTCAACCCCTGTAGTCTCTGAATAAATCAGGAATTGTTTACATTTTGTTCACTGTTTAGCTCCATATTCATCTAGTTTAACATGTGTAGTGACTGTAATGTATTCATTTTTCAAGAAAATTTTCTTTTCTTCTGACACCAGGCATGATTCAGCAAGACACCATCGGAGTCAATAATGGCTTTGTTGAACTGCCCCTCTATCTCATACAGACTACTGGAATATACTATTACAGTAAAATAAGTAGCCAGAATTTTTTATCTTCCATGCCAACAGTCATTATATAATGGTTTCACGGGGCTCACATCTTAAATTGTGCTAGGTAATATAGTCTTGGTAGAGATTGTGAAGATTTAAACATTAGAAGCTATCTTTCTGTACATTTGACTTTAATCTAATTTCTCTTAAAACTCACTTTAACCTCCTTTTGGAATCACCAACATCTTTTAAACTATCAAGGTAGGCTGCTTATCCCACCACACAGTTCAGTGTAATCACACTGGTTAGTCTTTTTTATGCTACTGCTCCAAACTTTGTGCAACTACAAACTCCATGTTCTGTAATCCCAATTTCAATCATATTTCTGATCCTTAGGATTTAGTATAAATCGTTGCCTTTAGTAACAGAGTCTTACATAAAAGAACCTCCTGTTCTTTCCACATGCAATATATCTATATTTAGGAGGTACCAGGGATTGAACCCAGGACCTCATACACAGAAAGCAGGTGCTCAAACCACTGAGCTACACTCACTTCCCTACAATATCTTCTTGATGCTTAAAGCGTTCAAGCCCTAATGCCAACAACTATATCGTATCTATTGGGTATTTTCAGGAGAAGGATTTAGGTATGGAAGGACTTTGAGATGCAAAATGAATATTGCTTTAGGAGACTTTGTTTTTTTCCTGATGTCCCAAAGTGAGAGCCTGCTTTCCTCCCAAATCTGAGAGCAGCAAAAATATTGCCAATTAGTTTGTGGCAGTATTTTGAGTCCCTCTTATAGACCAAGCATTGAACTAGGTGACAGGGATAGTGCAATGGCCAAGAGGGACATGATTCCTGCCTCCTCTGAACTTACTGTTTAATGGGAAACATGGCTAATGAAACCTGAAACTATAATCCAACATTATAAAATCTATAATTTGTTTTTGAACAGAGAAGGGTCAGGTGCATTTTTCTAAGGGATAATAATATGCTTTAGAATTGAGAGGCATTTAGGTGTTGTCTAGGTGAAGTGGAAAGATTAAGGTAGGTAATGGTAGTGGTTAGAGTCTAACTGGCAGACGGAACATCAGGTGCAAAGGGACTGAGGATATTTTTCATTTGCTTCCAGCAAATCGAAGTCTTGTTGCATAAAATATGAGAATCACCACTGAGCCTTAATAATGCAATTTGCCATTTTAGGGTGCAGCATATTGAACTTAAAACTATCATTGTGTCAGAAACTATAAAGATATTACATTAGCTTTGTCACTGAACTGGTTCAAGTGTGTGGCATGACTTTCTATTGCCTCATTTTCCTAATCTTCACCCTGCCATCTTGTATTGTTACAAGAAAATGCATTTACAGACTTCTTGGTGTCACGGAATTAGAATGAACACATCAGTAGAGAATTGATTAGTTTTCTTTCTAGTTGAGATGTAACAACAATCACAGGATGATGAAGCTTTGGTATGCATGTTGGGCAAGAATAAAGAGGCAGTTATTCCCTGAAGACTTGGATTTCCTCTCTGTGACTAGGAAAATTTTATGCTATTTGAAAAGGGGGCTTTAGTGTATCAAACATACGAATGTAAATGTTCTTGATTTTCACAAAGCTTGGAATACTACAGATGAGGCATCTTTTCTAGGAAAACTCCCTCCAAATTAAAAAAAAGAACACTAAAATCCAAATGTAACAAGATATCAGATCTAACATTTTCTGTTGTCCCACTATTAGTCGATAGAAATCAAGTTGAGAACAAAGAGGTGATATTTACCCCAAATTCTGAAAAGAATAAAGAATTGCAAATGACTGGAGTTAGATACCACTTATAATGAATAGGATATGGCAAAAGTAATTGGATGTCACTTCCAGTATTAGGTTACCTAAAGACTCTGACTTCTGTCTTGCTTACTCTTTCTTACCCTTTCCTCACTCTGAAGGAAGCCAGGTGCCATGTTGTTAGCTGCCCTCTGGACAGGTCCACGTGACAAGGACCTCATGTCTCTGGCCAACAGCCGGTGAGGACCTGAGGCCTGCCAACAACCATGTGAGTGAGATTGTTAGGGGATCTTTTAAGGTCTGTCAACAGCCAGATGAGTGATATTGGAAGCAGATCATCCCCAGTTGAGCCTTGAGAAATGGTTAGTAAAGCCCTAGAAATAGATGTCTGGAAAGGGCATTTAGTGTGAGGTGAAAACGGGCAGATATGTGTGAAGAAAGTTGCTGTATGATGCATCATGGAAACACAGGCACAGGCATAACAAAAGTTTCAGCAAATGACCTCTTTATTACTTACACAGCACAAAGGGTCCAAAAGAGCAAGGGAAGAGATCCCATTGTGGCTGGTCTCATGAGGAGGTCAACTGTTTAGGTCAGGGTCATTCCATCAAAGACGAGACAAATCTGTGCTGCCTGACAGCAGGTCTTTATACAACCCAGTGGCTCTGCCACTGAGAGTTCCTGCCCTGGTAAGCAGCTGGAACTGCTTGTTCCAGTTTCTGGGTTTAAGTTATAGTTAATCTAACATCTGCCCTGGGCTGCAGAATGAAAACATATTGAAATACCTGCACACAACAGAAAAGGAGGTGGGGTAGGAGAGTGCTAGGAAATGGCAGCTAGGTGTGTCCCTGAATTCCCCAGCAGTGTGTTAAGTATAATGTAAAGATAGAAGTGAATGCACCTAAAGGACTTATGGACATTTGGGTCTGGATTTTTAATAGTGAGGTCTATCCACATTAATGTAAAAATCCAAGTCATTAGAGTAGATTGCATTTCTGAGATTTAAAAAAAGAGAGAAAATCAATGTGATAAGAATAATACTTGGAAAATATATAGTTTTAGGATCGAAGTGAGAGAGAAGAACCAATAGAAAAGTCAAAAATGTACAAAGCCTAAAGGTTAGATAGCTACAGATGTATATTAAAGTTAAGGTAGAAAAGATGACCTAATTTTAAAGTTAAAATAAAAGGAAAAATCATCCCCTAAGAATAGATTTCTGTCTCTTTTTCTGGATAAGTATAGTGTGATTGTTAAGCTCATGAGTCAACTTGTCTAGGTTATGGTGTCCAGTTGTTTGGCCAAGCAAGCTCTGACTGGTTGTTACTATGAGGGTATTTCATAGACAGATTTGCATGTATAGTCAGTTGGTTGCATCTACAGCTGATTACATCTACCATCAACAAAAGAGATTGCCCTCAATGAGGGAGAAATGAGGGAGTCTCCTTATCCTATCCATTGGAGGTCTTAAACACAGAACTGAGGACGCCAGAAGTCAGAAAGAATTTCTATTTCTATTTCAGCCAGCCTGCTTTCCCTGAGGGATTCAATGTCACATTCACTGGAGTTTCCAACTTGCCCTACAAAATTTGGACTTGCCAATCTCCAAGGTCATATGAACCAATTCCTATAATAACCTATAATAAATCACAATATAAATGTATGAATATTCTGTCAGTTCTTTTACTCTAGAGAACACTATTACATATTTATGCCAGACAAATCTTTTACAAACCTTATTTTCCTCACTTCTTTTCTTTCATCAGTCATCTTCAATGACTCCTTATTGCTTTTGTGGTCCATTTTAATATCAACCCAGATTTCTACTCCTCATACCAGTTGACCAAAGCTAAATATTACATCTACTCAGTGCTTGCCATCTTCTCAGGGTAAAACTTCTGCTCTGACTCATCATATCTCTATCAGTATCTATATCCAGTTTACTATATATAACTCAATGCTTCAGAAACATAATATATACTAAATTTGTATGGTGTGTCATTTATATTATTTTCTATATGTTTCTGTGTTTGAAATAATTCATACTTTATGAACTAAATAAGCCATATTTAATATTTTAGAAAATAAATTAAAATTATAAAATAATAAACATAAATATAAAATAAACTGTAAAATATTTTAAAAAATAAACATTGTTCATAATCCTACTATCTCTTGGTAATCTATAAAATTTTGGTACATATCTTCTTAGTTTTTTTCTATATTATTTTACTTGAATATTTTAACTATACTGGGATTATATTTTATAGTGTACCAAAACCTCCTGGGTTTTATTACTTTAAATTTATCCTGAAAATTTTACTACAGCTTTAAATATTTTTCCAGATATGATTTTTAATGGCTACATAATAGAGTTTTTATGGATACACTCCAGTTTTTGCAATCATTCTACTATTATTCTAAAGGTGGGCAACAGTGTGGTTGGTTGCCTTTGTTCTTTTCCATGCAAAGAAACAGCCTTCCCATCTTATATATTACGTGTCAAAGGAAAATTCAGATCTTTGGAGTTAAGGATTAATCATCTATCATGGCAGGATAAAATGAAAGACAAGCATTTCCTCATTTTTTATTCCCAAAATACTTCATCTCACTCCAAAAAACCTATAATAACACAAGCAAAGTAAAAGCGTATATTAAATAAATGAGTGAATTCTCTAGAAATTGGGCAGTCAGGAGGATGTAATCTCCCACAGTGAATTTAGGTTTTCTCTGATAAGAGATTGATCCTGTTAATACAACATATATCTTCATGACTCACAGATTACTTTGCATTTTAAGAAGGTGGAAGATTGGTCCTTTTTGCTGTGAAGTGTCTGTTTTAGCAATCAATATCAAAGAGATAAAACCAAGAACAAATGATGGGAAGCTGGAATCTTGAAATTCAACAATTATCCATTAAAAAGGACTTATTTTTATTTTTTAATATTTATGTTAATAATCTTAAATCTCACCTAAATTTAAAAATACCAATTAATATTAAAACTTTGTAAGATTTTAGTGTCCCTTTTTAATTTAGGAAATGTAATTGGTTACTTCCATAAAATTCCTCTTAATTCTAAAGCTTTTCTCTTTTACTATCAGCTCATCATTATTAAAAAAAAAAAAAGATCTCTAGCACCATAAAAGGTGCCTCAATAAAGCAACTTACAGCTCAGCTAAACTGTGTTTAAAAATTTTAAGGCAAAGGACTTTTACCTTAGTTTCCAAGAATGCTGTCTGTTAGGTATATTAAGATAAAATTTTGTTAGTGTGATACTTCAGGAAAATTTTAGAAGCAGAAATAAGGCAAATTTAAGCAATTGTAAACATAGTGAAAATATTTGTCAATCATATTCTGGTAAAGAAATACTTCACTTCCATTCTGTTCCTTGACACGGTTTCAAAACACAGGTGACACAAATTAAAAATAGAGAGGAAACTAAACAGGCCTAGCAAGTTTGACTTTCATCTGAGCCAAGAAGAGTGATGGTGAGTGTTCTACATTTATTTTAACCATTTCTCACAGTGTTAGCTTGTCCTCGTTTCTCTTTAAAAGATTTGCATTAGTAATATCTTGCTATTGGTTGACAATTTTTCTATAGTATTAGAAATTATTAAGAAAATAACACTCCTGCATAGTTTGGTTGTAAAATGTTGGTGAAAATTGAATCAATTTTAAGAAATTATTGCACAATAGATAATTTTGTAGATATACTTATTGGTTAAGGCGGTAGAAAATGTGATCTGTTTACTAACATCAAAGCTGAAGGGCTTACTCTCAGTGGCGTAAACAGTGAGCTGAATTACCTGACCTTGGAACTGATGCACACCTGCCAATGATCACAGTAAACTGTCTCATGACCTCCTGGACCTAAAACAGGATATATACTCAGAAAAATTAATTCAAGCTAGACATCTCTTTGTTCAGTTTCCTTTAGATTTTGGTGGGCAAAAAACTGTAAAAAGAAGTTTGCTTTCTGGCTCCTACGTAAACCATACACAATCTCCTTTTGGACTCTTCTCAATTTAAGGTTATAATTGATTTCTCTTGGAAGTTCACTATTTGAAAATATTGTTTTGCACTTATACTGTCAGGTCTGTTTTGTTTTTGTTTTTTCCAGTTGGTAAAAGGTTACTTTCAATTTGATAAGCTTGTCAAGTTCTTCTAGTATGAGAGAATTGTGAGAGAGCTATGACCACACAGAGTCAATTCACAATTATTAACTTAAAACAAAAGACCTGTGGCATATTTTATACCTATAACAGGGCGTATAGATTGGAGTGCTCTCTTAGAAACCAGCTCTTTCCTCTGCCCTTGACTGTCATGCCTGGGCAGATGAAATTGTACTAGAGTGCGAAGAAAGAAGAGAGCCCTCACCGTGGAGTGTTCTTACTCTAGATCTATTGCAGACCATAGATTTAAACTTCCTCTTAGACTCCTTTCCCACATACTTGCTACTTTAGTAACGAGGGCATTTCCCTGTAGATGAAGGGTTTACACACACAGGAAGGGACCCATCATAACGCACAGAATCAATATTGTCCATTTGACTCACCACCCAAGGTCAGGCTTCTATATTGCCTCGAGTTGAGAGAATGTGGGGCCAATTATTGTGGCAACACAGGAGAGGAGAAAGGGTAGAGCATTAGGGAGAACATTTTTCTCCCTAATACTATGTGTAGCATACACAAAAAGCAAAGGTTACACTATTGGGATCCATTATTATGCATTATTTAAAATCACATATTATACCTGTAATAACTCAATAAACTCAGATGTTTATATTCTACCATAAGGTAACTTGATGAAAATGCTCATGTTAAAGTAACTAACATGAAATTCTAGCTTATCAACTTCCAAGGTGAATTATCTTTGTATGAAATTAAAGATCATTGGTTAAGTACAAAAAAAATTATATGATGAATTTACTATATTGAGATTTTTAAAAAAAAATCCTTGATAGTATAAAATGATTGAAATTCAATGCATGTTTCCAAAGAAGCTTAGAAGATGTTACTATAAAATACATTTTTTGGTCAAAATATTTTCTGTTTCTGATGTAGTGAGGTAGATTTTCATAGAAATTTGTGCAGAATCTGATGAAGGTGAAAGTGACCTTGTTATCTCTCTCAATATTTTCTTTGATAACATAAATTTTTTAATATATTCATGGCAGGATTTCCTTTCCTGTTTATTTAGAATTAGTCAGCCCTTTCATTTTAGACAAATATCACATTTCATAACTTCAGCAAATAAATGTAAATCACTTAAGGGGCAAATTTGTCATCTCCTGTGTTTGACGTAATGAATCCAAGTATTGATTTCTATCAATTTCATTTTAGTCACATATTTAGACCAATGGAAAGAAATGTTTTAAGTTTTAATTTTGTGTGATCTGCATTTTCAAAGGAAGAGTTCATACTGCGTTTGGAGAACACTAATGTGAAAGCTAGCACTCAGCCACGATTAGTACTTAGCTTGTCACAGGCATGGAAGAGAGGTGAGTATTAGAGAAACTAATGGCCAACCTGTTAGATGTACCCTCATCAGAAAGCTTTTTCTTTTTCAAACAATAAAAGCCTCTAGTACCCAGCTTCATTCTGTGACAGGAAAATGCACAGAAGCATTGACATTAGGCATTGTCCCTACTGGAAAGAGGTGTGCTGTATTTCCATAAGTAGTTAGAGATATAACGTGGTGTTATTTTTAAGTATTAGTTATAATCTGACCAAAGGCCCTTTTTAAACAACTCTCTGAAATGGCAAAATAACATTCACTATACATTGGTCACAGAAGATCAACCATCCTAAAAATTAATCACATTGGCTCAATATGCTTAATGCCAAGGGATCTGCTAGGACTTCTAGGACAGCTTCTGAGTTCACCTGCAGTCCTCATGGATACAGTTCAGAGGCTTAATGTTTCCCCTAAAGAGTACATGGCTGACATTCTTTCTGGTTGCTGGAAGTGTACAATAAAAGAATGAAAAACTTCTGCTTGTGATCAGAGGTGAGTATTCCTGTGAGATTCAGTTACACTTTTGGAGAAGAAGCTTTAAAACAAACATAAACTTATGAGAAAGACAGGCAGTGCAAAGGCCTGCTATCTGACCTTGCTAAGTAAGACTCCTTTGCTAATTTTGACCTAGGCCCTTGAAGTATTCTCATATGTAGATTAGAAATACAATATTTAGCCAGTGCTGGGTGGCCCAAATGGCCCAAAGTGTAGAATGCTTTCTGTATTCTACTGTGTCTGTCTGGAGCATTTCCTATACAGGTCCCACTCTGATCTAGCACCTGGCTATTGAGAGCTGTCTGAGGGCCAGGAGCATTGGCATTACCTGAGAGCTTGTTAGAAATGCAGAATCTCAGTCTCTTTCCATACCTTTTGAAGCAGAATCTGCATTTTAAAAAGATCCCCATTGTGTGCACAATGAAATTTTAAAAACACTGCTCTTTGATGTCCCTATTTGATTTAAATCAAACTTGGCCAATAGCTTCTCTGGATCTTAGGATTCAGGATTTGCTGTGCTTTTTTTCCTGTTGTTGGCTTTTTATTCTTGGCTGAACAAGTAGAAAATGTTTTAGAGGAAACAGTTTGACGTTCACTTAAACAAATTATTCCATTTCTAATTAAACATTTGAACAAATTTTACATTCCAAGACAATATGTATTATACTTTAACTTGAACAACTGGAATTAAAAAGGAACATGCAGGTGACCTATACATTTTCTGAGTTTGTTTCTATGTGTGTATGTGCATGTGTCTAATTTATCATTTGTGTTTTATGTGAATTCATTTCTTAAGATGGATGAAGTGTTCACTGATGATGATGCAATAGTGTGCAATTTCACAACAAAATGTTCAAATCCAACCTGGGAATTCTGATACAGCAAAAAATGTACTGTTAGATTTCATAAAGCTATCTTTGGGACCAGTAAGCTCCTGTTTACTAATGAATGGGGAGTAATTAAAAGAAAGGCTCATCTGTAGAAAGATCTCCTAGGGAAAGAGGAAATTTTAGTGTGGTATTTGGATAAATATGGTAAAGATAACTTTTTGATCCAATTTAAAAATTATTATATCAGTTATAAAAATGTATATAGCAAGTGGATGTGGCTCAAGTGATTGAGTTCCTGCCTACCACATGGGAGGTCCCAGGTTTGGTTCCTGGTGTCTCCTAAAATAGATGAGCAAGACAGTGAACTAACACGACAGGCTGGTGTGGCAAGCTGATAGAACAAGCTGACACCTCAAGAGACACAAGGAGTAAAACATAATGAGAGACACAACAAAAGCAGGGAGCGGAGGTGGCTCAAGCAATTAGGTGCCTCCCTCCCACATGGGAGGTCCCAAGTTTGGTTTCTGGTGCCTTCTGAAAAAAAGAAGACAAGCACACAACGAACAGACACAGCAAGTGCAAAAATGAGGGGGTGGGGAGGAATAAATAAATAAAATAAATCTTTAAAAAAATTTATATAAAATAATTTTTCCAGATACAACACTAAAATTTCCTTTTTGCATTGGCCATGAAATGTAAGCAAAAAGTGGAAAATACTATCTCCAAGCAGCTCTCATTTTGCTTGGCCACATGAGTGGCATGGATCATATAAGGGCTGTTCCTTCAGCCTGAGTCCTAAAATGAAGAAGGAATGGGACAAAGCTACAGCTGATGTATGTTGCATGTAATGTGAATTAGAAATAAACATTTGTTTTTGTTAGAGATTAAAAATTTAGGATTTTTTGGTTACTTCAGCATGGCCTTACCTAGGCTGACTGATATGGTAATTAGTCATTTTCTATCACTATCAACCAATACATCCATCTACTATTTGCTCTCCTCTCTCCTTCTCTTTCTATATTGTAGCTTTTCCGTATTTCATCGTTTCTGCTTATATATGGTAATAAGTGCTTCAAATGTTCTTCTATTGTTATTTCAGTTAATTTTTGTCTCTTATGACTTTCCCTTTTTGCTTCTAACAACTATTTCCCACTAAGTTTTTCATTAATTAAAACTCCAAAAAGCTATGGTAATTTTGTCATCCTTGTTGAGTAGAATGTTCATTCCAGTCTAGTTAATTGACCACTAGTCAGCCTTTATCCTGAAATATATGAGGTCTATGTTGGGGCAAGTGATTTAATATGTGGAGAATATTTTTGTTAACAATTTCCATGATTGTATTTATGGAAATCGCCCAAGTTTTCTTCTTAGATATAATGAATAATCATGAGTCTCTGTCTTCAAGGGTTTCTCCAAATGTTAGCATGTATAAATGAAGTAATTGCATTAGTGCCATGAATATTATTCAGTAAATTGAGATGTAATCAAAAGCTATAACACAATTGAAAAGAATACTGAGTGTTTTTACTATGCTTCTTCTTTATTAAGAAAACATGTATTTTAATGGAAATCACATTTAGCTCTTATTTTAGAATATTTTATTTGTTTTTTTTTCTATTATTAGTTACTCTAGTATTAGTCATAGATGAATAATGTGATTCTATTCAATTTTCTCTGTTATCATTTTGTTATAAAATTTATACTAAAGAGTTCTATATAATCTCCTCACACTGCTCACTCTGCAGTGTTTATGAGTCTATCTAATCATTACAATCACTTTTCAAATAGACAATTCTTAAAACATCAGTAGATATGGGTGCCAATTTCATGAAATATCCCTGAGAATATAAATCCTGAGTTCTTTTTATATCTTAGAGTAGTCATCCTGCAGAGGGGAAATAGCTTCAAGATTCTTTCATTTATGTTCAATCAGTTTTCACAAATTCATAGTCCTTTGCAGGCCTATTTCATTTAGTCACAGCATTATAGAATCCAAAAGCTCAAAATACATTAAAAAGAACTACTGAATTGAATCTAGTCAAAATAGAAGCTCAGGCTTATGTCAGCATCATCCCTAAGCAAAATGTTTAATTTGTAATGCCAACAGAGGGGGAGAGGAAGTATTAAAAATAGTACTAGTAGTTGGCCTCACCTATTTCTAGGGGAAATACTGAATCTAGTACATTCTGGTTCTGTGCTTTTGTCATATCTCTGAGTTTGAATGCCCTCAATGATGAAATAGTTTAGACTCAAAATTCATTATAACTAATTGGAGCCTCTCTTTGTGACGATATCTTGCATTCCCCTATTTCAATGCCAGTAACTTCAGGCTGTGTCTAGGAAGTTTAGATTCCTCCTCCATGCCACATTCTCTGCCTGTTGGATTTTCCAACTACCCAATCCAAATAGATATGTTCATTGTCTTATTTCAGATAGTTTATCATATTTACCTTCCATCCCCTAAACACACATCCTGCTGGGCTAAACATATCAGCATTCATCAAAAGCCCCTTTATATATCTTAAACCAATGGCATGACATTCATAGTAGGAATGGATATCTGGTTTGGGGCATTGCAGTGCAATAGAAATTAGGATTAATAGAAAGAAAAGCAAGGAGCAGACATAAATAAAATTCTGCAAATATGGGGGATTGTTGGAAGGTGACAAGAGTTATAAATGAAAACACTTTATCTGATGGCCCTCTTTGGTCTATTTCATTGGTGTTCAGAAAAACTGGTGGTTAATGAAAAAAGAAAGGAAAAATATTGCTTTATTTACTTAATTGTGTATAGTAAATGTTTTAATTATTCCCTTGCTTTGATGAAGTTTTGAGTAAATGACATGGAGATCACTAGAAGAATATGTGTCATTGATAAATAAGGCGAATTAAAATTTTCTGTTTTGTTTCAGAAACAAAAATTGTTTGCAACTATAATGATATTCTAAAATTATTTGTACAGCTGACACCAATGCAAACATAACTGAGTTCTATGTATGTTGTTATGGGCTCAGATAATTTCATCTTCTTATTTTTGGTCCTAATTAATTCTTTGGAAATGATATTTCTTTTGTTTAGTATTTTTATCTGTATCCTTATAAATTTTCAGAAAGAGACCAATTTTCAACATTATTGTTACTGGAATGCCAAGACTTACATAAGCCTTAGAAAAGATTATATCTGTAGACCCTGATCTAATAACAATATAGCGTCTTATTTGTTAATTTTGTATGAAGTTGAACTGTGATTAAGCTGTATTCTTTAAGAAAATCTAATGTATTGAATCATTAGATACATGGGAATCTATGTCACTTTTCCACAAAAGAAAAAAAATCACTAAGGTGAATGAAAAATATTTAAAAATGAATGGTAATGAAAATATAACACAAAGTTTGTGGGGTTCTGCTAAACCAGTACTTATAAAGGAAATGTATATATTAAAATACTTTTATTCACAAAACATTAATGCCATTTATCTGCTTCCACTGGAAGAATTCATGAAAATATGAGAAATGTATACTTCAAATAAGCAGAGAGAAAGCCATGATAGGAGAAGCAGACATTAATGTAGTAAGAAATAGAAAGAATAGTGCACATTAACAAAGCCAAAGTTAATTATTTGAAAAGATTGGTAAAATTATTAAACTCCTAGCAAGACTGATCAAGGAAATAAAGAGAGAAAAAGAAAACAAATAACCAATATCAGGTTAAAAAGATAAAAAGATATCACAATAGAATTGTAATAAGGGGCTAACATGAAAAACTAAATGTTAATATGATGACTAAGAAGAAACAGATAAATGCTTCAAAATACAAAACTGTCAAAAGGAACTCCAACTTCTGGCCATGGCTATAATGAAGTAACTGATATTGGACTTGCATTCCTCCAGTAAATAACTAGTGGACAACAGGAAATTTAGGACTATAGTTCCTCAGAAATGGGAAGTAAATGAAATAAGACCCACAATATTTCCAGCATTCTGACTAGAGTCATGTTACAAAATGCTACTCCAGACTCTTTATAAATATTTAAAAGGAAGCCACAAAATAAACCAACATTTACATAAGATATTTATATCCCTATCAAAATAGAATTCAACACTCCTTAGAGAAAAACAAAATGCAGAAACTAAACAATATAACATTTATGATTCTAGCAAATCAAAAATTGCTAGACATGCAAAGAAACAGGAATGTTTAACACTCATCAAGAAGAAAAATAATTCAATAGAAACAAATTTATAAATGACAGAGGTGATAGAATTAGCTGGCAATGTCTTTAAAATGGTTGTAGAAATATTTCAAGCAATTTAAGGGATAACATGATCTATAATGAGAAAAGTAGAATGTAAACAAGAACAAATTGGTATTTCTACAGCTGAAACATACAATTATTGAAGAAAAAATTCAATGGATGAGAAAAATGGAAGACTTAGCAATAAAAATAATGAAGACTGAAGAACAGAGAGAAAAGAAAAGGCCATTGAGCCTCAGAGACTGTGGGGCAATATCAAGAAGTCTAACATGTAAATGACTCCATTTCTGGAAAGGCAGAAAGCACAAAAATATTGAAAATATAATGTTAATTTTTTTCCAAATTTGAGGAAAACTTTAAAACTCAGATCTATGAATTTCAAAGATCTCAAAGCCATATAAACATAAAGTAAAAACACATAAAAACAAATTATAAACAAATTCCTAAAAGTGCTAAAAATAAAATTTAAGAGCAATCAGATAAATAGAACTGTTACATAAAAAGGAAACATATGAGGAAATTTTTCATAATTCCCATAAGAAATAATGTAAGTCAGGGAAAAAAGGAAAAATATTTTCTATTTCTGGGGAAAAACTCAACCTAGAAATGTATACCTAGAAGTGAAGGCAAAATGAAGATCTTTTCAGACAAGCAAAATCTGAGAATTGCCATCTCCAGCAGTCTTACAGTAAAAGAAAAATTAAAGAAATTTCTTCAGACTGAATCAGACTGAAGAAAAATGATACCAAATAGAAACTTGGAATAAAAAGCACAAGAAATGCTAAAGATATATGCAGTAATACAAAACATTTATTTTTCACATTTTTATTATACTTAAAAGTTCATTGATTTTTTTTAAGATTATAGCATTTATGTAAGAGCTCTGATTGACAAAAATAGGACAAAGAATGGAGATATGAAATGGAAGTGTATTGGCATAAGGTTCTTATATTATAGGTTTTATGGTATAATATTACTTGAAGGTAGACTGTGATAGGTTTAAAATGACTATTAGAAATCTAGAGAACCACCTGTGAATAAACGGTATAGACAATTAACCAGTCAAGGAAATGAGTAAATAAGATAGGATCATAAAATATTTTCACTTAATCTGAAAGAAAGCAGGGAATGATGTGATAAAAGATCGGATCTGACAAACAGAAAACAATTAGCAAATTGATTTAAGCCAACTCTGTTGATAGTTACATTAAATGTAATTGTCAAAAGATTTCAAATAGAAATCACTGCTTATCAGACTGGATTTAAAAAAATCAACTCTATTGTCTACAAGACAATGTGATCATTTTTAGTGAATGTTATATAGTAGAGCTTCAAAATAGATGATGCAAATACAGAAAAGTACCAAAGAAAGAAATTAAAAAAAATTGAGTGTTGGAGAGTTCAACACTCAGCTTTAAATAATTGTTAGAATAAGTACACAGAAAAACAGTAAGAATATAGCTAAATTAACACTTTTTGTAGTGTTCTATATATGTCTTAAATAATTACTACCAATTTTATTTAAGGGCATACATAGAAAACTACAAACACAAATAAGAGAATAAACATTTGCTTCAGGTGGACATGAATATTTACTAAAAATGATCGCATTCTTACATAATACTAATACAGGATGTTAATAATCAGGTGGGTTTGGGGGAAAATACACCAAATGTAAGATATGGGCTATAGTTAGTAATATTTTGACTCTTTGATAGTTTGTAACTAATGTTTCACAACATGCAAGGTATTGGTGGTGGGGTGACATATGGGAGCCCTGTATGATGATATGCATGTTTGTTTTGTAAGTTCATAAGTTTTACTTCACACTTATTGCTTATATATGTTCATGTTGAATGATATACTTCAGTACATTTTTATAAAGGGAAGCAGATGTGACTCAGTGATTGGGCTCCCATCGACCACGTGGAGGCCCTGGGTTCAATTCCCGGGACCTCCTGGTGAAGGCAAGTTGGCCCACACCATGGAGAACTGACAGCCCAAGCCCCAGAGAGCTGACTCAGTCAGATGATGCAATAAAGGGAGATGCAAAGGAGAGACAGTGAAAGACACAGCAGACCAGGGCGATGAGGTGGCTCAAGCAATTGAGTGCCTCTCTCCCATTGCAGAGGTCCTGGTATCGGTTCCCGGTGCCTCCTAAAGAGAAAGACAAGAAGAAGGAAAAAAAAAAGAAAGACAAGCGGATGCGGAAAGAACACAGCAAATGGACAGAGTGCAAAAACAACCAAAGGGGGCGAGGAGAGGAAAAATAAATAAATTTTTATAAAAAAGGATCACATTCTGCCCCGTTAAACAAATAGCAATAAATTAAAATGGAGAGAAACCATAAAGGATATTTCCTCAGACCATAAATTAATTAAATTGAAAAATTAAATAATTAAGTGTTGAAAAATTCAAAATATTGGAAATTAAACAACACATTTCTAAATAGTCCTTGGATCAAAGAAGGAAACAAAAAATTATAAAATATTTTGAACTAAATAATGATAACATAGCTTATCAAAATTTGTGGGCTACAGAAGTAATACTTAGAGAGAGTTTTATAGTTTTAAAAGCTAATAGAAAAGAAAAATATCCAAAATTGATAAACTAAATTTTCTCAAGAAGCTATAAAAAGAAGAGCCAGTATAGAGACGCACTTTGGTGATAAAATTATAAAAAAAAGAAACATGAAAGTGATTACCATAAAGTTGAGAGAGTAGTTACTTTGTAGGAAGGGAGGGAGTTGTGTTTGGGAATGGGAATGTGTAGGGGCTTCTGAGGCAGCTGGCAAAGTTCTTTCTCTTGATCTGTGATTTGCTTACAAAGGTATTCATCATCATTATTAAAATATGGCCAATCCATGTAGTAGTGTAATTAAGTAAAAAACGATTTTTCCTCTTTTAGCAACACCCTTCTTTTTCCCTCATAATAAATTCACTTGTGACATACTAGCATATATCCTCCCAGCTCTTTTTCTAACCTTTTACACATATAGATAGATAAACAGAAAGACATACAGATAGATAGGTAATATATATGTGTACGTGTAAATAACAGTAATTCCTGTGAGTATAAACATAAACAAGCTTTTTATGTATTTGTTTTAAAGAAATACAATCATTTTACGTATTATGCTTTGATTTACTTTTCTCACTAAAAAATGTCTAAGATATATTTTCTATTAGTCAGGTACCTATGCCTCATCCTATTGAATGACTATATAAAAATTAAACAATTAGAATAAATAATAATTTATGGCCATTCTTAGAATAATTTTTATTTATTCTAATTGTTTAAGTATTATATATTTAAAAACATTTATTAATATGTGAAAGATATAAAAAACTGGTGATACAACGAAGGTTTTTGTACCCATTACCCAGTTTAAAAAACAAGTTAATATCATTATCTCTGAGGTCCTCTGTATGTCAGACATGATCGCCTACCCTTTCAGGGTTAATTTAGAGATTAACCTGGAAATTCTCTAAGCTTCTTGTTCTGTGTTCATATCTTCAAGTTTCTATTATATTTATTTAAATATATCATAGTTATTTTAAAATCTATCTTAATAATTCCAAAATCTGTAATCTTGAGATTTGATTATGTTATATAGTGTTTCTATTTGCCTGTGGTATCTTGCTCTCTCTGTGAATTTTGTGATTTATTTTTACTATCAACTCACACATTTTGGATGTTGTTTATGGGAATTCAATTTGAGATGTGTGTTAGAGGTGATTTTTTTTTTTCCTAGTGAAAATTTATATATGCTTTTTGTTAGATGCCTGGCTAAACTCTTAACTTGGAACCACTTTCAACTGAATTCACAGCTTGAAGTTTTAAGACTAAATAGCTGAAGTGAATTTTCTCATCTCTGGCTCTTCAACGTCTACATAAAGTACGTAGAACAAAGTAAAATGTCAATATAAATAGCCAAAAGAGCTATATTTAATAATATGGCAGGCACTTTCAAATGTCACTTAGAGAGAAGTGACTGTGTTTTTTTGTTCTGTAATGCTGACACCTTTCTTATGTTTTTTCCCTGTAGCATTCTCAACTGGTACCTGATTTTTTCTACCATATCCTACTACCATAGAGCTGGGAGCTGGTGTAATTGTCCTTGTTTCTTATTAGCACTTTCAGCCCATTTCTCCTTCCTGCTGACTTCAAAATCCAGATCCCTTGGAATGCCTGCTTTCAGATCTTTTTTTAGCATTCCTTTTTGCTGTCATTTGCTAGCCTCCAAGGTTCTTCTCTTACTTTTTAGATTATCTTACTACCAAGCTCATTCTCTTTCTAACTCTATTCCTTTCCTTATTCTGTGTGACTTCAACCTTCATTTTATTGAACTGTCAAATACTAGACTCTTAAAAATCTCATATTTAAGCACCCTACAGTGGCCATTACATGCTCTTTTTTTTAATTCACTTTGGCTTTTTCCCTCCAACAATTCTTTTGCCTCCATTGAAACATACAATCTTTGATCCAACTTATTCTTTACTGTTATCTGCCATATTTTATCCTCAATTTTCTCCTTATGCATGCTAGATTCCAGGCTTAATCACTTTAATCACTCTCTTTCAGAGGCCCTCAAATCCTTTGCCTTCAAAATTTGCTGGGCAAAATGTCAAACCTGATTAAGTTCATCATTCTGCTTACTCTGTACATGAACCTGAATAACTGAACTAGTCTGGGGAATAACACAGAACCACGTTATTTGCACTTTAAACTTACAGTCATTAATCTTCAGTGGGCACTCAGGAATGCTAAGCATTCTTACTATACTTCCCTAATAAACTTGCTTGCCTACTCATCAAGGTGACTCTTTCACATTTCCTCTCTCTTGAACATCTTAAACCCTCTCATCCTCTTCATTGAGAGTGAATGAAATCTATCCTTGCTTCACTGATTATATACAAGTCACCAGGGGAGAATACTCTTGTCTTAGCATCAAAAGTTTCAGCCTCCATTTACATGCATGCATTGGTCCATGAAACAATTAGGCTGGTTTTTACCAGCAAGTACCAAAATACACTACTAAAATTAAATTTAAAAATAGGGTTTTTAATATCACATTGCAATAAAATCAGATATGTATGGTTTCAGAATTGGTTACTGCCATGTCTGAAAAATATTAGGGCTTTGGTTGGCTTCTCTACGATCCTATTGGTCACATTAGAGCTGCCACCTCTCCAACGTCATGTCCTTATACATCTAAATATAGGCAGCAGAAGTTTCTACTTATATGTCTTCTCTCTTTTAATCATGGAGGGAAAAAAAATCTCAAAGTTTTCCAATAAACTTTGCCCTGTATCTCTTTGAGAAGAATTGGTTCACACGGCCACCCATAAACTAATCTCTAAAAGGAAATATGATTGTTTAGACTCAGTCCATTGAAGTGGGTCTACCATCCTAGGCATATCGCTATTTAATACCTGTAAGCAAGGAAGAAGGAGAAAATATAAGTTTGGGAGATAACAATATGTGTTACTCTTTTGTATTTGAATTTCTCCACTGTTAAAATGGGAAATTTGTCTCCAGTCCTATTAAAGGTCAACCCTCCACTTGTGCACGGGGTCCCATCTCCTCTTACTCAAGTATTCTGTCTCTCAAATAACCTCTTTCTTTTGCAGCAACAATTTCCTCTCTTTCTAATCTACCATTCCTATCAAGAAGCAAACATGCTATATTACTTAGCTAACAAATTCTACCTTTTAACCTGGAGACCCCCCCATTATTACACTAGAGAAACAAAATTCCTTGAAAATCTTGTGCATAATTACTACCTCCAACTACTTTTTATTTTTCTAGGCAGTTTAAATTACTGATGATCTACATTGAGTTTTAAGATAATTTTAAGAAGATTTTTCTATTTACAATTAGTGATTATAATATGTTCCTCTAAGTTCCAGCAACTTACTTTTCTTGCTTATATCTTTGCTATTTTGCAATTTCATCTATTCCTTCAGTTAATGCTGTGCAGAAGAAAGATGGCTAGGAAGAGAGAATTGAAGATTAAGAAGGGAAAATGACGATCCAAAAAGGCTGTCATGACCATTGGCTTTAGCTTGTAGTGACCTTCTATTAAGTCAAGGCAGAATGCTATTTATATCTTTGTGGACTACAATTTGTCTAGTAATATGCTTTGCTTATAAATAGATAAAAAGTTTTTTGCCAGGTTGATTGTTTTCAAATTGTATTTTCAGAAAGACTAACCACATATCACATGTGATTTTCATAACTACTTATTGAGGTTGGCTAAAAATGAATGAATATCATTGTTTTATACATGTGCAATTTGGAGCAAATTATGTAACTTCTCTGAGGCCTAATTTCATTATCAGTAAAATGGGGATAAAGGACCTATTAATAAGACTGAAGTGAGGATTGAATTACTTCAGTACTCAACACAAAGCAAAGATATATGTGTTAGTTATTATTATTATTATTATTACTATTATTATTATTATCATTTTAAAGATAGGGAAGCTGAGATTCAGAGAGGTTAGGATTACCTAATAGGTGAGTAATGAGTTCCTGATCAAAATCCATGTCTTTTCATTTCAATCCAATGATCTTTCTGCTTTACAATATTGTTGGATTCCATAGGGATCACTTTACAAAAAATTTAAAATAAATTCAATTCCACTCAAACTTGTATTTTCCTTAGGGATCTGATATCTGTCTTTCATCCTGACAATAAGAATTTTTAAAAAATGATTAGGTTTACTTATGTTCACTGGCTGCAGGAAGCTGCATCACATTTAAAGTATAATCATAGCAATTATCTGCCCTTATTGACTTTATCTTCATTGTTTACGTTTTATTTGTATTCTGCTTTTCCCTCATAACTACTTCTTACATATGTTTTCTTATTCTCTGTTCTCCTGAATCTCTGAGAAGAATTGCTCACATTATTGAATAAATAAATTGTTGTTACTACCATTGTTGGGACTTGCAACATAGAGTTGCCCATGTAAGACCTAGATAAGATCGAAGCCAAAGACTGCAGTTTGGAGATTCCATGCTTTTGACTCTTTATTTAGATCTCATAGTTGAAACCAGTATTTGTTTTCTCTGTCTGTGATGCCTTAATATATGCGTAATGCCTCTTCCAATTGTCAGTTATACAAGCCTTTTTTTGTTTCTAAGGCTCAGCTGCTCTTGAGGACAATGGTCCTTCTTTTAAAGAATTTACACTGGAGCTCTCCAAAATGAACATGTTTTCCATAGAGCCAATACATTTATTTTCAATCTCTCTTACAATTTAGACATAATATGCTTATAGTTAAGTGTGTAAAATATATCAATTTTATTATGCAATATAATAATTATGGTAGATTAAATTTTATAGACCTATTATACATGTTCTTAATCTTAATCCTCATTTTTGGGGGTGTGAACCTATGGTAAATAAGTATCTTAAACATGTTGTTTTTAGATAAGGTGTGGCCCAAATGAATGAGAAGAGCTCTTAATCCAGATTACTAAAGGCCTTATAAATAGAAAGAGTCAGAGAAAGATACACGGAGGAGCCAGAAGCTGGAAGTCAGTGGAATTGGAAGAGAAAGGAGAGGGCATTACCATGTGATGCCTGGCAGAGATACAAGCCAAGGAAACCAAGGATTGCCATCAGCCAGAACATTACTGACCCAGGCAGGAAGGAAGCCGCCTAGCCTCTGAAACCATGAGCCAATAAATACCTATTATTTAAGCCAAAACAAGTTTTTGGTATTTGTCATAGCAGCCCAGTAAACTAAGACAATAATTATATGAATTATGTGAATATGCTTACATACTTTTAACCACCATTTAGACCAAGATATAGAATATTTCTATTACTCTGCAAGGTTCCTCTGTGCTCCATCTTGTCTATATTCCCTATAGTAGCTTGAAGCTATGCATCCCAGCAAAACATGTCCTTAAACTTAATCCATTCTCTTTTTTAAAGATTTATTTTATTTATTTCTCCCCCCCCACCCCCTGCATTGTTTGAGCTCTCTGTCTGCTCTCTGTCCATTCACTGTGTGCTCTCTGTGTCTGCTCGTCTTCTGTCTTTAGGAGGCACCGGGAACCAAACCTGGGACCTTCCATGTGGGAGAGAGGTGCTCAATTGTTTGAGCCATCTTAGCTCCCTGCTTTGTTGTGTCTCTCATTGTCTTTCCTCTTTGTGTCTCCTTTGTTGCATCAACTTGTGTCAGCTTGTCATGCCTTCCCATTATGCCAGCTAGCTGTATTGCTTGGTGTCTTCTCCAGGAGGCAACAGGAACTGAACCCAGGACCCCCCATGTGGTGGGCAGAGGCTCAATCTCTTAAGCCACATCCACTTCCCTTAATCCATTCTTGAAGTTGTGACACCATTGTAAATAGGTCGTTCTAATGTAGTTACTTCAGTTAGGGTATGGCACAACTGACTCAGGGTGAGTCTTAATCCTATTACTGAAGACCTTACAGGGAAGACCACAGAGAGAAACCTAGAGGGAATAGCCGGAAACTGGATATCAACAGAACCAGAAGAGAAAAGAGAAGCGGAGAGGCTGCCATGTGCCCTGCCATGTGATGGAAAAGTTAAGGACCAAGGGTAACCAGTAGCCAATCCCAGAATGATGTAGTCTTCATGGAGAAAACATTGCCTTCATGACACCTTGATTTTAGACTTCTCATAGCCTCAAAAACCATGAGCCAATAAATTCTCATAGTTTAAGCCAACCCATTACATGGTATTTGCTTCAGCAATTAGGAAAACAAAAAGAGTTGTCTACCCCCACTCAAAGACATTACCACTATTCCAACTTATATAATCATTGATTACTTTTTAATCATCATTGGTTACTTGAATTTTCTATGAAGGTAATTATACAGTATGAACTTTTTTTTTTGCTTCTGGTTCTTTTTCACTCAATATATCTTTGAGATCCATCCATGTCTTTGCTTATACCAATAGATTTTATTGATATGTACCATTCCATTGTATGAATATACTTAATGTATGCATCCATTTTCCTCTTGATTGGCACTTAGACAGTATATAGTTTTGCACTGTTGTGAGTAAAGCCTCTTTGAATATTGTTTATTTGATGTGAATCCATCTAAGTGTTTACGTTTGATGCAGGAAAAAGCAAAATGATAGAAACATAGGTTAATCTAGTTTCATTTATTCCTGTGTTTCTATTGTTAGTCTTAATACTTTGTGGGAAAAGATGAGTGAGATAGAAGTCTGGAGAGGGAAGGAGAGAGAAAACTGAAATATCTAAAATACTAGAGTTAGAAGGATAGAATAGAATAGAATTTCATTTACCATTAATAAAAATTTTTCTATACTGTGTCTTCATAATCACAAAATCAATAGAAGTTTTAGTTTTCTTTGCAGCCCATTCTTATCTTCTTATTTACTTTGCACCTACAACATAATAACTGGAAGGAAAAGCTTATTTAGCTGTGGCCATTCTCTACAGATTATTTTCCTCCACAGTCCTGATTTCTATTCCTTTTTCTTTAGTATTTCCCCCCTTTCTCCTTTGCTTATCCGAGGTAGAGACAAAGGATGCCCAGAGCCTAGCTGATGTTATCTGGAGCATACTATCAATCTCTCTCTTTATATATATATACACACACACATACATATATAACACATATGTACATATGTTGTTTTCCCTATGCACACAAATTGTTCCCCTTCTTATCTAATATAAATGTTACTATCTTAGGGGAATGTTGACTTTAAAAGATCCTCCAGGTTTTCTTAACCCTTACAAAATTATCCGAACCATTTTACATGCAGTTTTTATGTTATTTTATTTACTGATATTTCTGAAAGACTAAAATTTATAAAAAATTTCAGAAGTTTTCCCCCTTTATCTTACCCTTTCTTTTTTATCTGTATGTTTCATTTCTTTTCAGCTTTTTTCAGAAATCTGATTTCTTGTCAGGTTCATAATCTCATTATCATTCTTCACTTAAGTTAGAGTCTATATGTGAGTTTTGAATTCTTATCTATTTTCTTTTCAGTGATTTAGAATCTAAGTATACACATCTCTATTACAAATGAATGGAAAGATTTTACTGAAGTGGAGGTAGGATTTGTGGGGAGGAGTAGACAAGCATAAATCATTGCTTTTCATTTATTCCTAGGGACTTCAGAGTTTGCGTATCAATGAAACAAATATTATATAATATATTGGCACAATTAAGTTATTTAAAATATAATTTGCATGTTTATACTCTATCAAGGAAACTACAAATGGATAAGTGTCCACATTTTCCTAAGTTTTTCTTTGTCCAAGCAGCTTTGAGTAAATTCTAGAATCAGAAAGTAGCAGATTACCTTGACCATTTCCCCACATGGGTTATGGACATTTCATCTCCAGAAGAACTGGAATGATGTTCTAATAGTATTTAAGTATTAGAAAGGATCTCAGAGGTCATCTGGTCCAACAGTTCCTATTCTATGCTCATTTGTTTTCTGAAACTTTCCCACACATGCTTATAAATTCTCAAACACTTGGGATCAAACAAAATTTTTTAGTTTTCCTTACACTTTCTGTTCCATCATCACTCCCTTGTCCTAACACCATGTGGCTGTGTATAAACCTGTGTATGCACTTCAGTGAAGTGTCTGAGGAAGCTGGGGGCACCATTGAGAATATAAATTACTTCACTCCATTCAGGAAGAGTGCAACAACCAAATTAGGGGAAATATACACTTCCAAGTAGAAACTTCTAATTAAAGAAGTCATAATTTTTAACACTTCTAAGATTTATGCCTTCTGTTTCTTCACCTTCCAAACATACAAACGTCGAATACTATTAGTTCATCGCTGTAACTAGTTCATAGTGAGTCCAGTGGAGTTCTGGTTTGTAAGGTCATTACCCATGCATATATTATGAGTGTTCCATTCTTTATATATATATATATATTTTTTTTTTAAAAAAAATTTTTATATATATATATATATATTTTATTTTTTTTTGCTAAACACAATGGAACATTTAAAAATATGTTCTCAAAAAGTTACTTGTCAAGATTTTCTTATAGATCTTAACTTCTCTAGTGTGTTTACTCTTGTAGTAAGAAAACTCATTATGCCTTAGATTTTTAGTACAAAACCCACATCAAGTTTTTAATCATACACCCTAGGATACATTTATTCAAAGTTAAGTTGCCCAGTTCTCCTTTCTATAAAATGACTATCCCTCTGTTTCTTTCATTCTCTCCTTTAGCAAGTGTGCTAGGTGGAAGGCATATACCGGGTAGAACAGTTTCATGATTCTGTGAGGTTTACATTCTATATGTGAAGGAAAAAATAAATAAACAAACAAATATTGCTATAATTTGATTTTAGTTATAAATTCTAGAAAGAAATGAAACAGGGAATTGGGATGGAAAACAATTCAAGGCAGGGAGATGTAAACGTTCTAAAAGCACTAAGAAATTCATGGAAGGAAAAGGGAGAGTGGTAGTTGCTGAGGTGGAAGTGGGGAGGGAAGTTCATGCAGTGATTTATATGACATGGCAAATATGTTTGGCTTTCAGTTTAAATAGAATGGAAACTGTAGCAGGCATTGCTGGTAACACACTTAGAAACAATTTCTTTGATCCATTTATCAGGTTATTCAGAAGGCTGCCAATTTTGAGTAGGATCCAGAGCACAAGACAATTTTGTGGCAAGTTCAGATTGTAGTGCAATCAGTTTTGTTGCTTGTTTCACATGGCCTGGAAATTCTACAGTTTTAGAATTATCTGCTGAATAATGAAAAGATCATGACAATAAGTTGAATCTCAGGCCAGCCCCAATATGAGAATCACAAAGCACTGTCATTGGGTTCTGGCGTTAGGCCATATATTCTGCAAAAGAGAAATGATTACTGCTAAAAAAGTATCTCCTGACAAGATTTTGGGCCCTAATAGAAACAGGGCATGACCATAGGACATCAAATGTGTCTGCAATTAGAGCTGCAATCAGAAGATAGTTATGAACAATCATCAAGTTATAAGGTCTAGCAAAAACAGCAATAATTCTTCATATAAGATAAGTGCTACCATCAAGATCAGCCTTGAGCAGATAACCTAGAGCACCATGACATTTGTTTGCACCAATGACTCTCAGTGGAATTATACATAAGATCTCATAGGATGTTCAAGGAGGATCTGATGGAGGTGGAAAAACTTGGCCAGATGCAAACATGGGCTGACCCATGCAAAAACTTGTACATGCATGTCCATAGCAGAAGTATTCATAATAGCCCAAAAGTGGAAATAACCCAAATGTCTATCTACTAATGAGTGAATGATTAAAATGTGATATTTACATGCAATGGAACATAATTCAGCTCCAAAAAGTAAAATATTGATACATGCTACAACAGGGCTGAACCTAGAAAATATTATGCAAAATGAAAGAATTCACTTACAAAGGATCATACATATGAGATTCCATTTATATCAAATTTCTAGAATAGGAAAATCAATATAGTGTTTGCCTAGGGCTGAAGGAGATGAGGGGATTGAGCTTTGTTGACTAAGGGGTATGGATCTTACTGCACATAATAAAAATGTTCTAAAATTTATTGTGATAATGGATATACAACTCTGTGAATATTATAAAAGCACATAATCATATACTTGTATGGGTAAATTTTATGGTATTTGCATTATAACTCAATAAGTCTTTTTTAAAAAAGATGGTGAAATGTTAAAATGGACTACTGATATATGCTACAACTCCATGTAGGGTTGTACTTGAAAGATAGTGATGTTGGGAAGTCCTCCCAATGGTCCAAACCTTGAGCAGGTTGCCTGGTCATCAATTTCAGGGGGACGGAGAAGTATTTGAAGTTGAGGATATATACAGAATCCTAACCAGTGACAAATAGTTTGACTGATTGGTCAGGGACTTGGAATGAGCAAGACTTTTAGATCAGAAGCAATGAAGTCTGGGAAAGAAGCATGTGTATGATCTATAGGAATAAGCACAAAATATGTGGGTCTTTATGTCTCATATCAATGACTACCAGGGACATTCACCAAACAGAAAAAGGTGGATAGAATGATCACCACACAGAGATAAGCTAGCTTCTGCCCTCAACCACTCCAGTGCTTGCAAAATGGGCCTATGAACATAGATAATGGAAGCAAGAATGGAGACTATCCACTGGTCCGAAGGAGTAGGTTCTCTCTCATCAAGTCTGATCCAACACCTCTTGCTGCTGAATGTCTAACCAGCCCCAGAGACTAACTCTGATCCTCCATTCCTCTAGGAGATTAACAAGACTACATGGATCAAATTGATTGTATTAAACTTCTTTTACCCTTGGAGGGCACTTAGATCAATTCATCATCATGTAGATTGATACAAATTGTAGCTGTGGGTTTATCTTTCATGCCAACAGTACCTCAGGCAGCAGCACTATTCAAGAGCTTATGGAATTTTTTTTTTCTTTTTAAGAGGTACCAGGGATTGACAAGGGAAGCAGACACTCAACCACTGAGCTACATCCATTCTCCAGTGAAAGTTGTTTTTTTCATTTGTTTGTTTTGTTTTTAGGAGGTACTAGGGATCAAACCGAGGACCTTGTACATGGGAAGCTGGCGCTCAGCCATTTGAGCTACATCCTTTCCCAGGAATCCACTTTTGTTAAAGGAGATATGACAGTGGGCACATGACTGTGCAACCACTGCCCCTACCTTATACCACATCATACAGGAGCTGACAACTTGACAAGAACACTGGAATGGTATGGTAGGAAGGTTTCTAATATGGTCTGCCAAGATTCCCAGCCCTTGGTATGTACACACCTTCTTCCAGTTATTCAATCAAATATTAATCTAGGTATTATTTTGAAGGGATTTTGCAGATGTAAGTAAAGCCCCAAAGCAGTTGATAGGGCAATTACCTGGTTGGGGCTAACCACATGAACCCTTTAAAAGAATGTTTTCCCTGGCTGCTGAGAAATTCTCTGAGAGGAAATTGAAGATTCAAAGCACCAGAATGATTTAATGTACTGTTGCAGGATTAAAGATGAAGGGTGCACTCAGTAAGGAATGCAGGCAGCCTTTAGGAGATGAGAGTGGCACCAAGATGACATTCAGCAAGGAAATAAATAATTTAGTCCCAAAACTACTAGGACCTGAATTCTGCTAACAACTTGATTGAGGTTGGAAGTGAATTTTTTCCCCTGAGCTTCAAGATGAGAACTCAGTTCAGCCAAAACTTTGATTTCATCTTTGTGATACCCTGATCAGAGAACCCAGCCATGCCATGCTGGATTTCTGACCTAGAGAACTGTGAGCTAATAAATGGGTGTTGTTTTTTTTTAACCCATTAAGCTTGTGGTAATTTGTTATGAAGCATTAGGAAACAAATACAGATGGCCTTGAAAGATATCTGTAGAATGCTAATTTTGTGGGATTGGGGCACTGTTTTAAGCTGTAGTATGTACTTTGAACAAAATGTGTTGTCATAATAGGTGGAATATTTAAATCTGGGAACAAAGGGATGGAAGGAGGAGTAGCACCCCCACACACACACAAACACACCATAACTACCAATGACCTATTAGAAATTTTTACTTTCCATCTCCACAATTTTAGACTTTTCAGGAATAGAGCTTCTGGTTCCAGGCATGGGTTGGGAGTTGTGGTAGCCACATGACCATTTACAGACCCTTCAAAGAAAAAAAATTATTTTATTGGCAAGAACAATTGGCCCTGATTTTCATGAAGAAACAAGGCTGCTGCTATAAAATGGAGGCAGAAGTGACTCTGTCTGGAACTAAGGGTTTCTCTTTTTTTCTTTAATGCATGGTGACAGCCGTGATTGGGCAATTGCAACAATTGCAGCCTGGCAAGGTTAGAGTAACCAAGAGGGTCTGATTCCTAAGAGTAGGAGGTAATGGTTAATTCATTAGGCTATCCATCTAGGAAAGTGGTTCTCAATTTAGGGTGATTTCCCCCTTCGGGAATATTAGGCAATATCTGGATATTCATTTATTCGTCACCACTTCAGGAGGAGTGGTTGCAAGGGCATCTAGTAGGTAAAGACCAAGGATGCTTCTAAATATCCTACAATGCACAGGACATCCCCCGCCACAAAGAAGTATTTGGTTCAAAATGTCAACAGTGTGAAGCAGATGTGCCTCAGGCGACTGGGCTCCCACCTACCACATGGGAGGTCGCTGGTTCGGATTGTGGTACCTCCTAAAGAAGACAGCGAGCTGGCGCGACAGGCAGATGCAGCAAGCTGATGCAGCAAGATGATACAAGAAGATATGTGGGGAGAAAAAACAATGAGAGGCATAACAAAGCAGGGAGCAGAGGTGGTGCAAGCGATTAGGCACCTCCCTCTCACATCAGAGTTCCTAGGTTCAGCTCCCGGTACCTCCTGAAAAAAAGAAATAAGGAAGACGAACAGACACAGCAAGTGCAAAACAACAACGTGGGTGGGGAGAAATAAATAAATAAAATCTTTTCAAAACAATGTTAACAATGCTTAGATTGAAAAACTCTGACTTAGACCAATAGAAATGCTGCAATTATCCATAAATGATTATGGATAATTTAGGAGCAATGATAGAGGAAAGAGATGATAAATACCAATTTCAGTCTTGAAATTAATTGTAGCAATGGGCTCTTCTTGTATTCATATATGTAAAGAATATGGTAAGTACTACCTTGATATTATATAAATCATCTATGGATCAGAGTGGTAGAAAAGATAGACTGCCATTTAACTCTAAGTTCCTACTTTAACCTCTTGGTTTCTGGGCAGACCTGTCTTCCAACCACCAGTGTTAGTGACTCTGGCAGATTTCTCTCTCTCTCTCTGTCTCTCTCTCTCTCCATTGGAACATACTATGCCTGAGTGTGCTCTGCCTACAGCCCTTGTGGGAACAGCCTAAACATAACCAACAGGAGTTGGCTTCTTTGTGCTTCCAATGGGATAACTGAGGCACATGTTTTGTACTATCTTCCAGAATTCCCTATGAGATTCAACTCCAGTTGCCTTCCTCCCTTTTGCTATCTTACTTCTCTCCTATCTTACCAGTATTTCTTAGTCACTCTCAAATTATTTGTACTTCAATTCCATCTCAAGGTTTAATTCTGGGGAAACTCAAATTCAGACAAAAATGACAAGATCTAATCAACTTTTAAAAATGGCCAATGTAGCTATATTATGGCAAATGGACAGGTGATGGCGAGGGGTGCTGGGTGGATAATGGAAGCACCAAACCAGATAGAAGGCTATTTGATAGTCCGTGAGACACATTGTAGGCTTAAACCAAGATAGTAGCATTGGATTCAGTTCAAAATTTATAAATTATGGATAGAGTTGGCAAGAGAAATGTTGAGTTTTAGCATAAGCAATTTTATATGTTCTAGAGAAAATGAGGAAGCAGAAGCTGCTTATTCATGAGTGAAGATAAGATGGGAGCAGAATTAATAAAAGGGTCTTTTTGGGGACTTGATCACCTTGTGAATTTTATTAGATTTCTTAGGTTGGATGGTGGGTAGACAGTTAAATGTGGAAATCTGGAGCCTAAGGAAGAGGTCAGTAAATTAAGTTTGGTATAATAAACATATAAATGGCATTTAACATATTAACTTAGAAAATAGAATTTCATAGTTGATATTTGGCAAATGTTCACTGGAGCTGGAAAAAATGTGTGTCTCACTATTGAATTTTTTTTTTCTTTTTTTCTTATTTTTTTTTCTTTTCTTTCTTTTTTTTTTTTTTTGTTCTTTTGCAGGGGAGAGCGTGAACGCAGTCCCCCACTACCACAAATTATGCAGTCGAGTTTCCCGCATTTGGGGAAATTGCAGGGGTCAGCACATCCGGAGTGAAATGGATAAGCCTTGCCCTGGGAAAACCACCTTCATGATCATGGTATCTCCCCTGCCAGGTAAGTATCGCTATTGAATTTTAAAGAGCTAGAAGTTGATATTTAGAAGAGCCCAAATTCCTTTATTTTATTTGGTATTGTAGAAGTCTAAAGTCTCTCTAAGTCAGGGGTTCTTAACCTTTTTTGTTCCATGGACCCCTTTGCCAGTCAGGTGAAAACCATGACCCCTTACTAAGTCCACACTATACTGTGTATTATTTAATAAATATATCACACCCACACCAACATGTCCCCACAAGAATGTTTTTTTTTATTTAAATTCAAACTTATTGACCCCTTGTTGCAGTTGGCCAATTTGATGTAATTATGAATTCCAAAAATATAATTGGATCATGCTTGTAAACTGATCTGTTAATCTGGGCATGATTGAGCCCCACCCCTTGGTGGGTGGGGAATGAAATATAAAAGGCATGGCAAAGGACAGAGTTGAAGCAGTTTTTGAGAAGCAGTTTTCATGTTGGAGAAAAGGCCCCAGAAGAAGAGAAGTGAGCCGTTCGCCTGATAGTCTACAGCTGACCTTGTGGAGGAACCAGAAGAGCTAAGCCCAGAAAGAAATGCAGCCCCGGGAAGAGAGGAACACAAGAAGCCTGAACCCTGGCAAACGTCGGCAGCTGTCTTGCTCCAACACGTGGCAATGAACTTTGGTGAGAAGAAACTTACGCTTTATGGCCTGGTATCTGTGGACTTCTACCCCAAATAAATATCCTTTAGAAAGACCAACCCATTTTTGGTATTTCACATTAGCACCCCTTTGGCTGACTAATACACCCCTCAAGAACCCCTGCTCTAAATTTTGTTTTGAGAAAGTAATGCATGTATTTACTGACTCTGAGAATGATTTTTAAGTTCTGAGTATATATATTTCTCTTAAACAGTCTTATATGAAATGAAAACTATATGTTTGAGTGGTTTGATTTAATGAATGGCAAGTTTTTAAAAAATATTTTAAGAAGTAAAGCAAGCACCCATAATTTCACCATTCTGAAATAATTACTATTAATTTTGGTTATAAAAAATATTAATTTTTTTTTTTGTTGTTCAAAAATGCTTTTCAATCATGATATAATATTTCAACACATGGCACTACCACTGTTTCCCTATTTTTTGGCATTTAGTTTATTTACAGCTTTCTATTATTATAAATTGTGTTGCATTTCTTATAGCCTTAACAAAGCCTTTGATTATACTTCCTTTCAATTTCTTCTGTTAGATTCCTAGAAATGGGAACATTGGATGAAAGTGTATTGAATATTTAAGGTTGTATGACAACATAATGCAATCTTGTTCACTAGACAAGCTGTACCAATTTACCACAGGTGAGTGTGGGAATGTCTGAATATTGCCCGTGTTAAGTATGAATGCCTTTGCCGATTTCATGAGAAAAAGTATACCTTTTTTTCATTTTATTGGCATTCTCTAATTACTAATGAGTTTTAATTTTATATATATTTTTTCTTCCCTTTTTATTTCTTCTTTCTCGTTATTTGTTCATAGTCTATGCTCATTTTTCAAAGGAGAAAGTTTTGTAATTAATTGTAAACTATTTTTGTATGATAAGGATTATATCTCTTTTTCTCTAAAAATGTTGCAAAATTTTCCCTATGTTATCATTATCCCTTTCATTTTTGTTTGTGATGGCTGTTTATAGAAGTTATACAATGTATGTAATCAATATAACTCTTCTTTGGTGATTTTCCTTTATTTGTATACATATAGATTATTTTCCCACTCTGAAACCCAGTAAACAGAAACCACTACTTTCTTCTAGTTCCAAAGTCTTCCTTTTATCTACCTGAACTTTTAATTCAAATGAAAATAAATTGGAGTTGAAGTATGATATGTAAGATGAAGCACTCTCAATTTTTTTCTAACACTATTTATTGATTAATCATTACTAAGTTTGAAAATATACCAGAATCTATTTCTCAACAATTTATTTTATTTCATTAATTTATGCTATATTCTGTTGTGGCTTGGAGCATTGTTGTTTATCATGCATTTTCATGATCATGAAAAGCCACTTTTGTTATACTTGTTGACTATCTTCGTCTGTTTTTTTTTTGTAATTACAGTAAAGCTTTAAAATATTTTATGTTACTATCATTCTACCACCAGGAATCCAGTTATATACTTATTTGGGTGAAAAGAAAATGTATAAATACTCTTGAGGAAAATGGACATCTGTTTTATCAGTTCTTACTTTTATCTATCAGTCCTAACCCCACCGTTCTATACCTAGCTTTGTGATGCTGGAGCTAGGACTCTGCAAACATTTCCTCTTTGCTAGCTCTTATGTCAGGATCTGCCAACAGGTGGTGGGAGAGAGAGGCTCCAAGGCAGGAAAAGGGATAAAGGACTTGCTTCTTCCTATCTGCTACCTGTGAGTTTCCTGTTTGCCTGTGCTCCTTTGAGAGTTTCCCCAGCAGTGCTTCCTCACCCTGGCAGCAACAGTTTCCTGTAGCAGCAGTTATATCCAGTTTGCATTTTTTTACCAACACTTAGGAAAACAGCTTTCTTGTGCCCTTTTAGAGACCCCCAGCACCCCACCCCCACCCATGAGAAATCTGACTTTCAGCTTTCTGGAGTCCCTCATCAAACTTCAAAGTATTAATAATTCCAACTTCTTTCCTTTGTTTCCTCAGCTCGAGGGTGATAACTGCTTCTGCAGGAGCAGTCTCTGTGATTCTTTTAAAACTTTCCACCGAATTTTGTAGTTTTATTTCTATATTCATTTTACTTATTCCTAGTTAATTATGAAGTATTTTATATTTTGTCTGAATCATGGACTATCTTTCCAATATGCTTTCTAGTTAACTATTGCTGTAATACAAGAAAATTTTATTAACATTTTCTTTTTTCTTTTTTCTTTTTTTTTTTAAAGATTTTATTTATTTATTCATTTATTCCCCCCCCTCGCTCCCTGTGCTCGCTGGGTCAGCCAACCACGCCGTGCGGGCGGGCCTGCCCTCACCAGGAGGCCCCGGGAACCGAACCCGGGGCCTCCCATATGGTAAACGGGAGCCCCACTGATTGAGCCACAGCCGCTTCCCACATTTTCATTTAAATTAATTATTTGTTCTGAAGTTAAAGTTAAAAAGAGAACTATATATTTTCAGGGATTATCATTGAAGATATTTCTGACAGAGGTTAAAAGACTGTGGTAGCATAAATTAATCCTCCTTGTTCCATCAGTGTTTGAGAAACCTGACACTCCAGGTGATGGTCTGAATCACAATGTACCTTCAGTGGGGAAAAACGGGGCAGGCAAGTGGAGACTACTAGCAAAGACAAGGGGCATCACACCAGGCGTTACTAAAAAGGGCTCTTACTTCCAAAACAAATAATCTTTGTGCTGAATTACAAATGTTATTGGTAATGTGATCTGTGAAGTCATAAGACGAAAATTTCATTTTTCATTGGGAGAGCCTTGAAATTTTGCCATGATCAAAACAAGTATGAAAATAAATGGACTGGTAATGGGATTTAAGTTGTTCAGATAATTATATAAGTCGTTTTGAAACATTCACATTTTGACTCAATTCTTATCAGGAAGTATGATTAACATAAAATAAAAGTTGGGATTTAAGTTATAGAATGGCAGAGTTGATTGCTTGGTAATAGATTTCAATGTGAATAAATATTGATGATATTGTATTATACGTCGGCCCTTCAACCAAGGTCAAGATCAGGGAATTAAAGTAAGTTGAAGTAGGAGAATTTAGATTAGTTAGAAGGAGAACTTGTATTAGAAAGATCAAATTTAAAATGTATTTTGGAGTTCCTGGCTATGTCTTTCTTTAGAACAGGAATGGGCAAACTTTTTCTGTAAAGGGCCAGACAGTAAATATTTTACTCTGTGGGCCAGACAGTCTGTTGCAACTACTCAACTCTGCCACTGTCATGCAAAAGGAGCCACAAACCTCATTTAAAAAATGGGCCTGGTTATGTTCCAATAAAACTTTATTTAAAATATAGCTGGTAGGTGGGATTTGGACCATGGGTTGTGTAGTTTGCCACGCCCTGTATTAGATGCCTAGAAAGAGAGACTATAAAATCAGCAAACCAAGGAAAACAGTTTTGGAGGGTGTTTTAGTTTCCTAGGCTGCTGAAGCAAATACCATGAAATGGATCAGGTTAAACAATGGGAATTTATTCACTCATCGTTTTGAGGTGGGGAAGTGTCCAAATCAAGGCATCATCAGGGCAATGCTTTCTCCCTGAAGATTTTGGTAGTCTGGGGCAGGCTGCTGGTGATCCTTGGTTCTTCTATCACATGGCACGACACTTGGCAGCTACTCCTGGTCTCTTCCCTTTCTTATGCATTCCATTTCAATTTCTTGCTTCCTGTGGCTTTCTCTCTCTGTGTCTGAATGTCATTTTCTTATAAAGGACTCCAGTAAGAGGACAGAGACCCATTGTGAATAAGGTGGGCCATACCTTATCTGAAGTAACCTCATCAAAAGGTCCTATTTACAATGGGTTCACACCCACAGTAATGGATTAAATTTAAGAACATATTTTTCTGGGGTATATAAAGGTTCAAACACCACAGAAGGATACATTTCTGTAGGTTTCAACATATAGTAGGAGTTCAGAGGTGCTGTACCACCAAGTTTTCTATAATTGGTGATCCCCTTCTATAAGTGTTCTATTGGGCAACTGCACCATTTACTATACAGAATTTTCAGTCCATAAAAGGCTGTATAATTTCTAAAGCATGTTAATGACAAAAATTGTTGACTCTCCTGTCAGAATTTAACATACTCAAGGTTTTTTTTTAATTGTATGAAATTAAATAGGTCAATATTCTACCTTGCCTGTCTTCACCCTTGTCAAGGGAAATTGCATGACCAGCAGCTCCTGTTAGTTAGGCAACTATACTTTCTATCCTAAAGTCCCCCTAATTTATGGCCCAAGGAAGTATGCTTTCTTCTAGATAAGTCCTACCACATGATAGCTGCGTCTTATGATGTACTTCGTGTGTTAAAATGGGATAGACCAGGAAATGCAAACTAGAAAGCTTCTAGAGGCTGTGCAGATAATGTGAAAGAGTGAAGGAGGCTGGAAAAGAGGTCACTTTCTGTTGTTTTGAGGTTATTAGTCAGCTAAAGGGGTGCTGATGCAAAGTATCAGGATTCTGTTGGCTTTTTTTTTTTTTAAGAAGTTTTTTTTTAATATATATTTTAAAAGATGCTTAGATTACATAAATGTTACACAAAAATTACAGGGATTTCCATGTTCCCCACCTCCCACACCTCCCATAACATCCCACATAAACATCTTTCATTAGTGTGGCACATCACCTGCAATAGATATACACATCCTGGGGCTTTGCCACTAAGCATGGATCATAGTTCACATTGTAAACCACACTCTCTCCCACACAGTTCTGCATGTTATATGCTGATGTAAAATGCCCTATATCTGTCGTTGTAATGTTACTCAGGATAATTCCCAAGTCCTGAAAAACCACCTGCTTTTCCCTTCCCTGCCCCAAAAGCGTCCAGTGACCACTAGCTCCACCTCACTGTTGTAATTTCTTCCATTGCTTAAATCACATTATGTCTACAACAGAATACCAGTCTTCTTGCATCCCTTGGTCTAAAGTGAGTTTCTTGTAGACAGCATATAAATGGGTCATATTTCCTTATCCATTCTGCCAATGTGTGTGTCTTGATTGAAGAGTTTAAGCCATTAACATTCAGTATTATTATTGTCAAGGAATTACCTATATCAGCCATATTTTCTTTAGGTTTATATATGTCATATGTTGTTTTTATTTCTCTTTTTATCTTTTTAGTTATTCTTACACTCTCCTCCAATTCTCTCTCTTCTGTTTTTTCCTTTCATCCTGGAGACCTCCCTTAGTATTTCTTGAAGGGCAGGTTTCTTATTGACAAGTTTCTTAATTTCTGTTTATCTGTGAATATTTAGAACTCTCCCTAATTTCTGAATGCCAGCTTTGCTGGATAGAGAATTCTTGGCTGGAAGATTTTTCCTTTTAGCACTTTAACTATGTCATACTACTGCCTTCTTGCCTCCATGCTTTCAGATAAGTAATCAGCAATTAATCTTATCGTGCTTCCCTTGGATGTGATGGATCTCTTTTCTCTTCTTGCTTTCAGTATTCTCTCTTTGTCTTGAGCACTGTACAGTTTGACAAGTATGTGTCTTGGGGTTGGTCTGTTAGGATTTATACTGTTTGGGGTGCACTGTGCTTCCTAGACATGTATATCCATGTCCCTCAATAGAGTTTAGAAAATTTCAGCCATTATTTCCTCCAACACTCCTTCTGTCCCCTTTCCCTTCTCTTCTCCCTTTGGGATGCCTATGATATGTATGTTTGTGTGTTTTGTGTTGTCATTCAAGTTCCTAAGTCCCTGCTGGATTTTTTCTATCTTTTTATCTATCTGTTTTACTATCTGTCTGATTACAGATGTACTGTCTTCCACATCACTGATTCTTTCCTCTGCCTGTTCAAATCTGCTGTTATGTGCTTCCAGTGCATTTTTGATTTCTTGCATTGTGCCATTCATTACCATTATATTCGTTATCTTTTTATGTATGTTTACAATTTCTTCAGTATGTTCTCCCAGTGTCTTCTTAATATCCTTAATCTCTTCATTCACTTCATTAATTTGATTCATGATATTTGTTTGGATATCTTTGATTAGTTGTTTCATGTTCTGCATCTTCTCCTGCTTTTTAGTTTTTTAGACTGGGCCATGTCTTCCTGTTTCCTAGTATTGCTTGTAAATTTTTGTGGGTGTCTATGCATCTGTTTATCTTGATGGGTTTATTTGGTTGGTTAGTTTCTCTTTCTGGTCTAGGGTTTTATTTTGTTGTTATTTTTGTGTGTTCTAAGGTTTCACTTTGGCACTTCATTCCTCTTATTCTATTTCATTGCTGTCATCTATGTTCCCTTGATAAAAAGAATTAGGACCAGAGAAAAGAAAAGTGATAAGAAGAGAAAAAGAATAATAGTAGTAGTAGTAGTAGTAATAAAAGGTAGAAGAGGAGCAATACAAGACCTAGGAAAATAAATAATTAACAAGAGTGAAAAATCATAACAAGTATGGAGGAATAAGATTTAAAAAGTGGAATAGAAAAAATGAAATGGGAAACAAAATAGAGAAAAATATATAGAATGAATTACAAGGCCAGAATGATGAGAATAGAGGAAAAGAAAAACGAAAAAAAAAAAAGAAAAAAAATTTTAAAAATGAGGAAAGAAAACAGAGAAAAAAAGAGTGAGAGAAATAAAAATTTTTAAAAAGTGAAGACCAAATAAAAAGAGGTGTGATGAATGAAAAACAACAGAAAGCCAAAGATAGAAAAATGAAGGAAGGAAAAGAAAAAAATTGGTAAAAGGAAAAAAAGGGGAGGGGAGAACACAACAAACAAGAAACAAAACAGCAGCAACAATAACAACAAAAAACAACCAAGGAAAAACAGCCTTCCTTTTATGCCCCTACAGCGCTTCTCAGGCTGCCGATGTTTATCAATCAATCACCCTTCAGCCTGCCCTCTGCCGGTGATATAACCAACTTTTAGTGATTAAAATTAAAAAATTTAAAATAAAGGAACTTTAAAAAAAAAAAAAACATATCAAAGAAAGCTTAAAACAAAAAGAATATCTATATGTTCCCTGTCATAAAGTATAAGCTAGATAGATGCCTGATAACCAGGTGGATCATGCTCTTGATCAACCCAGGAATCAAATCAGGGGCTTTGGATATGCAAGGCAGGAATTCCTCCACTGAGTTAAATTGTTTCCATAGGTTAATCATTCTTCAGAGAGCTATCTGCCCCCTTTCCTCCAGGCATTTTTTACTTCTATAGCTTGCTAGAGTCCAGCTGATTAGGTGCCTGTCTGTCCCTGCCCCTCTCAACTCTAATTGCCTTCTCTGCCAGGGCGGGCAGCTGGGCGTGACAGCCTGCCTAAGCAGATCCACTTCCCCTCTCCCTGTCAGGTAGGGGTCCCTTCTGAGATTCAAACGGGGCTCAGCTGACCAAACTCACCATAAATAAAATACTCTCCAGCCTCTGCCAGACCCCTCTTCCTCCCAGAGAATGCCCCCTCCAGTCCTTTGGCAGCAGCAAGCCAGGTGTACCACGGCTACTTTCTGTGAGGGCCTGGTATATGGGCCATTTCAAGCCACAGGGGCGAGCAACTCATGGTTTTCTTCTTTATCTTTCCAGTACCCTCCTAGATGAGTCAGAGCACCTTCCTTTTCTATCCAAAGCACCTCCTTTAGGTAGGTACCTGCCTTCTCTCTGCTTTTTTCTGTGAGGGGATCAGTCTCTGTCTACCTACTCGGACACTATTTTCCTGGAACCCATCGCCATTTTCCCAGAACCTATCTTTTAAATAAGATCTCTTATAATTTTAAACTGTCCTGGTTCTCTGAAAACCAATTTGAAACCAATTTTGTCTAAATTAACAAGGTTTTTTACTGCTTAATGGAAAATGTTTGAAGTCTCATAACTATTTAAAGGTTTGCATTCATTTACTCCTAATTTTTATATGGTTTTATGACCTCACTACTTATTCTTGACAATTAACCTAACCTTTAATTTAAAAGGCTATGCAATAAGAACTTTAGCTATTTAATATTTTCTTTCCTATCAAGGAACTCTTTTAAATCTCACATAATTTCTCCACTATACCTTGTTTATTATGTAAAATTTCTTTATCACCTTTTAAAATATATAGGTATTAAATTAAAAGTAATCTATTCTTTTGTAATTTTAAAACCTAAAATTCAGGCATTATTATAATATATTTACAGATATTCTTACTTAGCTAGGAAAAGTGTTGTCAGAGAATATGAACAGCTGACTGATATTCATTGAGCACTTTGGGTCAAGCAATGTGGTATATATTTTATACACAATATTTCGTTTAAACTTGCACAATTCTCATAACAAATAAATATTAGAGTCTGACTTAAAAGAAAAGGAAACTGAGTTGCAAAGATACTAAATATAAAATCTTAGGTCACACAGTAAGTGGGTAAATCAGGATTTGAGCACATACACATCTCATCTCAAAACCATGGTAATTCCTAAAAATACACAGCATAGTATTTATGCCCTTACCCCACTCTATTTTTACTATACATGTGTCTATGATTTGAGAAAATCACATGAGCATCTGTTGTTAGATTTTAAGGTTAAAGCAGAAAATCTGTAAGGATAGCATTACTCTGAGTTCCTTGTTTATTAAGTCATCTATGCCTAAAACAATGCATTTTTAATATCTAGAAAGTTCAAGTCATTGAATGATTGTCATTTTTCACATATTTCAAGTTTAAAGTTTCTATTCTTCAATCCATGAAAATATGAATGAGGCAAGCACTGAAATTTTAAGTGGTGTGTCTTGCTAAGGTGGGGTTTGAGGGTGGAGTCTTGAGAGATATTCTGCTTCCAATACTGGGACAATAGCTAGCTGTGGAACAACTCTGATACTGAGAATGATTAGAGAAGCTGGAGATAAATAAAATCTGCCCAACAGCATCAGAGGACTACCAAGGTAACCCAAGATGTGAAGGATGGGAAGTAAATTAAAATAAGACTAACATTCTTTATCCTTTTTCCTTTGAAAATTATTAGCAATTCATGTCCTACAGAAATGAGAGGACAAGAAGCTGAACAAAAATAGCAGGATTTTTGACAATCTCACAAAGCTGATGAGACAAATATTAGCATTCAGTGAGTATCAAAGAGCAGAGGTCCTTGAAAATATTCAAGATGTATATTTAGAACCTGGAAGTGTCACATACTAAGAAGGGTGAATAGGAACTACCAGCTCCCAGAGAAGACTAAAAAACAACTTCAAATCAACTTAATTACCAACTAAATGATCATCTTTGCCTACTCATTCAAACCATATGCTATAAAAGAAAAATATGCATTTTTTTTTTTTTTTTGCCAGGAGGGAGATTACATAGCCAAAACCTCAGTTAGTCTTTCAAATGTTTAATACACAAGAGCTGGCATACAATTACAAAAATTTACCAAACAAGCCAAAAAGAAGGGAAAGTGACAAAAAAAAAAATCAAAAGAAAATTTATAAAAACATGCATGCCAACAAGCATTCCAGATACTGGAATAACCAGAAAATTATTTTAAAATATATGTGATTAACATGTCTAAGGAAATAAATATTGAGAATGAAAATTTCACCAAAAAAAAAACCCACAAACAAACAAACAAACAAAAAAAAAACATGGAAAATATTCCCCTGGGCATCCTAGAACTGAAAAATTAAGAATCCAATATTATTTATTTAATAGAAAATTAGACATAGCAGAATATCAGATTAGAGAGCTAGAAAACTGTTCAAAAGAAATAGCCATACTGAATGTGGAGAGTTAAGCTCTCCAAATAGTTGAGGCTGCTCAAGAATTCCAAAGCCAATTTTCTGAAGAAGGTCTCAGCTTTCAGCAATTTTCTGCAAATGATACAGAAACTGGTAAAAACATATTTGAGGGACTCTATGGGTTATGCCAAGTGGATTTAAACTCCAAGGCATTTATGGATCTCAATATGGGTGAAGAATCTTTAATATCCTGAGAGTAAACACCTGAAAAAGGTTATAGCTACAAACTTATAGCAGCAAAGCATACAGATATTTGGGGATGGGCACACTCATTGATAAAAGCAATAAAAATTTTGGATAAGACAGCATTAAACCCATTAATGTTCACAAGATAGTCTTAGTCTAAAGATCAATATCTAAGATTCCATATCAAGAAGTCAGAAAAATAAAAGCAAATTAAATGCAAAGAGTGTAGAAAAAGATAATAAACATGAGAGTAGAAATTAGTGAACTAGAACACTAACATAAAACAAAGCCAAAAGTTGCTTTTTGAAAATACTAAGATCAGTATGGTGAAATTAGTATGGTAAAATGATCTATCAAGAAATTATATATATTATTCCAATATCAGGAATAAAAAGGGTAAATATCACCACAAATCTAATGGCTAATGAAAATGTAATATGAGAATATAATGAAAAAATATATGCAATGAGTATGAAAATTTAGAGAAATACAAATTCTTAGGTTAAAAGAATAAACCCACCCCAAATGGATGCAAGATGAAATATAAAATCTAAAAAGTTCATAGCTAATTGTATCTATATTTGAAAACCTTTCCACATTGTATCACAAGAATTCTGGTGAATTCTACCAGATATGCAAGGAAGAAACTACACTAATATTTTTAAAACTTTTCCAGAGAATAGAAAACCTCATTTCACTAGGCCATCAAAATATTGACTTCAAAACCTGACAAGGACACTATAAGAAAGGAAAATTATAGGTCAATCTCATTCATTGATTCAGATGCAAAAAAACCCTAATATATTAGCAATCAAAATCTGTGAAACGTGGAAAAGTATAATGCTTTAAGATAAAGTTGGGTTTAACCATGAATGTGAGGTGGTTTGCATTTAATAACTAGTCAATGTAATTCACCCCACTTACAGAATAAGAGAATATAAACCATAATATCATCTTATAGATTCAGGAAAAAATTGTGATAAAAAAGTTAATATCTATCAAGATAAAACTAGGAATAGAAGGCTATTCCATAAAGCAAAAGGAATATCTACAAAAATCCTACAATAGAAACAATATGTAACAGTGACATATCTGAAGCTTTCCTTTAGAGGAAAGGAAAAAGACTACAGTGTCTACCCTTAAACCCCTTATACTCAATAATGCACTGAATTCAATATTGTATTCTTGTTTAGCAATGAAATCAGACAAGAAAATGAAATAAAAATTAAAGTATTAGATTTCTGCTTCCAATAAAACATGAAAAAACAGTTTTCAGATGTTGGTTATTGGACAATTGAGGATAGTGATCGCTGAGAGAGGGGAAGCAAACAATTTAAGACCTACAATATCCCTTGTTTATAGCCTTGAGAATTCAAGAAGGGAAAACTCAGGTGGATCCAGGCAGCCCCTATGAGTTCAAGGGACAGATCAGTAAACAGGGAGAGCAGGTAGGCCAAAGAGGTAGCGTTTGCAGGACAGAAATCTAGAGAGTAGAGAGCTGCATAGAAACCTCCAGAAATCTGTAGAGGATTATCCTTAAGTATTCAAAGGAGAACCTATGAGTATATGGGTATAAAAAACTCCAAGACTGGGGTAAGAACAACTCAAAAGAATATAATTGTTACATCACAGAGGTGTGGGAAAAGTTCCTGTCCCTACCAATTACCAAAAGGACACTGAGTAGCAAAATCAGAATGGTGTCATCTCAGTAGTGGGGAAAAAGTCCTAGAATAAAGATTTTATTGATCCTGACTAACAAAGTTAAAAGTAAGCCTCAAAAGTATCAAACTGTTTCTAAGCAAATTAACTATGTTTCAGAATATAGCCCAAGGAAATTTATGAAAATACAAAATTTTCAGCACTGGTAAAGTTCATAATATTTGTCAAGCAATCAAAATTACCAGGAAAATATATCTCATATTGTGGCAAAAAATTAATCAATAGAAATAGACACAGACATGATATGGAAGGTAATTAGTAGACAAGGATATTAAAACAATTATAACTATAGTCCATATATTCAAGATGGTAAAGGAAATATTAAGCATGCTTAGTAGGAATATGGATGATATAAAAAAAACTTCTAGAGATGGAATCTGCAATTTTCTTGATGAAAAATACACAATATGAGATTAGCTGCAGATAAGACATTTCAGAAGCAAACATTAGTACATTTGAAAATTAGCAACAGGAAGTTAAAATAATGAAACACAGAGAGGGAATAAACAATGAAAAGAGTAACAGAAGCTGTTGTACAATTTTAAACATCCTTGAAGGAAATACAGACCTCAAGTAAGCAGGAGGGTGACAGAGAAAATCTTAAAGAAATAATGTCATTTTGACCAAATTTTATGTAAACTAAAAACCTATAGTTCCAAGAATTTCAACAACCCTGAGCACAAGAATAAGAGGAAAACTGCACCAAGGCATATCATATAATAAATTTGCTTTACACTAGTGATAAAAAGAAAATATCAAAAGCAGCCAGAGAGAAAGGATACATTACATATAAAAGGACAAAGATAAAAATAACAATTCAATTCTTATCAGAAAAGATCAAGCATGAGAGAATAAAGCAATATATTTAAAATACTGGAAGAAAAACATGCTCAATCTTGAATTCTGTAACCAGGGTAAAATTTTTCAAAAAAATCAGGTAATATAAGGACTTTTAGAGGCAAAGAAATGTTAAAAGATTTAATTTCAAGCACACCTGCACTACAGGAAATGCCCATTCTCACCTCTGTTGTTCAATATAAAGCTAGAAATTCTAGCTAGAGAACTTAGGCAAGAAAAAGAAATAAAAGGCATCCAAATTAGAAAGGAAGGAGTAAAACTTCCACTATTCACAGATAATGTGATCCTATACCTAGAAAGTCCTGAAAAATCTACAACAAAGCTACTAGAGCTAATAAACAAATTCAGCAAAGTTGGCAGGATACAAGATTAATACATAAAAATCAGTGTGTTTCTATATGCTAGTAATGAGCAATTTGAGGAGGCAGTCAGGAAAAAAATTCCATTTATAATAGGAACTAAAAGAATCAAATATCTAGGAATAAACTTAGCCAAGGACATAAAGGACCTGTATTCTGAAAACTGCAATACATTTCTAAAATAAATCAAAGGTGACAAAATAAATGGAAGGACTTTCCATGTTCATGGATTAGAAGACTAAACAATAGTTAAGATGTCAATTCTACCCAAATTGTTTTACAGACTCTACAGAATCCCATGAAAAGTTCCAATAGCCTTGTTTGCAGAAATGGAAAATCCAATTATGAAACTTATTTGGAAGGGCAAAAGGCCCCACATAGCCAGGAATATCTTTAAAAAGAACGAAGTTGAAGGACCCTCACTTCCTGACTTTAAATCATATTACCCAGCTATAGCAGTAAGAACAGCATGGTACTGGTATAAAGATAGACACATAGACCACTGGAACTGAATAGAGTATTCAAAAAGAGACCCTTGTGTCTATGGTCAAATGATTTTTACAAGGCTGTCAGACCCACCCAGCTGGGTCAGAACAGTCTACTCAACAAATAGTGCTGAGAGAACTTGATATCCATATCCAAAAGAAAGAAAGAGGACCCCCTTTTCACACCTTATACAAAACTTACTCAAAATGTATAAAAAACCTAAATATAAAAGCTAGAACCATAATACACATAGAAGAAAATGTAGGGAGCCATCTACAAGACCTGGTGGTAGGTAGGTGGTGGTTCCTTAAACGTTATACCCTAAGCATAAGCCACAAAAGAAGAAAAGGATAGATGGGACCCCCTCAAACTTAAAGACTTATGTGCTCAAAGGACTTTGTCAAGAAGGTAAAAATGCAGCCTATTCAATGGGAGAAAATATTTGGAAACCACATATTGGATAAGAGTTGAATTTCCATGCTATTTAAAGACACACAACACAACAATAAAAAGAAAAGCAACCCAATTTAAAAAATTGTCAAAAGACTTAAACAGACATTTTTCCAAAGAGGAAATACAAATGACCAAAAAGCACATGGAAAGATGTTCAATACCATTAGCTATTAGGGAAATGTGAATCAAAAAGGTAATGATGTATCATTTCATACCTTATAGAATGGCCATTATTAAAATTAAAAAAAAATTAAAACCCAGAACACTTTAAATGCTGGAGAGGATGTTGCAAAATGGGAACACTCCTTCACTGTTGGTAGAAATGTAGAATGGTGCAGCCTCTGTGGAAGACAGTTTGACAGTTCCTCAGGAAGCTAAATATAGAACTGCCGTAAGACCTGGCAATTCCTCTACTAGGAATATATTCAGAAGAACTGAAAGCAGGAATGCAAAATAACATTTGCATAGTGACATTCGTAGCAGCATTATTCACAATTGCCAAAAGTTGGAAAAAACCTAAGGGTCCATTAACCCATGAATGGATAAACAAAATGTATATATAGATGCAATGGAATATTCTGCTGCTGTAAGAAAAATGAATTTGGGCACATATGACAATGTTGATGAACTTTGAGGACATGTTGAGTGAAACAAGCCAGATACAAAAGGACAAATACTGTATTGTCTCACTAATATGAACTAAATATGAGGAGTAGCTGAATGGAGTTAAAATCTAGAGTAAAGCTTACTAGGAGATAAGATGAGGGTTGAGAAAAGGTACTGATGCTTAGTGTATGTAGAATTTTTAATTAGGTTCATTGTAAATGTGTGGAAATGGATAGAGCTGATAATACATTAAAGTGAGTATAACTAGCACTGCTGATTTATAAAAGTGTTTGTGACTGCAAGGGATTAGTCTTGGAACATAAATGTCAATTGGAAGAAAGTTAGATTACAATCTAGGGACCATATATTATAGTGAATTTGGTGGTGGATGATGACTGGTTAATAGTACAAACACAAGAATGTTCTCCTTTGAATTAGAACAAATGTATGTCACTATTAGAAGGTGTTAAGAATATGGTGATACATGGGAAAAAACAATTAATGTAACTTATGGACTATAGTTGCTAGCAATATTGTAATATGCATGCTTCAATGGCAAAGATAGTACTATATCAATGTTAAGGTAAAAAACAGGAGGGCATGGGATTTTTTTCTATTGGAGTAAGGAAAATGTTCTAAAATTGTCTGTCTAAAATGACAGCATAACTCTGTGATGAAACTGAGAGCCACTGAGTGTACACTTTGAATGGAGTGTACAAAGCATGGGACTGTATAACACAGAGAACCAAGTGGTGGATGATGGACTAGAAATGAACACCTCCTATTACAAAAATAAAAACATTGTTACACTGCATTAATTTTGAAAATGTGGTATTACTACATGTAAAGAAAATAGATCTTGGAATGGCATAGATTCCAGAAACTGGTCTACCTGGACAACTAGATTTGCATCAAATTTGTAATTGCAGAGCAGAAGGAAATAGATTGTTTTTTTAAAAAATGATGCCGAACCAAATAAATGCTTATTTGGAAAAAGTTATTTCTGACCCATATCATACACAAACATTAATTTGAACATATTAGAGTACCAAATGTGAAATGTAAATCTATAATGATTTTAGAAATTAATATAAGATAATATCATTATGGCCTAGGGGTAAGAAAAATGACTGGAAGCCTAATGCACTCAACATAAAAGAAATGACTGAAAATAATTGCAATTTAGTAATATAAAGACAAATAGCCAAATTTAAAAATGAGCAAAGCATTGGAATAGACATTTCTTCAAACAATTGCAAATGACCAATAAGCATTTTGAAGATGCTCAACATCATTAGCCATCAGGGAAATGCAAATCAAAATCATAGTGGTATACCAAAATTACAGTGAGATACCATTTCACACCTACCAGGATGGTTATAAAAAGAAATATAATAGCAAGTATTGGTAAGGATGTGGAAAAACTGGAATCCTTGACACTACTAGTGGGAATGTAAAATGGGGCATTTGTTTTGGAAAACAATTCGTTGGTTCTTCAAAATGATAAAATGGAGTTATCAGTGGTTGGGAATTGAATCATGTCCCTTACAAAAGGCATGTTGAAATCCTAATCCCTCATATAAGCCCCCTCTCACTTGGAGGTGGGGTGGACATCACCATCCTAGACTCCTCAGGATTGGGGGAAGAGCTATGGACTAGAGAGGACTTACTGGTATTCTGTTATAGACATATTGTGATTCAAGCAGTGGAAGAAATTACAACATTAATGTGGAGCCAGTGGCCACTGGATGCTTTGGGGGCAGGGAGAGGGAAAAGCAGGTGTAATACAGGGGCTATTTTGGGACTTGAGAATTATCCTGAGTGACATTGCAGATATGACATCGCATGTGGCAATGACAGATATAGGCCATTTTATATCATCATATAACATGCAGAACTGTGTGGGAGAGAGTGTGGTCTACAATGTGAACTAGGGTCCATGCTTAGTGGCAAAGCCCCAGGATGTGTATATCCATTGCAGGTGATGTGCCACACTAATGAAAGATGTTTATGTGGGAGGTTGTGTGTGGGGGGGAGCATATGGGAATCCCTATAATTTTTGTGTAACATTTATGTAATCTAAGTATCTTTTTTTAAAAAAAAAATTATTATCAACAAAACAAAACAAAACAAAACAAATCCTAATCCTTCATCCTGTGGATGTGAACCTATTTGTAAAGAGGATTTTTTTAAAATGTCATTAGTTAGGGTGTGGCCAAACTGAGTGAAGGTGGGCATTAATCCAAGATGGCTAAAGTCCTTATAATCAGAGAAAATTTGAACAGTCAGTGAGTGAAAGCCAGAGAAGGAGATATATATTGCCATGTGACAGAGGCAGAGATGCATTTACAAGCCAAGGAACACCCAGGCTTGCCAGAACACTCTAGACTCTGGGAGAAAGGATGGCCTGGCAATACCTTGATGTTGGACCTCTAGCCCCCAAAATGTATGAAACAATGAATTCCTGTTGTTTATGCCAACTAGTATGTGGTATTTGTTATAGCAGCCATAGCAAAACGACACCTTATGGACCAGAAACTCCACTCCAAGGTATAAATGTGAGATGAAATTGTATGTTCACACAAAAATCTCATACACACATGTTTATTGTATCATTATTCAAAATAGCCCCTAAAATGGAATCAATCCAAATGTCCATTAACTGATAAATGGGTAAAGGAAATGTGGTATATCTATATAATTTAATATTATTTGGCTATAAAAAAGAATGAAGTGTTGATACATGCTACACCATTGATGAGTCTGGGAAAAATTTTGCTAAATGAAAGAATTCTATCACAAAAACCACATCTGTATTATTCCATTTATAAGGAAAGTCCAGAATAGACAAATCTATAGAGAAAGAAAACAGATGTGTAGTTGCCTAAGGCTGGGAGGGATTTGGGGGGAAATGAAAATGAAGAGTGACTGCTAAAGAATATGGATTTTCTTTTTGGTGTAATGAAAATGTTCTAGAATTTATTGTGTTGACTTTTGTGTAATTCTGTAATATACTAAAAACCATTGAATTACACACTTTAAATGTGTGAATTGTATTGTATGTGAATTATATCTCAATAAAATATCTTAAAAATCTCTTATATTTATTTATATATGGTATATAAGTTTGATTATTTAAAAATAAGTACCTTCTGTTTATCAAAAGATTACATTAGAGGAGTAGATGTGGTTAAAGCAGTTGAGCGTTTGCCTTCCAAATGGGAGGTCCTGGGTTCAGTTCCTGGTGCCTCCTGAAAAAACAAAAACAAACAACAAGCAAAACGAAAACCAACTCAGGGAAGCAGATATGGCTCAGTGGTTGAGCATTGGCTTCCCACGTACAAGGTCCCGGGTTTAATCCTCAGCCTCCAGTACCTAAAGAAAAAAAAAAGATTACATTAGGAAGATTAAAATGTTAAGTGACATAATGGGAGAAGATATATATTTAGGAGGTACTGGGGATTTAACCTGGGACCTTGTACATGGAAAGCAGGGGCTCAAACCATTGAGCTAAACCCACCCCCCGGAAGACATTTTTAATGAATATAAACAATAATGGTCTAGTATACAGAATATGTTAGGAAGTATAAAAAATCAGCCATATAGACTAAAGAAGAATGACACAAGATTTGAAGAGAAAACTTCACAAAAGTAATAGCCAACAACTAGAAACAGTTCAAATGTTTGTCAACTGTAAAGTAGATATGTAAGTTATAATATCATACAGAACACTATACTGTGCATAATAATGAATGAACTTCTGCTACTTGCAATACAAAATTGAGAGAAAGAAGCCATGCACCAAAGAGTGTGTATGATTTTTTTCTGCAGAAAGTTCGAATACAGGTGTCAGGATACAGGATACCTTTGGGAAAGATGGGAGTAGTAATTAGAAGGAAGCATGGTAGGGCTTCTTGGATTTCAGTGATATGCTCCAACCAACTAGCATCAACTGGCAAGAACTGATTGTTACATTTTTGAACTTTTCAAATGGTTGACTTCAGCTGGTGGTTTGAAATCAGCTGTGTTGTTAGTATCCACACCATGGACACTGAGTTTTATAAAGGGTTATATCTGTGGCAGAGCTGATTGCTATATATTTACCAGTACACTATTGATATAAGGACATGTTTGCTGTGTTAAAAATCACAGAGCTGTGTGCATGGAATTTGTGAAATTTTCCCTATGTTATGCTTCAAAATATAAGTTAATTCATATTGGAAAGAAGAAAACAAGGAAGCCACTTTATCAAACAAATACCTAAATATTCACCAAACCAAATGCAGGGAAAATGGATCAGGAGAGCTGTGAGAGAAGCAATGGGGCCAAAAACACAAATAAAAACATTGATTTCTTCTCCCTTTCCACCACTTTGATCAAGGGTAATGATCTTCTAGTTTTACAGAGGTCAGAGAAATTATATAAATGAATGAAGAAATAGTAGGAATATCATTTACATAGAGAGGAACATTGTTCATCTCCATACAGAAATGTGTGGGTTTTTTTTTATTATTTTTACGTCACAGACTTCATGATCTATGTATAACTTGGTGATTAAGAGATTGATCTCTGGTGCCAGACTGCCAAGGTATGAATATAGGTTTTTCATTTTTAGCTGTGTGATCTTGGGTAAATTATATAACTGCAGGCTTCCATTTTCCTCATTAGCAAAGTGGGGGAAATAATCACACCTTGTCACTTATTCATTCAAAACGATTTATGGTATAAGCGTTATGTGCCAGGTATGATTCCTGGAGCAGGGGTATAGCAATAAATAAAACAGACAAAAATCCATGATCTAAAGCAGCTTTGTTATAAGACAGACACAGAGAATCAATTATATTTGTAAGTAAATCTATAGATGGTGGTAAGCACTATGGAGGAAAATAAAGTAGGGAAAAGAGACAGGAGTGTGTCAAGGATGTAGCATTAAATTAGGTGGCTAGGGAAATTTCACTGAGGAAATGATAGTTAAGTCAAAACTTAAGTGAAGTAAGAGGACAAGATGCAACACTTGTGGGTAAGTGCATTATATAGGCAGAGGGGACAGCAAATGCAAAGTTCTGAGGTACAAGCATGGCTGAACAATTAGAGATATAGTAAGTAGGTCAGTAGGATTTGACAGAGTGAGAATGGGGCAGATATCTCTGATTTTTATTCTGAGTGAGATGTGGGGCCATGTGGGTATTGAGCAAAGTAGTGACTTGATCAAACGAGTTTAATGGGATCATTTCAGCAGCTTCACTGAGAATAGATTCAAGGGAACAAAGATGGAAACGGGGCTATTAAAATAATCCATGTGAGAAATGATGGCTGCTTGGTCCAAGGAGATAGCTCCATTTTGCATTTGTCAAGGTGGGTGGCAAATTTTAGATCTTTTAATTTTTTAAGGAAAGCCAGAAATCAAGATTATTTTTTTTGAGAAGTACCCTGATTTTCTAATGTGGGCTCAATTAGTTTGTTTTGTTTAAAACACGTAAAGACACCCATAAAAATCCATATATACAGATATTGAACTGGAATCATTGTGCCACTGGAATACCATTCATAACCTTCCTGACAGACCTTTGTAGCTATGTCTCCATAAACGGACGAGTCCCCAGTGAGGTGCTAGCTTGATTTCCTTCTTTAATTACTTCACAACTTTGGTCTTGGCTTCCCTTTTCCTGTCCTGGTTCTTGAAATATGAGAAATTACTTGAGAAATATGTCCCTTAATAGAAGTAACAAATAGGAAACTGATTGGAATTCTTTAGTACCATTGAGCTATTTTTGGCAATGTTTTCTTTTGATATTTATCTCAAAATATGAGATAGGTTAACAATTGACAAAAGAAACAGATGAGTAATACACTGCCCAACTTTCACTTAACATTAGGGAAAAAAGCAACAATATAGATTGGACCTGAACCACAGGTGATAATTGTTTTAAAATTGTTTTACAATCCATGTAAATTCCTATTTAAAGAGTATACACTTTTAAATCTAGATATCATTATTTCTATACTTTTTAATGGAAATTTTGTAAAGTTTTATAGTAAATGCTGCAATACTACGAATAATTGGTTTAAAATTCTGTTCAAATAGTTCTATAGGATGGCATATCTCATGTGAAATTAATAATTCATATCTATAAAACTGGTTCATATTTCCTTTTGCACTAACAAAATCTCAAGGTCAAGAGGCAGATAAAAAGTGGGCAAAGTCCTAGATAATATACCTATCAGTAATGGGTAATTGCATGCAAATATATGAGTTTATTCCGGGATTTTATACTTTCTTCTGAAGCAAGGAAATTGGGCTGACAAAAGGCATAATACTGTGATAAAATGGAAGTTGTCTCCCATATGTTTTGTAAAGAAAAGTTCTGCATTTTCAAATTGTTGGAACTATTATCAATGTACTTTGGGTCCTGATGAACAGATTATATTTGTATTACTGATCCTTGAACTATTCCCATAGTTCTCATATTTTAGGCAATTTAAGATGTCTCTTTACTTGCTAGAGTTAGATAAGCAACATTAAGAAACAAACTAGTGATATGGAATGTAGTTGCTTGCTTATTTATTTGGGACTGAATTGGTTGAGTTCTATCCTCTTCTATATGCAAAACAGATGGAGTGTTCAAATGGTGGTTGTTTGCAAGATGATCTACTCCACAGAAAGGAGCAGCCATTGTACAGTTAGAAAGCCATTAACAAGTGTGATCACGAAGATTTTCTGTGAACGAGACAGACAAGGCCCATGGAGCTTACATTCTAGAATAGGGATCTCTGTGGATATGTGTGGACAGGTATGGCTGGGTGTGTGATGCTCACCTGTGTGCACACATCCAAATGACAGGGATAGTAACTAGATCTAGGGGCAAGAGCATCTATGGAACAAATGGTTACTGTGATTCTAAGTTAGGACCATGATTGAGTTTAGAGATTTAAGGAGGGGGAGAGCAGTGGGAGAACTGACAGGTAACCAAACAAGTGTTGATCACCCTGGTTCCTTCTCCGAAAGTGTCCCCATAGCAGGGAGAATGAAATCTTTCTGGAATCATCTTTAGCTCCTATTATATTTTATAATTCAGAACAACAATCTTTATAAAATGGGACACTTAGAGATAGCTGGCACTTATTGAGTATCTAGTATGGGCCAGATATTACAATAGGCAAGCTACATATGCATCATTTTTACTTCTCAAAACATCTCTTAAGGTACATAGGGTATACTCATTTTACCAATGAAATGCTCAATGTCATATAGTTGCTAAGCTGCGGATCTGCTTTTAATCCATGCCTATTTTACATTAAAGTCTACAAACTGTTTGTGGATCTTTGAACCTGAGAAGAAAGATGATATGAAGATCAAAACAAAACAAAACATTGTATAGGTTGGTGAATGAATGTGATTTTTCATTTAATTATTTATATGGGATATTTTGCAAAGAAAATAAAGGTGGTTCTTATATAGTTAATTTCTTCTGTGCTTTCCTTTCTGTAATGGATGCCCAAAGGCCACAGCACTAAGTCCTATACCAATATATAAAATCTAGGAATGGGCAGCTCAAATAGTTTGAAGATTTGTTGAGAAGGAAGTGGTATTTTTTATTTTAACCACTGTGTAATTTTTCATCATTCAGTAGATGAAGAATGCTCAAAAGTCAACATAATAGGGAAGCGGCTGTGGCTCAATCAGTGGGGCTCCCGTTTACCATATGGGAGGCCCCGGGTTCGGTTCCCGGGGCCTCCTGGTGAAGGCAAGCCCGCCCGCACGGCGTGGTTAGCTGACCCAGCGAGTACGGGCAGCAAGGGGGGGATAAATGAATAAATAAATAAAAATCTTTAATAAAAAAAAAAAGTCAACATAATAGTATATATGTCAAAGGCATACTTAGTCCTATAACATGCTTTATGAGAGGTAGCTCTAACAGCTAATTTTTCTGTTTTTTTTTCTTTTTTTTTTTTGCTAATTTTTCTTGTTCAAGAATCTTATACTAATTGTAAACTTAGAGAACTCTGGGTATTCACTTCATAAAAATAAACAGTATTACAATTCATAGATTTGCACAATTACACAAACACAAACACACAATGACCATTTGTTCATAGAAGCAGCACAAAGATGTCAGTAAAATTGATGCAACTTAAAAGTCTGGAGAGAATTTTGCAAAGCTATTTTGTGTATCCCTGGGGCAAGGGCACACTTAAATATTGGAGAATATACTTTCAATTCTGTTTTCTTTATGCATTTTAGTAATTGTCAATACATTAGCATATAAATTGTGAATGATCAATTCCTATGTTTGTGTAATTCTTACTGTAGAGTCTAGCTCTATGCTCTTTATGGTTAATGACTTTATTTCTTTTATATGATACTGATAACTGTTCCAAGGCAATAGTCCTTTAAAAAGCATAGCTAAAAACATTGCTACATATTCTACCCTAATATTTCTTCTTTAACTCTGCCTATTAAATTTACAATCATGGGGCCTATTATTTAAATATTCTACCATTTTCCTTATTCTTAACTATCTGCTATGTTTTACTACTATGCCTACATTGCCATACCTTACGTATATAAAATGCTTTACACTTTTCAAGGAATATCTATCTATCTACCTATCTACCTACCTATCTATCTGAGAAATACTACATACTTAAGATTTAATGGGTTGTTATATATTCCAGGTTAATGAATGAAAAAGCCCATGAATGTGTTCTATTTTTATATTTAATCTGTAGCATAATATGACCTTCTAATCATTCAAAATAAAATGAAATATATCCCTTTATTTAGTTAGTTGTTTCCCAAAATTCCTCAGTTAATTATGGTCACATTTTCCTACTGATTTATAATCACCTTTAGCCATTTTTATGTTGAGAAAATTTGCCTTTTCTCCTGAATTTGGCTACACAGGTGAATTTAAAGTGAAACAGACTATCAGCTTTTTATCCAAACCCATAATAATATGTTCAGATATTTTCCAGGACCAAAATTTGTGAAACTCTGCTTCATACTTTCTACTTTCTGTTACCTAAGGAAATAATGTATGAGCTCTCCTATTTTAAATTCCCTTATCCATTAAACACACTGTTTTGTTTTGTACACTGCCTTGCAGCATGGATAATTTGCTTTCGATGGGATAGAAGAAAAATAATGATGAGGAAAAAAACCTTATATGATTCCAGGAATCTTTTTAAATATTTAAGTTTAAAATAGTGGCTTTGATACTTTTCTTTGTCCCTTTCTATCTGTCATATAACCCTAAAATAATAACTTTTACCTTTGTGCATTGATGGTGGCTATCTGTTGGCTAAAGGATTTGGGGGTATGCTGAAGTTAGGAGTAAAGCTTGAAACAATTAATTATACACACTGTAAACACTTTTGTTACAAGAGGGAAACATTTTTATTACAGCTTTCAATTAAATTCCAAATGAAAACAAAATTTACTGCTATATAGTCTTTTTTGGACAAGACTTCATATTCAAAATTGAAATAGACAATTATTAGGTTATTACTTGTGAAAATAGTTGTGCCAATATATGGATGCTTCATTAGCTTTAATAAGCAATTGAAATTCTCTTGATAGGTTATGCAATTTAATAATATATTTAATGAAAATCTAACTACCTACTGTGTGCTGGACATTGTACTCAGTCCCAGGAAGCAATGACACAGTCCTTGCTCTCCAAGATTTCATCTTCTAAGAAGAACTATGTATATAGAGAATGCTCATAGTTGAGTGAAAAACTCTTGAAATTGTGGATATGTAATTGCTTCATGATCTGTAACTCTGATGGCACCTAACATTTTACTTCATGTTTGTCATTTGATTTAATGGAGATACAGAGAGGTTAAGTTACAGTTCAGAATCACATTCCCTTAAGCGAATGGCAGTGATTTTCCACATTGCCCTCCTTGCCATCTATTTACTTATCTTTGTCAATGTACCCTGAATAATGGCTTCCTCAGGCTGATGTCACCACTACATTGGTATGGACACTCCTCTGTCACTCTCCGTGGTACTGAAAGTGCTTTGGGTTTAATTTGCTTGTTCTCCCTAACTCTTTGACACTAGTGACTACTGCACAATCAGTGATTCAGAGCAAGGAGAGGAAAGGTCTAGTGGGAACAGGGAAGAGAAAAAAAGCATGGTTTGCAGGAAAAGCTTAGCTGCTGATTAAGAGAAGGTTTTATGTATTCAACAGAAGTTTGCTGTACAACAAGCACTATGCTTGGTGTAAAGCCACAACAACCTTACCTATAAAAATAAACAAACCTAATCTTTACCCTTGTGTATCCTACTCTATAATGGAGACAACAAGCATTAATCATGAAATTATGGGAAAATATGAATTTTTGATTGTTTTAGGTGTATGAAGGAAATGGCATTATGGATCATGAGGTAAACTAGAAAAAAGTTGTATTTCTCAGTATAAAACTTGGTTAAAATTAATTCCATTTTCTTCACATCATTAACTTATTGTTCGAAAAAGAATATAGTAAAGAAGATTCTATTTGAAATTGTGTAAGACTTTCAAATAATATTTTTTAGATGTTTTAATGGGAGCTTGCTTCCATGAATTCCCTTTTTAAAAGCAGATTTTATACTTGAAATGTATAAGTGTATTATATTTCCTGATAAGGACATTTTAAATTATGATTTAATAGTTGATCATCAAGTTTGAGAAAATGTATTTGCATAACTAGGAGAAAAATATAAACATTTACTTTATGATCAAATATTTATATTCGGTAAATGGTATTTAAAATAACCTGCTCTAATGTTCTGACATTAATAGATTAATAGTTGTGATTTTGACTTTTTCTAGATATAAATGGACTTCAAATCCAATCAAAAATTTTATCAGAAAATTAATAATAGTGATAAAGCTTTTTTTATTTGAAGAATTCACCCATGCACTATTAGAACACCCAATATTTAGCTTATGTAACTACTCCTAAAATAACAAATCAGCAGCAAATGGGACAGAATTATCTGATATTCCTGTTGCTAGAGCTTTTGGTTATTATTTGGATCTATGGAAGTTCCTGCCCAAACTCCTTGCTCACCCATCTGCATTGGGCTGCACCTTGAACTGAATGTCATGCTCCTCAAACAGTTCCATGAACCCTTTTCCAGTATTCTTCAGCTAAAGCTGAAGTAGATGTCCAGGAGTAGATACCTCCCAATCTATGCTATGTTCAGGAACAGTGAGGCATGCACTCAGACCACACTCTGCCAGACCATCTTCCAAGAAGCTCTGCACAAACTACTTATGACCAGTAGATATTTTACTATGGGTTCTGGCAACTTGATGCCACCCTACTTGGCCACTTCTAAAGGGTGATGTGATTATTATATCATGGGCACATCTGTAATCCATTTGTGGCACACAAGCACAAAAGCTCCACTCTTAACCTGCTTCATTTTTCTTCTGAGAATGTATTGCCATCTAATATAAGTACATACTTGTTTATTTGTTTATGACATATGTCACTAAAAATCAAACATTCATGAAAGCAGACTCTTTACCTTCTTTTTGCTCATTGTCATGCTCCCAGTTCCTAGAAAATAATTGGCATGACATTGTCAGTCAACAAATATTCACTGGATGAATGGACTCTAATTTTCATGAGGGCTCTCTTTGTTTTCCTCTTTATTTTCAGCCTACATTTATAGGCACTGCTACTAAGGAGGTAAGCAGAGCCCTGGATTATAAAGATTCTTATAGGATATGTCAGGAATTTTAGATAATTTATTTAAAAGCAATGAGAAACCATTGCAGTGTTATAAATAGAAAGAAATAAAAGTTCTTGCTTTCTGTTTCTGTTAATAATGGCACCTCCAATCTCCTACTTATCTAATTTTTAACTCTCAAAATGATGTAAGACTTTTTTCCTTCTCCTTCATTGCTAATAATTTGCCAAAAAGCTGACAATTTAATTTCAGCAAGATATATCTATCTCATTCTTTATTTTCCATATGAACTCAGGCCTTGGCTAACTATAGAATAGACAATTGTATCTGTTAAGCTCATATTGCTGTCTTCAGCATATTCTCCATCTAAGTCATTCTATGTCTTACAGCCAGGATGTCTTACAGGATGTAAAATGTTGATCACCCCATTTATCTAAACAAATATTTGCAATAGCTCTTCATTGATTAAATATAATTTCTTAGCTTCCCATTAAAAATAGTTCAGTATAACTTTTTATTACTTTTAACACTCATTCACATAAATTATTGTAATTAATCTTTTTTTGTGAGATGATAAAAACTGTTGCTTTCCTCATTTTTGGGGAAATAATTTCAAATTTAATGAACCATTACAAAATTACTACCTGGAACTCCTATACACCCTTGATCAGAGTTACCAAGTGTTAACAGTTTGTCATATTTGCTTCATCATTATTCCTCTCTCTACAGATTTCTGAACCATCCGTGAGTAAATTGAAGCCCTCATGCCCTTTTTACCTCCAAACATTTCATTAGGTATTTCTTAAGAGCAATGCCTTTCTCATACATAATCACAATGAAATTATCAAAATTAGGGAATTTAATATTGACACAAAACTAATTTAACTTAACATCAATACAAGGCCTATAGATTAGACATTGTGGACCTTATTCACATTTTTCTGATTGTCCCAATAATGCTTTTTATAGTTATTTTTCCAGTTCAGCATCCAATTCTGGATTACACATTCCTTTTAGTAGCAATATCTATTCCATTTCCTTTAGTCTGGAACATTTTTCATGACAGTGATGTTTTTTGAACAGTATAGACAAGATATTTTGTAGACTTTCCCTCAATTTTGGTTTGGTGTTGTTCCCTCAAAATTAGATTCAATTAATCTGGAATACCAAATAAAAGATGTTGTGTACTTCTCAGTTCTTCAAGTAATGAGGCACACGATGTCACGTGGTCCCATCGTTGGTCATTTTAACCTTGATCAGTTGGTTAAGGTGTTGTCTACCAGATATGTCCACTACAAGGAAATTGCTTATTCTATTGTAATGAAGAAGAATCTTTGGTAGATTAGAAAAATAGCCTCACATGATTCCCATTTGTTTGTGCATTCTCCATTGCAATATGACTTTGAAGTTCTTCGCATCAAGACATGGAGTGTAATACTCCACTCATATAATCTAGGCTTGGCTATGTGACTTTGGTGGACTATTGGTACATTGGCAAATGTGTGTGCCAGCAGAACCTTGAAAAGTGCTCCACATTGGTGCTTGCCCTTGCTTGGTGTATTTTTGGAAACTGGCAACTGCTTGCACTGAAGAAGACAGGTCTAGTCTGCTGGACAATGACAGAGCAGATTGAACAACCATGAGCCATCACAGCTGAGCCCTGTTTCCCATGACTAAAAAAGCCTGCCAACCACCAGCCATGTGTGTGAGGCCATCCTAGACCATCCAACACAAACCGAGTCTGCTAGACCAGAGAAGTACTCAGCTAACCCAAAGAACAATGAGAAATTATTGATGTTTATTGTTTTAACCACTTAGTTTTGAGATGGTGTGTTATGCAGGAAAACTATTAATTTCTGGGGAGATACTTCAAGATTGTACATAATCCTGTTACATAGCTGACTAGTTACGTGATCCTTGTCTAAGTTAAATATTAATATGAAGGATGCATAATGATCTTGCTCACATTTTTAGAGATGAAGTATTTAAGAATGGGGGTTTATATGGCTCTTCCCTATGGACATATGGCTAGTAAATGGCTGTGTCACAATGAATCCTGATTTTTACCTGCTGCCCCAAAGCTTTTCTCAACATGCCATGCACAGGTGATGGCAGAATTGGAACTCGCAGAGAGAGCAATAGAAGGAAATTCTAGACTCTCAGGTGTCATAAATACACAGAAATACATCTGGTAGATATTCCATAATTGATGGTAGGGTATGGGTGGCAGAATGGGCAATATAGGAGGACATATTAAATATGATTGATTATCATACAAATTTTGTTGAGAATTAATTGACTTTTGAGAATCATATAAAGCTATCTCTAGAAATGATCTATGATTAAGATTGTCATTTACATACTAGATTGTCATTTACATACTAGATTATAAATATTAATATTGTATATGTGTACAATATGGCCTTTAGTACTTTTGACGTAGGTTTCATATCCTCTCTCAAATCTGCCAAATAGATATGATTAAGAAGTTGCAGCTAGGAAATGTGAAGTAGCACATTGTGAGAAGAAGAAAGCACACTTTTTCCAGCCCCTCTTACAAATCAGAAAACTGAGACTGAAGAAAGTCAAGGACTAAAAAAACTAGCCAGAGTCAACAGCAGATAAATGGCATGGCAGGGATTTGAATTCAGTGATCCTTGAATTAGTGTCCTAGAGGAGTCCCAAATGGCAGTCAGTGATAGGGTCCAAGTCGTCCAGGTGCTAACAATAGCTGAATCTTAAATCTGCCTTGTGCCAGACACTATTCTAAGGTCCTTACATGTGTTTAACTTATTCAGTACTATGGATATCTGCTAGACTACACCTCAACTTTACTCAGAAATGCAAGCATTCGGGTTCTTCAGGAAGTGTGTGTGTGTGTGTGTGTGTGTGTGTAAGTGTGTTAAAGACCCAAATGTGGCACCAAAAAATTACCTTTCTTTTTGATTGAGAAGGGAATACAACACTCTCCTTCCTTGGGCCATAGTTAAAGACCCACTTTTTCTTTCTCTCTTCCTAAAAAATTTAAGAGCACAAGAAAGCGCTCTGTGTTCCCAGGTCTCTCATAGTGCCTTCGGTGGCAGCAACCGCTGCCAATCCGAACACTAGGATATTGTCAGCGTGTGTGAGCTGGAACTGACGAGCGGTAAAACTCAGTCCTTTCTGCTTTACAGGACCAAAACCTCAAGTCTCCCCGCCGACGGCAGGGGTGGGGTTGGCTGAGCTTTCCCCGAGGGCAGTCCCTGAACCCTCGGCTCCCTCTGCAAGAGCTCGCCGGCTCCTTGGGCGCACACGGCATACGCAAGGCGGCTTTCGCATAGTGGGACACGCGGGCGGCCAGGGGTCGTGAGGCGTTCTTCAGGGAGAGGAGCCGACCCCACGGTTGCTCTCGGGGGCCGTGCCTGCCAAGTATCGCGGGACTTGTGCACATCGCTGGAGCGGCAGCTTCAGGAGCATCTGGAGCGCGCTCGGTGCGCACCGCCCCAGCCCGGGGAGGAGCGGGAGCGGGAAGGGAGGAGGACTAGGGTGCCGGTTACGTAAATGATACCGGCCCAGTGAGAGGCCTCCAGGCTAGGGCTACGGGAGGGGGAGGGGGAGGGGCCGCGCGAGGAGGAGGGGCTGGGAGGGAGCCGGCTGGGATGGGAGGGGGGCGGGGGCCGGGGGCGAAGTGACCGAGCGGCGGCGGCGGCAGCGGCGGCTCTGCCGAGGTGACCGTGCACTGGGAGCCCTCGCTCTGTCTCCTGCGCCACCTCGGCCTCGGCGCCCGCGGAGCCTTTCAGCCCGCCGCTGCGCTATGAGGGCGCCTTTCTGGGGCTGGCGGTGGCCAGAGCCAGCTCGCTCTGCTTGCGGGGAAGTGTGAGCAGAGAGGCGCGGATCGGCGCCGGGGCTGCGCGCAGCGCTCGCGGGCCGACGCGGATTCCAGGTGAGCTCTGGTTCCACGCGCCCCGCGGCACCTGCTGGGCTTGATCTGAGTCTCAGTTCCCCGCGTGGGCTGCTGTTCCCTCTTCGCGGGATCCTTGGCCACGGATAGCAGGTCTCCATCCCTCTATCTCGATCTTCCTCTCTTCCTCGTAATTTCTGGGCTGAGTCCCTCTGGGCAACCAGAGTGCCCGGGGAGGGTGCCGGGAAGTCTTGCAGCGAGTGCTGGGGCGCGGTGCCGCTAGCCCCGGGCCGGTCCCAGGCTAGAAGTGCCGGCGGATTTGGCGAGGCATTTCCCCGAGCTGCAGGTGCGGCGGGAGGACTACAAGGCGCGCAACTTTCTGTCGCTGCTGGTCCTCTCCCCGGTTTTCCCGCTACCGGGCTGCGCTGGGTGGGGGTGGGGGGTCGAGGGGGTGGGTGCGCCGGCCACCTTCTGCGCCCTGGTGGCGCTCTGCGGCGGGGGCAGCTCGACCTCCTGGCCAGGCAACTTTCTACAACCAGCTGCGGCAGCCGGCGGCTGAGGCACGGGAGATTTTACACAACCGGATAACCGGGGAAGCTCTGCATCTGGGGCGTTTTTCTCGACGGTTGCTTTCCTCTCTTGCTGTTTCTCTATGCCTCTCTCTTTCAGTACTCCTCTGCCTCTCATTCTCTCTGTGTGTATCTGTCTCTGACTCAGTTTCTTTTTGTCACTGACACTCTCTCTCCCCTCCTCTGGCCTGTTTGTCTTTTATTCTTACTCTCATTCTCTCTTACGATCTCTGTATCCCTTTTCTTCTGTCTCTTCAGCTTGTTCCTCTGTCTTGCAGTATTTTTTTTTCTCACTCTCCTTTCTGTCTCTAGATATCCGTCTCCCCCTCTCCTCAACCCTCTGCCCTGTCCTCTCCCCAAGCAATAGCAACCTGATCCTGAGGCGCTTTGGTCAGGGAAGCATGCCTGGTCCGCCTGCAGAGCTCCTCCAGGTGCAGAGACCTCCCCGCGCGGGGACCGTGGGGACGCGGTGATGGACGCAGCTTACCATTGTTCTGGCTGTCGGGGAACCCAGGGGCTGAATGAGGGGCGTAAGGGCCGGAGTGGAGTGCTGTGAACTAGCCTCCCCTCCCCGGTGGGTACGGGGGCGCTGCGCTGTGCTGACCAGAGCGCACGGAGGCTGCGGTCTGGATAGGGAAAGCTGTGGACCGCTCCCGGTGCCCTCTTATTTGACTACCGTCCGCTGAGTTTCCAGGTGGATAGTCCACATTTCCAGCCTTTCCTGGCAGCTACACAGAAGAGGCAGAAGGCAGACAACACACGCTTCGGGATTCAGGGAAAACTAATTTCGAAAGGGTGGGAGCTTTCGTGTGGCAAAGGTGTTGCAAGCAGAGAAGAGCATTGCGGATGGAGGGACAGAGGAGGCATGCCTCCCTCAAACTGCCATCCACTCAGTCCTGAGGGGAGCGGTTTCCTTGGGGGAGATAGCGGTCACTCTTTTCAGAAACAGCATGAAATTTTAGGTTTCCTTGCTCCCTCCCTCCCCTTCCCCAGGTTTTCAGCAACCTTTATGTGCTTTATGTGAAGGCTGCCTTTGCTCAGGGGCAGGCCTTCTCTCTCTCTCTCTCTCTCTCTCTCTCTCTCTCTCTCTCTCTCTCT
>JAKSZT010053928.1:24896152-25344623 GCA_026826555.1 Tolypeutes matacus | reverse complement strand
CTCTCTCTCTCTCTCTCTCTCTCTCTCTCTCTCTCTCTCTCTCTCTCCTGTTTGCATTCATGCCCTCTAGTGTTAAAGAATCCTGCCAGTTTGAGAATATTAAAAAGTAAGGTCAACCTTCTGGTGACTCTTACTTTGGACCTCTCACCTTCCCAGGCTATTTTCCTATCCTTGGATATCCACATCCTTTCCTTTTCCTTATCCCAACATTTCCTTTGCATTATGAATCTTTCCTTTCTCTTGATCTTTACAAGCTCCTCTTCCCCTGCAAAATTAGAACCTTAATATTGAAACTCTGTTTGTGTGATTTCAGAGATGGATAAATTTGGAGAATTTTCATAGCCAAAGGCAGGCTTTGAACATAAGAAACATGTATTCCTCTGCACTGTTTGGAACAAAATAGGATTTCACATCTTTTCTGCATGCACTTTCCCATCTTAAACTGCACTGAGAATTTTCTTTGGCTGCTCTGCTTGTTTAAGTGAATGCTTTAAACTCACCATTTCTGTGATGCTCATCCAATTGGACTTAAGCGACTTGCTTAAGTAAGGGCAATATATCTCAGATCAGGTTTGAGAGGAAGACAAAAAAGCTTCTTCAAAGGATGTATAGTATGTCGCAGGTGTAGATTTATTCTGGCCAGAGCAACTAGAGTAGGACGAGATGCTGTCTGAGATATGCTGACCCTAACACAGTGGTGGAAAGCTAGTATGTGCTTAGTAAAAACTAGTTGGTTGACTGATTAGTATGCAGCAGATTATATGTGTCCAAGTCACCCAGCTATGCTAATAAGCCTGCATTCTAAGAGCTGAATTCTGCTTCCTTTTTTTTTTTGTTGTTGTTTGTTTGTTTCATTTAGTCTTTTACGAATGGGAATTTAGGACTAGTTGAAGTGAAGTTGAAACACAAGCCCTCTGCTTCTTTCTAGTTCATCTCACTGCCTGGATTTGCCCCTCTCTGCAAGTCTTTACATTTGATCTTAGGCAAAAAGCCGAAAAACGATTTTGCAAGTTGTTAAATTGACTCATGTTCTTTAAGAGTCATTGCAGAATTGAGGAAGTGAGTTCAGAGGATCTGATGGGTGGCATTGCTCAACTTTCCTACCTGAAAGTAAACTGGGGCATACATCATTTTTGGGTGAATACTTTTCTATGGTTCTTAACAAGTGAAAAGTTTTCCCTCTTAATATAAAGAGCAGATGGATCAGCTTAAAATATTTGGGGGCTATAAATTGATCTGTAAAGTGAATCACTTACCCTAAATAATTTACAGGTTTCCTTATTGCTTCAAATATATATGAGAGGTGTGATACTATGTGCATATGAGCATTTGCCAACGTATCTGGAAATGAGGGAATCTGTGGAGAGATACTGCTTTTATGATGATATGTAGTCATATTCTAAAACAGCTAGGTATGTGCCATGAGTATTGAGTGCAGGAGCATGTTCAAGGCAATTTTGCTTAAAACTATTACTTATAAATCACCTGATACTCTCCTCTATGCAATTTTTGCATTTAAAAATAGCACACACATAATGAAGCTGGAATTGTGATGTTGGTAGAGAGGTCTGACTTCTTACAGGTAAGAATTTTGAGACACTTAATTCTTTAATGTAATGTGCATTTATTTCAGATAACACAGTTATGTCAGAGTGAAATAAAATGTTTCCATCATGTCAACTTGATTTTTAGAAGTGGTAATTGTAACAGGAACATTTCCATTTAGTAGAAAGAGATTGTGTAGCTTATTAAGACTTTGGCATTTTAGGGAGAGGTTGAGAGAACAAGCAACTAATGGATGTTTTTACTGTTTCTATTTGGGTAAGTGAAGCGATGCTACCTATATTGGTGTCTCTGAATAACAAGAATAGTAAAGAAAACAATTAATGAGAGTAAATCATATAGTATTAAGTCCAACAATGTAAAATAAATAACAATGCCAGGTGTCTCTGGTGAATGTTCATTGTATACTTTATAAAAATAGACAGTTCCTATAGTTTTATCCTCTCACTCATTTGTCTTATTAGACTTCATATTTTCACAAGACACCTATTAAAACAACACAGTCTTGACTATGGCTTTTAATATATCATGCTCCTTGGGTTTGTGTCCCTATCAGTAGAAATATGTAGACATTTAGAAAATATTGGGATCAAACAAGATCACTACTTAAAATCTTAGTGACTATATGCCTAATTCTCAGAGGATTTTACTGCGCTTTGGTTGTAAATCCTTCTTTCTACTCTTATCATCAGAGTAAACCTATGTGAAAGATCAAATCAAGACCTATGCATATATACTCATATTGATTCTGTTTGGTGAAATTTTAAAAAAAATTCTTCACACACACCCATACACATATAAACACCAAGCATATGTTTGGAAACATAGGAGATATTTAAAGATTTTGGCCCTGTCTGCTTTGATAAACCATTTATTATTTTAACAGATTAGACTTCTATTTATAATTTCTGTCTTAAGGCACATTATTTAATTAATTATATATATATATATATATATATATATATATATATATATATATACTGATTTCCATTTTGAAATTTAATACTTAGATACTTAGAGAATTCAAAGAGATTTGTAAGAATGAAGACACACATTAATTCAGTAATTATTAGTCATCCATGTGGAGCACTGTAAACAGTATCTTTGTAGGAGAAAGTATAAACCAAACAGACATAATTCATTTGATACTTGTTCTTCCTTGGAACTCGGCCTATGCTTCATTTATGCATATATATTTTCTATATTTATGTCCATGAACATTACCTGTAATGGCAGCAAAGAATTGGGTCACGTTGACCCTGAATCTTGAATTGCTTTTTCTCTTTGCTTTGATCTCTGGTAAAATCAGAGTTGAATTTGTGACCCAACTTTAACAATTATGCACAATAGTTCTCTGTGTACTTGAATTATATTTGTGATGAACTATTACTATATTTTTGCCATTTCTTGTTTCATATAAATTTTTTCACTGCTATAATGAATACTATGATAAACCCATTTTGTCTTTTTCAGCAGATTCTCTCTTAAAAATGAGAGACCAATAATAAAACTGATAAGCAAGGAGCTGCTCTGGATAAAATAGGACTAGGAACTGAGAACCTTACCATTATCTGCCACTTCACCCTCTCTCACCCTTTCTCTGGCAGCTATGACAGAGGTCAAGTTTTCTGTGGAACATCGTTTTTAAAAACACTGGCCTGTACTCTGGATAGCTCAGTCAGTCTTCCACATATTCTAAATATGATCCTGGCTCAAACAAGACCATAAGAGACCTATGTACTTTTACCATTATTTGGGTGTCTGGTAAATTGTTGCACTGAGCTACGTTTTAGAATAAGATTCTTGATTTGCAGTAAGTATTGATGGTAAGTGTGCTACTTGAGACCTTTTTGAGTTCATTGAAGAGAGACACTTTTATAAGGCCCAGTGGGGGCAATTTTTCTCAGACATTAATGTCAGGAGACACAATGTGCTTCATTCTATTCATTGGCATTTTATATTAGGGACACTGCATCATGTAGATGTTTCTCTCTTTGCTTTGATCTCTGGTAAATAGAGTTGAGTTTGTGACCCAACTTTGCAATTATGCACAATATTTCTTTGTGTACTAAATTTGCTTTCTTTTACTAATCTACCTTTATTTATTTATTTTTTAATTAGAGATGTTGTAGGTTTACAGAACAATCATGCATAGAATACAGAGTTCCCATATACTGCCCTATTATTAACATTTTGCATTAGTGTGGTACTTTTGTTATGACAGATGAAAGAATAGTGTTATAATTGTACTATTAACTATGGTGAATGATTTATATTCGGGTTCACTGTGTTCTACAGTCTTTCGTCTCTTTTTAAAAATTTTATTCTAGTAACATATATACAACCTAAAATTTCCCCTTTTAACCACTTTCAAGTATATCTTTCAATGGTGTTGATTATGTTCACAATATTGTGCTGCCATTACCACCATTTATAATCATATACTTAATCTTAGATTCATTACTAAGAAATTCTTTGGGGTGACTAAAGACATTTGTATGATTCTAAATAATGTATTTTATAATGTCCCTTGTAAATTCATTTTCAGTTATGAGTATTCTATGTTTACAGTTTCGTTATATGTCTCAGGTGCTATTTGTTTAAGCTAAAATTCTTAATTTTTAAAAGTTGTTACCACAAGTTATTAAAAGATTGCTGGGGCATAAAATTATAATATAAGGAAAACTGGAGGATATGTTCCTTTCCTCTGAGGGTCTTAATTCATTATATGTCCACGTAATTATAATCCACATGAACTTTCAGAATGTCTCTTAATGACTACCCTACTATAATGTGGAACAAACATCCACCCTTCACAACTAAAGCAAGAATCAAAATATTGTTTGTTATAAATGGTTCCATTTTGATGGTTAATCCTTCCAAGATAGTTTGAGAGGTGAAGTAGGGAGAGTAGTGAACATATTTATGACCATACTACATGTTATGCAAGAAAATGAAACACTGTCCACATTAAATACTCAGACTTCTTTTGCATTTTTAAGAAGTACCTGCTGTTAAGATAGGCAGGAGCTGCCCAAGGTATGTCATATCAGGCTTTAATATGATGGGGAATTAACTGGGACTCTATTTTATATGTAGAGCTATATTGAATTGCCACTTAACTCTTATACAAGTACATGTATAATATTATAGAAAAAGTGTGATTGAACTGTTGGTTGGTACATAGTCTAAATGGTGTGTTGTAGCCACTAAAAACAAAAGAGGAATTTAAGCACAGATTGCACAGTCATCCAAAGTACATTTTAGAGATAGTAGTTAATGCCAACGTAAACTCTTGCCTAAGATTAATTACTTTGATACTATAAGCAAAGCACCTATTTTTTTGTTAATAAAATGTTTTTTGACATATGGGGAGGATTATGCATCTTTGTGTAGTTCAGAAGTATAACAACTGACTTAATTTTCTCTTGAGGATTTTATTGTATATATTATATTATTAGTTTAAGTTGGAGAAGATAAGATTTCTATGACTATCAATACCTATGCAATACTACCATTAGTTTAAAGAAAGGAAAATGAAAAAAAAAAAACTTGGAAATTCATACATATGTGCACACGCACACACACACATCTATACCTCAACTTATTTATGAGGGAGTTAAGAATGGTAAATTGATTTATAAATTGATAAAATAACTAAAATTCATTGAATGCTTACTTTGTACTTGTTCTGTGTTGCGCAAGCATGTACCAGGTCTTATATTTTATTATATCTTTATTTGTATTACATCTTTACAGCAGTCATCTGGGTAGTAGGTAATATTGCTTCCTCATTCTATAAACAAGGATTCACCTACTCAGTCATGTAGTTAATATATGTTATGGACAAGGATCACAGCGGTTCTTTCTGTCTCGATGCCAATGCTCTAATAGTCCTCAACCTGAAATTTCACTGACTTTTAAAATAACAAACGGTGGACATATAACTCCAGCTGAGATGGAAGAGCAGATTCTCAAAATAAAAGAATGGTTCTTTCATTAATTAGAATAAATTTAGCTTCCTGTGAGTTTTTCTACATTGCATTTATTTATTTTTTAAAAAATTTTAACCAAAGGTAGATGAAAGTTTCTTCCCAGATGGGTAATTTATTATGTCACCATCTGTAGACTGTGCTTGGGGACTCTTCTCAGCCTGAACCACTATGATATACTGCCTACCCAGTGCTTCCACACAGCACAGACCAGCAGGGTCACCAGAGCCATGCTTAATGAGACATAGTGCTTGTGGCTTATTCCATTCTCTTTCTAGTGGCAAGTCTGTATAGTAGAATTTGGTCCTAGCAAATATGCTAGCAATTGTTCTAGCCTCAGTTTGTTTCATCAGTGTTTGTTAAAAGGATTGGACGATTGGAGATGACTTGTTCCTTTGTGGTAGCTATCGTGAATCACTGTCACTAGATGGTGCCCACCTCTGTCCTGGGAATAAGACATGAATGCTGGGCAAAAACAAAAAGAGCTGGTCAGAACTTATTCCTCTGTCCTTTCCCCTAAGCAGGTGCACCACAGGCTTTAAGGTTCAGATTGTTCTGTTTTTCTTTGTTTGCTTTTGTGACCACAAAACAATTTTGCTTTCCATAGGAAAGAAAATTCCAAATCTCCAATTGCCTTCTTTGGATAGTGATTATTGTGGCCATTGAAGAGGAAAAGAATACTGTTAGGGTGTGTGAAATGTAGCTAAATTGACCTAAGGGCATTATTTGGGCTCATTGCTACCAAATCAATTTGTATAAATTGAAATTACCCAAAGAGAGCTCTCCTCTCCTCTCCTCCCCTCTCCTCCTCTTCTAGAACATTATTTTATAGATTTATCTATTAATTCTTATTTATTTAAGCAAATATAGCCATTAACTTTGTTCTGACACTGTTCTAAGTGGTGTACAGATATTAAGTCATTTAATCAAAATAACCCCAAGAAGTAGGTTTTATTATTTTCCCCATTGTATAGACAAGGAAATGGAGGCACAGAAAAGTTAAGTAGTTTTTCCAAGGTAATAAGATAAGTAGCAGGGCAAGAGTTATTCTATTCTGATGTAATGTCTAAAACTATCTGCACAAAATCTCAAAGCTCAGAGTAGCAGAATTAAAACCGGAACCCAGAGTTCTGTCTTGTTTCCTATTTGAATAAGATTTGCCTTTGAAAGTGAAAGAAGAAAACCCAACTGCCAAACTCAGATTTCTAGAGTTGGAAACAACCAAAAAAATGTTTCTGTTTTAAAAGTCATAGCCCTATATTAATTAGGAAATGAAGATAATTATGAAGAAGACAATAAACTTGGGAAAACCAGAGTGATTTTCTTCAACAAGAGTCATCATCAATGTTGTCTCTACTTAGATTCTGACCCCCACAAAAATTACACCAAGAAATTAACATAGAGTGATGCAGACATATTAAAAGAAATATAATTTTAAAATTTGGTAAAGGAATAGTTGTTTCAATCCATAACTAAATAAGATTTAGACTGCAATCCCCAGTTAATATTTACATTATATAACTAAACTAAGTTAACTTTTTTCCTTTAATACTGTTAATAAAACCTTTAAATTCCATTAGGAAATGAAATAACTGGAGAAATCCTACTGAAGTTTCTGGGTTTTTTTCTTAAGTATGGTTTACTTTTTAAAAGAATTTTATGTAATGTAACATCTATATTTAAAAAAAATATTTTTGTCTAATTTGCTAAAATACTTTTTACAGCCTTTTCTTTAGTCTTATTTTAGAAATTTTATTTTAGATGGACTGAAACTTGATTAGATTTTGCGCATTATTTGAATTAGGTACTTCCAATAATATCACTCCACCTGTCTGGATTAAAAAAAAAAACTGTAGATTTTTAAGATCTTCTATATGAATTGAGGGTTAATGGGATTACTGACTATCATAGTTTCAAGAATCGGTACAATCATTTCTCTTTTTATATAACAAATTCTACCTCTTTGTCTGAATCCCTGAGGCTCATGTCATACTGATTCTGTTGATATGTTACTTGTCTTGAAAAATATTAGAAACCATCCTGTCCCGGAACAAGATTTTACCCGTATCCTGTAGATTTTAAATGTACTTTTATATTTTCTCCTTATGTAAATACTGTTTATCATTTTGAAATATTCCTTTTCTTCTATCTATATCTTTTTTCTTCCCCCTACCTCTCTTTCTTCCTTCTTTATAGTGTTCTTCTACTATTAATTGCCTTCTTTCAATGGTTTAATAAATCCTCATATAGTAAGACTGGACAATTGGTGCTCTTGATACTGTAAAAAATAAGTAAATAAAACAAATGCTCTTTTTTTAAATCAGTCTCTGAGGAAGTGAGACAGACGTTGTATTTCTTGCATATATGCATATAGGTTATTTAGCAGGTGACTGGGGATGCTAAATCTGCATCTAATTACCATTGTCTACTTTTAGAATTGTGTGCTTGGGCCCTGTGGTCAATTGGCAGTTGGCAGTACTATGGCTTCAGGGGAATGCTGTGTTATTTGAGGGGATGCCAATTTCTGTTGCCACAAAGTTCTCACATTCCTTGGTCAGATTTCCTTTATAACAATGTATGTTTCATTAATAACATTAAACTATTGACTTCATGTCAGAAACTCACTGTGATATTAACTGATACATTGTGCCAAACAATTTTAACAATTTATATTCTGTTACTACAATCCTCTGACTTAGGGATAGCATTTCCCCAATTTGGTGAATGTAGAGCAGAAGTTTTGTCACAGCTTTTCAAAAAGGCTTGTATTGTTGTTCACTAAGTTGAGATGAATGGTAGATAATTGGGTGGTGCATCTGAATTAACACACTGAATTGCTAGTTATGAGGTACTTCATTTGCTGTTGCAGACAAACAATAGGCTCATTCTGCTTCAAAATGCATAAATTCTTATATCTATATAAAATTCCAATTCAAATGAGATAACATGTATATTATCCCCATTTCTTTGGAAAGAAAAATACCCTCAGGAAATGTAAGATATTTATTTGCAACTGCCTCATTAAATAATTTTGAACTTCAAAAATCTTTATTTTTATTTTTTTTACTAATTTGAATCAGTTGCCACATTCTCCCCAAAACGATAGATTATAAGGCATTTCAGAAACATGAAACTAGTAGTATTACTTTCACCCTGTCTACTAGTAAGATATGTGCAGATGTGGATTTGTATTTATTTCAACAAAAAGCCTTATTTCAATCATTCTGAACAACATCATTGCCATCATCCCTATGGTGATATGCAACAGTGTATTGTTTGTTCATGTATTTCTTTTCATATTGGGCATTTTAAAGGTAGCTTTTCTAGGTCAGAAGGGTAGTTTTTAAACAGGTGAGTATCCATTTTAAGATGAGGGATGAGGCACAGCTTTATATAGACTCCTGGAAATCTCATTAACTCAAGAATTAAACTAAGGGGTCAAAAAGGTATAAAATTGCCATGAGTTGGATGGAGTATTAAGGGTAAAGCGAGGCAGAGGAAACTTCCTAGGATATGGAAAAAAACTTGAAGTTGAGGAGGGAGCCCCTTTGTCCTGAACAAGCCCCCACAGGCTTTGAGCTCAATAATGCCAAGAAAAATAGAATACAGGAGTGAGTATTGGGGCTGAAGTAAAATAATCAACCATGTATAGATGGAATAGGTAGCCTTCTATTCCCCTCCTCTGCTTCCTATGGAAACATTTCAATAGCAAATTACTCCCACTTCCCTTCTCTATCATCTTTCCTTAATGCAATACAAATTTCTACTCCAATGAAGTTTCATGTATTGCCTAATTACAGTAAGGACAACTATGGATGAGTTCTAGAATCATAGAAAAAGCCCCTTTATGCTTTTTAGACTTAGGGTCTTGCTTACTCTTCCTAAATAGCCTTCTAATCAGCAAAACCTACTTAAGTACAGAGAGTTCAGCATTTTCTCTTTCATTCTTTAATATAAACCAGCAACTAACGATTTCCAGGAAGTTAAGAAATGATTTATGAAAAAAATTTAAGACAAATCTGCAACATGAATAATGAGAGACCGAGGTAAATGAAAAACAATAGCAAAATGATCTTGTAGAAAACAGACAATTAAGGGATCATGAAAGATGTCCCCCCCAAAAAAAATTATATTACTAAAAGAGATTCAAGAAAATATTGATAAAACAAGGGTATGATATGAAAAGGAACAATTAATGAACAAGAAACTCTCTTGGAAATGAAAATAAAGATAGCCATATCTGTGTTCAGTGGAAAATTTGTCATTTGAAGTAGTGGAAATTTTTCAATAATTCAAACCAAAAGGAAAAAGAAAATGGAATATTTAAGCATCAAAGTGAGTGACCCCAAAGTGTGTGACATCCTACTAATTAGAGTTCTAGTGAGAAAACAAATATATACTTGGAGCAAGTTTTAAAGAATTATGATAATTTTTGATTGTCTAAAGGAAGATGATTTGCAACTCAGAATTCCAGACCCAAACTATCAGTGAAGGGCAAGGGTAGAAGAACTACATTTTCAGACATATAAAGACCTAGGATATTTTCCTCCAGTGTTAAATTTCTTACAAAATTATTTCAGGTTGAATGTGAGCAAAACAAATGTGTAATTTAGAGAATGAGAAAGACGTGACATGGTAGTTATGAACTAGATATAGAAGGCAAGCAATTCATAATGTTTCTTTATGTTACAAGATTGGTATAAGAATCTGGAGGTCTTTGGTAGGTGGGAGGGCTTTGAGACAAAAACGGGGCATTATAAAACATACTGTGAAAGGAGTGTTTGAAAAGACAGACAAATAATACAAGGAAAGAAAAATGTAGAAACTCAAGGAAAATACAAGAAAGAAAAGGAGTCATAGAACTTTATTTGGCTCTGGAATAAGCAATATTTTTATATTTATTAAATATAAGTACTGTTTACTGATTTTCAAGTTTTGGTATCTTTAGATAAGATATGGAAGTTAATGACTATAGAACATAATGCAAATATTATTAACAATGACAATGTCACAGTAAATATACAGGTGGTAGAGGTTGGTAGATAGGGAAGGGGACTGGAGAGAGCTGAAGATATAGTATCAAAGAGATCTGGATGCTGCAAAACACTATTAAAAATTGGGTTTCTACCTGTGCTGGAGTGATATACACCATTAGTAACCTCGGTGAAATCACATTTGGGAAAGGCATCCTGGTAGACTTTTCAATCATTAGAGACTGCTTGGCATTTTAGCCTGGGTCTTCCTGGCTACCCAAGAACTTTTATTTTGGATTTTTCAATTTCTTTTGAATTTCACTCAGTTCTGCATGCTCAGCTTGCCACACTGTTCTTCAATGAAGTTGTAAAGCAGATGGTAGCTGCCTTTGAAAGAAGTGCATGTAAACTATGGTCCACAAACAAATCTACATCAGGAATTAATGTTACATGAAGTTCATAACATGTAGAGGGGAAAGAAGAACTAGTGTCACCTACTTATAACTAAGTTTGTTCATGTTTAGGAAGTGCTTTCATCCTTAACTTTTAGAAGTTAGAAAGTATCTGCTAAAACCAGCTGTTATTAAAAACCTGCACCATTAAAAATATGCATGTAGAATACAGAGCCACATGTACATAGACTTTTCTTCAGTCAAGTATAATTCAAAGTACTGTGTCTGTCAACATTCTACATTTACAGTTATGGAATTTACAGTTATTCTATTGCTAGAATACAGACGGACATGACTCTTCTGAACAGAAATTGAAACTGAGTTTAAAGTTTTAATTATCACTTTACTTGAAAGATTTTTAGTTTAGATGCTTAGGCAGTATGTATTATATTAACCATATCCCATTTAAGTTATTACATTCAGATTCTATGTAACTCATTGTTATAGGGCCTGCCTTGTGGCTTGGTATATTTGAGTAATTGTTGGATATTTTAAAACTTTGACCTAAAAATACTGTTAATAAAAGTCTCCTGGCATTTTGCTATTATTTATGTGTTCCTATGGGTGGTAGTTAGAGAATTCAGTGTTATAATGTAGCTTCCAGATACCCAGTGAATATATATTTTTAGCGAGTGGTTTGGAGCTTTAAGCTACTTCTCTTGTAGTTTGCAACCCTCTCCCAGATACTTTGGCTGCTTTTTCAACAATGCTAATTTACGTCAAATTTTGTCTTCAGTAGATGATGATGACTGATACATCTCCAGCACTATGCATCACTATTTTCTATTTATTGTGTGCCCTCACTTTGGTATTTTAAACAAATCAACGTAAGGACTGAAGTGGTAACTTAATAAAGGTAATTTGTTTAAAAAAAGAGATACAACTGATCAAAATATGCCCACTCTATATTCTGTATCATTTCTATTCTATATATTCTATATCTATATATATTCTATATCTATTCTAGCATTTATTTATTTTACAAAAATAGGTATAGCATTTTCTTTGAGAATGTAATGCATTATAATTTTCCCAGTATAAATCCCAAGATCAATTCAGGGTTCTTACTTACTCTAGCTCATTATTAGAATATGAGTGTTTATTGCATTCTTAACAACAGTCCTCATCTCACATTTGCTTCCCTGCCTTCCTGTGTATTGAATTGATTACTCAAATCAGAATCATGCATCTTTAATTCTATTAATCTCTAATAATCACTTCCCAAACAGGGCTGTTTTGATATAATTTTTCTCATTCTTCAAGGCCTTCTTTTCTTATAATTTAAAATATATATAATCTTATGGTTTTTTTGCTGATATAAAAAGTGCAAAGAATTACCAGGCGATTCATTAAAAGATACTATCTCTATTCCACCTCTGTTTTGCTGACCATTTTAAGAGCATAAAACAATAATTTTAGTCAACATTTGTAGTGGTTTACAGATAGAGACAGTAAATTTTATAGTCCTCTGTGTTATTAAATTATTCCAGTTACTGTGATTATCTGATGTGTCTGCAGATTCTCAGAATTGATAGATGGGTGAAGGCCATTTCAGCAGTACACAGATGGGAAGATATTGCCATCTTACACTGGCAGATGCTCTTGAAGTTTTCACTGTTTTTTTATGATTGAGGCTAACAATTTAATTTTGTAAATGATCAAAAATTGTTGCTTTAAAGAGACTAGATATTTCTAATGAATGTGAGAATACTGATGAGTCCCGAAAGAAATTCCTTATCTGCTGGTTGTTGGAAGAATACTGTGTGTGTCTGAGTATGTATGTCTATATGTGTGTGTATACATGCTTTACCATCTTTTAACTGTGGACATCAATAAAATTGTAGTACGCTTTCTTGAGAGAGAGAGAGAAAGAGAGAGAAATGAGGAAGATTCTAAGTTTGCCCAATTGCTTAGGACATGTGTAACACAAAAAGTTATTGTGGAAACTTGAGAGCAAAAAATTACTTTTAATTTTTATGTTAAAACCTAGTGATTTTGAGGTATATGGGATTGTGAAATGAGGAAAATTAATAAGGCATTCTTTAAAGCTGTGAGTATCTGGTTTCTGTTAACAGGTTCTGAATGCAATCTCACGTCAACTCCTTTTGTCATTTTCTGGGTGATCTGGAATGTGTGTACAGGGACTTGGGGCAAACAGAGCTGCTTTGTCCTGTTAGCCCACCTGTTTTGATCACTCAGGGGTTCACCTAGTTTCCTTTTAAAGGTGAAGTTTTTTGTAATTAATTATTAGAACCTTTCTTGAATTGAAGATAACTTTGGAGGAGATTGTGAAACACAATTAAGTGTTATTGTGGTGACTGGAGTCATACTGATATAGTTCAAAATCGGACTCACCCAATTACTAGTAGAATGATAGAAGGCAATTGCATAGACAGAATGGCATTTAGTTACTTCATCTTTAAAATAGGGGTAATATAATAAAAACTATCACTAATACAAAGAGGGACACTAGTGCATCTCCTCTTCCAGGGTCCTCTGCTGGCATTCAGTGTGACAGGTGCCTATAAATCTGACTGCTTAACTGATTTATAAAATAAAATTCTCAGACATGGAAGAGTTATTGTAAGGAATAACTGCATTATTGGGTCTGAAGTTTCAATAAATAAATAGGAATCAAAGATAGGATTGAAGTCAAGTAAAATAGAAACACAAAAAAACTGTTAATAGTGAAACCTTTGGAATCTTATTTAAGAAAGAAAGGGAGGTAAAAGCATGAAGACAAAGGTATATTAATATCATGATAAATTTTACCATTGTATTGAATCCTGAACACTGAAAAGTCATGGTAAACATCTTCTATTCCCTTTAACTTTATTTGGAACATTCCATGGTCAGTGCTGATTTTTGTTAGGTATATTTGGTTTAGTTGAACCTTCATTTTTCCTTTAGTTTTCTGATTACCTCTATGTTTTATTTTCTTGTGGATGACCCATAGAGAAACTGGAAGATGATTGTGTTTTTGTGCATATGACTAAGAGTAAAGATTTGAAAACATATTGCCATTACAGCCTTAATCCCTTAAATGAAAAAGGTGAAAGACTATTGTTACCTATTCCTTAGACTTGCAGATTTCATTTTCATTATGTGAGGTCTAGTTGTTTTTAATGATTTTTATAAATGTTCAATTGGAGATTTTCTTTTTTATTTAGAAGAAATAATTTGAGATGATGAATTATAATTGATTTCCCATTTAGAAATATGTGAATCCAATTTTCTATTCTCATGATATGAGGAGAATATGTTTTTTTTTGATCACTGATAGTTTGTCAGTTCCTTCACAATAATTTGAGCGGATGATAATTACACATAAATTAATAAACTGCTGGTGGGGATCTAATGATGCTTCATGCTGCTTTGATTTATTTCTAGATTACTTGCAGACTGTTTAAATGTACCAGCATTAACTTTAATATGCCCTATAAGTTCCTCAACTTCAAAACCATGTTCAGTAACATATATATTTTAACTGGCAAAAGAACAAATTCTGCTATTTTGGAAGAGTTTATATTAGATGGGATGTCATACATTGTTAAATAGCATATCTGTTTTCTGTATTTTTTTAAAACCTTTTCATATTATAAGTCAAGTGATGAAATCATTTAGATAGCCTGTTACTACTTTTCACATTGTGACAAAAACACTTTTCCAGAGCTATCTGAAAATAAGATTGGGACCTCAGTTTGCATTTACTTTTTGCTCCCTTTGCCTTCCATCCTGAAGTTTTATGTGTGACTTGAATATATTTCAAAAGTGATTAAAAAGACTACAGTAAAAGACAACCCAAATAAAAATTGGGCAAAGGACTTGAATAAACATTTCTGCAAAGAAGATATACAAATAGCCAAAAGCAGATGAAAAGATGCTCAACATCATTAATCATTAGCGAAGTACAAATCAAAACCATAATGACATGCCACTTCACACATTCTAGGATGGCTATAATTTTTAAAACTGGAAAATAAGTTTTGGAAAGGGTGTGGAAAAATTGGAACTCTCATACATTTCTGATGGGAATGTAAAATGGTATAGCCATTATGGAAAACAGTTTGGCAGTTCCTCAAAAGGTTAAACGTAGAATTTACGTATGACCCAGCGATTATACTCCTATATATATCCCCCAAAGAATCGCAAACAGGGATTCAAATACATAATTGTATGTGAATGTTCATAGCAACATTTTTCACAAAGCCAAAAGGTGGAAACAACACAAATGTCCATCAGCAGATGAATGGATAAACAAAATGTGGTATGTATATATGCTTATGCATACAATGGATTAATATTATTCAGTCATTAAAGGTATGAAGTGCAAGCTTCGGGTAACATGGATGAATCTTGAAAGCATCACGTTGAGTGAAATAGACAAAAAGATAAATATTGTATATTGTATGATTCTACTTATATGAAATACACATAGTGAGCAAATACATAGAGAAGGAAAGTAGATTAGAGAATACCAGGGGCTGGAGGGAAGGGGAAAGAAGTTATTGCTTGATAGGTACAGAATTTCTGTTTGGGATGGTGAGGAAATTTTATAAATAGGTAATGATGCTCCTTTCACAGCATTTGAATGTAATTAATGCCACTGAATTGTACACTTAAAAATAGTTAAAATAGCAAACTTTGTTACGTAATTTTATATATAATAAAAATAATAAAAATTTTAAGTGATTAAAAAGAAACGTTTATTAAGAACTTCAATAAATTTGTGAAGAGTTTCTATATGAGAAATATTTAAAATTAAGTAATAATTCATGCCTTGTTTGAGAACCATGCATGAGGTTAAGTATTTTCAACCAAGGTTACATCTAGTCGCAGACAGCTAATTCATGTTCTAGTATTCCTGCTTTGACCGGTCAAAATATTACACCAGCAGTAATTATTTTATAGTGGGACAGGTCACTGACAATTATCCTTGTAAACTTTGTGAACAATCTTCATTTTATTTAAAATCAAATACTTTGGAAGTTAGTAGCTCATAAAAATTTGTCCTCTATTTTTATAAATATAAAACCAAGATATAGAAGGATTTAGCGATATGATTGATCTTGCATGGCATTTCTGACTGAAAATACATCAATGAAATGTTATTACCTGTTTTGGAACTAATACACCCTATCTATGTGTACATGTGTATGTGGTATTTTTCTCCAAAAGGCCCAATTTAAATTTAGGTTCTCAATTTTAAGGGGTTTTCTGGATGCTTTTAAGGGTAGATCAATGTGATCTTGTGCCTGGGCATTGCTTGAGCTAAAAGTAAAGTCCTGATATTTTTAACAATAATTCATATGTATTCCTGATTTTCAGTTGCTTTATAAACTATAGAATTTGTTTTGTCCTTATGTTGGACCAAATTCAATTTTGTCAGCTAGACTTTTTTTTAAACTACTCTATCCAAAACCTCCCCTTTCCATATCATTTCAGTTTAACTTTTCCTGTTAAGTTTTACTAAAGCTTCAAGTTTTTAACCAACCTCAATCCCTTTCATATACCATTTTCTCCTTGCCCTGAAACATGGGCATGAACACCCACATATACTCATATACCCTAAAACTATCACGCTTTGTTCTGCATTTCACTTTATGGATATAATGTTTAATTGATGTTGAGTTATTTTCAGTATTCTTAAAAATTCTGTATATATTTAGTACTTCTCAAGCAGAAAGTTATGTGATTTTAATAAAATTATATTATGTGTTTCTATGACATTATTATAATTCTATATAGACCCATGAACTTTTAAAAAAATTTTCTTGAAGTATATCATTCATACATGAACATGCATAAACAATAAGTGTATAGTAAAGTTGTGAACTTACAAAACAAACATGCACATATGCAGAATTCCCATACAACACCTCTGCACTTTTAATTGGCTAAAGAGCTACACCTCACAATAAACTGATATATAAAATTGTGGGCCAATAAAACATTGCTGCATTAATACAGAAATGACTGCACTTCATTGGTACAGGAAGTGATCCCTGCCTAAGCAGCCAATATACATGATCTGTTAAGAAATTTGGTCATTGGTTTTGGAATTCACTTAGTTTACACCATACTATGAACACAAAACCAGGCACTCCCAAAATTTCATTAAAGTGTCTACTTACAAATGGTTTTTCGGCAGTGGTTCATGCTTACGTCATGCAATTTCTGAGTGCTTTAGCAATTACAAAACCCTGGGGGTCCACTAGGCAAAATCCTTTTTTCTGTGTATGTCTACTTCTGCTTGCTTTCTATCAAGTCTCTGCCCTGCTGAAGTCTTATACTATTAAGAAGATGATTTTCTTATCCCTGCTTCTGAGGATTATTTCCTCATTCAGGTATGAAAAGCTACATATTTTCATAAGGCCAATCCCTTCTATCATGGAAGACCTTTTATCATGAGGAAGTATAAATGCCATCTTTCAATATAAACAACATTACAAATGTATGACTCGTGAGTTACTACATATTGTTATTTTGTAGAATTTTTAGGTTTTTTCTCTCTAGCTTTTCAGTAATTGTATTCACACTATATTATTTATGAATGCATTTTATAGGAAAATGTGTGTCTCATTTGTTCATTTACCACTGCTCAGGGCTTCAAAGACAGTGAGGTTCTTAATATCTAGAATTCTGATCGGATGATATATTTGCCTGATTGCCATCAAGCAAGTCATTCAGCGGACTTACGAATTCTGATCTCACACACTATATACTTGGTCTCAGGGATAAAATTCACATTACACCCCCATTTAAAATATTTTTCATATGTTACCGTAGTAATCCAGCTCACACCTATTTATTGTTGCTGACATCCATAAATGGGCCTCCCTTTGCAAGACCACATGTGCTTGTTGCAGTGGCCCAGTAAGAATAAATAAATAAATAAAAAAAGGAAGAAAGTGAGCTTGTATCCCCATGTTGACGCTGTATCATGTTTGGCCTGTTTTTCCTTCGAGCACTTGCAATCTTGTGGCATGTTGTCCCTCAGACTGCTTGGCCACACTTGGCTTTTAGTGCTCTTAAACCTGAATAGGGCAAAACTTTTCTATTCTAGTCTGGTCACCTGCATTTATTCTCTGATCCTTAACTGTGCTTTTCTTTGAAATAGATCTAATCCAGGAATTGTCCCACTTATATGCTCTTGAAGCATTCAATATAAGTATATTTTGCCTCTTCTTATAGTTTAGTGAATCCCTTCTTCTAAATTGTAGATGTCTGTCTACATCTGTCTGTGTAGATTATGAATTCCTAGAAGGCAGCCCAACATGGTTCATTTTTGTGTTGTACCTAGCAAGATGCTGCATGCAATTAAGTAGTTACTACATGCATTTAATTAAATTGCACATGTACAGATTGGTCCCCTGGGCCTTCCAGAGCAGCAAAGGTGACTTTGGAAAATGATGCAGGCTAAGAAGGATTGAGGTCAGTCAAATTTTTATCCAGCTTTCCTAGTAGGAGAGTTGAAAATGCCTCTTCACTGTGCTATATTAATGTCTTCTCTGTGACTTTTTTCCTCTCAAATTCCATTGACAACTAGTCAAAGATTGTGCATGTTATATAATTCTTGTCAAACTCATTGAGTATTTGAAATAGCAATGCCTTCATGATTTTCACCAGACTGTCCCTAGAGTTCTGCCACTTCTGTCATTTATAAGAATTTATCTGGAACTTGTTTCCTTTGCAGTGGACATAAGTCACAGAGGTTAAGAATGAAAGGGATTTCAACGGGTGATCCTGTCACCTCAGCTTCTCTCAGTCAAGGTTGTGCTTATTCTAAACCCACACTGACATGTTTCTCTAATGTAACGCTACCTCACATCATGCAGACTGTTACATATGCCACATTGCCAATAGAGGGCTAAATGTAACACCTGGGCTTAAAAACTTTTGAGAGCTTTAGAGGTTAAATTTAAAATTCTTTAACATATCCATCAAAACCCTTCATCATCTATCCCATGTGACTTTTGCAGCCATATAGCTCATCTTTTACCTCCTCCTAATCTATTTTCAGGACTCATGAATTACTTCTCCATTACCTGGACATGTCATAGATATCCATGACTCTTTCCTTACTGCTTACTGCTTTTCATGCCTGGAATTGCCTATCTCCTTGTTTCAAGGATCAGCTCAAATGATACCTGTTTTGTAAGAAATTTCCCTAATCTCAAGGCAGAATTACTTCTTTTCTCTCTTCTCAAAGCACTTTGATTCTATGGCTGCTACTAACTTGCAATATGTTATCGTAGCTAGTTGAGTCCCTTTGTCTTCCATTTTAGAGGATGCACTTTTTACATTCTTCATTGTTCCCTTGAGGCCTAGAACAGTCTATAACCCATCTAGTCACTCAATAAATATCTTGACTATATTGTTACATATTGATTCAGTAGGATAATGAATTGAATGATTCTCTATGGAATGGATATTTTTGATCACCTTGTATCTTTTTTTGGAAATAGGATGGGAGTATAAACATATTAATGTAATCTCATCCAAAGATAATCACAGGTTTATCAAAATCTTGGGCTAAAAAAAGATCCTCTAGAGCCATTAAACCCAGCAACCAGCTAGTGTTTGAAGTTCCTTTCAACATTTCTAGAGAATGGTCATTTAACTTTTTCAACTCTTCCTTTGGCCCTTTCTTAGGGCAGCCCGTTCTATTTGGGTATTTCTCATGATAAGAAAGCTTTCCCTTACATTGAGCTTAAATTATATTCCTTGCAGCTTTCCTCATTGGACTTAGTTCTTCTTTGGGGAAGCACAGAAAATAAATTTAAACTGCTTTCCACACTGTCAGTTCTTCATGTAGGAAGAGTGCTCAAGTTTTTACTATATATTCTATTTTATAGGCTGAATGATCCCAAATCCTTCAGAGCATCCACATTTCAAAATCCCTCTCTCTTTCTAAAACACATTTGTGATAATACACATTAGCAACTAGCCAGAAAAACAGTCGGGAGTAATTTTAATTCATTAGTGGTAAATGACTTGCAAAGCTAGAGTTAGAGACAGAGACAGAAAAAAGATTACCGTAATACAATTCACATTTTGAACCTTATAAACACATATATTTTATTTCATATATATAAATAGATAAGGGGTGCCAATTTACTGCATTATACTTCCAAGTTGTAGACTCTAAAATATTCACCTTTTTTCCCCTCATTGTCTAGTTATGTAAGGTACCATCTTGAAACTTAATGGCTTAAAATGGCAACTTATAATTTCTCACAGCTATTCACTTGAATGTACTCTGCTGGGAGATCCTCTGTCTCCCAAGTAGTTGCAGTCAGATAGTGGCTGGGACTGGAATCATACAAATGTTTGATCAACTGTATCTCCTTATGGTTTCTTTACTCAAGTGTCTGATGCCTGCATGCTCCTTAACATGGCCTCTCTCTCCAGCAGAATACCCTACACATTTTATGAAACCTCTCAGGTCTCCAAGAGGCAGGAAACACGAGATGCCAGGCCAGTTAAGGGCTACTCCTAGAAGCCTTATAGTATCACACTATCATATTCTCTTGGTCAGAGGAGTCCCAGGGTTTGCTCAGGTCCAGGAAGTAGAGAAATAGACTTCAGTTTTTGATGGGGAATGTCAAGGTCACATTGCAGGAGAGCATGTGGGATGGAGGATTGGGCCATTGTTGTGTGGTATAAGAGAGTGAAGAATGCACTTCCAATCAATTTTATCTTGTCTTTGGAAGAATTACTAATAGAATGTAAGTTGAAACAGTGGCATAAAACGTGAAGAAAGCATAACTACGGACCAAAAACATAATACAAAACTAATTCATGTCCTCTACCTAAATTTCATCACATATTTATACCACACTTCTAATTGGACCTTGTGGTTTGAAATGCCCCAGTTCTAGATTTAGGTTTAAAGATGTTCAAAATAGTTGTCATTTGAAAAAAATAACTGGTGTCCAAACCATCTTTAGTTCCTGGAAATTATTTTAATGCCTAATATAATCTCTCCTGCTGCTGTTAAGACCATTTCATTTCTTGGCATCTAATTTTAAAAACTGTCCTTTTTACAATTAAATATAATAAAATTTACTAAATGTTTTCTTTTACAGAATATAAATTTCTCTATTTGAGTCATTTTTTGTGTTTTCTGATTCCCCAAATATTTATGCCTTTTGCCTCTGTCCCCTGAACTCCTTGAAATTTTTCATCATTTTAAATATAATTTGACATTTGAACCCTAATATTTAGTAATGATCATGGCAAAAGAAATTTTTTTCTTTAGTTTTACATGCAAATTATTGGAAAATATGGTGTCCAGTGCTTACCCAGTTTGGCCTACAGAAATTAGTGTTTATTTTACCCTCACAAAAAATGAAGTCTTGATGTTGGTAGTCCAAGCCTGATAAGTGGCTCCATGTCAACAGGGGTTTGGGATTCTTATAGTCATAATATAATGTAATTTTTCTCATTGCCTCAAAATACCTGCCAGAGTTCCAATTATCATATCTATATTTTGGGCATGCAAAGCTCAAAGAGCATGCAAATGCTTGTAGCAGCTGTAGGAAGAGAGAATAGATATTGACAGGCAACTGGCAGGTCCAGTCACATCATGTCAAAAAATCACCTTCTATTAACTTTTTGAAAACTATGCATTATTGATTTAAGTATGCATTAATTTTTTTCTCTAATGGTTTCTAGTTCTTTTAATGTTGGAAGATTCTGCCGGATTTATAGCTGTGTAGTTGGTTCTTACCTAACTGTACATTGTTGCTTTTTTTTTTCCTCTGAGTTTTTAAACATTCATTTCTTTGGATTATAATATGATACACATTATTTTTGCAGGAGATTTGGAAAATTAGGAAAAGCATAAAAATAATATTAAAATTACCTATACTTTACATCAATCAGAGACTTTGCATTTTGTAAAATATTTTCCTCCAATCTTTCTGAATTTATGCATATTTTAAAATATTTACACAATGCTGCTTTATACTTCATGTTATTTTAGAAATTATTTTTATTGTGTTAATGAGGATTTCTGCATATAAATAATATTTGAGGCATGATTTTGTGAGTGAACACTATTTAGTTGATGGCTAATAGACATTCTAATTGCTTTTATGGTTTTCAAGTGTATAAACATTAAAATGACCATGCAGTGGAGTTCTTCAAACAAGAATCTTTATTAGTTCTTAGAATAGCTTCATGGAAGTGGAATCACTGTGTCAAAGATAAGGACATACAAAGGAAAAGGCAAAAGTTCTTCAGAGAATAGGAAATAATAAAGTTAAGGGTTTAAAAATGTGGTACTTTAGTGTGTATTTGCTGGTGGAGTGAGTAAAGCAGAACTCTTCCAACTTTCTTATTGGAACATGAAGGAACCAACATTTTCTCACATCTCTTCATTTAGGTGGGGATGAATGATGAAGGAGAAGACATGTAGCACTCTTTACACAGAGAGGTTATGAAAGTTTGGGGCAGACACTTTGCCAGTTCCTTAAAGATTCATAAATAAAGTAAAAGGAACAAATAATTGACTGAGAACCAACTTGAGTTAAGAAACAGGTCTCTGAATTTTCCCCAACTGGATGAATGAAGAAGAGAGCTGGGTGAAATCATCTTCATTTAGGGATGCCACATGTGTACTGTAAAAGATCACAAGGCAAGTGTGCCAAGATCATGGTGGAGGCATTATCCAGGCATTTAACCATGGTGTGTAGACTAGGTTTGCAATTATACATTGAGGTGTGTTGGCTAATGGACTGCATGAAAATTATTTCTTAACACTATCCACAAACCAGATGATGCCTCTGAATTGAAATCACCAGAGGAATATTTTGAAGTTATATTCATAATTGGAGAGTGTGCAAGTGAGTTAGTTTAGGGCTCTACAAGGGCAAATGAAATTGGAGAGAGAATCAGAGCGAGAGAGAGACGACTAGTGCTGATTTTTTAAGTAATAGATTAATCATCCTTGCTTTGATATCTAAGAAAACAGAATTATAAATCAAAAAGACAATGGATTTTAATATACCTCAAAGAGCAAGAAAGATGGGGGTTCAACCAACATGACTTTGAGGGAAGTAAATCACCTGGAGTTAATCTAATTTTATTCTCTGGCACAATGACAGAGCTTAAATATCAGGAGAAGCAATAGAGTTCATATATCTTTACTTCAGTGAGGTTTATTTTCTATCTCACATGATGTTCTCATCAACCAGTAAAGAAAATATAGTCTTGTTTAAAAGGAGGCATAGCTTGTGTTTGAATCATTGATGTGTGGGGCAAACCAGTAAGACTCCAGGGCCAATTAAGCATCTAAGATGCTAAGAGAATGATATTTGTGTTGATCTCCAGAATTTAAGAATACAAAATACGGCTTCAGCTGATTAGGGAAGGTGCTAAATCTGTGGGAGATTTGCAGGAATCCAAAGTGAATATGGGAAGAAAGAAAAGAAGTCTGAAATAAGTTGAAGTTCGTTAAGAACCATTGGTTAAAATGGCAATTTCTTTTAAAAATGATATTATATAGTGAGGCAGTTATATTGGTAACCTTTAAAGAAAATATGTTTGATATTTTAATTTTTTTCTTTGCTGAATACTTTAAATTCTTTTGTGAATATTATTTCAATATTTAACTTTAATTTTTTAAATTTGCCAACTATAATGTAATATTACTTGTGCAGTCTAATTAAAAACCCCAACTAGCTTTCACATTTGTTTTTGTTCATATATATATATATTCATATATATATATATTTGTTTTCAAATATATATTTGTTTTCATTCATATATATATATATATATATATATATCACTTCAGATTTCTTATTATCCTAGTTTTCTTAACACAATGGACAATGATTCTGGCTTATTTTTTAAATTCTTAAATTAAAAAAATTTTAAAAACACTTAGTTGATTTATCTGTCTCTTTTACTATTTCTCTGTGAGTCTTAAGTATCTCAATGGAAGTAAAACATTGTTCTACATTTTTTCTATACTTTAAAATTTTGAAATAGTTTCAAACATAGAATATTGAGTATTTTGCTAAGAACCATGGATACCCTTTTAAAAGATTCATCAATTGTTTACATTTTGTCCCTTTTGCATTCTCATATGATAAATGATTCAGGAATATTTGTAAAAAAATTTTTTTTACTGAATTATTTGAGAGTAAGTTGTAGACATCAAGCTTTTTTACCCAAAATCTTTTGATATGTATTTCCTAAGAATAGGACATTGCCCTACATATAGCCACAGTATAATTATGCAAATTAAGAAAATTAATATTGATAGAATACTTTTATTTAATTTACAATATATTTTAAAGATCTCACATTGCACTTACTTTTTATATCTTTTGTACATCCTTTGGTCTGAAACATTTCCTCAGTCTTTAATTACTTTGACATTTGAAGAGTTCAGGCCAGATATTTTGTGGTATGTCTTCAATTTGGGTTTCCTACTGATTACATTGAGCTTAGGAACTTTTGTCAAGTATACACAGAGGTGATGAGGCAGCCTTCTCAGTGCATCATACTTGGGGGCACATTATGTATATTTGTTCCATTATTGATGTCTTTGATCACTTAAGGTAGTCTCTGCTATGTTTCTCCACTGTAAGGCACTATCTTTTCCTGTATAATTAATAATGTGTGGAAAGATACTTTAAGACTATGGAAATATCTTGTTTGCCACTGAACTTTCACTCACCAGTGCTGATCCACTGGCGTTTTCTTGACTGAATTATTACTATGGTGTTTGCCTAATGATGGTTTCCTAACTCCAGCATTCCATCTATATTTGTAAGGTGACAAATATAAGTGTTCCCTTCTTTCTTATATACTTTATTAATTTATTGATGTATATCATTTTATTTGCTGAGTTTTAAACCTTTACAATAATTGTTTCAATATTCCATTTGCCCCGGATTTGGCCAGTGGGAGCCTCTTGAAGTTGGGGCCTGTGCCTTTTTGTCACATGCCTATCATTTTAAGTTATCTTACTCTCTCCTCCCGCCAGGGAAAAATGCTCTCACCTCAAACTTTATACGCTTTCAAGTTCCTTCCTATATTCAGTATTAAAAAATGGTAGGATAATTTTCAGCATTTTAACATTTTGAGTGGGTTTTCATTCTGAGTGATTTCGGTGTCACTTTTAGGACCTATGTTTCCTTCTTCTCTCTTTCTCACAGTGTCCCTGGACCCTCTACATCTCTGTAATATATATAGTGGGAGCTTGAAAGATAGCTCTGTTAGAAATTGGTGTTTAATTCTGCATTTACAGGTAATTTGACATTTTTATTATTCTCCAGCTCCAGCCAAAGGGGTGCTGATGCAAAATACCAATAATCGGTTGGTTTTTATAAAGGGTATTTATTTGGGGTAGAAGCTTACAGTTGCCAGGCCGTAAAACGTAAGTTTCTTCTTTCACTGGAGGATGTTGCCACGTGTTGGAGCAAGACAGCTGCCGACATTTGCCAGGGTTCAGGCTTCTTGGGTTCCTCTCGTCCTGGAGCTCTGTTTCTCTCTGGGCTCAGCTCCTCTGATTCCTCCACAAGGTCAGCTGTAGACTATGAGGCTCTCTCCACAAAGCCAGCTGTGAACTGTCAGGTGAACTGCTTTTCTCTTTTCCTGGAGCCTTCTCTCCTTCCTCAACACCAGGCTTCTCTGTATGCTTACTGCCCGAGGCTCTAGCTCAAGACTCCATATCAGAACTCCTACTCAAAAAAACTACCTCTGTTCTTTGCCATGTCTTTTATCTTTGATTCCCCACCCACCAAGGGGCGGGGCTCAACGCCCTACTGACGTGGCTCAATCAAATCCCTAATTATAACTTAATCATGCCCAGATTAACAGACCAGTTTACAAGCATAATCCAATATCTATTTTTGGAATTCATAACTATATCAAACTGCCACACCCAGTTATTCCGAAGGCCCAGGTTGTGTGTGTTTTTGTTATATATATATATAAATTTGGAAGATGTGTGGAGTTTCAGATTTAGGGGACGACTATTTCCTTGGCTACCCAGAATTACAATTCCATATTTTTTAAACAATCTGCAGAGCATGTTGATATTTCAAAACATTTTGCAGTATGCTATTTTGTAATCAGGATTGTGGATTGCATAGCTTCCCCATTAGTGACCAGCATTTTCTTAACCAATTTAGTTAAACTGAAGTTTTTTTCTTCTTTATCATTATAATTATTTTATCAAACAGTACACCTATTAACCATGAAGTATCTCTTCTGAAAGTCATGTCTATGATAAATGTAAAATCATTACTTGAGATCATTGACTCTCTTGATAATAGACCAATCAATTGTGTTTGTAACTTTCTCCATTAGCTTTAAAAATGACCAAATATATATTTAAATAAATGGAAATTCAAATCCTCAAATTTTTAAAATGTGTATAGCTAGAAATAAGAAAATTTATTAATAGCAACTGATTATAAGAATCCAGTGAAAAATAGTAGCTATAAATAGTTTCTTCAAACAATGCCATAGTCTTTTTAAGTATAATTAAAGAAAGTCTTTCCTATAGTTTCCCAGAAAAAAAAGAGGACCAGTAGGTAAGAAGTACTTGTACCAGGAGCAAAATACTCCAAAGCTGGAAACAGGCAGAGTAGAAGATAATTAGCAAAAGTGATGAGGTAAGTGCAGGTGCAGAGAGAATGCCCCATGTAGGAGGGGCAGCTGTTTTTCTGATCTTTACAGAAGCTGTGAGCCCCATCTTACAATATCTTCACACTTTCCGGAAGCTAGAAATCAGAATTCTTATGAAAAATCTCCTGATTTTGAATACTGTTTAATATTTTTAAAACCATGGTGTGGGACAAACAAAACATGTCAGTAAGCCAGATTTGGTTAATAGGCCTGTGGGTTTCCACTTCTGCACTGAATATAACACAGGGACTGGCCGATGTGGTTGGAGAAACCTGGGTCAGAAAAGCTGGCTCTGAGACCAGGCTCCCCTCCTGTTAGCTGTGTCCAACTGGAAAGTCACATAATGAGTATTAACCTCAGTCTTCTTGTCTGTGAGGATAAATAGGTAAGGGTGTGAAGAATTATACAGATCTGCTAATTGTTATAACTTTATAATTCTATTCAAATTACATGTGAAAGTGAGTTTGTATTAAGGTCTAAGTTTTATTCTTAGACCTTATATTTTTTATAAATTATATAATTTGGGGGTGAATTTCTTGATTGTTTTTACTATTGAGTGTCAAACTTATGAACTATATGTAGCATCCTCTCGTTTGAGAGGACATGTCTTAGGCCTTAGTAAAATCATGCGTTCCTGTGTCAGGTTGACGTCAGTGCCTTGCTGGTGTCTTTCACACACTAGATAAAGATGCACTAGGCATTCTACGCAGAATATTTGTTCTGTTGTTGAACTCTTGATTTGGTTTTGGTGAATATAAACACACCCTTCATAGTAAACTGTTATTTCTGCTTAGTATACTGAAGGATCAAATGTATCTTCAAAAATTTTGTTTATTATTCACTAAGAACTATAGTTACTCTAAAAATGCTGGCTAATGAGTATACTCCATACTTAGGGGAATTTTGATTTGTATTTTCTGCTGCAATCCTCATCTTTTTGAATTAACAAACTACTTAAAAGGCTATGAACAATTTTTATTAGGTTGTGTTTTATTTCTTTTGAATAGTTCTTTTATAAAACAGTATACTAAGTAGCATAAAATCCATTTAATTTGAAATATTTTGAGCTTTTAACAAATGTTCTATCCAACATTCTGCCTCTGAAACAAATTAACTAATAAAATCTGATTAAATAACTTTCTCTTTGTAATCAAATTGACTTTCTGGAAAACAGAAAATGGATCTCTTGGTATATTTTTGTGAGGTGTGCAAGTGGCATGCCAACATTTTCTTAGTGCATGATTTTCAATTAGAACTGAAATGTAATTATAAAATAAATTGGTGCAATTCTCTGGATAAATCAAGCAAAATTCTCTTCTACCTCAGTGATCTACATGTAGGAGACAAAAGTACATTTTAAAACTTGAATTATTTGAATAATCACTGCAAATCTCCAACTAAATTTATGTATAAACATACCATCATTTTGGATTGCTTTTATGTTGTTCTCTCAATCTTCTGGGGGCATTGTGTTTCTTGCATATAATACTCAAGCTCGTTTGCAGATTTTTCTTACCTCTTACTTAGGAGTCCCCTCCTTGACTGATCTTTAGAATATTTGCATAGAGTTGAGAAATTTTTTCATCAGCCCATTCATTACATTTTCCTTGCTGTATAATCTATATTTTGCAAAAATCTTATTTCAGTTTGTTAAAGTATGTAGGAGCTGAGTGTGTGTCTATCTGGACTAGTTTTTTCTGTGACCTTGACGAATTGCTTACTGTTTGGGATTTTTTTCTTCCTCTGCAGATGCATTTTGTAGGAGTATTTTGAGGATGAATGTTTGCAAATCATTTTGAAATTGCCCAAGCACCATATACAGTAAGTAATACATATTTTTATTCTTCCACTCAATTGCAGTCATGCTGAATGGATTTGGCAGACAGTCATAAAAGAACACATTTCTATTTACAGTTCTTGACATTTGTGAAGACTGAGGAAAATGTATATTAAAGATAAAAATTGGATGAGCTATTTGCTAGTCTTTACTAAGTTGTTTAATTTCAAGATTTCTCATGACTGGTTTTACTACTGTTCTATGTTTCTCACACATTGCATTTCTAACTTAATTTTTAAGTGAGATTTTTCCTCTTAGTTATAAGTCAGAAAGAATGAAGGAAAAGATTACTGATATTTACCATTGTTGATATGGAATTAAAAAAAAAAGAGAGTTAAGTTAATGTATTTTACAATTTCCTCTAGTTGGTCTTGTGGGGACAAAGGTAATGATTTAATCTCTTTCATTTAATTACATATTTATTGCATGCTCCTACATGGTGCCAGGCCCTGTGCCAAGAGCAAGTGGAGGGAAAAGATAAAACTTACTTTCAAGGAAGTTCTATATTAAATTTCAGGAAGTAACATATACCTAGGCATAAGTAAAGCAGAGGATAGGATAATTTATGTCAAGCGAATTGGTATAACTTTAGCAAAGTAAAAGACATTTCAAATAATTTGAGAAACAATAAAATGTGTAAACATATGAAAATATAAACATTAGAGTAAGTCTGAAAAGGGAGATATAATTCTGAACTGCCTTGGTCCAAAATTTTGTCATGGAGGTTGCATTTGGGCTGGATCTTGATGCAGGTAGAAAATATTAGCAGAGAAGTCAAAGGAAATGACAGGCCACAGTTTAGAGGTAAAGAGACATACTTCACATGCAGTGAATGGCAAATTAATTAGTTTGGAAATACAATAATTTTCTTGTGTTGGACTAACAATATTGGACACTAAGGCTGGAGCCAGGTTGTAAGAAATACTGATAACCAGAGTAAGAAATTTGAATTTAATTGAAAGAGATTTTAAAAAGAGAATATTTTGAGAGGGCCAAACCTGGAAACAAAATTTATTTTTGACTATTAATTTGGTAGGGTCTTCAGAATGGAGTCCAGTTGGAAGACTTGTAGACAGGAGGATCATTTTTTAGGGAACTGTAGCAGTATGAGGATAAAGGTGTGAGTATAATATCTGAGTTGTACTAGTGGGAGTAGAGAGAAAGGGAGAAAACTGCTGGTGAGATATTTGAAGGAAACTGGGTCTGGAAGTAATATTAATAATTTACATTTGCTTAGCAGTTTACTAAGTATCAGACTTTGTTTTAAATGCTTTATGTTTATTGTTTCTTTTACTCTTCAAACAACTGTGAGAGTTAGATACTACTGTCATACCCATTTGCACAAAAGGAAACTGAGAAGTTAATAAAGTAAATTGTCCCAGACCACATAACTAGAAAATAGCAGAGCTGATAATTTCCCACTCAGTCAATACCTGAGTCTGGGCAGTTAACCACTGGACTATCATTCCTCTAAAATAGTAACTGAGGTTTCCAAGTTGACTGAAATGGAAAATGATGTTTCCAATAGTTGGAGAAACAATTTTCTTTTTTCAGAGTTTACCCACTCTTAGCTAGAACGTTGTGTAGGAAGAAATATCTTCTGACGACTGGGTAGTAATAACCCTTACAGTTAATGATGAATCTCTTATATACATTCACTTATATGCTGGGCAACAGGAGCAGAGTAATTTATGATAGTACTCAATTACAAATTAGAATAGTAAATACGCCATCTTAATGTGATTTGTCTTTCTTCCTCAGCAGAGCTTAAAATGAAACAAGGATAGAGTGCTAAATTCAAGTTTTAATATCTTGGGTTCATAAAAGACCAATATTTTAGACTTAACTTGCCTATTATTCTAAACAATAATTTGGACAAGGGAAAAAAATAACACCCAGCACAGGGAGTACCTCTTTTTTTACTGTCTAATGTACTGCTTAAGAACATGGGCTCCAGAATCATACCGCCTGGTTCAGATCCCAAATTCTGAAGCATTTTTAGCGGCGTGACTTTGTGTGGTTTTTGTCTTTCATTAATTTTCAAAGGTTCTTATACATTATCTCTTTAAATATTTACTTTGTCCTATTTCTTTTTTTCCCATTTGTGCCTCCAGTTGCACATATGTGGGGTCATTTGATATAGTCCTTACAACTCTGGGATGTTCTATTTTTTTCCTACTCTTTTTTCTATTTGTGTTTTAATTTTGAGAATAGCTATTGACTTCTCTTCAGGTTGACTTCTTTGTTCTTCAATCATGTCTAATCTGCTGAAGAGCCTGTTCAAGGGATTATTCATGCCTAATGTTCATATTTTATATCCAGCACTTTCATTTAGCAGTTTTTAATAGTTCCTATCCTTCTGCTCATATTTCCCAGCTATTCATTCATAATGTCCACCTTTTTCATTATATTCTTTAACATATTAATCATGATTAAAGTGCATGTCTGATAGTTCCAACTTCTGGGTCATTTCTGAATCTGGTTCTGTTGATTACTTTATCTATTGACACTAGGTGAGTTTTTTTTAACATTTTCGTGTATCTCATAATGTTTGAATGTCAGGCACTTTGTGTCCAAGAATAGTAGAGACTGAGTTTAATCCTATATATGCCTGGAAAAGGACACTTTTCTTCTTTTATCAGTGTGATAGTGTGTGTGTGTGTGTGTGTGTGAGTGTGTGTGTGTGTGAGTGGAGACAATTTAGCCAGTAGTTAAGGTGGATTTGGATTTTGTGGTTGTTATAATAGTCTCATGTGCATAACAGACTTCAGAGTTGCTGCTTCCTTTTGCTTAATGTGGGACCTGGGGTGCCAGAGGATTTTTCCGTGTTCATGCTCCTTTCTCCTCTTTCATCATGCTCTACGAGCTTGCACCATAGCTGAGGTTTGCCTTTACAGTCTCGTACATCCCTCAGTGGTAGGGTTCTGTTACTTGTTACTTGATGTGATGCTTCAGAGGAGCAGGGGGACATTCTTGGTTCCTTTGCTCCAGCTTTATTCTTAGACATGCCCTGTGTACCTGGACCTTGGGTGTGTGGCTCTTTCAGCATTCCTGCACATTCCTCCCACGGTGGCCAAACTCCTCCTCGAATCTGTCAGGTTCTTTGGTGGGAGAAATTGTCCAGCTCTCTCCGCAGAGATGGCAGATCTCTGCTTTGTGTCAGTGCAGGATTCTCTGCCCAAGAGGGTTTTCAGTCCCTCTACCATGGGCAGATGACTTTTGCTTCTATCCTTTCTACAGTATTATGGATCTTTACAAGGGCCCTGAAAGCATGAGGATTTATTGTGCTAAAAGGCTAAAGTGTTTGCTTTGTATTAGAAAAGATTCTGGGGAATTGGGCCCTGGGAAAGATTTTGTGCCTGTGCACAATATCTTCAAAGGGCTCTATTTGGTCTCCTGCCCTGCCCTTGAATCTTCTGAGCAGCAGGTAGAGGCATGTAAAAGACAGCTTATGAGTGAATGCATACCCTCTTGTGTCTGACACATCCCAGCATGTCTGTTTACATTGTTATATTGGGCCATACTTGGATTTTAAGTAATTATTGTAATTTTAGCTGTTTTTTTTCTTACCCACTTTCATGGTGACTACCTATTTCTCTTGTTCTATCAAATGCGAAAAAGTCCATATATCCTGTATCTCTTCAGAGTTGATGTTATTCTTTGAAATTAAGTTCAGGTGTTTGCCTTGTGACCTCAGCTCTCTGGGGGCTCAAGGATAAGTTATTGTTTTGTATATTTGATGGTCTTTTCTCATATTAGGATAGGAGCAATATTCTATTGCACAAGCAAAATACTTCTAAGTGCAAGCAAAACAGCACAATTTTTTCATATATATTTTTACCCAACTTTTCACATTTTTCTAAGCAAGATAACAATTCTGCATTTATCAGAACTAAAAGTCTTGAATTAATACTATTTTAATAGTTTTTCAACAAAAAATGAATTGTAGCTGTATCAGTTGATGTGCAATTAGGCTCAAAATGGATTATGTATAACAAAACTTCTTTGGTTTAAACAAGGTAGAATTCGGATTTTCACCTACATAAACAAAGTTTTGTCCTAGGCATTTTGGGGCTAGAATTGTAAATCTTTGGTTATTAGGAATTTAGTCATCTTTCTTTAGGTTCTGCAATCTTAGATTCTTCCTCGAGGTTTTTCCCATGATTCAAGATGACCATGGGGACCCAACTATCATATTTGTGCTCTATGCAGTAAGAATAAGAAAATGCAATGGCAAAATCGCATGCCACCAGTTGATTTAGCTCCTCTCAAAGAGATTCCTTGGAAATGTTCCTGGATATTTTCTACCGAACCTTCATTATTCTTAGTTGCAAAAGAAGCTCTTATATGTTACATGGTACATTTTATCTGACTGCACAAGACCTCTGAAGAAGATGAAGACAGGTACTAGGTAGGCTTTTAGCAGTCATAGTCACAATGAGAAAACGTGACTATTTTAATTACATTTAGGTAATCTGATTTCTAAGGCAGGCTAGTGTGGGTGAAAGTGCACATGTTCTAGCTTCAAACAGAGCTGGGTTCCAATCCCAGTTCTGCAAATTTCTAGCTATGTGACCTCTAACAAGTTCTTATGCTATGTGATTCTACTTTCTCGGTTCTAAAGGGCTGATAATAACTATCTTGAAAGGTTTGGGTGAGGATTAAATATGATAATATATGCAAAAGGACTATCATATGATCAATAAATGATGTGTTTCATTTTACCTATCTTATATTAGCAGAAATTCATTTCTCAAGGAAGGACAGTGGTTATTCATACCTAATGCTGATTGATAGGGTACAAGGCCAGTTTACCCTGTTTCTCTTGTGTAGAGCTTTATCTTTTAGGTGGGATTGAGAGTCAATGTCTGCCTTATAACATTTTTCACATTGAGCTATACTGAAATATTGTTTAAATTTAGGTTTGTGATAGTAGCCCTTTATTTATGTAATGTCAAACCAAGAAACTGATAAGATGGGTTTCAGTTGGAATTCTATTAGTAAGTTATGAGACTTGTGAAAGTCAATATAACCATCTGGGCCACAGTTAGCTGGACTAACTAACCCCTACCAGATATTTGACAGCTTTAATGCAGCCTGATCCTGTGCCTTTTATTTGCCTCAAACATATTGTATTGTCAAAAGAAATTATCCTAAAGACCAACAAATAAACAGATAAACACTTATTTAAATAAGCCAAAGTTTAATATGTATAGGAACTGGCTTTTTTGAGAGGTATTGCTAATTAATAATTCTGAAATGAAATGATAGATATTAATTGAGCAACATGGTATTGCATGATAGAAAACTGGCTTCAACTCTTGGTTATGAACATTGTTGATTTAAACAAAGTGTGCAGCTTTGGGTAAACCACTTAAATTCTGTGAGCTTGAGATTCCTCAATTATGAAATGATTAATATATATATTAAGGCCATGATGAGGATCAAGTGAAATAAAACAATGTAAAAGTACTTAAAGAAACTATACTAGGTCAATACTCCAAGGTTTTTAGAAGGTCCAGTGATAAAAATTACAGAGACTGACTTTACTCTTCTTGTATGGAGATTGATTAAGTTTAAAAAAATAAAATATAGTAGTTACCAAGAAACCTCTATTTTAAGGTTTGTGTGAGATTTTGTCAGTCTCTTCATCTGTCTAAATTATGCTGTAGGAAGTTGTGGCAAGTGGGGTTTAGTGCACACTGTTGTGGCAGGAATCAGCAAGGCATATCTGCAACTTGGTATGTGAGGTGTCTTATTGAGATAAATCTTCAAATCTTTTGCTACATCTACAGCATTATGTTTGTTGTTCAGTGAAGTTGAATCAAATAGCAAATCATTTGCAGGATGTTTTTATTAGGGCTGTCAGCTCTCTTGAATTTGCTCTTTGGAACTGACCATTGTTTCCCTCTCCATAAATAGCAATTTATTAGTAAAAGCTTGGTTTCCATATGAACAAAATAGACTCTATTGTCAAACTGATTAAATGCAACAGAAATATCCAGTCTTTAAGAAGATGTCATGTTCTGTGATAAAAGCATAGATATATATGTATTTTTGTTCCAAAACTAACAAATACCAAGCTTATATACTTATATAGGTCTCATTTATATGTGTATTTGAATGTATGTTTATTCATATTATCACACTTTTTGAAATTCTTGAATTGGACAACACTATATATATTATATATATATATATATATATATATATATATATATATATATATATGTAGAAGTTGCCAAAAAGCAATAATCTTAAATATCCTGACTGATGGATTTTCCCATAGGTATATACCTGTGTAATCACTACCCAGATCAAGATATAGAACATATCCAGCCCCCAGGAAGTTTCCCTCATGCCCCGTCCCAGTCAAACATCTTTTAGTTAATGTACTGTTTTTAATTTTGGATTTATATCAATAGCTTCCAACAGACATTAAGAACTTTAGAGCAATTTAAATCTTTTAAAATTTTCTGGAAATATTAATAGTTATGAAAAACAACTTTAAGCGATACTGAATATTGCAACTTTCATACTAATGCAAGCAATAAACTTCATTATATACCCTCTGATATGAAAGAGTTGCAATGTGAAAGCCTCATGAAATTCTATCCAAATCTCCCACCTGCAAACCAAAAAATAGAGCCACCACACAGGCTGTTGAGTGTTCTATTGGTCATGTTGCTAGGCAACCTGTCAGTATCAGAGATACCCAATTGAGCAAACATAGGGTCAAACTAGAATGCATCTTGGAAACAGAAGATCTAACTGAAAGAGACAGGGAGGAAGGAGGACGAAAGAAAGAGAAAAAAGAGAGTATGTCAGTTGAGCAGTTATCCATCTTCATGATGTCCACAACAGTTTTTGATTAGTTTTTATTTAGAAACTTGCAGCTAGCTTAGAGCACAATTATTTGAATTTCTACTTACTCCATTGTGTTTCCTCATTTACTGTATTTCCATGTTTGTGTGCAAAGGCTTGACAAGATGCATCATCATTATTTATAGGAGAGAATGATGTTACAAATCATCTTCAGCTTTTTCAAATCATGTTTAACTAAGAGTTTGAGATTTTAATCATATTATATTATATTTGTTCAGTAATTTTTATGATTCTGATTTCTAAATGGAAATACTTTGTTAAAAAAACTGGAAATTAAAAAAATATACACCGTTCATCAGGAGTTAACTATTTTCTTGGTGCTTTTGTGAAAAATTCATGATAGAGAGGGACAGATTTCATCACACACAAACGGAGAAATAGTACATAAATTAATAGGAAGATTACCTACATTACAAAAAGATTGCCTGCAATTTTCTTCTAAGTACTGAATTTCTCTAGTATATCTAAGAGGTGTTATTGGGAAAAGAAGACTATATCATATGTATGATTTACTAGGAATATTTTTATCACACAAGGTGCAGTAAAATATTTTGAGAAGAAATAATTGTTTGCTTCTTCTTTTATCATGTACTTCTTTTGGTGCTGTGTTTATCTTCTGCCATACTTATACATTTATATGTCATTCTTCCTAGACTTTGAATTCTTTGAGGGCAAGGACTCTACTTAATTCATCTCTATAGCTTTCATTTATCACACAGTTCTGGGCACATAGCTGTCGGTAAATATGTGAAGTGTGAGGAATTATAAAGATGATTATTTTAATGTAATAATCATCTTTATAATTTTAATTATTAGTATTGGAAGTGCTGGTTATGAGGAAATATTTTTTAATATTGATGAGTAAAGAATTGATATAGTTCAGGAGTTCAGAGCAGGGACCTCTGGTATAAGGGTCTTAATGGTGGCTCACCCACATACCAGTTATAACCTGGGACAAGTCATTCTTTTTTTCTAGTGCCTCCATTTCCTTGATTTTACATGGAGATGATAATAATAATTGTCCCACGATTGTTGTTATGATTAATTGTGTTAATACATATAAATGCTTGGTAAATTTTTGAATATTTGGTAAACTTGCTTAAACTGTCTATTATTATCATCTTAGAAGTACTATTTTGACTTTGAAATATCAAATCTCACTAAGTTAGTAAATTGTGCACTGCACAAAGCAATACCTTCTTAAGAGTTTTCATCAGATACAGAGCATACTTGCTTTTTACAGCAGAGAGTCTTAATATTTTAAAATTTGTACTTGTAAACAGTAATAAGCAAATCTTTAATGATTTATTTTATGTAAATGATCTAGGTTTTAAAATTTTTTGAAAACAGTGGCTTAATAGCATGACTTTCATTAAAAGATGGAAGCCACATTTATATGTTGTTAAAAAAAGTGGCGTAACATTACATTTCCCATCATCCTATTTGCTGTCACTTATTAGAAGCACAAAACTCTACAGATAGTATATGATGCATTCATCAGTAATGTTCACAAAGGAGGACATTGCTAATCATGTGGTTGCAGTTTGGTTCATATTGTTCTATACTGGTTTGAATTTGTAATTTTTTAATCTGTAATCTCCTTGATTTTATCCTAAGTAGCTATTACTATTTAAATGGGGCTTGTGATAGATTGTAATAAGGTGAAATTACTTCTTTTTTTATTTTTTATTGTTAAATGCACATTTATCTCTCTGATTAAAATTTTCAGTTATAAATTCTGAGAATAGATTGTATTTTTTTAAGACCAGAAATATCTTTTATTTTATTTTATTTAATAAATTTTTAAAAGATACTTAGATTACATAAATGTTACACAAAAAATATAGGGATTCCCATATGCCCCACCTCCCACACTTCCCACAACCTCCCACATAAACATCCTTTATTAGTGTGGCACATCACCTGCAATGGATAAACATATCCTGGGGCTTTGCCACACTAAGCATGGACCATAGTTCACATTGTAGACCACACTCTCTCCCACACAGTTCTGCATGTTATATGATTATATAAAATGGCCTCTATCTGTCATTGCAATGCCACTCAGGACAATTCCCAAGTCCCGAAAAAGCCCCTGTATTACAACAGCTTTTCCCTCTCCCTGTCCCCAGAGCATCCAGTGGCCACTAGCTCCATATTAATGTTGTAATTTCTTCAACATTGAATCACAATATGAATCACAATATGTTTATATCAGAATACCAGTAAGTCCACTCTAGTCCATAGCTCTTCCCCCAATCCTGTGGAGTCTGGGATGGTGATGTCCACTCCACCTCCAAATGAGAGGGGGCTTATATACCATGGATAAGATGGATGGGATTATCTGCCTGAAGCTGCAGACTCTCTCCATTCCCTGGGATGGCTGTTGTCCATCATCATCTCCCCGCCAGGTGTCCTGGGTGAGTCCATTGAGCTGTAGAGTAGGAGTTGCAGCTCCACCGAGATTCCGGGCCCAGCTGGCATATGGACAGCCCAAAAACTCCAGTCTCTGGATGTACATCTACAAACTCCAGCACCACGTATAGGTTTAAATAGATGGGCCAGATGAACTATGTGCAGGGAAGACATATTTGAGTCCAACTCTGTCACTCTCAGGAGCACAAATTCCAAAGTAGGGCCCACTAGCAAGGCACCAAACTCTGGAGCTATCCTCCCTGACATAGGACCTGGGTGTCTCTAGAGCCCTCAGGAGCCCCTTTATTTGGGGTGATACCCACTTCGGAAGTCTATGAGGTCCTACTGAGATTTGCATAAGCGTTACCTCTGGGATGACCTCCCGACTCACTTTGAAGTCTCTTAGCCACATGAACTCATTTTTCTTTACCTTTTCCCCCTTTTATTCAAGGTCTTTTTTCCAGTTGTAGTGCCAGTTGTCACTTGGTAGTAATCCCTCGGTGCCAGGGAGGCTCATCCCTGGGAGTCATGTCCCACACTGGGAGGAAGGTAATGCATTCATATGCTGAGTTTGGCTTACAGAGGCCACATTTGAACAACAGGAGGCTCTCAGGAGGCAACCCTTAGGCACCCCATAACAATAGGCCAAGTTTCAATTTCAAGAGCAAAGACTAGTAAGGCTAGTCATCAATAACAAGGGCCCATCAGTGGATCATCGTCCTTTACCAGACACTGCCCCTGTACTTGGGGGACTGTTGCTGCTCCCTTGGAGAATGTGGCAGAGCTCTCCAGGATGGGAAATCAGTATTCTCTCATTTATTGAGTGATTCTCCACCCACTGTGACAATGCCCTGTGAACATTTGAACAATTTTATATACTTTGTATATATGTTCAGGTGAACTTCCTCCCATGCACCCCCCCGTCCCTGACACCCCCAACCACCTCTCCCACCCCAGTTGTAACCCTTCTGTGACCCAAAGCTTCTTTATTTTTTTTTCTTTATTTTTTTCTTTTTTTTTCTTTTTTTTCCAAAACTTCTTTAAAGATGAAGCCAATACAATAGCCAAATACAATTAATAGGAAAATGAAATAATAAGTTTAAATGTAAGAAATAAAAATACAGGAAAACTTAAAAAAAAAAAACACTAAGAATAAAATAAAATTAAAAGATTGGGATATTTAAAAAATGAAAAATATAAAAAAAATTAAAAAATTTTTTGGACATTTTACCTTTTATCACTATAATATCTGGTGTCCAGTCAGTACCATGGCACCTTCCCCCTTTCATTCCCCTGTGTCTCACTACTTTTCATTTTGTTTTCAAAGAAGTTTTAGGTTACAGCAAAGTCACACACAGAATACAAGAGACTCTTATATACCCAAACTCCTCCCTCTTTCCTCACCCCGTATTAAAACCTTTTTATATGTGGATGGTAGCATTGTTATAACTGATAAAAATAGTGAAACATAGCTACTAAACATTGTCAATGGTTTACAGTATGGTTTACATTTTAGACCATACACTTTTATAAATTTTGATTATATTCACCATGTCCTGTGTCCATCACTGTAAGAGAATGAAGAACATGTCCACTGGCCACTAAATACCCCCTGTTTGATCTGTTCTGTTCCTCCCTCTCCATCCCCCTGGGGCCCATGATGACCCCCTGGCTTGACTCATTGGATGACAAGGTTCATAATTACATGCAACAAGAGGTCTTGACACACTGGTTTGTCCTCCCCTATTAGGAACCACCCTTGCTCTTGAGAGACCCCTGCCTAATTCTGAATGATTTGGTCCTTCCAAAATGGGAGTCCACCTCCTTCCCGCTCAATATGTGGGTCTCAACCCACTCATTCAACACATGACAGGACGAACACTCACACACTCCCTAGAAACCTGCTCCAGGTGCGCCCTGTCCCGAATGTTCCCCCAATCAACACCCTAAACCAGTGACAGTTCCTTGTCATATTGCCATAACATCATTCCCACCTCTGTACTTTCAACCTCATACCCACAAATCCCAAGTGTTCACCTGGTTCCTCTCCCATCTCTTCCCCCAGTATCCTGGTATTCTAACCCATCCTTCCCAATCTACCCACCTGTCAACCCTGTGCCACCAAACCCAATAATATCACTGCCCACCTGTCCTATCTCTTCAGTATGGAACTACACTCTATCACTTTATCATAGATTACGTCTGTATGGGTTATGGCTCACACCTTCTCTTCTCTTTCTCTTTCTTGTAAATCTATCTTTCAGACAATATCTCTCTGAGACTGCTCAATGTCCTTAATTCATATCAGTGAGGTCATGTACTGTTTATCCTTCAATGCCTGGCTTGCTTCACTCAACATAAGGTCTTCAAGATTCATCCATGTTATCCCATGTGTTAGCACTTTATTCCTTCTTACAGCTGAGTAATATTCCTTTGTATGTATGTACCACATTTTGTTTATCCATTCATCTGTCTATGGGCATCTCGGTTGATTCCAACTTTTGGCAATAGTGAACAATGCCGCTATGAATATTGGTGTGCATGTATCTGTTCGTGTCTTTGCTTTCAGTTCTTCTGGGTATATACCCAGCAGTGGAATCGCTGGATCATACAGCGATTTATAGTTAGTTTTTTGAGGAACAGACATACTGTCCTCCACAGTGGCTGGACCATTCCACAATCCCACCAGCAGTGGATTAGGGTTCCCAGTCCTCCATATCCTGTCCAACACTTATAGTCTGTTGTTTTTTAGTAGCCACCATTCTAATGGGTATAAGATGGTATCTCATTGTAGTTTTGATTTGCATTTCCCTAATAGCTAGCAATGTCGAGCTTTTTTTTCATGTGCTTTTTAGCCATTTTTATTTCTTCTTTGGAGAAGTGTGTTTTCAGGTCACTTGCCTATTTTTTTAAAGCAGTTGTATGTCTTTTTATTTTTGAGGTGTAGGATTTCTTTATATATGCAGGATATTAGGCTCCTATCAGATATATGGTTGCCAAATATTTTCTCCCATTGGGTAGGCTGTCTATTTATTTTCTTGATAACGTCCTTTGAGGTGCCAAAAGTTTTTAATTTTGAGGAGATCCCATTTATCTGTTTTTTTCTTTTGCTGCTCGTGCTTGGGTATGACGTTCATGAAACCATTTTCTATTACATGGTCCTGTAGATGCTTCCCTACGTTATCTTCCAAGGTCTTTATGGTCTTGGCTCTTATATTTAGATCTTTGATCTATCTTGAGTTGATTTTTGTATAAGGTGTGAGATGGTGTTCCTCTCTCATTCTTTTGGATATGGATATCCAGTTCTCCAAGCACCACTTGTTGAAGAGGCCATTCTCTTCCAAATGAGTGGGCTTGGTGGCCTTGTCGAATATCAGATGACTGTATATGTGAGGATCTGTATCAGAACTCTTAATTTGGTTCCATTGGTCAGTATGTCTATGCTTGTGCCAATACCATGCAGTTTTGACCACTGTAGCTTTGTAGTATGTTTTAAAGTCAGGTAGTGTGATACCTCCAACTTCATTTTTCTTTTTCAATACGTCTTTGGTGATTTGGGGCCTCTTACCCTTCCAAATAAATTTTGTAGTTAGTTTTTACAATTCATGAAAAAATACAGTGCTGATTTTTATTTGGATTGCATTAAATCTGTAGATTAATTTGGGTAGGATAGACATCTTGATGATGTTTAGTCTTCCTATCCATGAACAGGGAGTCTTCTTCCATTTATTTAAGTCTCCTTTGATTTCCTTTAACAGTGTTGTGTAGTTTTCTGTATATAAGTCCTTTATATCTTCAGTTAAATTTATTCCTAGGTATTGATTCTTTTAGTTACTATTGTAAATGGTATTTTTTCCTTGATTTCCTCCCCAGATTCTTCATTATCTGTGTACCAAAATGCTACTGGTTTTTTAGCATTGATCTTATAGCCTGCGACTTTAGTTAATTCCTTTATAAGTTCTGGAAGCTTTGTTGTAATTTCTCAGGACTTTCTATGTATAGGATCATGTCGTCTGCAAATAATGAAATTTTTACTTCTTCTTTTCCAATTTGGATGCCTTTTGTATCTTTTTCTTGCTTCAGTGCTCGAGCAAGTACTTCTAAGACAATGTTAAATAGGAGCAGTGATAGTGGGCATCCTTGTCTTGTTCCTGATCACAGAAGGAGGCTTTTAGGATTTCACCATTGAAGATGATGTTAGCTTTGGGTTTTTCATATATACCCTTTATCATGTTCAGAAAGTTTCCTTCTATTCCTATCTTTTGCAGTGTTTTTATTAGGCAAGAGTGCTGTATTTTGTCAAATGCTTTTTCTGCATCTATAGAGATGATCATGTGATTTTTTCTTTCAATCTGTTTATGTGGTGTATTACATTGATTGATTTTCTAATGTTGAACCATCCTTGCATACCTGGGATGAAACCCACTTGGTCATGGTGTATAATTCTTTTGATATGTTGTTGAATGCGATTAGCAAGTATTTTGATGAGGATTTTAGCATCTAGGTTCATTAGAGACATTGGTCTGTAATTTCCCTTTCTTGTGGTATCTTTGTTTGGCTTTCGTCTTAGGGTAATGTTGGCATCATAGAATGAGTTAGGCACTGTTCTTTCTACTTCTATTTTTTAGAAGAGCTTAAGCAGGATTGTTGTTAGCTCTTTCCAGAATGTCTGGTAGAATTCACCTGTGAAGCTCTCTTGTCCTGGGGTCTTCTTAACTGGGAGGTTTTTGATGACTGAGTCTATCTCTTTATTTGTAATTGGACTGTTGAGTTCATTAATTTCTTCTTTTGTCAGTGTAGGCTGCTTCTGAGTTTCTAGGAATTTGTCCATTTCCTCTAAGTTATTGTTCTTGTTGGCATATAATTTTTCAAAGTATCCTCTTATGATACTCTTTATTTCTGTGGGGTCAGTAGTGATATTCCCTTCCTCATTCCTTATTTTGTGTATTTGCCTCTGCTCTCTCTCTCTCTCTTTTTTTTTTTTTGTTAGTCTGACTAAGGGTTTGTCAATTTTACTGATCTTCTCAAAGAACCGCTTTTGGTTTTGTTTATTTTTCCTAGTGCTTCCTATTTTCTATTTCATTTAGTTCTGCTCTAATCTTTGTTATTCCCTTCTTTCTACTCCCTCTGGGGTTAATTTGTTGTTGTTTTTCCAGTTCCTCCAGGTGTGCAGTTAAGTCTTCAATTTTAACTCTTTCTTCTTTTTTAATATTTGCATTTATGGCTATGAATTTCCCTCCCAGTACAGTTTTGTCTGCATCCCATAAGTCTTGATATGTTGTGTTGTCATTTTTATTTGTTTCAAGGTAGTTACTAATTTCTTTTGAGATTTCCCCCTTGCCCCACTGTTTGCCTAAGAGTGTATTGTTTAACTTACATATCTTTGTGCCTAATCTGGTTCTCTGGCCCTTAGTGATTTCCAGTTTCATTCCATTGTGGTCAGAGAAATTACTTTGTATAATCTCAATCTTTCTGAATCTTGTCATTGAGAGTTGTTCTATGGCCTAGCATGTAGTCTATCTTGGAGTATGATCCATGTGCACTCAAAAAGAATGTATATCCCGCTATATTTTGGAGTAGTGTTCTGTATATGTCTATTAGATCCAGCTCCTCTAATGTATTATTCAGAGTCTCTGTTTTTTTAATTGATTCTCTGGCGAGATGTACTGTCTAATGGTGATAATGGTGTATTAAAGTACCCTACTATAATTGTAGAAGCATTTATGTCTCCATTTTGTTTTTCCAGTGTTTACCTCATGTATTTTGAGGCGCCCTGATTAGTTGCATAAATGTTTATGATTGTTCTTTCTTCTTGAAAGTTTACCCCTACTAATATATAGTGTCCATCTTTGTCTCTTAAAATAGTTTTGCATTTAAAGTCTATTTTGTCTGATATTTGGATAGCTACCCCCACCCTTTTTTGGTTATTGTTTGCTTGTAAAATTGTTTTCCAGTCATTCACTTTCAGCCTCCTGAATCCCTGGGTCTACGTTGGGTTTCTTGTAGACAACATATAGATGGGTCATATTTCCTTATCCATTCTGCCAGTCTATGTCTCTTGACCGGTGAGTTTAATCCATTAACATTCAGTGTTATTACTCTCAAGAAATTTCTTACATCAGCCATATTTTCTTTGAGTTTATGTATATGATGTGTTGTTTTTATTTTTTCTTGTTGTCTTTTTAGTTTTTCTTACACTCTCCTCCAACTATCTCTCTTCTGTTTTTTCCTTTCAACCTGTAAAACTTCCTTTAGCATTTCTTGAAGTACAGATTTCTTATTGGCATACTCTCTTAATTTCTGTTTATCTGTGAATATTTTGAACTCTCTATCATTTTTGAATTCCAGCTTTGCTGGATAGAGAATTCATGGCTGGAAGTTTTTTTCTTTTAGTACTTTGACTATGTCATACCACTGTCTTCTTGCCTCCATGATTTCAGATGCGAAATCAGCACTTAATCTTATAGACGTTCCCTTGTATGTGATGGCTCTCTTTTTTCTTGCTGCTTTGAGTATTTTCTCTTTGTCTTGAGTATTGGACATTTTGACAACTATATGTCTTGGAGTAGACCTGTTGTGATTTATACTGTTTGGGGTGTGCTGTGCTTCCTGGACATGTACATCCATCTCCCTCAATAGGGTTGGGAAGTTTTCAACCATTATTTCCTTCAACATTCCTTCTGTTCCCTTTCCCTTCTCTTCTCCCACTGGGATGCCTGTAATGCATATGTTTGTGTGTTTTGTGTTGTCGGTTAAATCCGTAAGTCCTTGCTGGATGTTTTCTATCTTTTTATCTATCTGTTCTACTATCTGTTTGATTTCAGATGTGTTGTCTTCCACATCACTAATTCTTTCTTCTGCCTGTTCAAACCTGCTGTTATATGATTCCAGCATCTTTTTGATTTCTTGGATTGTGTCATTCATCACCATCATATCCATTATCTTTTTATGTATGTTTACAGTTTCTTCAGTATGTTCTTCCAGTGTCTTCTTAATATCCTTAATCTCTTCCTTCACTTCATTAAGTTGGTCCATGATATTTGTTTGTACAGCTTTGATTAGTTGTTCTATGTTCTTCATCTCTTCCTGGTTTTTGGTTTGTTCATTGGAGTGGTCCATGTCTTCTTGTTTCTCAGTATGGTTTGTAATTTTTTTCTTGCCCTCTGCTCACCATTTTATCTTGATGGGTTTATTCAGTTGATTAGCTTCTCTCTCTCCTCTAGAGTTTTATCTAGCTGATGGTTCTGTGTGTGTGTGTTAAGTTTTCTCTTTGAAACTTTGTTCTTCTTGTTCTATTTCCTTGCTGTTTTCTATGTTCCCTTGAAGGAAAAAGATTAAGGCCAGAGATATTGAAAGATGTAAGAAAGGAAAAAGGATAGTAGTAATAATAATAAAAGATAGAAGAGGAGCCATATAAGACTTAGTAAAATGAATATTTAACTCATATAAGCAGTGTAGAGTAATAGGGAAAAAAAACGGAGTACCTACAATGGAATGGGAAACCAAATAGAGAAAAACATAAAGAATGATTTAAAGGGCCAGAATGATGAGGAGAGAGAGAAAGAGTAAAGAAAGGGCTGAAAGGAAAAAGGTAATAAATAAAGAAAAGAAAACAGAGAAGACAAAATAGAAATCAAAACCAGTAAGGTTGAGGACTGATGAAAAAAGGTAAGAACCACAACAGAAAGCAGAAGATAGAAAGATGAAGGAAGGAAAAGAGATAACGTTGGTAGACAAAATCAATATACACAGAAAATGGGAAATCAAGAAAGAAGAAGCACAGCAAAGAAGAAACAAGCTAGCAGCATGTAATTTAAAAAAAAAATAATGGGTTGTGGGAGGAAAGAGGAAAGAAAAGCAAGAAGCAAACAAACAAACAAACAAGGAAAACCAAAGAAACACACAAGCAAGCAGGCAAACAAAGCTAAGGAAGAACAGCGTTCCTTCTTGGGTCCTTGTGGAGCCTCTCAGTCTGCCTGTGTTCATCAATCAGTTGCCCTGCAGGCTTCTCTCTGCAGGTTTTGAGGTGGATTTTAGTGAGTAAAGGAAGTTAAAAAAATTTTTTTAAGTAACCTTTTTTTTTTTTTTTTTGAGAATAAGGGACCCAAAAGAAGTTAGTACAGCAATAATTTCTATGTTTTCCCTGTCTTACATTATCAGCTGGATGTTAGACATCCCAGTGAATCACTACTCTTAGAGGAGCCAGGAATCGAATAGGGACCTCATATATTCAAGACAGAAATTTCTCCACTGAGCTAACTTACTAATTGGGTCAGTTAGCTCTTCAGAAAGCTATTTAGTCACTTTCCCCTGCGAAGGTTTTACTCTCCTGTGGCAGCAGGATTCAGCAAGCTGTATGAGCAGATCCCCCCTACCCTCTCTTGGTCAGGTTGAGTTCCTTTTTGAAATTCAAATGGGACCCTGATGACTGAGTTCACTGTACCAAAATGATCTACAAGCCTCTTCTAGACCACCCCTTCCTCCCAGGGGATCCTAAATAGGCTTATGGAAAGTTATCAAACACTTCCCACTGCCTGACTTCCTTAGGGGAGCTGAAACTCTGATAGTCCTCAGCATGGAAGTATAAAATTGGCTGAGTCTGCCCTCTTCCAAGCCAAGCCTCCGTAACCCAGGGTCGCTAGGTAAATCAGGCTTCCTCAGCAGATTCACCTCTCCCCTCAGCCTGTTGCCACTTCAGTCTGGCTGATTTGCTCCCCAAAGTTCTAAGGGGATCCAGACAACCAAACCCATGGAAAGGGAACCCCTCTCCACCCTTTGTCAGAACCCTCCCACTCTCAGAGAATGCTCCCTCTCGCTGGGTTGCCAGCAGGAGTCAGGGCTCACCCTAGCCCTTTGCCCTGAGGGTGGGGCTTAGCCTTGGCATCCGTGATTTCCAGCTTAGGGCTAAAAACTCACGGTTTTATCTTGAGCTATCTATCTCCTTGTCCAGCTCCCTCCAGATTGATGTCCCAAAGTCTCTCGCTCCATGGGCTCTCAGAACAGCTCACTTGGGCAGGATTCTGTCCCCAGTCAGCTGTCTTTTGTGAGAGAGATGGTGAGAGAGATTTTCCCATCTTGCCTCGGGAAAATCTAGATTCTGAAATTATTTCTTGTTAATACCTCCCAGAAAACATCGACAATTGTCTAAAGAGCATTCTATTTTATTTTATTTTGCTTTTGTTATTATTTTCTAGTGCTGTTCTGTCTCTGCCAGTAACTGAGAAACTTTAAGTAAAAAGACAAGTTCCTTGCCTTTAAGGAGAACATAATCTAGTGGAAGGATAGATATAGTAACAGTTATAGTGTTATACTATAGTGGTCTTTCGGCCAAGGTAGAAAGGGATAGAGAAAAAGGAGTGTCTTAAGTCCCTCTAGGTGTGCCAAAGAGGAGAGGAGATATACCAAGCAAACAGCATGAAGATTTGGGTTGACAACCTCAGCTGAGCCCTCTCTTCTAAGAAGCAACTTTTATGTGCTTTGTTAGACAGGTATCTTCCATTCTTCACAGCTCTTATTTTAGTCCTTTTTTACTCTACTGCACTCTTAACCCTACCAGTGCTCTCCTCTCTTCCTTCTTAACAGGTAAACTACAAAGCAAATAACATCTATGAGATAGGAAGCTGTGAGATCCTTGCTATATCAATTACAAACTTACCAGTATCCATAAATCCATATATCTTTTCCTTCCTCCTTTCTGATGCCTCTCCCGCTATAAATCAATACCTTCATTCATGCTCTCTTATGCTTGTGTATTTGGAAAGCCCTTTCTTGTCTGTACAGTCATCCTTCTCCCTCTCTCCTGATTTCCTTCCATTTGCATTAAACATGGCAATAGACTCCTTTTAAAAAAATGTATATGCACACAAATCTTCTTTTTATTCCAAGTCCAATTTCATCTATACTCATCTCTATTCTCAGCCAAATGTTTTCCATGAATTGTCTGTATTCTTTGTCTCACATCCTCACCTGATTTTACTCCTATTGCTTGTCTGAAACTTCTCTAAGGTCACTTGAGTTAGTTCTGTGACTAAATATAGTATGTACTTCTTTGATCTCTTAACATCATTTTGTACTCTTGTCATTCCGTCACTTTTAAAATATCCTTTCTATTGGAATCTGTAATCTTGCACTCTTCTGTTTTTCTCTTCCTGTGATAGTCATTGCCCTATCTTTCCTACAGATTGGTACATTTTAAGAGTCCCTATTTTTTCATATCTTCATACTCTCACTGAGCAAATTTTATCAATTTTCATGCTTTAAATAACACTGTTTTGCTGATTCTCTGTCTTTACATCTCCTGAATTTCAATCATCATACTTCCCTGCATTCTGGGCAACTCCATTTACATATCCCAGAGGGGTCTCAAAATCAGCAAAGTCTATCAAGCAAAAGTGCAAATTCCCCTATTTTTTCTGTTATAACTTAATTGTAAAAATATGTATCAAATAATGAAATATATACAGAACAAAATAAAAATAAAGAAAGCAATTTCTTAACAATGATGGTGAACAAGTCTTAGATTTTACCTAGAACTGCTAGATTATAAGTTCTATGATTTAAGTATGCCAAGCATTTAGCATAGAACTGGAATCATATTATGTATTCAAAAATTATTTGCCAAATAAATGAAGTAAATAGCTTACTATTTGAATGAATTATAAATGCTTTTTCTTCTTTAATTCTATTAACAAATTCTTTTGGTCATCATAATTTGATGACAATAGTAGCAATGGCTAATATGTACTGAAAAGTTATTCTGTCCCAGTTACTCTGCTTCACATTTCTTATGCATAATCTTTAATTGTGTATAGTTCTTATTGCCATTTTATAAGTGTGGAAACTGGAGTTAGCTAGGCAAATTAACCTGTCTGCTCTCTCCAAATGAGTGGGTAGCAGAGGTGGGACCTGAACCAAAGCCTGTCTTTACCCCCCAACCATGCTATATAATTACGATTATTTTAAAAGAACTCTTTTTTTATTTCTGGCTCTTTGATGCACACAGATTCATTGTTTTGATATTTTTGCTATTATTTAGCCTCTTCAGGGTCTCAGTATTTGTAAATGACATTTCCTGGTATGGGGATCCCTGAGGAACCAGTGTGAACTCTAGCTTAGGCTTTAGCTTTCTGGGCAACAACAACTTCTGGTCTTACACCAGCTAGCATCAACCAGGAAGTAAAAAGCCAGTGACCTCTTTGTTTAAAGTTTGTTTTCTTTCTATTGCTTGCTTATATTGTTTGGTCTGGCAAATCCTTTTTGGTTCTCTCTCTCTCTCTCTCTCTCTAGTTATTGTTTTTTTGGTCTGGTGGACTATTATAAATGCTTCCGTCAATTTGGACCTCAACAGCAGTGGCTTCTGACTCCCCACTGGCATCACCAAGAGACTTGGAAAGGCAATACACTATTTTTAGACAGTGTTTTGTTTATTTGTTATTATTGATTTTTCTTTCTCTTTCATTCTTTCCTTGTTTTTCCCTCTTCTTCCCTCCATCTTCCTCCCTCCCTCCCTCCCTCCCTCCCTCCCTTTTCTTTGTTCTTGTTCTGGTTGGCAGAAGACTGGGAGAACTTGATTTCCAGAGTTACCACAACATAATACTAAGACTGTCCAATTCAGAACAAAACATTATAAAATATACAAGTAGGGAGAACAGTATGGCTCAGTCACATGAAAAAAAGAATTTTACAGAAACTATTCAATAGTAAGTTCAGACTCTGGAATTACTAATCAAGGGTCTTAGATCAACAATCTTAAATCAAATTAATGAGGTAAAGGAAAATATGTAGGAAGAACTAATGGAAATCAGAAAAACAATATATGAACAAAATTAGAATTTCAACAATGAGATAGAAAATCTAAAGAACCAAAAGGAGATTCTGGAACTAAAAAGTATAGTGATTGAAATGCAAAATTCAAGAGAAATGTTCAACAGCAGATTGGAGGAGGCAGAAGAAAGGATCAGTGAAGATGAATATAGTAAAATTGAGAGTGTCCTGTCTGAGGAACAGAAAGAAAAAAAAATAAGAAAAAAATGAACAGAGCCTGAGGAACTTGTTGGAAAATAATATACATGTAAGAGTATCAGAAAGAGAAATAAAAAATAAAGGGGTAGAAAAAATATTCAAAGAGATAATGACTGAAATCCCCCAAAAGTGGTGAAAGATATAGATTTGCCAATCCAGGAATATCAAGAATGCCAAGCAGGATAAACTCAAAGAGTCTACACTGAAACACATTATAATCTAACTTTTGAATACAAATACAGAATCTTGAAAACAGCAAGAGAGAAGTTCCACGTCACATGAAAGGGATCCTTAATAAGTTTAACATCTGATTTCTCAATAGATACCATGAGTGACAGTAAGAAGTATAAGGACATATTTAAAGAGCTGGTAGAAAAACAAATGTTATCTAAGAATAATATATCTGTCAAAGCCATCCTTCAAAATGAAAGGGAAATTAAGTAAGACATTTCCAGATAAACAAAATCTAATGGAATTCCTTACCACTAGACCTGCCTTACAAGAAGAAATGCTTAAAAAGGAGTCCTTCATGTTGAAAGGAAATGACTCTAGACAGTAACTGAAGCTGTATGAAGAAAAAAGATCTCCAGTATAGGTAAACATATAGATAAATATTAATGTCAATATTATTGCATTTTTCATTTGTAACACTGTTTTTTACTTCATATATGGCTTACGATTCAAATGCATAAAAACAGTACAGATCCTTACTACTGGGCACACATTGTGTAAAGAGGTAATTGTGACAAGTAAAGCACCAAGGTGAGGGATGGAAGTTTATTGGAACAGAGTATGTGTAGTTTATTGGAGTTAAATTTATATCAATATAAACTAAATAGTAATGGATTTAGGATGTTAAATTAACTCCATTATTACCATAATGAGAATATCTAAAAAAAAATTATACAAAGAGTAAATGAGATATAATTTTAAAAACTGACTTATTATAAAAGATCATCTAACTAAAAGGAAGGTGGTAGTGGAAGAAAGGAGAGACAAAGTTATAAGACCTACCCAAAATAGTCAGCAAAATTGCAGAAGTAAATCTTTCCTTATCAGTGACTACCTTACATGTAAATCATCTCTAATCAAAAGGCAGAGATTGGCAGATTGGACAAAGAAGGTTGATCCAAATATATTTGATTTACAAGAGATTCATCTTAGGTCCAAAGACACAGATTGAAAGTGAGAGGATGGAAAAAAATGTTCTATTATAAACAAAGCTAGGGTGGTTATACGAATATCATACAAAATACTTTTTAATTGAAATACTGTTACAGAAAACAAAGAAGGGCATAATAAGTTGATTAACTTGTTGAGGATATAACAATTTAAACATTTATGTACCTAGCAACGGGAATCCCAAAATATGAGAAGCAACATTGACAGAATTGGTGGGAGAAATAGTTCTACAATGATAGTTGGAGATTTTAGTACACCACTTTCAATAATGGATAGAGGGAAGTGGCTGTGGCTCAATCAGTAGGGCTCCCGTTTACCATATGGGAGGCCCCAGGTTCGGTTCCCGGGGCCTCCTGGTGAAGGCAAGCCCGCCCACACGGCGTGGTTAGCTGACCCAGTGAGCACAAGCAGCAAGGGGGGGATAAATGAATAAATAAATAAAATCTAAAAAAAAAAAAAATAATAATGGATAGAGCATCTAGATATAAGATCAAAAAGGAAATTGAAGATCTGGACAATAATATAGACCAACTAGGCCTAATAGTCATATATAGAACACTTTACCAACAGCAGAAGAATGCATACTCATTCTTTTCTAGGCACATGGATCATTCTTAAGGATAGACCCTATGTTAGGATGTTAGGGCATAAGAGTATCAATCAATTTAAAAACATTTAAATCATGCAAACTAACATTTCTAATTACAATGTGTCAAGCTATAAATCAATAACAAAAGGAAAACTGGGATACTTACAAATATGTGAAAACTAATCAGTATCCTCTTAAACTAAAGAAGAAATTACAAGAGAAATTAGAAAATACTTAGAGATGAATGAAAACACAGACACAACATTACAAAACTTATGGTATGTGGTAAAGGCAGTGGTCAGAGAGTAATTTATAGGTATGAACACCTGTATTAGAAAAAAAGATTTAAGGTACATAGCCTAAATTCATGTCTTGAGGAACTAGAAAAAAGGGAGAAAAAAAACCCAAAGAAGGAAATAATTATGAGTAGAGTGCCGATAAATTAAATAGAGGATAGAAACAATTTGAGAAAGTCAATAAAATAAAGCATTCTTCTTTGAAAGCACCTCAATAAAATAGACAAATCTTTAGACAGACTGACAAAAAAAGAAAGATGCAAACAACTAAAATCATAAATGAAAGGGATGAATATCTCAACTGACCTTACAAAAACAAAAAAGGCTTGCAAGAGAATACTATGAACAATTGTATGCTAACAAATTAGATAATGTAGATGCAATGGCCAAATTGCTAGAAATATAAAAATCAGCAAACCTGACTAAAGAAGAAATAAAAAACCTCAACTAGCCTATAACAAGTACAGAGATTAAATTAATAACCAAGAACCTTCCACCAGAGAAAAGGCCAGGACCAGAGATGGCTTCAGTGGTGAATTCTGTCAAACATTCCAAGAAGAAACACCAATCTCTTCTGAAGAATTCAAGGAGAGGAAACACTTCTTAATTCACTTTATAAGGCCAGCATTAACCTAATACCAAAGCCCGATGAAGACATAACAAGAAAATAATATTACAGACCAATTTCCCTTATGAATATAGATGTGAAAACACTTAAGAAAATGCTAGCAAACCAAATGCAATAGCATATTAAAAAGATTATTCTTTTTTAATGAATAATGAACATGATGACTAAGCATGATTTATCTCAGGAATGCAGGGTTGGCTTATCATATGAAAATCAATCAATATAATACACCATATAAAAAGACTGAAAGAAAAAAACATGACATATCATTATATGCAGAAGAGACATTGTCAAAATCTAGTATCCTTTTCTTGATGAAAACCCTTAGAAAACTAAGAATAGAAGGGGACTTCTCACCATGAGAAAAGCCATTTATGAAAAATGCACAACTGACATCATACTCAATGATGAAAGACTGAAGGCCTTCCTAAGGATCAGGTAAAAGACAAAGATATCCACTTTCACTGCTGCTATTTCTTTTATTTCTCATAGAGTTTTTTTGTGAATAATTTTTAACAGTAGTTCAGTTCTGTTGCTCTTTATTGTACTCTAAGTTCTAACCCAACTGAAATTCTACAGCACAACAACAAAAAGACAAACAACCCTAATTAAAAAAATGGACAAAGGACTTGAACAGACATTTTTCTAAAGAAGATACACTCATGGCCAATAAGCATATGACAAGATGCTCAACCTCATTAGTCATCAGGGGAATCCAAATTAAAAGCACAAGAGGATAGCTATTATTTAAAAAAAAAGAAAATAACAAGTGTATGAGAGGATATGGAGATATTGTTAGTGGGAATGTGCATTATTAGTGGGAATGTAAAATGTTGCAGCCACTGTGGAAGACAATATGATAGTTATTCAAAAGTTTAAATGTAGAATTACCATATGAACTGGCAATTCCACTTTTAGGTATATAACCAAAGAAAGTGGAAAAAAATCCTCAAACTGATACTTGTATACCAATGTTGATAGCAACTTTATTCACACTAGCAAGAGGTAGAAACAATCAAATGTCCACCAACAAATGAATGGATGAATAAAAAATAGTACATTTATTTGACCATAAGAAAGAATGAAAATTTTGCAACATGCTGCAACATGGAAGAACCTTGAAAACATGCTCGGTGAAATAAGCAAGACATATAAGGCAAATACTGCATTTATTATTTGACCATAAGAAAGAATGAATATTATTTGACCATAAGAAAGAATGAAAATTTTGCAACATGCTGCAACATGGAAGAACCTTGAAAACATGCTCGGTGAAATTAGCAAGACATATAAGGCAAATACTGCATTTATAAGATATGTCTAGAAGTAGTAAATTTGCAGAGACAGAAAGTAGGTTAGAGATTATTAGGTTGTGGGAGGAAGGAGAGTTGGGGGTTATATATTTGGTGGCTAGGGAGTGTTGGTAAGTAAAAGTAATTTTTGAAAAAATGGGAAAAGAGAACTAAAAATACTGAGCCTTATAGTTTTACAAGAGTCTGTTTTTGGAGCAAAGGCCATATATGTAAATAAAAAATATTGTACCTAAATGCAAGATGAGACCCAGGCTTGAAAAGTTAGCTACATTCTACAAAGAAATACGAAGTTTTAATAGAATTTAACATGTGGAGCACAGTTTGATTTTTCCAAAGCAATGTAGATTCTGTAATACTGGAGACTAGAAAAATACAGAAATTTGGAAGCAGAATACTTAAATCAGGCTTTATTTTAATGGGAGGCTCTACCCTCTTTTTGCTTCTTATTAGAGTTGTGTTATGAGTAACTTTTGCAGTAGGTCAGTTTCGTAGCTCTTTATTTGCACTGTTTTTCATCACAACAGTGTGTGTATATGTGTACTCACATATGCACAAACTTCAGATAACTTAGAAGTTTACATTTTAACACTCATATTGGTGGTTTTCTTATTTATTTCAAAATAAAATATATTTTCCCCCATTGTATAGGTAATTTATATAACCTCTGGGTAATTTGAAAATTAAAAAAAAAAATAGTGGTAGAACTCAAAGAAAATCCCCATTTCCTACCTATTCTTTCCAGTATTTTCATATGCAAAAGTTAAAAAAAAGTTGCAGTAATAATATATATTGATTTGTTTACGTCCAGGAGTATCTAGATATAAAAGGTCTCCTTGATTTGTTTAAATTTATATTATCATACATTCATTTTCATGTTATTTCCTAATAGCTGCATAATATATCCTCATTTAGATAAATATCTATTTTGAACTCTTTTTAATAAGAGTTTATGTCATAACATCTCTGTGCATAAAGCCTTTTCTCTATTATGGGATTTTTTAAAAGAGTTTTTCTGTAGAGAAATTACTAGTTCAAAATACAGGTTATTTTTAAGAAACTAGGTCAAAAAGCATATTCAGTTTTAATAAACGTATTTTTTTCCAAAAAAGCTTTTACCAATATTCATTTCTACCCACAAAGTAAAAAGGACTAATTTCATCTCACCTTTAGTGAAATAGAATCTTTTAAAAATAGTACTTAATTTTAATTTACAGTCCTTTTCTTAGCACAATTACTAATTAAATTAGTTAGTAGTTCTGCCAGGTATTAGGGAAACTATTGCCTTGTTTATGGGTTGCCTTTTCATGTGCTTGTACATTTAATGGTAATCTCTGCCTAACTTTTAATCTTGCAAAAAGGCGTTACATATTTTCCTTTCTTTGGTAGTTTCATTAAATTTCCTCATTTTTTAGTATTTCTGCATTTTCTATTATTGGATTATATACTCTATTTTATTAGATTGATGTATATGGCTTAATCAGTTACATTCTTCAGCAATTTCATATGACAAACTTACTTTGTTAATAAATTTTGGGAGATATAATGATTTTACTTTTCAATTAATTGGGGACTAATTGTCCAATATTTTGATTATTTATTTTTTATTTACCTCTTCCCTCTATTTTCTGGTAAAATATGTGGTAAATGAAACTAATACTTCTCCAGGAACTTTGTAGGAAAGAAAAATGAAGCTGCAAATGAAACTAATATGTGAATATATATCAGCTTTAATAAAGTGTTGATTTTTTGAGTGGAGGAAGAATATTTCACCAATTACTACTTTTAAACTAATTGTCCCTTTAAAAAAGGCATGCATTTCCCCATGTATTAGATGTGGCCAAAATTTCACTAAATTAAAATATGCAATAGGCAAATAAACCTAAGTTTACCTTTATGTACTCTTAAGATAAAAATTCAGTAAGGAGTTCTAACCTTTGTAACCTCCAGAGTAATCTGTGATAAAGTCCCTTCTGCATCCCCTCCTTAGCATTGCAGACTCAAGATTTTTTAAAATTTAATTTCATTATCTTTTTAAGGGTCATATATTGCTTTTTATTAGCTTTCTTTATGAAGGCTTAATTTCCTTATCTTTTAATGATCATCTAATTCTTTCATAGTCCCATTATCATATATTTTAGGATTTGACAGTCATAGCTATCCCTTATGCAACTTGATTAATATGATAAAATTAATACTAATTCTTAATAGAATGGGTATCCCGATATCCAGTTATGGCAAAAAAGACCCGTGTAAAACAAACTGTGTTGACACATGGGTGTCTACCTCATAAACATGTTTCTGCCTTATAAACACTATAAAACTTCAGCCTTCTTTACATTCCTTTGTGCCTAATTATTCTGTGTTTTTGCATTCTTTCAACATTAATAATTACATATACCAGTTCCTGAATAACTCTCTGTTAAAAAAGTTCCATATCTTAGAATCACTTCCTATCTTTCATTTACCCCCTTTCTGATCTCTACTCCAAGGTTCTTATCTATATCCCCAATTGGATCCTAAGCCAGAAGGAAAGGATTGTGTTTTCTGTGTTTTGTCTTTAGTGCCTCATGTGGTATAGGTACCTCTATAGATACTCAATTATATCTATAGGATAAATGAAAGGAATAATTTATTTTTTATAATTAAGCTAGTTTTAATCTGAAGGCATATATGTTTACATGCTTATATTAAAAATTCAAACCTACATAAGACTATATAAAATGAAATATAAAAGTAGATATTCAACTTCTAAGAGATTATGAAGTTTAGCCAGTGTATTCTCTACACATATAAAAATTCACACAAACACACGTATACAACTCCTGATGCTATCATATCTGTGAAGAGTCTGGAATTTGATTTTTACCTACCTAAAAACTAATAAGTTAGCTTGTTACTGTTTCATGGATGCTGGCAGAATAGACTCCTTTGTCAGAGCAAAGGATTTTTTTACTCATGGCAAAGCTATTAGCATGAACATCAGTGTGTTTGCAAGGGTTCCAGATGCAGCCGAGATGCATGCCTGCACACACAATGGTTTGCATGATAGAAGAGCAATAATCTTGGGGAACCCACCATTTTTATAGCAAGTAGTAAAAAGCTTACTTTTTGTCCCAGAGGGAGATCTCACCTCATTCTTCAAAGCTGCTCACTGCAAACACAGCCCTGAGAAATGGCTTGGGTAGGGGGTCTTGCATTCTTGGCATACTCATCAAGATGTGTAGGAATGCAAGAGACCAAGAGATCTGTGGAGGAGCATCTGTCCACTTTTTGGTCCCCCATCATCTTGACTTTTGACAAATTTTCACTTGAGTATGCCATTCCTTTGGACACTCTGATTAATCTGGGACCAAATACATTCAGTTTGTCTCATAGTAAATTTATTTAAGGCTAGAGTTAATGGAATTCCAAGCAGCAGGATTAAGCCATCCTATAGACATCAACCATGTCTCCCAGGGTCCTGGACTCAGTCATTAGAAGTCCCAGGGGACACCCAGATGTTACTTTATAAGCCAGGATCTAGTCTAGGGCCAGTCTATTATCATTGTGATTGGTTCAAGGGATTTAAGACTAATCTGCTGAATGTTTATCAGCCAGATAAGTTGCTCCTTCTGATGGTATGAGTAGGAGGATGGGTCTCTTTTCTGCAGATGACATTAAGGGCATCAGATACAGCAAAAATAGTGCATGACTTGCCATGCCCACATGCATTTTTCTCTTTCATGAATTTTGAATGGGGGTAACAAATGAAGCAGCAGGTCAGATTGCCAGCTGTGGGTACTGCTTCAATTGGTGGGCCATATAATTGCTATGCCAAGGTCTGGTGCTGGAGCTAGGTGAGAAAGAACTTTAACTGACCACTCTCCTTTGCCATACTTCTCAGGGTATAAACTGTTTCCTCCTCAGGTGTCAGAGTTGTTGCCCTCCCTCTAGGTCTGTGAAATTTGGTGTGTCCCATACCAGTATCTATAACCTCACCTTTCTTTTTCAATCATCCCTTATTCTCACTCAGTATGTTCACAGGGAAGAGTAAAATGTGAGGAGAACAGGGCATTTTTACAAGTCACAGATATATTATATCTCCCATCTTGGCCTACATGGGCCATTGTAGGGGGATTCATTGAGCAGTGTACTTAACCAAGTGTTTATTATCCTCATGATCTGGGAGTATTTCAACCCAACAAGAGAATCCAGGTGGCTGAACCAGGATCAAGTTTCAATCCCCATTGAGCTGGGCTGCATCCAGCCAGGTTGGCCTGGGGCTGCTCTTCAGGGCAAGAACTATGTATATGCCCTGTGATGGGCAGGGTGGATTCTCATTTTCAAAAGTTTTTTGTGACTCTCCATTCCTTTTATCCTAATTATTACCAAGGAAGTGGTCTAGAGAAGATGAACTTTTTCTTGGGAAGGCCTTTCTGCTGAGCCTGCAGGGCATTCTACCCCATTGTCATGAAAACATCTCTTCCTCCTGCTCAGAAGAGTGTGAATGACAATCAAAGCATCATCTCCTTGGCTTGGTTCAATCTTATCTCTTGTTTTATTAGTAATATTTTAGGTGTTACCCTTAAAAGTTTGACAGGCATACCGACTTGACTTAATCATGTCTAAATATAATGATGCTGTAATGACATCCATTTTTTCCCAATATCTCCATATTAGAACAATCTGGAAACTGTCTTTTAATAAATATTTTAGGTTATATTTAATGTGATAATTGCTTTATTTGAATTTATCTCTACCTTCTTATTTCATGTTTGTATTCATTCTGTATTTTTCAGTTCTTCAATATTTCTTCTCTCCTTTTTATTGGGTTTTCTTCATTTGCTTTTCTCCTTCTACTACTTTATAAGTTACTTGTTTCTATTTATAATATTTTAGTGGTTACTCTTAAAATTTAGCAAGCATACATGACTTTATAATGCTTGAATTAATGATGCTAGCAATAATTCTACCACCAGCACATATTAATGTCCATCACATCTCTCTTATACATGTCATTTTAAGGATCCCTTTATATTCTACAGATTAGTCATTATTACTATTGTTTATACAATCAATGCTAGTTTATTTTTCCCCACATGTTTATCATACGTTTTACTTTCCAGTCATTTTGCATTTGTTCATTCAACAAATATTTATTGAACATATGTCTTGTACCAGAAACTGTTCTGGGCATCTTCAGGGTAGCATGGAGAATAATAGACATAGTTCCTGTGTGCATATGTTTCATCTTAGTGAGGGAAGTAGTAAACAAATTAACACCTAATAGTGATATGTAATCTGAATGAAACTCAGTAAGTATAGGGGCAAGATGGTGATTAGAGCAGGAGAGGTATATTATGTTAGAGTTGGTCCAGAAGGACCTGGATGGGAATGTTCAAACAGAGACCTGAATACAAAGGAAGGTGTGTACCACTGGGAAATTTAGGGTAAGAGTGTTCCAGGCAGAGGGAACTTCAAGAGCAAAAATCTCAAAGCTCATTGGTGTAAGAGAAGGAGTTACAAGATGAAGTTTGAATGGTACTCAGAGTCCAGATTCGATTGAATATATATATATTTTTTTGCTATGTTATCTCCCCTTTTATTTTATTTTATTTTATTTTTTTATTTATTTTTATTTTTATTTTTTATTATGGGTAAAAATCAAAATTCTCACAATACATACAAACATTTGCAAAATGATATATAAATATATATGCATATATGTGTATTTGCTTACAAAAATGTTATTTTTATATATATATATACATATATTTTAAGAGGTGCTTAGATTACCTCGATTGAATATTGTAGCCTGAGGTAAGGATTTTGAGATTTATTTAATATGTGAAAGGAAGCTCTTGGTCAATAATGATTAGGTTAGATTTAAAGTTCAACAGGGTTAATCTGCCTTCAGTGTGGAAATAGATTATTTTGGGGGTGTATTTAACGTGCTAAGGCATAGCATATGATCAAGCAATTCCATTCCTAGGTATGTACCCAAGAGAAATGAAAATGAAAATGAAGGAGAAATGTCCACACAAAAAGTTGTTCATGAATTTTCATAGTAGCATTATTCATAATAGCCCATAAGTGTAAATAACCCAAATTTCTATCATCTGAGGAATGGATAAATAAAATATGATATACAGATACAATGGAATATTTACTATTCCAGCAATGAAAACATTTGAAGTACTGATTCATGCTATAACACGGATGAACCTTGAAAACATTATACAAAGGAAAGAAGATAGTCATAAAACATCACATATTTTATGCTTGCATTTATATGAAATGTCCAGAATAGGCAAATCTATATAGAGAAAGTAGATTAGTTATTGCCTAGGGCTGGGGGGATGAAAGGGTTGGGAAGTGGTGGCTAAGGGGAGTGGTTTATTTTTTAGGGTAATAATGTTCTAAAATTGTGGTACTAGATGTACAACTCTGGGATTATACTAAAAACTAAATGGGTGAATTGTGTGAAATTTAAATGATATCTCAATAAAGCTGGCTAAAAATAAAAGAATCTGAGGCAGTATTTCAAGGAGATGATGGTAGTTTTCTCTAGAGTGATAGCAATGGAATTGATGAGTAATGTGTCAAATATGAAGGTAGAGCCTATGGGATTTGCCACAAGATTAGATATGGGAAGTGAAAGAAAAGAGTTGCCAGAAAGGAGTACATGGCAAAGGTGTTTTGGGCAACCTTTGTCAAATGCCACTTAGGAGTTGTGTAAGATAATGATTGAGGACTGATGATTGGATTTGGCCATAGCCATGACAAGGTATCCTTACAGTGGTAGGGACTTATGCTTATTGGGTATAGGAGCAAATGGGAAGATAGGAATGTATAGACTGTAATTGTACATAGTTCTTCCCAGAACTTTTGCAGTAAAGGTGAGCAGAGAGATGGAAGGGTAGCATAGACATAGAGGGATGTAGGGTCAATGTAGCTTACATTGAGATTATTATGAATATAGTATGCCTGTATCTTGATAGCAATGACTTATTAGAGAGGAAAAACTGATGCAGAGGAGACACATGCGTCACTGAAATTCTTTAATATGTGACAGCAGAGGGTATAGCCCTCCTTTCAAGGACAGTTCATTCATTGTTACAGTTGGGCTTTCAGATTTAGGGTTAGTGGTAATAGAAACAGGCAAGTTGCTACATTCAACATACAAGTATGCAAAATTCTTTTCTGATTGTTTATATCTTCTCTGATAAATATAGAAGCCTAGTGATCAGCTGAGAATGAGAAGTGTGGTGATGGCAGTAAGAGGAAAGCAAAACAGATTGATTTGAGTTGGATGTGTTGCAGGATTGCTGAGGGTCCACTTGTAGTGGGGAGATATAGATTTAAAATAGGAACAGGTAACATTTTGTAGGGAGCTTTACAGCCGTGTACAGATGCTTGGATACAGAGTGGCATAGGGGAAAGTTGGACTTACCCTTATTGGAGTTTTAAAACTTAAATATATTGGAATGAGAGAGGCTAGTACATATAAGAGATGTGAAATCCTGTACTCTAATAAGTTAGATTCATAATAACCAGAAATATTTTTTGATATGTTGGGGGAATGATTAGTGCTAAGAAGAAAAGTGAAATGGGGTAAGGAGATAGGGTGTGACTAAGGGTTGTGAGCTATTTATATAGGTTGATAGGAGAGAGCTCCTTAATGTTACATTTGCACGGGAAGGAAGAGCTGTAGGAATTCAGAGCAGAGAGCCATGAACATATCACTGGTCAGAGAAAGAGCCAGCGCACATGCCCTGAGGCAAGATAGCAATTGGCATATTTAAGGAACAGCAAGCAGACCCACGTGGCTGGAGTGCAGTACAGTTGGTAGGACAGAAGACCAGAAAGGTATTAAGTAGAAGCTCTCTCTAATGCGATTGTGACTATAATTTCTTAATTAGTCAAAGTTGATTAAGTCAGAGAATTATATAATATGTATATAAACATTTTATTTTAGTTTTACCTTTAAAAATGAGGTGTAATTTACATAGAGTGAACTGCACAGATCTTAATTGTAAAACCCCGTGTAGCTCACACACCATCAGAAACTACATCTCTTACATAAATTCTTTTTGATATTCAACTTGTCCCCTGACCTCTTGAACAGACACACTGAACAAGTATTGCTTCTGGAAAGATGGGTGAAGAGACTGAAAAAATCTTGGAGTTTTTTCTCATTCTTTTGATGACGTACGTGATGATAAAAATATTACTACTCTTACTGTTATACTAATAGCTAATGTATTTTGAGCCCTCCTATGTGCCACAAACAGTTATAAAAGAATTATGTGTATTAATTCTTTTAATACTTCTAGTCTTATGATGAGGTAGCTACCACTATTCATATTTTATGGATTGGGAAACAGGGGTATGGAACATTTAAATAAGTTGAATAAAGTTATACAATTAGTGAGTGTTTGGAATTCAGGCTTAAATCACTGTATTGTAACTCTATAATATATGTATTTACAGCCTATGCTAAACCCCTTCCTGATAGTCATATTTTGTTATGAATATTCAATCTTCCTTAGTTTAAATGCAGTTGAGGACATATTTTTGCCTCTATTCTACCATCTTATTACATAAGATATTCATTTAATATTGTCTTTACTTCTTTGTCTCTTAGTGCATCTCTTAAAGAGTGAGGTATGGTTTTTACAGCTGACTGTTTGGTTTAGGCTGTGTAGCCATTTGGCAGTTTTATGTAGTTATGAATTCCAAAAATATAAATTGGATTATGCTTGTAAACTGGTCTGCTAATCTGGGCATGATTAAGTTATGATTACGGTATTAACTGGGCCACGTCAGTGGGGCGTTGAGCTCCACCCCTTTGTGGGTGGGAAAATCAAATATAAAAGGCATGACAAAGGACAGGGAGCAGTTTTTATTTATTTATTTATTTATTTATCGTGGGTAAAAATAAAATTTTTCACAATACAAACCAATATTTGTAAAATGATATATAGATATATATGCAAATATGTGCATTTGCTTACATAAATGTTATTTTTTTCATATATATTTTAAAAGATGCTTAGATTACATAAATGTTAAACAAAAATTACAGGGATTCCCATGATCTCCACCTGCTATACCTCCCATAACATCTCACGTAAACATCTTTCATTAGTGTGGCACATCACCTGCAATGGATATACACATCTTGGGGCTTTGCCACTAAGCAGAGCAGTTTTGATGTTGGAGTTCTGGTGAGAAGAAGAGAAGGCCCCAGGATAGAGATCAGCCATTTGCCTGAAAGTTTACAGCTGGCCTTGTGGAGAGATGCAAAGCCTAGAGAGCCTCATAGTCTACAGCTGACCTTGTGGAGGAAACAGAGGAGCTAAGCCTGGAGAGGAATGCAGCCCCGGGAAGAGAGGAACCCAAGAAGCCTGAACCCTGGCAAACAGTCGGCAGCTGTCTTGCTCCAACACGTGGCAATGGAATTTGGTGAGGGAAGAAACTTATGCTTTATGGCCTGGTAACTGTGGACTTCTACCCCAAATAAATACCCTTTATAAAGACTAACCAGTTTCTGGTATTTTGCATCAGCACCCCTTTGGCTGACTAATACAGGCTGTAAATGGATACCCTGGTGTTTTTAATTCTTGATCTGCATTCATACAAAGACAATTCTTCCTATCAGTCATGCCTGGTGCTAATTCAGGGTACTTTTTCAGTGCTTACTCACTAGATTTAGTCCATAAACGAAACTCTACAAAATTGTCTGCTCACCAGCTCACAGAAACTCCTGCACAGCTATTTAAAACATTTTAATTGTGTTCGGTGCCTGAAACTTCTGGGAGCACGACCAGCAGCCTTACTAGGTTCCAGGATCCTTTGGCAGCCTCACGTACAGTCTCATAAAATAAAGTGAATAAATTTGAACCTATTATGCAATTTTCTACAAAAGGAAATATATGAATACAGATAAAAATATGTCTAATAGTAACTAAAATACATTCCTTGGATAAATTCATGATTTTGTAATGATAACCTCCTAAGTGGAAAAAACAAAAAACAAAACTTTTGTCTTCTTATTTTAAAAACATGGCTACTAAAGCCCCAAACTTTATCTGGATTTTATTTAATATATTTATGCTTGAAATCTGCCTTTTATTAAGGTAGGAAAAATACTATAATATCTCATAGAATATCACCCTGGCTGATACTATTGTCTAGAGGGAGAAAAAAAAAGGAAAGGCAATCCGACTAACAAGATGGAAGACATTACTTAATAGTTTTCTATCTCTTGAAGTTCTCCCATCTAGAGAAATATTTTTAAAAGAGGGAAATATCCATCCTCAAAAGATCTTTGAAACAATTAGAAAGGGGGTTGTAATTTTGTAGTTTCAGGTAGAAGAGCCTGTAGTTTATACAAGTTGGTCGTGCTCCACATGGGCTTGGTACACCAAGGACATGGCAAAACTTGGATTTCCTGACTGCTTGAGAAACACAGTGCAAATAAATGGGGGCTTCCTGGAATAAAAACATAATACAGGGGAAGTGGAGGCCATGGAACTCTTGAGCTGAGAAGGAAAAAAGGCAGCAGTCAGGACCCCAACCTTGGCTGGCCCCTCCCACGGCATCTCTACATCTCTTCTTCCCCACTTGGGCTCCCTGCTCTTATATCTTCAGGTAGAGGGAAGGTCTGGCGACTGAAGCAGGCAAAGGAGAAAGCCCAGATGGAGCTGGAGCAGTACCGCAGGGAGCGAGAGCAGGAATTCCAGAGCAAGCAGCAGGCGGCCATGGGCTCCCAGGGGAACCTGTCTGCGGAGGTGGAGCAGGCAACAAGACGCCAGGTGCAGGGCATGCAGAGCTTCCAGCAGAGAAACTGTGAGCGTGTCCTGGCCCAGCTTCTTGGCATGGTCTGCAACGTCAGGCCCCAGGTCCATCCCAACTACTGGATCACTGCCTAGGCCCCACCCCAGGACCTGACTCCCCCTGCCAGTCCCCTTCATCAAAAAAATTCCCCAAACCAATCCCCACCCCTCCTTAGTCCTTCTCTCCTTTCCATTCCCTGGAAATATTAGGAGGCAGGATACAATAATTCTCCTGTAAAACTTTTAAATATCCTGCTCAAACGTGAATTTCCTTGTTATTCTTTAACCCTCAATGGATCCTTGTAAACTCCCAAATCACCCTTATTCAACCCCGACATGACATTTGTAGCATGGAGGACAGATATGGGAAACACTCAGACTTGGCAGGCTGGGGTTCCTCTCCAACCCTGCCACTCTCTGGCTACATAACCTGGGATAAGATCCTTAACCTCATAGCTTCAGTGTCCCCCTCCGTGAAACTGGAATAATGTTAATACCTACCTTGGGGGTTGCTGTAGTGATTAAGTATCATTCTATAAAGAGCCTAGGATGGTTCCTGGCATGTAGTAGCTGTGATTTGATAAATGGCACCCCTGTCCACCTGCCAAAACCTAAATATAGCTCTTATTCCTCACTTGTCAATGGATGGCTCTCTAATTGCATTAATTCATTCTGTGGCCCTAGTAATTCTCTGAAGAATTGGTTCATTCTGCCTCTCTTTTCCCAGGGACCTAATGATCCCGTAAAAGATACCCCTGTACTGCTGTTCCAGGAAGATACTGCATCTTGTGGCCTCTTTTTGTCTCTAAACGTGTATTGCTCTATATTAGATTTCCCCTTTTTCCTGTTTCCCCGAAGACCCCATCAGATGCTCACTACTTCGATATCTAAGGTGATGCTCTGTCCCCTCATGTATGGCCTTCCTGTCTACATCCTCCACACCTTACTTTTGCTTTAGATTCTGCTATTTGTGACAATAAAAAATATCAATAAAATAACTTATGGGCAAACCAATTGGTGAATGGAAAAACAAAACAAAACATAATATAGATGCTGGTTTTCTTAAATAAACCTGGGCCACCAACAGTGCTTGTGTTGGTTAGTGTTACTGTGTATATTGCACCATCCTTGTGCTCATGTTCTCATGAGAAGAGGAATATTGGGACACAAAATATGCAATAACTCTTTTACAAGTGTGAGAAGACTGTATCTTTGTGAATGATAAAACAGCCTCTTTTCAAGGTAGAGGTGAGGTAAAAATATATAAGGAAAGATGGTTTCATAAATAAAGAATTTAACATCAACTTCGTTTTGTCACGTAAGATCGTAACTCAGATTTCTCTCATTACTAATGTCTTGATATATAGATCCAACAGTGCCTTAAGTGGCAATAGGATGTGATTTTGACTTTCTATCATAACTACAGTTTAAATTAAATTCTCAGTAACCTCAACTGTTAGGCTCTAATTAGAAAATGATTTATCTTAGACATTTTACATTTTAATGTTAAGTCATGTATTAGGGTTCTCCAGAGAAAGAGAACCTACAGGAATCATTATTTCTCCTTTTAAGGCCTTCAACTGATTGGCTGTTATTGTCTCATTGTTGAAGGCAATCCTTTTAAGTTGACTGTAAATGTAATCAGCCACAGATGAAATAAACTGATTGATAATTTAAATCCATGAAATTTTCTTACAGTAACAGGCCTGTGTTTATTTGACCAAACCAACTGGATACCATAACCTGGCCAAGTTCACATGTTAACTTAACCATCACAAGTAGTTTCAGATTTTCTATAATAATAATAATCTTCATATTTTCTTTTAAAAATGCTTTCGCATTCTTTATTTTGCTTAAGCCTGACAAATAGTTTATGGGGTAGATAGGGCAGGAAATATCTTGTACATAAAGAAAATGAAGCACATTTGATGACAGAGCCAGGGATGATGCTGTCTACATCTTCAAAATTCTATTTATTATAATGTATTCCTTCTAAGTCTAGGGATGGCCATTTGATAATGATCAGTGTTATATATATTTTTCCAAGGGATTTTGTCTACCATAACCTGAAGGGACTTGTTCAAATTTAGGACCAAAGAATGATGGAAAATCTGACAGCTTGAATTATTACATAATATAAATTCAGGAAAGGACACACAAAGTAACAGAAAATATATGGAGGATATTTTCCCTGGTTATCTGGTTTGGAGACTGAGTTCCAATGTTTAGCTATAATTTTTATATACAAGTGAAGGGGAAATGAAACTAACTAGGTAATTAGTATGCCACATTTTTTTTCAAGAAAAATAACAAGTTGACGAACGAATGAACCCAAATGTAATGCATGCTTTGGATTTTGCATATTTTGGACCTCTCTTTTTTCTTCTTATTCATAATCTGAAAAAATGTAAATTTTATGTGGAAAATGAAAATATATCTTGGTTCTAATAATCATTTTGTTAGTTGTCACTTTTTGGGAATATTGAATTTGTTACTTTGGGTAGGCTTGTACTAGGCAATGACATTTGTATTGCTTTATGATGCCAACTCAGCTACCATTAATTTAAAGAGCTCTTTCCTCAGTAATTTGTACTTTGATGTTTTTATTTTGATGCAAATGTTTATGAAATATTCCAAATATCTTTATATTTAATATCTTTTCTCCCCAAATATTTCTGTAAAAGTATGTTATCTTATTCCCATCAATAAATTTATAATTAATTTAATCTTATTTTAAATGTGGCAAATGATATTAAGTTAGTTTTGGTCTGATATATTCACTGTGCCGATAGAAACTAGTTAACCAGTTATTGCTTGATATAGGGTAAATAAAACAAATAGATACATATATATATATATGGTTATATATATATAGCTAATTCTACATTTACTTTTGAATAACTTTCAATAATTGTGCACATGTCTTTGTTAATGCCCATCAGTCCTGCTTTGGTTATTTTAAGTCACATTGCCCTAATATTTTGTTCTTCCTTTGCTAAATTGAATATATGCCAGCTATCCTAGAATACACATATGTTATTGATGCTTTCTGTATAGAGTGAATAGGACTTTTAAAGCCAAAAAACTTGATTTATTTTATCTAATTGCCCTATTTGAGAGTCTTGGAAATTTTTTTCTTTTTTTATATCAAATATTAATAACATTTTCTTCACGATGTTTTACAAACATAATCATACTTAATCATCACAGCAAATCTTTAGGTTTAACATTATTATTATCATTTTAGAGATGAGAAAACTGAGGCTTAGGAAGACTTCCACCACTAGGAAGTGGAAAGACCTAGGCCTGTCTGTTTATAAGGCCAGCTTTTAGCCACTACCATATATTGTACCCTAGGAAGATTTCTACCAGTATTATTGGCTCCTCAGTAGTGCTGAACCAAGATAAATTCAGAACTGCACTATTTGACTACCTGGTGCTATACAGAATATCATGTTAGGACTCTAAAGTAAAGACCATATCATTTGAAGAAGTCAAATGGTTTGTCAAGGGCTCAGCAGAGTAGTGGCAGATCTGGGGTTAGATATTAGAATTTTAGCCAACTGGCTTGCTTAACAACTTTCATTTATGTGAGCTTTGAAGTCATGATTTGAATGCCTGAGTGCTTATTTATATTAATACATTCAATAAGTCATATATTTCGTATTATATTTATTTTATGAAAAATACACTGTACAATAAATGAAACTTTATTTTTCTTTTTTTCTTTCTTTTTTAATACAGTGGGATGCATCCTGCTTTTATCCTGGAGTTCATCTATGTGGCTTGGATTTATCTCAGTAGTGTCTGTCTTCAATTTTTGAGTTAACTAGAAATCAAGGGAAGACATGAGGAGATTTGCATACTGCAAAGTGGTTCTAGCCACTTCACTGATGTGGGTTCTTGTTGATGTCTTCTTACTCCTATACTTTAGTGAATGTAACAAATGTGATGACAAGAAGGAGAGATCACTGTTGCCTGCACTGAGGGGTAAGTGCTTTTGAAGTCTTATCAGGATATTATTCTAATAAGAGAATATTATTTTTTCTGGAAATGAGAAGGGTGTGACTTTTGTTGCAATATGAAATTTTGGAAAAAGACTTGTTTTGGCCTACTGTGTTAGAAGAACATTTTGACAGAAGTATTAATATACATTTAATTGTTGGAAGCCACTTTACTTTCCTTGGCCTCAGGTATTTTGTCTAAAGAAATAAGGAGTTAGCTAACTTCTAAGGTACCTTCCCATTCTAATAATTCCAATTTTCTGAGACTGAGAAAAGACTAAGTTAGTGAGCATTCAATTGGACAGAATTTTACATCTAGGCGCACAGAAGCAAAAAGTCTTTAGAAACCTAGCAGATGATATGGAAGTGAAAAGCTACTAGAGTGAGATGGATGAGGTCTTCACAAATTGGGACTTGCATGAAAACCCTAAAGACTTTCAATGCAATAAAAAACAAACAGTGTTTTAAACAAAACACATGTTGGTGGCCAGATACAATCTGTAGACTACCAGATTGTTGGCCCTACTTAAATACAAAAGATGATTTCAAGTCTATTATAAAGTCACTTTAACTGAATGTTTTCCTCTTTGGGGACCAGTTTTAATGACTATATAAGAATGAATTCTAAAGAAACATAATGATTTGTATAAATGGTGATATATTGAGTAATAGCAAGGAGATTCATTTCCTACAAAGTGATTCCAAATAATTTTCTCTGCTTGTGTTGACTTCTAGATTTGTAAACATAATTATAATTATATTACTGAAATATTCCTAGTAAATGAGTGCTTCCAAAGTACATAAGAGTGCTTGAAATTAGTTTTATGCTCATTGGATTAAACATTTGTTTTTCTTGAAATCTGGTCTATATTAATTGCTTAGGAAAAGTTTTCTTCGTAAATATAGCAAAAGGTAAACTTTGAATCCCAATTTGTGAAAAGGAATCTGAAATATCAAGTTGAGACTTTCATTGATTTAATGAATGTAATCTGCTTTTGATGTTATAGATTTTTTGAGGTTATTTATTAATCAAAATATGCTAATAAAAAGAATTACATTGTTACTATTAAGTTGTATTAGTTTTAGGGAAATACAGAAGAACATTTCCAAAAAAGTAATTTTTGAGCAGAGTATTTTGGACATCCTGGGTTTGCTTTAGATTGCAATAATGATCTTGCTCAATTGGAGAGATTCTGACAATATCTTCTCTATTTTATAGAATAGGTCTAACTCTCACACTGTAGTTTTTGATTAATATAAAGAATTGATAGAAAGTACTTTGGAAGTGACTATGTCTGACATATTTAGATAGTTTACATGCATGTTTATGCCTTTATACTATAATTATTCGGAGAGGAGAATTTTATGAGTCTGTCAGATTTTGATCAGTGAACATAACGATTGATTTGCTGATCTTTGGTTAAAATCTCAGAATAAATCAGTCTTTTCTGCTTCTTTGTTAGAATGGGAGGCGGCTGTGGCTCAATCAGTGGGGCTCCCGTTTACCATATGGGAGGCCCCGGGTTCGGTTCCTGGGGCCTCCTGGTGAGGGCGGGCCTGCCCGCACGGCGTGGTTGGCTGGCCCAGCGAGCACAAGCAGCAGGGGGGGGATGAATGAATAAATAAATAAAATCTTTAAAAAAAAAAAAAAAAAAAAAAAGAATCAGTGGATCTGCTGTTTGGATGAAAGTGAAATGTTTTGATGGATAACATCAGTTTGGAATGATCATTTTGTCATTTATTGACATCTAGATTGGTCACAAAAAGTGTTATAACCTGACTCAGCAAACTATGTCAGTGTTTCTACAAGAACCAATAAAACACAGTTTTGTCGATTTAAGCCCTTAATGCTCAGTCTTAAATCTCAAAATATGAGATTAAATGATGCAAGAAGACAAAATAGTAATTTTTCCTTGGATATAAATTGTAACTCTAAACTATATACTATTTTGACACTTCTGGACCTATGTGTTTCCTTTATTTAAAAAAGTACAATAGGTGTGTTTTCAAAGATCACTTACAGTTTTAAATTGTAAACAGTTTCCGAGTACCCAATATTAGCATACACTATGAAGTAATTTTTGAGATACTTTCATTCATTTACTCATTTATTCAACAATTATCTAAGTTCCTACTATGTGCTAAGTCTTGGGGATATAAGGAAAATGAGGTCCCTGCTGTCATGGCGCTTATAATCAGCAATAAAGTAAACATTTTTTCCTCTCTCAATATGTATATGTGTATTCAACTACAAAAGGAATTTAAAAATTATAATAAAGCACGATGGGTATTATGATAACTAATAGGGCTACTCTGAGTAGAGGATACTTAATCTAGATTTAGGGGTAAGTAAAAACTTAACAGATAACAGATGTTGTGACATTTAAACTATTGCTAAAATATAAATGTATAAAGTAGCTAGTTAAGAAGAAAATACTAAAATTTTGGTAGAGAGCCCCAAACACCCACTTATTTCTGAAGGAGAAAAATACAGAGTAAGGTTGTGGTTTATCAGATAGCAGATCTTACAAAACCAGAATAATTAAGACTATGTAATATTGGCACAGATCAACAAGTTGCCCAGTGGAATAGAAGAGAGACCCTAGCAGTAGACCCACACATGTTTGGAACATTTGGTATATGACAGAGAAGGCACTGAAGCTCAGTAAGGAAAAGAGGAGCATTTTAGTAAATGGAACTGAAAATGAAGTGGCACTCCATGAGGTAAAAGATGAAATTGGATGCCTGGTTCACATAAAAAACCATTGTAAACTTTGGATATATTAGGGACTTAAATGATGAGAAGAAAACTTTAAAACTTTTAGCAGAAAAGAAATATATATACATATATGTGTGTGTATATATATGAATTTCGATAAGGAACAATTTCTTAAAACACAAAAGACATTGATTATAAATGAAAATATTGATAGATTTGGATATATTAAAACTGAGAAGTTTGATTCATTCAAATTCACCTTAAAGAAAGTAAAAAGACAAGTTACAATCTATGTTATAAGAACACACACCTGACAGAATAGTATCAAGTATATATAAAGAGCTACTATTATTAATAAAAAAAGCCCAAATAAACCAATAGAAAAAGATGGGCAGCAGATGTAAAGAGACACTACAAGAAAGGAAATACATATAGCAAATAATCTTATGAAGATATATTTAATGTCAATTGTGATCAAGGAAATGCAAATCAAGGCCACAATGACATGTCATTTGTATCTTTCAACTATCAAAAAAAAAAAAAAAAAAAAAGACTAGTAATATCAATTGTTAGAAATAAGGTCTTTCCATATTTTTGTAATAACCTTGGATAGCACTTTGGCATTATCCCTGAAATATGAACATTCATCTGATCCTGAACAACTAGGCATATACCCCAGAAAATTTCTTCCTCATGTACAAGTATTTTCATAGCATTACAGTTTATAGAAATGAAACCTGGAAATAACCCACAGGCCCATTAATGGAAAACTTGATGAATGAACTGTGGTATATCAAGGGAATATTATATACCAATTAAAATGAATAAACTACAGTGATGTGTACCAATATGAATGAAATTTTACAGTAAAGAGTGACTGTAAAAGCTATGTCTCAAATAACATATAATGCATGATACTGTTTGAAAAGTTAAGAACAACTAAAATAAAAATATACATTTTAAGAATATATAGAGGTGCAATAAGACTTTTAAAAATGCAAGTGAGACTAATTATGAACATAGGATTTAGGGTGTTGGTTGTCATGTATGAAGAGAGACATGAGGATAGAATGGATGAATATTTCAATTGAATGTGGGCCATTACCAGGGTCTTAGATTTTTTTCATATCTGAATTTTAAAAGTTTATTGCTTTATTTAAGATAACTAAATGAATGAGTAAGAGCTACTGAATGGATTTTAAAAGTGGGAAGCCACTGAATGGTTTTAAAATATGGGGGCAGACATGATCGGATCTGTGTTTTTGAAAGATCACAGTGGGTACAATATGGGGACAGACTGGGGGAGAGCCATTCTCTTCAGGGACTGGGTAGGAAGCTGTGGCAGTATTCCCTGAATTCATGTGGGAAGTGATGACTGCTTAGAGCAGATCGAGGCAATAAGATGGGAGAAGTGGGTAGAATCAAGAGGTATTTCAAAAATGGAAGTAAGAGAGTGGAATATTTGGCTCTGGTTGGTGTAGGAGATGGAAGGAGAGGAGAATGTAGGAGGAGATGACTTGAGGGTGGACATTGAGTTTATTTTGGACATGTTGATTTTGAGGCACCTTAGACAATTGAGGGAAATTGTTCAGTAGGAATTTGACTATATTAAACTCTAAATATCAAACTTGGAAAACTGTCCCTTTTATGAACATTTTTCTAAAATGGATTATATTCCTTTCTTCTTTACTAAATGAAATATATATAATATAATTGAATCCCTAGTGCTGACTCAGCTTTATCATTCTGCACATCAATTACCTATGCTACAAAAAAATGACACTTTGATGGAATTTATGGAAGCATATAGACCTGTTCCAATGAATCTTATTTCCTTACCTGTTATCCAAAGGAGTCTTTTTTCTAAACATAGATACTTTTTAGGGAAGTGTGTTAATTCTTTCTTGCCACTCTGGTACCACCTAGACCTAAAATGCACTACAAGATATTTCTAACTCCTAACTAGTATAGAATACTAAGTGACGCTCTTCCCAGTATGGGAGAGTTAGAACAGATATTTCAGAGAATAGGTATTTGAAAACGAGACTGCTGCTGCTGCAGTGCTCTAGCACACGCTGTAGGGAAGTTTGAGGTCACGTGGCAGGGCTGCCTGGGCACTGTGCCATAGTGGATCCTAGTCCACTGGCTCTCCCACTAATGGTGTCCTCAGGTAAGTTAATTAATCTTTCTGGGCCTCAGTTCTCATCTGAAAAATGAAATGAATATAAATTATGATTTTAAAATCATACTAGTCTTTCAAATAGATGATCATATGTTTCATATGTTTTGGGAAATTTTTTTCCCTAAAATTACTGATAGTGAACTATTTTAGCATCTGGGTTTTGGTCAGTCCATAGCTAATATGTGGTTTGGGATGAGAAGTGGTGATTGAAGTGACAAAATGGGAAGGGTTCTGCTCAGAAACTCCAGACATGCCTAACCAGGGATAGGAGGGATATAACGTTATAATATTCAAGAAGGAAAGGAGCATACTTTTCTTTACGTGATCCTAAATCTTTGTTATATTACATGTACATAGGAAATGAAATGAAATTGACTTTCAAAAAAAGGGAAAATATGTAAGAAAGAATGCTGCTTATTTGGAAACAAACTTAAGTACAGTAACTGACAATGATTACAGCAACGATAATGGTAATAATATTATAAGTTACCAAGAATTCTAACTAATTTACAAATGTTAATTCAATTCATACACTCAGAAAATCTGTGAAATAACTTATTATTATTTTCATTTTAAATATGGGGAAGACGAGGCACAATGAGGTTAAGGGGCTGTGTCAGAGTTTGAACAGCCCATAATATATGATTACTTATTTACTTTAAGTTCAATAAAGTCCTCTGTTGTCAATGAATGCCAGTTTGCATTGGTGTTCAGGTGCCATGCATTCATTCAGATTCCACTGAGAAGGTAAATATTCTGCACACTAGAAATGAGTGTTTTTGTCTTTACTCTCAGATATACCCTAGGCCCTACCAGATCTCCCTTGCTAGTAGGGCATGTAATGCCAGCTAGAAAATCTTTTAACAGGAATCTTTTTGGTTTCAGATAATTTATAATACATTGATCACCTCATCTTAAGGTTATATGAAGTTGCTCTTATCTACTTATATCCCTGAGAACTCCCCAGTGCTACTCTGAATTGGGGAAATTGAGAAAATGGATGACTGATAATCGGAGTTCTATGCCTTAATATTTCCCTTGATCATGGCAGGAAGACTAACCTAGATCCTTCTCATAAATCCAGGAAGATTTGCAGCCTTCCTTTCTTGAACTTTCGACAATGGAGTCGTGTGCCAGTCCTTTCTTTTGTTCCTTTCTAAATTATGTCCTACTTGTAACACTGAAACATAGATTGCACTTGTTTAAACAGAAATATTTGATATTGTTTGGATAATCTTTGGCACTTCAGGGACAAATGCTTTTGGGTAGGTGTGAGGAGAAAACTGAAGACTGATGAATTAAAGTGTTAAACCTAACATCAGATTTTCCTTGATTTTAAAAATATATGGCTTCACGTTTTGGGGCCAGAGAGGAGAGTATGATTGATTAAAATACGTTGTCAGTATTGGAATTGCCTGAAAAAATTATGATGACTGCTGGAACTTTTATAATATTTATAGTCCTACAAAAAGTGAGGTATATAGACCCAGTCTAACTTGGATTAAGGGCACATATTTCCCAGGTAATTTTCAATCAGGTTATAATTAGTTTTCAAAAATTAATAGGCATTATAAAATTTTGACCTCTGATATTTGTTTTGACCTTTCATACTTTCATCCGCAATTCACCCTGATCTCACCCACACAACATATCAGTTAGTAATTAAAATAATAAATTGTAATATTGAACAATTTTTAGGTTTATTCTTCTAGATGTTTTCCATGTATTGTTTTGAATAATTCTCAAAGCAGCATAAAGGGTAAGTACTATTATTATTCCCACTTTACAAATGATAAAACTGAGACATAGAAAAATTAAAGTCCCAAGAGCACACAACTAGTAAGGGGAACAAAAGTACTTTCAGTTTCGTTTGCCAGACTTTTGGGTCCACACACCCACAGCAGCCATGCTCTGTCCCTGAGTCAGGCATGACTAAACTCCTTTTAGACAAAATAATCATAACATTTATATGTTATTTATAAAATAGTTACACAAACCAGGATATTTCTAGAGGACATAGAAGGAGGGTAAAAGTGTTTTACTTTGTGTGAAAGAGTTATTTAAAATCAATTAGGAGAAATAGGGAAAAAAGAAAAAATATATAATTTCGACTTCATTAAAAGTAAACATTTCTGCTCTTTGAACGACACCATTAAGAAAAACAAGTAAAAATCAAGAGCCCCAGACAGCTAACCATTTATAAAATGGGCAAATAGATTTTGGACAGATACTTCATGAAAGAAGTACCCCTGGTAGGTTCACCTACTTTGTTTCAAACTTTAGTAATTTTTCATTTATTGAATCTCTGCAGTATACCAGTTGATGTGGGCTGCAATTTTCCTAGCATTTTCCTTTGGGGCCAAGCCTCTGAAGTGTTAGAAAGAATAGCTAAAAAATTGTGAAACATAGTTAAGCACTTTTTCTGAAAGACTAAGAATAGTCGATAATATTCTTTCATCCATTCACTCAGTAAAAGTACTGGCTTAAGTACTGTGAAAAGGACAGTTTAAGCAAATAGAACATCTGCCTTCAAAAATCCCAGGATAGTGAAGACATGACATGTACATAAATTCATTACAAAATAGAAAATGGTGGTTGCTCTAAGAGAGATACAAACATTTGAATGCCTGATTTGTGTTAGAACAGGGAATAGAAAAATGAAGAAGACTTGTTTTTGCTTACTTGTTTAGCAGGGGAGAAAGGAATTGAGAATTATATAAATGTAATATCACAATATCAATGCCATACTATCAGGAAGAAAAATAATATAGGAAATAAGGACAAAAATCAATTGGGACAATATCTGTCCTTTGAAGGGAAGATCTAATTTTCAATTCCATAAATAATAGATCTCATTGAGGAGGGTGTAGGGAGTGATTATTTACCAAATATTCCACAAGTAAAATGGGAATGGACAAATGTTATCTCTATCCATTGGAACTCTTTGTCACTTAAAGGGCTATGTTGTAGCAGAGACAACTAAGATTAAAAACAGTTGGTTTTATTCACTTCCATTCTCAGTACCTACAACAATGCTTGGCTCATAGTAGATGTCCAAAGGATTGAAGAATTGTTAAAGGAATGAAGAATGAATGTATGATAAGTCTGGGAATTTCTGAGTGCTCTCATGATCACAGGTTGCCTTGATGACTGAGAAATTCAGAATAGCTGAATTATCATAATTAAAGAAGGCTTTAAAATAATATTGTTTGGTCTACATATAAAACTAAAATAAAAATATTTTATTCTTTTCTGGCCCTATAATCAGACTTAAAGTCCAAACTGCAAAATTTATGGCAAGGGAACTTTCTTCTTTTTTTTAGGACAAATATCTCTCTTGTGTTGCATTAGAATCTGTCTTGTGTTGCATTGTATATACTGCCTCTGTGATGCAGAGGCTTAGATAAGATCACAGCATATTGGCAGTGTAGTAGTGCTGTCAGTGAAGAGAGCTTTAAATGAAACAGGCATATCATCTGGGATATGTGAAATGAATCAATACATAGAGGATGCAGGAGGAGCATTTATAAAAGATTAGGGAACTTTAAACATGATGTATTTAGGTGGAATATTAGATTCATCTGTAAAAAGGAGCTATCGAAAAAGAAAAGATGGAAAACAAAAATGAGAAAGTGATATTGGATAGATTTTAAAGTGAGAAAAATCCAATCAAAAAGCAAGATTACAAAGCGTAAGGGGACGCCATTGTAGAACAGGACTCATGGTTAGTATGTGAGTTTTCATGTAAATATCTTTTTGGATATTTACTTGAAATATGGTTTCATGTAGATGGTTAAGGGATGTTTTTTTAATCAACTATATTGAGGTATAATTTACATAAACACAGCGCTCCGTTTTAAATGTACAGTTTGATGAACTGTAGCGTGTGGACCCTGATGGATCAACTCCATAATGATGATGCTCCCCAAAAGTTTCCTCTTGGCATTGGCAGTAAATTCTTCCAGCCAAGCACCAGACAACCACTTTTTTGGCTTCTGTGCCTGTAGCTTAGTTTTACCTATTGTAGAATTTCATACAGGTGGAACTATATACTATGAACTTTTGTGTATCTGACTACTTTTGCTCCGCATAGTATATTTGAGATTGATGCATATTATTGAGTGGATAGTAGTTTTATCCCTGAGAAGTATTCCATTGTTGGATGTACCACAGTTTGTCCATTCATCTCTTGATGGACATTAGGGTTATTTCCATCATGTGGCTGTTATGACTAAAGCTTCTACATTGGTATATACGTATTTGTGTAGATTCATGTTTTAATATCTCTTTGGTAAATGTGCTGAATGTGCTTAATTTTATAAGAAACTGCCAAACTGTTTTGTCAAGTTGTTATAAAATTCTCTATTCCCATCAGTAACATACTGATGTGTGTTTTCTGATGCAAATATCTCCAGTGACTGTTAACTTGGTACAATGAGTAGGGATATTAGAGGTAGAGGCATTTAGTGGCAGAAACAGTGGTGCTATGATTTGAAGATCTGGATTTTATCATGGCTCTGCCTTAACTAGAAGTCTGATCCAGATATAAACTAATTTTCTCCATCCTTTGCAGGTTAAATAGATCTTCTAAAAGAATGCTTTAGGAATTATAAAAGTCTCTACACAAAGGAACTAGTGCATTAACCTCTTGTTTACCTGAAGTTAATAGCTCTAAAAATAAAGTTTATTCTCTTAAGAAGACACACTTTTAAGTGTTGTTTTTATTAACTTTAATACATGATTTTGTCTTTGGAAGTTTAATTCTCCTTCTGGGTTTCAATAGTACATGATTTCATTTTTTAAAACTCAACATAGAAAAAGATTAAAACATCTATAAACTAACCACCTATACATTAAAATAATTAAAGTTTTGGTTTATTTCTTTATATTTCTAATAGGAATTATACTTTACTTCATATTTATATCCAGCTTTAATTCTCTGAATTTATATTTTGGAAATTTCCCCATATCATTAAATATTCATTAAAAGAAAACTTTACTGGCTGTGTATTATTCCATCTAATATATCATAATATGTTTAAAAATGTTCCTATTGGCAGGTATTTCTCTTGTTTTTAAAGCAGAAGATGCAAAATTGCAATTTTCTTTATTGACTCATAGCAGTCCTTGTTATTTTGGCACCATGTAGTATGGTTCTACTGTATTTTTCTCTCCTTCATTAAGTAATTTATTAGTTGTAATTTATTTCATTATTAGTGTACCTATTTTAGACATGCCCACTCCTGCTTATTATTGATCCTGTCTCCAGGAAATTGGTACTCTTGTTGACTTAGAAGTTTGATGTGCCTTATTATCATTAGCTTCACCATCAAGAGAACTAATGCTAATGCCAAGTACTGCACTAAGAGCTAGCATTTATTCTTCAAACATCTCCATGGAGGAGTTAAGAGAAAATTATCTTGACAAAATTTTCTGTACTCAGTCTCCAAATTCCCTCCACTTCTTCTTGATTAACCCCCTCTAGTAATGTTCTCTCTGTCATCACCTTACCAAAAATGACTTTATGAAGGCCACTAATGTCCTCCATGTGGCTAAATAGAAAAGGTCAGTTCTCAACATTTATCTCACTTGATTGTCAACTGCATCTGAAACAATTAATCATTCTTATTTTCTTATAATGCTTTTGTTACTTGGCTTGGAAGCCATCACATTCTCCTGGATTTCCACTGCACTGATTGCTCTTCAATTTGATTTTTGGTTCCCTCTTTTCTCTTTGTCTTGTTTTTTTTAAAGTATATTTTTTATTACAGAAGTTGTGAACTTATAAAACAATCATGCACATGTGTGGAATTCCCATTCAACACCCCTTCACCAACACACCACACCATTGTGGAACATTTGTTAGATTATGAGATGATATCATCAGATTATTACCAATAACTATGGTCCATAGTATATACTTGGCATATTTTTTCCATAGCCCCCTATTATTAACACAGTACATCTTTGGCATTGATGCAAGAATACTACAGTATTGCTGCTAACTATTGTCCATAGATTGCATTAATTTTATTTTCACCATGCTTCTCCACATTCCCACCACCCTGCAATAGTGATGTACATCCAATTCTATTAAAGTTCACAAAAGGGCATTCTTGCATTTGTACTTTTAACCACAATTCTTATACACCTCTGGGTTGATTGTATTATTCAGTTCCTAGATTATTCTCTAGCTTTCTTTCAATTGACGTTTATATCCCTAGACTACCCTTTTCAGCCACAATCGCATTTATCGACCAGCTGCATTAGTTCTACTCACTATAACGTGTCACCATCAAGTCTATCCATTTCCACTCTTTTACTGTCAAGTTAATTAAAACTTCTACATATATTAAGCATCAGTACCCCTTCTCAGACCTCCTCTTATATCCTAATTAACTTATATGCTAGGTTTTAACTCCATGCATTTATTCTTTGTATTTAGTTCATATTTGTGAGACCATGTAATATTTGTCCTTTGGTGTCTGGCTTAGTTCACTTAGTATAATGTCTTCAAGTTTCATCCATGTTATCTTATCGTATGGGTCCCAATTTCATTTCTTCTTACTGCAGCATAGTATTCCATCTTATGTATACACCTCATTTTGTTTATTGATTCATTTGTTGATGGACACTGGTTGTTTCTATCTTTTGGCAATTGTGAATAATACCACTATGATCATTGGTATGCAAATGTTTGTTGCCCTCACAGGGGAACAAATATATCCAGTTCTTCTGGATATATTCCTACTAGAGGAATTGCTGGATCATATGGCAGTTCTATATTTAGCTTCCTGAGGAACCACCAAACTGTCTTCCACAGAGGCTGTACCATTTTACAATCCCACCAACAGTGAAGGAGTGTTCTTATTTCTCCACATCCCCTCCAGCACTTATTGTTTCTGTTTTTTTAATAATGGACATTCTGTGCAGTGTAAGATGATATCTCATTGTCATTTTGATTTGCATTTCCCTAATAACTAGTGATATTGAACATTTTTCATGTATTTTTTTTACCATTTGTATTTCCTTTTTGGAGAAATGGCTATTTAAGTCTTTTGCCCATTTTTTAATTGGATTGCTTGCTCTTTTATTGTTGAGTTGTATGATCTCTTTAAATAGAATGGAAATCAAACCCTTATTGGATATGTGGTTTCCAAATATTTTCCCCAATTGAGTGGGCTGCATTTTCACCTTCTTGACAAAGTCCTTTGAATCACAAAAGTTTGAGGAGGCCCCATTTATCCATGTATTCTCCTGTTGCTGGTGCTTTTGGTGTAAAGTTTAAGAATGCACCATCTACCACCAGGTCTTGAAGATGTTTTCCTGCATTTTCTTCTAGGAACTTTATGGTTCTTGCTTTTATATTTAGGTCTTTAATCCATTTTGTGTTAATTTTTGTATAAGGTGTGAGATAGGGGTCCTCTTTCTTTTTTTTGGCTATGGATATCCACCTTTTCCAGCACCATTTCTTTAATAGACTATTCTGCCCAAACTGGGTGGGTTTGACAGGCTTGTAAAAAATCACTTGACCATAGGTGTGAGGATCTGTTTCTGAACCATCAGTTTGGTTCCATTTGTCTATGTGTCCAGCTTTATGCCAATACCATGCTGTTTTTAACCACTGTAGCTAGGTAATATGATTGAAAGTCCAGAAGTGAGAGTCCTCCAACTTTGCTTTTCCTTTTTAAGATGTTTCTGGCTATTTGGGGCCCCTTGCCATTCCAAACAAATTTCATAATTGTGTTTTACATTTGTTTAAAAATGCTGGTGGAATTTTTATCAGGATTACATTGAATCTGTATATCAATTTGGGTAGAATTGACAATGATATTGAGCCTTCCAATCCATAATAACAGAATTTTCTTCCATTTATTTAGGTCCTTTTAAAATTTCTTTTAGTAGTGCATTATAGTTTTCTGAATACAAGTGCTTTACATCCTTGGTTGAGTTTATTCCTAAATATTTTATTCTTTTAGTCGCTATTGTAAATGGAATTGTTTTCCTGACTTCCTCAGATTGCACATTACTGGTGTATAGAAACATGACTGATTTTTGAGTATTGATCATGTATCTTGCCACTCTACTGAAATCGTTTATTAGCTCTAGCAGCTTTATTTTAGATTTTTCAGGACTTTCTACATATAGGATCATATCATCTGTGGATTGTGAAAATTTTACTTCTTTCTTTCCGATTTTGATGCCTTTTTTTTTTCTTTTTCTTGCCTGATTGCTCTAACTAAAACCTCTAGCATCATATTGAACAGCAGTGGTGACAGTGGTCATCTTTGTTTTTGTTCTGGATCTCAATAGGAAAGCTTTTGTTTTTTTGCCATTGTGTACAATGTTAGCTGTGCATTTTTCGTATATGGCATTTATCATGTGGAGAAAGTTTCCTTCAATTTCTATCTTTTGTAGTATTTTTATTAAGAATGGATGCTATATTTTGTCAAATGCCTTTTCTGCATCAAATGATAGGATCATGTGATTTTTTTTCTTTATTGATTTTTTAATGTGGTATATTATGCTGATTGATTTTCTTGTGTTGAACCACCTTTGCATACCAGGGACAATACCCACTCGATCTTGATGAAAAATTCTTTTAATGTGTTGTTGGATTTGATTAGCAAGTATTTTTTTTTTTTTTTTTTTTTTTGAGGATTTTTGCATCCCTACTCATTAGGGAAAGAGGTCTGTGATTTTCTTTTTTCATAATATCTTTACCTGGCTTTAGGGTGATACTGGCTTCATAGAATGAGTTTGGTAGCATTCCTTCTTGTTCAGGTTTTGGAAGAGCTTGAGTAAGATTGGTATTAAATCTTCTTGGAATGCTTGATAGAACTCACCTGTGAAGCCATCTGGTCCTGGGCTTTTCATTTTGGGCTGTTGTTTGTTGACTGTTTCAGTCTCTTTACTTGTGATTGATTTGTTGAGGTCTTTTGTTTCTTTTAGGGTCACAGTAAGTTGTTTGTATGTTCCTAGAAATTTTTCCATTCATCTACATTGTCTAGTTTGTTGGCATACAGTTGTTCAGAGTATCCTCTTATGATGTTTTTTATTTTTGGGAGTCATAGTAATGTCCCCTTTTTCATTTTTTATTTTATTTGTTTGCATCTTTTCTCTTCTTTTCTTTGTCAGTCTAGTTAAGGGTTTGTTGATTTTGTTAGTCTTCTTGAAGAGCCAACTTTTGGTTTTGTTAATTTTTTCTTTTTTTAAATTCTTAATTTCATTTATTTCTGCTGTGATCTTTATTTCATTCAGTTTTGCCGGTGTCTGCCTCATGTAATTTGGGGTATTCTAGTTTGGTACATATACATTTATGATTTTTATTACTTCCTGGTGAATTGCCCCTTTTATTAATCTATAATGCCCTTCCTTGACTCTAATAACAGTTTTGCTTTTAAAGTCTATTGCATCTATATAAACATAGCTACTTCAGCTTTTTTTTGTTTGTTTGTTTACTACATGCATGGAATATCTTTTTCCAGCCTTTCACTTTGAATCTATTGGTATCCTTGGGTCTAAGATGAGTCTCTTGTAGACAGAATATAGATGGCTTTTATTTTCTTATCCATTCTGCTAGTCTGTGTCTTTTGATTGGGGAGTTTAATCTGTTAACATTCAATGTTATTACTGTAAAGACAGTTCTTATTTCACCCATTTTGACCTTGAGTTTTACCTGTCGTATTTTATTTTCACCACTCTTTTTACACTTTTAGTTACTTTAGTGATCTAATATTCATTTCTAGACACTCTTCCCAGGCTCTCCTCCTATCTTTTCTTTTCTGTCTGTACACTCCTTTTGGTATTCCCTACAAAGCCAGTCTCTTGGTTACAAACTCTGTCAGTATCTGTTTATCTGTGAATATTCTAAACTCACTCTCATTTTTGAAAGACAATCTTGCCAGATATAAGATTCTTTTCTGGCAGTTTTCCTCTTGTAGTATCTTGAATATGTCATACCACTGCCTTCTTGTCTCCATGGTTTCTGATGAAAAATCGACGCTTAATCTTATTCAGTATCCCTTATATGTTATGCATCACTTTTCTCTTGGTGCTCTCAGAATTCTCTCTTTGTCTTTGGCATTTGATATTGTGATTAGTATGTGTCTCGAAGTTGGTCTATTCAGATTTATTTGGATGGGAGTTCATTGTGCTTCTTGGATATGGATATCTATGTCCTTCAATAGAGTTGGGAAATTTTCTACCATTATTTCTTCAAATATTCCTTCTTCTCCTTTTCTCTTCTCTTCTTTTGGGACATCCATGACACATATGTTTGCATGTGTAGGCCAAGTCTATTTGTAGTTGCCCAGAGAGCCTGATTAAGCCTCATGCTCCTTCTTCTCCTGCCTGGGGTGGGGATGGAGCTGCAGGTGTGGGCAGCAATCTATGCCATACAGGTCCAAAATGACCGCAGCTGCCCAGGTAGACTGACATAGCATCAGCCCGCCTGTTCCCATGCCATGTGTGGGGATGGGTATTCTGGAGTGCCCAACAATCTAATCTGTGTGTGCTAAATGCACCTACAGTTGCCCTGAGAGGCTGAGTACTGTTCCTTCTGCTCTTTCGGGGGTGGTGATGGAACCATAGGCTCCCAACAGATCAGTCCATGTAGGCTGAAAGTGCTTGTCATTGCCCGGAGAAGCTGAGGAAATACCAGTCCTCTCCTATCCTTTGGGGAGTGGGGGTAGATCCACAGGTGCCCAACAGTTTAGGTCCTTTAAGCCACAAGTACATGCCTTTGCCTGGAGAGGCTGAGGAAACACTAGTCCCCTCCTACCCTGTTGGGGTGTGGGGGGTGGATCCATAGGCCCCCAACAGTTCTGTCCATGCAGGTTGAAAGTGCCTGCCATTGTCCAGAAAGACTGAGGAAACACAGCTCCCCTGCTATCCTACTTGGGGGGCAGGGATGGAGCTACAGGTGTCTGAGACCCAGTCTTTGCAGGCTGAAAGCACCTGCAGTTTCCCAGAGAGGCTGAAGAAAGAGGCCAACCCCTTCCTATCCTATGAGAGTGTGTGTGTCTGTGTGTGTGGGGGGGAGTAGCAATGGAATCGAAGGCACGCAACAAACCAATTTGTGCAGGCTGAAAGAGCCTGCAGTTACCTGGAAAGGCTGGTGCAGGCCCTCCCATCTTCTTTCCTGCCAGAGGTGGGGCTGGAGCATAGGCTAGGTCTGCAGTATGATCTGGGTGGAAAAAAGCCAGTCCCTGCCATTACTGTGATATTCAGTCAGCCCTGCTTCCCCTCATGCTAGCAGTGGTGTTACAATGGCAGCTACTGGCCTCTTTCTGACTTGGATAGGTTCAAACTTTTGCTGTTCTTAGGATTATACTTTAGCCAGCCAAATTTACTAATCAGTAGCTGAAGTTGGTACCCAACTGCCATTTCCTCCCCTGTTTTTGGGAAATGGAGCTTCTAGCCACGGAATAGCTCCCAAGGCAGCTTGTGGAGGGTGGGTTCCAGCCTCTGTGGCATGGAGTGCTCATCTCAGGAATCTTCACTGCAGATGGGCAGTCTCCTTCTTCCATTCTTTCAAGAATGTTTCAGCATGCTCTTCTGGTCTCTTGGAACCCCCAAACAAGTGCTTTAGATAGTTATCTTTTAACTGCCTCCATCTTGCCCCCCACCCCTTCAGCTCTTATTGTTAAGGTAGCCCATGTCTCAGAATTAGATTTATCTGTTCTTTATCTATACTGCCTCCCTTAGTGATTTTATTCAATCCAATCTCATTGCTTTATATTACCATCTTATAATTTTACAACTTGTACATTTATATATTCATCTCACACTTTTCTTCTAATTTAGACTTTTATGACCAAGAATTACTGGATATGTTCCTTTTGATACAAAGATATATCTCACATTTACTGTGTCTAAACCTGAACTCCTGATCTTCCACCAAAACTTCTCTATATCAGTTTTTAGCAGCACCATCACCCCAGTTGTCTAAGCCAAAAACTATACTTAACTTTTCTCTTTCTCTTACATTCCACATAAAATCTAATAGCAGATCCTTTTTATTCTTCCATCAAAATATAATAAAAATTCAACCTGATCTCACTAACTCACTGTTCTCCTTGCTTCTATCCTTACTCACCCATAATCTATTCTCAACAGAGCAGCCAGAATGATCCTTTTATTTTTATTTATTTATTTATTTACTAAACAATTTATTGAAGTATATCATTCATACACGAATATACATAAACTGTAAGTGTTCAGTAAACATCGTGATCTTACAAAACAAACATGCATAACATCATACAGGGCTCCCACACATCACCCCCCCCACAAACAACCTGCATTGTTGTAAAACATTTACCAACAAATCATGAAAGAGCATCGTCAAAGTAGTAATACTAACTATAGTCCGAATCTTCCTCCCCCATAAACATTTTTAAGAATTAATTTATTTATTTACTTTTATCCATTTTTACTTCCTCTCCTCCCCCCGTTTTTGCTGTTTCTGTGCCCATCCGCCGGGCAACTATCTGTGTCTGTTTCCTGCCCTCTCTTTTCATCCTTCTCCTCCTGTCTTCACTGGGATTTGATTCTCGGAATCTCCGATTGGGAGAGAGGCGTCCTACCACCTGCGCCACCTTAGTTCCTGGTTTTTCGGTGTGTCTTGTCTTGCCTCTCCCTTGTGTCACCCTCCTGTTACGTCATCATCTTGCTGCATGGCTTGTGGGGCCTGGCGGCGCACCCGTGCACGGGGCCCGGCATCTAACCCACACACAGGGCCTGGCGGTGCACCAATGCACAGGGCTGGCGGCTCACCCGCGGATGGGGACTGATGGCTCACCCACTCGCAAGGCCTGGTGGCGCATGCACACACGGGGCCTGGCGGTGCAGGGGCCTGGTGGCTCACGCACTTGCAGGGCCTGGTGACCCACTTGCCTTCTATATTTTTCTTTTTAAAATTTTTACCGGGAGGTCCCGGGGGTCGAACCCAGGTCCCTCCATATGGGAGATGGATGCCCAACCTCCTGAGCCACATCCATCCCCCTGCTATATCACTTAAGGTTGACCAAAGGTACCCAAATTTATAGCCTTTTCCCATACAGGATGGTCATATAATAAATCAGTCTTCGTTTATCACAAGCATTGTAAAAACCAGACCTAGGGAGATAAACTAGGTCTGGGGACACATGCATGGTTTCTAATATAGCAAATGTTTAGCCTACCCCGATTATCACAAAATCAGGACAGCGAGAATATTCGCACCAGAATGATCCTTTTAAAACCCAAGTCACATTATTCCCCTCCTCTGTTTTAGCCACTTTTCTGGCTTCTGATCACTCAGTTTAAAAGCTAAAGTTCTTACAATGGCCGACCATGTTATACACCATGTAGCCTGGTGTCAGAGCTGACTTCATACCCTGCTCTTCTCCCCCTTGTTCACTCCATTCTAGTCACATTTGCTTTTTGCTAGTTTTGAATATTCCAGGCATCCTGCCACTGCAGGGCCTTTGTATTTGCTGACTCTTCTGTCTATAATGTTTTCTCCAGTTTTCTGCATGTCTTATTTGCTTCCTCACCTCTTTCAGGCATTTGCTCAAATGCCACTAATTCTGTGTGACCTCCATGGCCCTAGAATTTGAAAATGTTAATCATTCCTCATCCTGTGCTCCCTTTCTTCCTGGCTTTATTTTTCCCCACTGAACTTTTCATTACCTGACATCGATATCTTAGGCAAACATGAAGTTTTCAAATATGTGTTTTCCAACACCTGAAAGCATCAATGATATTTTTATTTTATCATATAACTTCATAATATTAAGAAAAATGCATGCATTATCATATATGCTAATTTTTCATGTTTCATATAACTTTGTCGAATATTGCTTAACTGCTCATAACCATTTTTCAAAGTTCCATAATCATAAAAGCATAGGACGAGTGAAGACATGGCTTATCACAAATCATAAAATAATTCAGCCCAGGATGCCAAAGGTAATATTAAGAAGTCTTCATCTTTGCTTCAGTATGCTGTTACAAACACACATCTTCATCTTTTTAACTTTAAGAACAGAATAAAAATAGAATATTTTATAGTTCTATAAAGATATAAATACATTGTAAGAAAGTCATTTGCATTAGAAAAAAGCACAGAAATTTCTCATGACAAAAGGAGCTACAAATGGATTAGCAACTGTGTCATAATATGTGCATGAAATTCTATAGTAGGCTCACAGAGTGAAATTTACTAGTTTGGATCACTCAGGATTGTCAAAGTGTGGCCTCATGATAGAATTCATTAAAGAACAGTTTAGAATCAGTACCCGTTTAACTAAGAGTAAATGAAAAGAATAATGTAAAGAATGTTTGAGTGTTGCACTGGTAATGATGTTAGAAATTATCTAGCCTAGCTGTTGACAAACGTTTCAAAATTATCAATGACAGAGCATACTTTTCTAATAAAATCTTATGTAAATAAAAATTTGTAAATAGATTAAACTCCTCTATATGAAGAAGAGATTAGTGATCTGTAGCTACTTTTTAAATATATTTATAAGTAGAGATACAAGGAGAATGCATCAATTACCAAAGTTAGATGAGTAGCAGGAGGCCAACTTAAAACTACTGAGAGTCTTGAGGATCCCAATCTTATGCCCTCTTTAGAAGTTATAGTGACCATGAAATTGCCAGTACAATCTGCAACTCTGTTTTTTGTCTCATGAGTTTTTTAATGTATCTTCCTGAAAGCAATCACTATTGTTGTAATTGCTGTATCCAACATCATCAATAGTTAATGTTGTTTACCATGAATTACCCCCAAATTCATTAATACATTTTTTAATTCAATGCATTTTGGTGGGACATGTTTTAAAGTTCAATTTGTAGCAATTCACTGAAGATATTTCTGCAATACCAAGATTAAGTTAACCCAATTCTCCTCTGAACTCACAAGTGCCTTATCAAAGTCTCTCCCATTATAGTCTCCCTAGTTTTAAGTTATTTGTGTGCATTTTTTCTCTTTTGTTCTTACTGAAGTAATTTTGAGTTTAGGATTTATGATTTGTCTGTGATTTCAGGAAATCATCTGCCAAAGTATATTTTAAAGAGCAGATACAGAACCAATATTTGGTGAATGAATGAACTTTGATCTAGTTTTGATAACCTCTCCTACTTATATTTCATAGGGGCTCTTTGATGATCTGTAAATTGTCCATGCTCCTCACATGACCCTAAATGTAATGAAATTATATAGATGATCTTCTCTTGCCACTTGATATAAAATGTCTGGTAGAGTCTGTTGATGACTTCTATGAACATTGCAAGCTCTCAATAAACATGTGTTGACTGAACATTTGTAATAGGTCCACATTTCAAAGCTGAAAAGTAATTTGATGTTACCAATGATTTACAGACTTTTACTTTGACTAGTGTTCCTGAATTATCTTGACATCATGCTTTTTACTTTGAACTATCTTGCTGTCTTGATGTTCTTATCTTTCAAATCTGTTCTCCACACTGATGGCAGATAAATCTTCCTGGAACACTACTTTGATGCTCAGTGTCCTTCAATGAGTTCCAATTATGGTGGCTCAAAGTCATAATTACTTACCCTGGCACTAGAGGCTGTCATTGATCTGGCCACAGAAGAGAATTCTAGTCTTAGATGTTAATGCTTTTCTATTTAGTCTGTCAACTTAGTTAAAGCTTATATACCTTCTATTAAAAGATGAGGCAAAGTTCATGACCTTAAAACATTCTTTAGATGAAATTATTTAAATATTTTATCCTAACTGAACCTCTAGTTTATTTTAATATACATATTCACATCAATAAACATTTTTAAAGTCTATTTATAATGGAAGGTATGTTAGCTTTAACTAAATTGATAAATCATTTATCTTTAAGTTCTTTTGAACATTAAAATGCCAATGTAAAGGAATGTTTTTCTTTGAGAAAGGCCTTGAAAACAAGATCTGTACTTGAAATAAAATCTAAGAGTAGTAAGCTGGCATTCAGGGTCCTCCATAATTTGGCTTAAATATTCCTTTCCACCCATTGATTCTCCAGATAAAGAGTGTGTGGTAGATTGAAGCTGTATGTACCCCAGAAAAGCATGTTTTGGTCCATTCTTATGGGTGTGAACACAATGTAAGTAGGACCTTTTGATGAGGCTACTTCAGTTAGGGTGTGACCCTGAAAGCAATTCAGGATGGGTCTTAATCCTATTACTGGAGTCCTTTATAAAGGGAATGAATAGAGAGAGAGGGGGAGAAAGGCACAGAAGTAAGAAGCTGAAATCAACTAAACAGGAAGAGAAGGAAGAGACCACTGGACACTGCCATGTGCCTTATCATGTGTCAGAGGAACCAAGGCAGCTAGTCTTCAGGAAGAAATTGTTGACTTGATGATGGCTTGATTTGGACATTTTCCTGACCTCAGAACTGTAAGCTAATAAATTCCCAATGTTTAAGCCAAACCATTTCATGGTTTTTGCTTTAAGCAGCCTAGGAAACTAAAACAGGGTGCTACCGACTATTCTTCAAAGCATGCGTGATTCCTTTGGCTTTGCTTATGTTATCTTATATGTCTAGACTCATCTTGCTACTCAAAGTGTGATCCTTAGACCAGAAACATTGGCAATACCCAGGACCAATTTAGAAAAGTCCAGAATTGCAGGTTCGACCCAAATGTTCTAAATCAGAATCTATATATTAACAAGATCCCCAGGTGACTCATATGCATGTTAAAATTTTAGAAGTATGGTTCAAAGTGTGTTGCAATTTTTGGAATTCCACCTTTTTCCCAAATCCACATTCAAATGCCCACTATTTCTCAAAGTAGTCCCTGAATCTTGCACAGTAACATGATCTCTCAATCCTGGGAATTCATGTATTTTTCTTTATAGTGACTTCAATTCTTATCTGTGAACAGGCTTGCTCATTGAAAACACTATTTATGCCTAAATCATCCCCTAGCAAAATGGCTTTCAGGAATATTTTTCAAAATATGCTTTCCAGAATATTATAAATGAAGTACTAAATTTAGCGCAAACCAAATTTCTCAGAGCCTACATTGTATATAGGTTCCCTGAGCTATTGCTTATTTTCTGTAATTGTTTCTCAGACTCAGAAACTTTTCACCTTCTCTCTCCATAATGAAGACAGTAGTGTAGGAAGGGAAAGCTGAAGAGGCTCCCTACGTTTTCATTATGCCTGAGATCCTATAGAGTTATGCTTGGATCACCATCTCTACTTGGAAACCTGCGGTGAGTCAACCTGTATGTGAATCCTTGCTTTGCCACTTACTGTGTGACTTTTTGTAATCATCTCTGCTTTCTTAGTTTCCTCATCTATTAAATAGGGTTAAAAAATGCAATAACATACTATATAGTAATAGGATTATTATTAGTATTAAATTATGTGTAATGTCTACAAAAAATTTAGCATAGTCCTTGTACATAATGAATGCTCCGAAAAGGTTCTTATTATTACTGTTATTTTAAATCTAGATTTCTATTAGTGTAGGTTTCCAAGGAAATTTCACATGCATTTCTTAAACATAAATTATTTAATTTATATTTTCTTTGGGATATTTTTATGAAACTTTAAGCGAGTCAGCTAGTCACATTTATTTCAATAATATGCCAGATTGCATATGGGCAGAGGATCAAATCCTAATGTGTCAATTAAGGCTTCCTTGCTTTTGAATGGATCGATACCTGTAAGTGAATCAGAGGTACTTATAACTAAATGTCCAGGAATGAAATGAAATAGATTCACTATTGTTGGATGGAGTTAGGGATCTGAGATTATAGTGTCTGCCAAAATTTAGTGAACTGAATACAAATTCCTCTTCTAACTATTCTCCCTTTTTGTAATGGTTGTGAATGTTTATAAGTATCAATATGAATGTATGCTTAAAAGGACATTAAAGAACTAAGCCTTTTAATCAGTAATAGCTTTGGAAATACTAATGCAAATCGTAACTCTAGTAGAGTCTTTGTACATAACATGTGTATGAAAGTACAAATGTTTCTAGACATTCTTAAAACTCATTAAAGATATAATGAAGCTAAAAAAAATAGAGAAGAGCAATTTCAGTACCTGGGCTTAGTCAAACACTTGCAAAAATATCACATGGAAGGTAGATTATATTCTCTCTCAGATCCCAGCATATCATCTACTAATTCAACTGATAAAGGCTCAATGATCTCTGTTTGGGATAAGAAATTATGCTACATGCTGGAATATGATGGTGAGCTAGAAAGTCCAGCCAAGAAGGAAGAAAAAAAAATTAAAAATCAAAATTGCATATTGAGTTACAATTACAATAAATGCTTCGAATCCCTTAGAATTGATATATCTTCTTTGCCGTAGGTTACGTTAATTGTAATTTTCCCATGTTTGACCATATTCATAACACTTTGTAAAAAAAAGAAAATTCTTATTCTTATACTATTAATCGCAATCCTCATCCACCACCAAAATCACTATGTGATACAATCCATAGATTATTCTCTAGCATCCTTTCAAATAATATATTACATCCACAAACTACCTCTTGAGCCACAAACACATTTATAAATCAGCAGAAAAAAATAGGGAGGGTAAAAGGGAATATGGGATTTTTACTTTTGGAGCAATGAAAATGTTCTAAAATTGACTGAGGTGGTGACAGCACAACTCTGTGATGAAACTGAGTGCCACCAAGTGTACACTTTGAATGGTTGTACAAAACATGGGATTGTATAACACAATGAATCCTGTGGTGGAGGATGGACTGTGGTTAAGAGAACAAATATGAGGACATTCTCTCATGAACTATTAAAGTATATAATATTATTACAAGGTGTTAATAACCAGGTGGGCTGGGGGGAAAATATACCAAATGTAAGATATTGGCTATAGTTAGTAGTAATATTTTGACGATGCCCCTTCATAGTTTGTAACAACTGTTTTACAACAATGCAAGGTGGTGGTGGTGATATATGGGAGCACTATATGATGATATGCTTGTTTGTTTAGTAGATTCACAACTTTTACTTTAAACTTATTGTTTATGGATGTTCATGTATGGATGATTAACTTAATCAAAAAAGTTAAAAAAAAAAAGTGTCTAATCCAAAATGATATGCTAGCATGTAAATGAAAGACTTGATCTTATCAGTGCCAAAGCTTTGGGGCAAGAAGAGCTGACAGTATTTCAGAGACTGAGAGAGTTCTAATATTGCAGAAAGCACAATAGTCCAAGTTTGTTAGCAGTGAGGTCAAATCATTCCAGGCCATATTAAAGGTTTTGTTTTTAATCCTAAAAGCAGTGGGGCTTCACTGAAGTATTTCAAACAGGGAAGTCATTTGGTCAGGTACAGACTAAAAAAGATAACTCCTGTGTGAAAATAACAGATTAGAAAGCATGAAGAATGGGTAGGAGGGAAGAACCTGTTAGGAAGTTACTGCAGTAGTCCAGGAAGTCATAATGTAGCTTGGACCGGGTCAGTGGCAGTAGAGATTAGGAATAGGAAGAGTAGAGGGAATTGAGAAAAATCTGGAAGAGTAATGGATTTAGCTAAGAAATGGATGAATATTGTTTGGGGGTGAATGAAATGGAGGTGATCAAGGTAATTCCAGATTTCCTGCTTGAGCTGTTGCATGGATGATAGTGACCTTTGCATGAAAATAAATTAAGTCTTAGATATGTTGCACTTGATGTGCCTTTGAGAGATTCATGATGAGTGAATCGTAAGTGTTGAGGAGGCAGTTGGGTATATATTTCTGAAGCTTAGAATAGAACTAAGGGGATAACTGTAAAGGTTGAAAACTATCATTTTAAGGCAAGTGAAAGGAAATACTTTTGTACTCATCATTGAAATCTAAGAAGCTTGTCATCTCACCTGCCTTGAAATGTGGGTAGAAAAGACGAGGCTTCCGAAGTGGTTTGCGAGCTTTGTTTCCCAGACAGTTAAGGGACCACGAAGGAATCTTAGAGCATCTGTGTTTTTTTGGGAGGGAGCTCTGTGTAGGAGCCAGGCCCTCAACCTCCTTTTCAACTAAAGGAGTTCTGCTTTTATCAATTTTATAAATTGTAATTTCAAATGGTATATTCTTTAAAAAGGTTCATGATTTTAAAGTTTAACAGTATCTACATTCACAGAGTGAAACTCTCTAATACTTTATTAAAGAAAAACGAGGCATCTCAGTTCAAATCCCAAACATACTGGGCTGAAGCCATGAAGAACAATTATTATACTCCCCCCCACCCCCCCAATATTTCTTTAGAGACTGAATGTTTGATTGAAGGCACTATTCATTTGATCTCATACAAAATTATTTTCATCTTTATAATGTTTTTTGAAAGACCCTTTTCAGAAAGTTGCTTCAACTCAGTCTTATGTGAGTTTTGCCTTGTCATCTGAGGTCAGCAATTCATTGAACCACATTGCCATGTTTCACCTTTCAGACTTTTTACAGTTGTATGGAATGCAGACCAGTGGTCCATTCCAATTTTCCTCTCCCTGGGCTGGAAGAGCCTGAGGTAAATTTTTCTTGCTAGTTACTTTTTCTATAGTGTTACCATTAATTCACTCTGAATTTATCATACCTATTACTCTAACATCATTTGAGGATTCTGCCCTTTATCTTGGTATAAAGGACAAATAATTACCATACTCAGAATGTCCCTTTAGTATAGGAACTAATAAGTTATAATTTTGGCTTTTGGTATGTTTGCAAACTGACACACACAACTGTATCAAACAAATGCTAGGAGAAATTAACATTTTTTCTCTCATATTTTACTACAAACCACAAGAAAAATAAAACAGAAGTTATACCATGGAATAAAACTTTACCATCCATTTCCACAGATGAAAATGTTCTTGGCTCATATTAGTAAGTAAATACTGCTTAATTTATTCAAATATTAATCTGTTTTCAGAGGAAGGACTAAAATAATTTCAAAATATGGAGGCTATAAATGAATGCAGAGCATTTTCTACTGTGATAAAATACTGTGCTGTGTGACTTTACAAGTCTGTAAATAGGTTGCTGATAACTGCAAATTCTGTTGTAAGTTGTAACCATCATTATCACCAAGTTTGTATGTTGAAGTCTGTGTACCTAAGAAAAAATAATGACAGGGACAGATTAATTTCTGCTTAGCATCTGTCAGTGTTGATAGGTACCTTATTTTATAGGTGACAAACTTCACTATCTTTAGCAGGTAATACAGGGTCCGAGCCATCCTTTATTTCCTTTAACAGGTGGCAGGATGAAGCTACATCATCTATACTTGACTTATAGAGATATGTTGAATGTGCTTAAGCAAGCAGCATGTTTTATTTTTCAAAAAGACTTACAGATAATCATATAAACATAAATTTATGCAAGAAAAAATTTGAAAATGACAGTATTTTAACCTATCTAGGGGAATAAAAAGAATGTATGCATTAAAAAGTTTTGATATTTTATATACCAGGGTGCTGAGAATTTGTGTGTGCATTTGAAGAGAAAAAAACAAGACAACGAAATTTACTTATTTATTGAAATGAGAACAAATTCTATCTGGAAATAATTTAGGAGAAAGTAAGATATATTTTATAAAGTTAATCTGTCAGCATAAAAAAGAATCTTGAAGTAAGTCTATTCTATTTTTAACTCTTTTTTGAAGTTTGTCATTCATACATGAACACCCATAAACAATAAGTGTATAGTAAAAGTTGTGAACTTACAAAACAAACAGGCATATCATCATACAGGGCTCCCATACATTACCCCACCACTAACACCTTGAATTGTTGTGAAATAATTTTTGCAAACAATGAAAGAGCTCTGTCAAGACATTATTACTAACTGTAGCCAATATCTTACATTTGATGTATTTTCCCCCCAACCCATCCAGTTATATATAACAGATATATAATCCTGTTTTAGTATTATATATTTCTTTCATTGTATTTTTTTTGCCTTTTTAAATGCATGCTGGTCATTTCTATCCAAAAATTAAGATACGTGTGTGATGGTTAGACTAATGTGTCAACTTTGCCAGGTAATTGTGTCCAATTGTTTGGTCAAACAAGTGCTGGGCTAATTGTAATACAAGAACATTTATGGACATTAGTCTTCAATGAGTTCACTGCATAGAAGGGTGATTACATCTACGATCAACCAGGGAGATTGCCATCAGCAATGAGTGACATTTTATGCAATCAGATGAATGCCTTAAAAGGGGAAGTGATTTCAGCATTCAGAGAGAATTTTCCCAGCTGGTCTTTGGACAGCCAGCATCTCCCAGCAACTCATCAAGGACCTTCACTGGACTTTCATCGGAGCCCTTGGTTTGCAACCTACCTGTGGAAACTGGACTTGTGCTTCCCCACATTCACGTGAGAGAATTTTATAAAATCTCGTATTATTTACGGATATCTCCTGTTGACTCTGTTTCCTAGAGAACTCTGACTAATACAATATGTAAATCAGGTTAATTGCAGTTTTTTTAAATTATTGGAATTTAATTTTTTAATTATTGGAAACTAGGACTTAGATTATAGATTTTAAAATAATATAAATTAATTTCCTTCCCGTTCCTACCCCATTTAATTTTAGGCTTGGCTGGGGTTATCTGAGAAAATCAGTTTGTGGCCATCCATTTAAGTGTTCAATGGTCACATTACTGAAATATTTAAACTTCAGACATCTACTCAAACCCTGATTTCCAAATATGGAAAGCTAAAATGATATTTCATTTGTGTAAAAAAGTGGAAAGAAATAATTTGAGTGAAATTTATTCCATTATAACTCTTTGTGTCCTTAGTGTTCTGTTTTAATATTTAGTTGCCGATTAATATGTGGCAGTGTGCCACGTATTTCATATTAGTTCTGCACCGTTTTTAGTGTGCTACACTGCATTTTCAAGATAGGCATCACTTATCTTGTTCCTTTTAGAGAAAATATTATTTTTCATCTCTCAAAGAAAGGAAAGGTAAAATGAGAACATGATGGGCAAATGTGTAATGGTATCACAGGAGTGCAATAAATTGTACTGGTTAACTTAAGGTGAGATCTGTTGTATTTGATTATATATTGTCATCCTTAATTTTAGAGTTTTATTTTTTCTTAATGGAACTCCATTGTATGTCATTTTAAAAATTTTTTTCTAGAATTTATAGGTTTAAAAGTTTACTGAAATACCCAATTCTTAAACTGTATTGTGCTCAGGTATATTTATCATTTTCCTTTGAGTTACTATGTCATATAGTTTATGTGGACTTTGAAATGAAAACAATTAAGAGGTCTGGTTATTGAAACCTTAAATTATTGAGTAATTGATTACTTAGAATATTGGCAATATTTAACATCTATATCATAATCATTATGTTTACAGCCTTGTCCTAGACACTTACAAGTGTATTTGGAGGCTATTATCATAAAGGATGCAATCCTAGATCCAGGGGACCTTGGTGCACTACAAGGTATCCAGAGAAGTTAACATTCAAATATATTATAAAAGTGAGATTTATAGAAACAAGATTTCTATTACCATTAATATTATTTAAGTCTTACTATTTGGATTGCATAAATTCCAACTTTTTCAATTTCCATTAGATATATCACAGTCTTTTTAAAGCCAAATGGTGAATTACCCACCATTCGCTTTTTTTCTTTAATCAACTTTATCGAGGTCTAAGTTACAAACAATAAACTCACCCATTTTAAGTGTACATTATGATGTGTTTTGCCAATTGTATGCAGTTGTGTAACCCCCAACTTTACCTGTCCCCTCACTCAGTCCCTGGAAATCACAAGTCTGCTTTTAGTAAGGATAGTTCATTATTCTACTTGTCAATGATAATACTTTTTCCTTTTTTTCTCTGTGCTTCATTTTGGATAGTTTTTATAGCTATCAAGTTTACAGATCTTATCTTTTGTGGTACTGAATCTACTGTTATCCTATCCCACTCATTTTTCATTTTTAATATTGTATTTTTCATATCTAGAATGAAATAAAATTATCTTTGTATTAAAAATATTTATAATTTTCCAAATGTTACCATTTGCTAAACTAATGTTGGCCATTATGACCAAAATTAGTTTACAACAACTATATTATTCTAAATAATTTGTACCAAATTACAATAGACTATTCAGGATCATCTCCTTTTTCTAGTGTTTGACATTGAGGAATTTATTTAACTGCTCTGTGCTTTGGGGCCTCTCATCTGTAAAACGGGTAAAATAATTGTATCTACCTCAAATGTTTAAATAGAATTATTTATATATAACATTAAACAGTAAATAGTAAACTCTCAATAAGTACTGACTATTAATGCTATTACTTGCTTTTCACGATTTTGAAATGCCAATAGTTAGATAAGTGAATATACTCATTACTTTTATTTCTCAGCTAGGCATAATTTTTGCAAGAAAAGATCCCTTTTCCCCTAGAGGAATGCCTCATCCCTCAAAAGGAAGCTCAGATGTCAATTTCTCTTTTGACATTATTCTTCCCAGATACCCAACTCTTCTCCTTGCTCCCATATAAACTATGTACTTCTTCTACTGTTAGTTGATCCATATGAAGAATGTCCTTCCTGTTTGCTTGGTATTCCTAATTTACATCACTTTTTACATAGAACTGTGGTGATTTATTTATGAATTCCTTCTCATTAGACTGAGTTCCTGGAGGGCATGGGTTTTCTTATTTGTTGCATGTTCTGTGCCAAATAGAGTACCTGGTATAATAGCTGATTAAATATTGAAGGGCAATATTTAACAAATATAATAAATTCTAGATAAACCAATGAACTTTTGCATGTATCATTTTCATTTTAGCAGTTTTAATGATTATTTCAGCTTAATATCTTCTAACTTTTCTCAGAAAACTATAAATATAAAGAGTTTACCCCAACCATTGCTTGACATCACATGGACACATGTCCTGACTGAATGTCTCCCAGAAGACTTACAAACCTGTTTGCCTGATGCATTTTCCTGTTTCACTATTTATTAAAATGCTATTCAGGAAGCTGCATTTGGTGGTGGTTTTCAATGCTGCATTTTTATTGGAAATCTTTGGCTATATTTAGTTTCCTTGGTGTAAGTTGTTATGTGATCTCAGCATGGTTGTCCAGGTCAGAGAAGTTTTGCATCTGGCCCTTGTCCAGTTTTATAAGCATAATCTACAAGCATCGTAAAAGTGCTGATAGCCTTACCAATGAACAAGGTTCCGAAATACTGGGGCAGGAGCCCATGGGAGCTAGTTTTTCTCCTACTATTTGATTATGGCAATAAAAAGACAACTCCATCTCTGTGACTTTGCTTCCTTTCCAAATCATTACCTTATATTTTCTTAATATAGTAAAGAGTTGGCTTCAAAATATCAAATGCCTTGTGCATTAATATGGAAGTTGGCTTACTCTGGAAGAGTGTCACTTAGAGATTTTGACTTTGGACTTCCTAATCAGAGGGAAAAACATGTCATACTAATAAAACAAAAGAGAAAGATTGGCAGTATTCTAAAGGAGATGTTCTAGTTTTAAATATATATTAGTAACTAGTAGGATTAAAACTATATTAGATCATAAAATTAACATGAAAAATATAAATGCCAGGATTTGGTAGTAGCATATTTGAAAATCACTGACCTGAAAACATGCTCCCAGCCCTTTCCCAGTTGGAATTTATGGGCATTCAAAACCATAAAGTTGACTATGGCATTTATTTTTCACTTTCCTCGTTCCCCGTACTAGATCTTTTTATCCAAATTTTATCCCAATCATGTGTGACTAGATTTTCACATCACTGGAAGATTCAGTGTTCTGAACTAATGTTTTAAAAAAATTAAACACCCTCTGTTTATAGAAAATGTCTAAAAAAGTGGTCAGCATGCTCAAGGAATTGAGGCTATTTTGGGTATAGCAAAGTGTGTTAAATATGGAATTATAAGAGATACCTGGAAAGTTAGGCAAGAGGCAGCTCATGCAAGGTCTTAACGATCCTGGTAAAATATTTGATTTTAACAGAAGCACAATGGGAAGCCATTTAAGAAGCCATTGAAGAACGTTAATAACAGAGGAGATGGATGAGAGGGAAATGACATGATTATATTCACATTTTAAAAGAATCTCATTCTGGACATTGTGTGGCAATTAGTTTGGAGGGAAATAAGAGTAGAAGAATAAGGACCAACACGTGGGCTATAGAGAGGAAGATGGCTTGAGTTTAGGAGGGTAAAATGGAGATGGGGAGAAGTGAATGGCATTTAGATCCATTTTATACTCTGAATGAATGTATCTTGATGATGAAATGGATCAGAAGGATGGACTGGGGGCGGGGAAATCAAGAAAAGGTCCAAGTCTCTGACTGATACAATGTATAAATGTTGGTGTCATTTAAATAAAATTGGACAATTCTAGGGGGAGAGGAATTGTTTGGGGATAAAAGGAGAGAGAATTCTCTTGAAAGCAGAATTTATTGTTTCTATTAGACTTGAAAGTCTCAATCCATCTGAATGGAGCTGTTAGGTACATGGTTGAAAAATTAGCTTGGGCTTAGGGAAGAGACCCTTTGGTGTCTCTTTCTACCTTGAAAACAAGACAAATAGTAAGAAGAAGGCAACTTGCTAGGCACTGAAGAGTGTATATATTACTAGACAAATTCCTTATGGTGAAAGATATTACACTCTAATTGGACAGATCGACACACACACACCCACACACACACACCCACACATTTATATGGTTCCAGGACAGAGTCTATTCTTGTGCCTATGGTAGTATGGTAGGAATTTGGGCACGTTAGCTCCTTCCTGATCAAGAAGATAGGGATTATTAGTGTAAGATATTTCTGGAAGAATGATACTACAGAAGTTGGTGCTGACAGCTGACCTCAACCTTGGCCTCCTAGACCATCATAGGAAATGGATATGGCTTTTAACTTCCTGGGCATAGTACCCAATGGGATGGGAACTCACCTTGAGTTAGGAGAAAGATTAGTTCAAGCCCATGCAAATATATTCCTTGCAGAGAAAGATATTATGGGCTAATTCATTTGGCCTTCTGACCAATCTTATGGCCTCTTTTGCAACAGTAGTAAACTGAAAGCATCAGCCATATGAAAAGGGCTCTAATATTAAGTACTGGAAGACAATCCCTGAAGTTAGCATTTAGTCCCTTAATAACAAAGGGAAGGTGCACCCTGGACAAGGAATTAAAAAATATGTATGGACAGATTGGCACAAAGCACAGGCAGTGATCTCTTAAGTCAGCTGATGTCATGCAGTGATGAGAGGCAGGAGCATTACTGGCTCTCCTGGGAGGTATGTGCCACCCTTGAGGAGAAGGGAAAATGTGGGAGAATAGCAAGGGCACAAAGTAAAGGTTATATATAAAAGATGTATGATTTATCCATATATCAGCAATTATATGGAGTCAAATGAACAGTAATCTGTAATCAGAAATGGTAGTAAAATGGATGATCTCCTCTCTCTTTAAGAGTCATCATGTTGGATTTAAATTAAACCTTTAAATATGGTGTAACTTATGCCAAATTTGGGAACTCCTGGCCATGCCACTGACTTGCAATTATAGATGGAGGTACAATTAAGGAGTAAAAATTAGATATTATAATTAAAATATTTTTTCCAGTGCATCCAGAATGCCTGAATCTTTTTCTAATCCAAACTTTCCCAGGAAGTTTCTACGGAATTCATGCACAGTGGTATAAAGCAAGGCCAAGTAACATTTGATAAAGGTAGAATTGCCCTATTGAAAACTCCATAATCTGATTTTGGCCTGAATTGTCTAGAACCAAAGTATGGTAGTATGTCGACATCATATTTTTCAAGCTCTAAGTATAAACCCAAGCCTTAAGTTATACCCCTCTATTACTTGAAAAGGCCACCAGAAGGAAAAAAATAGACAGTAGATAGTGTCTTTGCCTGATTATTTATATACCTTTTTCTAAAGCATTAATCATTAAATATATGTGGCCCAATTATTTTCATAAAACCCTACCAATATAATTTTTCTCCCTTGGGGTACAGTGCAAGGAGGCATTGTGACTGGTAGAATGTGGATATCTGTAAATATGTGGAAGGCTATTATTGGTAAGGTGGACAGTCTGTGGAAAGATTAATGAGTGTGGCAAAGTCCTGGGCAATCTCAGGGGGAAAGTGACTATAAAAGAGAACTGTTTGCTGAGCATTTGCTGGATCTATGAACACTGCAAATTACTGTAGCAGTTAAAAGAGGCATGTCTCTTTTCCTGCCCTTATATGTCTAAGAATTTAGTTGGAAGTGTTAGGTAGTGAAAGATATTGATTGAAATGATGTTTTAAGGCATGTTATTTTGATGTCACGATGCATAGTGTTTTTGACAAAGAAATCTAGAGGTAAATAAACTTGTCAGAAGACAATGGCATTAGCTCCAATATGAGACAGATGATATTACCTATAGAGATAAAAATAAAACAAAAAAGACATGAAATATGCTGGTTGAAACAGAACAATTTACCAGAGATTAATCTTTCTCAATCCAGAACAAGTAAAATAGGCAAGATCTAATATTGATACAAGACCAAGTATAATATTAATAACATAATAGATTGCATTTATTGAGAATTTCCTATGAACAGTTCTATGTGCACAAGTATCATTTCATTTAATCTATCTATAGGTTGGTGCTTTTATTTTTCTTGTTTTTCAGATATTGAAAAAAAGCACATAGAGGGCAAATAACTTGCTCAAGATCACACAATTAGTAAATTGTGGAGCTGGCATTCTAAATCAGGCAGCTATCATGTAAGAAAAGATGAATATTAAGAAAAATAAAGCTTTAAGAAAGGTGACAAGTTGTCACATAAGAGCTAGAGAGAAGATATATTTACCAAAAGGATTTTCTTTGTATCCTAATTTGTGCTTAACAGATTTTTTCACTCAATTATATGGATTGCAATGTTACAATCCTAAATCTCTGTAGTATAAGGTATACTTGTAATAAATACATGTGTAACTAATATGCACTTTCAGTTTCTTAGAATAAAGTCTCTCCATATTTAAAGTAGAAATGAAAATGAGTCATTGGAGGATGATAAATTTTAGAGATTCTTGTTATAAGGGAATTAGGCTTATTTAATCATACTTGAAAATATGTTTCATAGTCTGGTATGACATTCATTACCTATAGTGGTTCTCTGTTACTTTGGAAAATAAAACAAAAAGTAGATTTGAGAATATGGGATGACAAGTATCCCAAAGCAATGCAATAAACAAGTCCTAATGAATAATCTAATGTATACTCTCCTTGTTTATGAAGCAGAAGTAAAAACTTTCTTCTGCAACTTTAAACTAGTTCAGACAAAATATTTTAGAAAATTGATGTACACACGGTGATAGCTATTGTTTCAACATTTGATGAACAGACTGAAGCACAAAATTGGCTAATAGCCTAAAGCTTAAGTGCTTTGTAGAAAAGGGAAAATAAGTGAAGCCAGCAAATTGGCTTTCATTTAGGATAGGTGCCCAGTGTTCTGACTAAACTCATTTGTGGTAACTTCCAAATCTCTTAGGACATATGTTCAAATGACCTTTGGGAAATAGAGCAAAGAGAAGCAGAACAACTTCATATAAATCCACCTTCACAGTTTCACTCAGCAAAATCTTTTCCAAGTTACTCAACCAGAACAAACCATCATATACATTTTATGGAAATTGAGGCTTTACTGGGGAAAGGACTGAACAATTCTTTCATAACATTGGGAATACTGGATAGTTCATTCCAGTGTCCAGAGCTGGATTGTGGTGGGACAAAGAATGTCATAAAGAGCTGACACTGGGCTGAGTGGAAGAAGTGGGAGATGGAGACCTGAAGATAAGCTGGAATAGATAGATAGAGTGAGGCACCACAATTGCAGATGGCCAACCAAGTTAGATGGATTATGAGGTTTGAGGAAACACTGGAGGATGAGATTCGAGAAAAAAGGTAAACCTTATTCCAGAGGTTCTAATCAGGTAGAAGAGCACAGACCAGTTTAAATACAGAAAATTTCTCCCTAAGGGACTGGACCTTGATTCGTCAATGAATGAACTATTATTAAAGCCATGTTTGGTAACTTTACAACAGAAAGTGACTTTGATTGTGGTTCATGCTGTTGAGGGGCTTATAAGCTAGTGGTGGATATCAGAGACAGTGTTGTCCAGTGGTTAGGGGCGTGGGCCTAAACTTTTGATTCTTATTTCTGCCATTCCTCAAAATTTTTTGAATCCTCAAAAAATTATTCATTTTTAAGCTTCTATTTACAAATTCTTAAAAGGGGGAATAATATTGCTGATGTTAGTGGGTTCTTGTTTTGAACGTTTCATCAAACGTTTCTACTTCATTTGGGTCAGGTTCAAAATTAATAATGGCAAAGATAGAAATAATGTGGAAGGCTGGTGGCATCAATAATGTGTTTGAAATAATGGGAGAGTAAAATTGCATAGTGAAATAGTAATCTGATTATTATTATTACTTTCTTTGAAGGAACTAAACCTTTCAGAGAAATAATAATAATATCTGATTATTTTGTCCTGGAGTATAATAAATGAGTGAATTATCACTGCTACATTTTTATGCTGTGCTTTCAACACATGAGTTCTTCTAAAGAACTAGAGAAATAGTAACCACTGTATTTATTTAAATATATAAGCGTCAGAAAGCAAAAGTACTTGAAATGGTAATTGATAGTTCATTTTATTTTAATACCTCCTCTGCATGTTTATAATTAGTGTGCTAAGATAACATACACTTGTTCATTTGACTAATTTCTAAGGGAGTTCAGACACAAACTGTGCTTGGATGAAAATAAAATACTTTAAAAGTGAATGTTAGGATTGTTTAATGCTATTTAGAATGCATGGTCACAATACGTATCTGGAACTGAAATGGAACAGAACCAGATAATTTATTACTAAATTATTCATTTTACATATAACGTATTGAAAGATACATGTATGGACAAATTTGGATCCATCTTAACACGGAATGATCTGACTGTATAATTTGTGTCTGGGCTTCTGGGGTCACCGAACTATTTCTCTAGTAACGGTAGTAGGTTGTTCTGGAACAAGTATATCCCTTCCCAGTAACTCATCTGAAAAATTAAGTGAATTTGCAATATATTTTTCTGGTCTGTAATTTTAGTCTGTGAAAAGAATGTAGTACTCTTGCATTTTTTGCTGATTTTAGAAATGAAAGTGGAATAAAAAGCAGAAAGCTCACGGCAGCATTAAAAACAGTTGATGTGTACTAAGTGCTGGCTCATCACTTGTGCCTAATAGGAAAACTTATTATTTTCCTTGAGGCCTATAAAATTAAAATAATTTTCATGATTGTTTTCCTTGCACAACTTTTATCCTTTCCTCAATTTTCTTTCATTATTAAAACTTTAAAACCTTGCAAATGTCTACTTTATTAGAAAATATACTGTGAGATCAGATATGGTGTAGTCTGGGAAAGTGTTTACTTGACTAGGAAAGGTTAGTTCTAGCTTTTCTTTATGAAGTAATTCTGTGAAATTCAGAAAATGATCTATTTATGATTTATATATTTTATCTTTTTAACAAGTATGCAAAGTGAATTTACAGTGCACACAAAATTATCTAGATAATTCAAATACCAAAGAGTGCCAACTATTTAGATATTTTAAGTTAGGCCAATATTTGCCATATATTAAACATCTAGTTTACTGTGAATAGACATAAAAAAAGGAGTGCAAATCCACTAAATAAAATAAATTAAAATGTTAGTATTATTTGATATACTGAATTGATCATAACAGCTGTGTTACTAAAATTGACATGATTTCTTCCAACATCAGTAGTAAAAGATAATATCAAATATGGTTAATTCTATTAATATAATGAAAAGATATGCCGCAAGAATGTAGAAATTTGGTGGTAATAATTCTTATTCTCTTACTTTTCAAAGTGTGTGTAAGCCCACTGTCAATCAATAATCAGATCAGAATTACTTAGATTACAGGAAAATTTTTCTTATCATTTAACTCATGTATTTTTAAAAAATAACTATCATTTAGGAATATGATAAAATACTAAATCATCCGAGAAAGCGGAAATCTTTAATGGAATGAAACTGAACTAAGCTAAGGTATTGTTAAGGATATCTCCTATGTTAGTGTAGATACTTGTGAATTATTTACTTTTAGAGAAATTGTTGATCAAATTTTAAAGAGGTTAATAAATATTTGTATGCATATTTTTCATTTCTTCAGTTTATATTTAATAATTGAAACTCAAATTTTGTATGATTTTTGGTATGTTGGACACTTTGCCACTTTTACATTTTTAAAATCCCCATTTTATATTCCTTCCTACACAATCTGCAAGACAGATTGCTAGTATCTTTGATTCATTGATCAAAGTGTCATTGATTGATTTTTCATTGTGACAGAATATATGGCCTCAAACCATACTCTGGAAATGAGGAATTACACTTGAATCTGCATTCAGGCTAGGGCCTTTTGCCCTGTATTCTAGAAAGCTATCCAAGCATAGAGTGAGTTTCTTCCCTTTCTTCTTGAGATGACAGGCTCTTGAACTATTGAAAGATGGGCCAAATATATGTCAGGGGACAATTTCATATATGTACTTTGATCTATTAATTTTGTTGTGGCTAAAATAAAAACTCCTGCAGCTCAAGTTGTGCTAGACAAATACTTCTCAAATGTTAGTGTGCATAACAAGCATCCAGAGAGACTGTTAAAACACAGTCTCCCTGGCTCTAACCAGAGATTTTGACTTAGAAGGGCCAGGAGTGGGATGCTTTAGAATTTACTTTTCTAATAAGGTCCTAGGGGATAGTAATGCTCCCTGTCCAAGGATCACATTATGAGTAGCAATGAGGTTGATAATTGTTAATTAATCAGAAATAGCCTAATATTTAAATTTTGAGGAGAATGAGTATTTTTATTAATTAGGTACACAAAAGGATCTTCCATCCACATGTTTGAATGTTAATAATGATCAGAATTTGAAGGGTACAAATGTGATAATTATGTTGAACGTCTTTTTTGTTTTGTAGAAATTCTATGTTAGAATAATTCTGTGAGTTTCTTAATTCCTCAAGTTCATTGGATCAGTGTAAGCCTCAAAATGAAGGCTGTTTCTATTAATGATCATTTATTTTAAAAGTTGCTGTGAAATATTGATGATTTTAAAGAGAAATTTAAAAAATGGTCATGTTTCATGCATACAATAAAATTTCTACTTAATATCCTTGGGATCATTAGGCATTATCAATCAAATTTTCATTTAAGTTAAATGATTAAAATTAAAAGCTGATTTTAAAAATCATTTTCTAATTAATTTATCACAGATTTTTCTTATAAAAGAAAAGGAGTGAGCTTTCCTTAAAATTCTACCTGTTGTTAGCTTATTAGTATAGTGCTAGATCCAAAAATCTGTGATATCTGTTTGTGAATAAAATCCCATAGAATAACATAAAATGGATTTCCGGCTCCCAATAGTGGTAGAGCATCATGTTGCAGATTAGCTTTTCCAATGAGAACAGCCGGAAAACCTGAACAATATTTTTAAAAATAAAAAATAAAAGCCAAACCACCAACAAAATTTGTTTGAAAGTCAAATATGTAGTTACCAAAGCAGTGAACAACTTGAGGGGTCGAGATCCTGAAAAGGAGGGACACAGAGAGGGGAGCCCAGCACTCAGCACAGCTTCATACGTAGGGTAATTTCTCAATCTGCAATTGATAGTTACTAAGCTAAGAAGCCAAGCAGAAGGGAGCTGTTCCTGAAGGAGCTGTCATAAACACCCAGCCTTTCAGCTGATACCACTGAAGGGCTACACCTTGGATGTAGGGGTTGGGATAGGCCACATTCTAAGATGAACCTCTGCCACTGGCATGCAGAATTCTAAGATGGCCAGCAATGACCCACACACTTGCAGAATCCCTACTCCTTATGTGTGGACAGGACCTTTGAATATGATAGAATATCACTATATTTAGGTTCAATTATAAGGCAAAGGTGATGGCATTTTGCAGAAGTAATTCAGGTCCCAAATCAGTTGATAGGGTGAACCTGACTTAATCAAGTAAGATCTTAAATGAGGGACTAGTCCCTTCCTGGTGAGAGAGGTTCTGCTGCTGGTCTTGAGTAAGCTGCCATGTATGCCTTATTATGCTATGTGGCAAGGAATTGTTGAGTGGCCTCTAAAAGCTGAGAGAAACCCCTGCCTTACAATGCAGAAAGAAAATCGGGACCTTATTCCTACAACTGAAAAGAAGAGAATTTTGCCAAAAATAATGTGAGCTGGTAACAGGAACTTTAACTCCAGAAAGGTACATGTTAGTGCCTTAATTTCAGCATTGTGAGACATGAGCAGATGGCATAGCTCAGCTGTTCCTTGACTCCTGACCCATAAAAATTGTGAGATAATAAATGTGTTTTGTTTTAAGCTGCTAACTTTATGGTAATTTTCTACAAAAAATATGAATAAAGACTTGAATCAAAAATAAAGTGTGCTAAAAAGCACTGAAAACAAGCTTTCAATCAGCTCAATTCCTGATTGGATTGAGGTGATTTTCTCCCATTGTAACTGCCTGCCACATACCAAAGTAAATCTTCACTGGAGAACATTAATTCCATCCTAAATCTTACATTAGCTCTACTATTTTTTATGACCAAGTCCAGAATTTATTTATAGATTTTTATAAGTTACTTGATTATAAATTATAAACCATAATAGATAACCCAAACCAAGAAAAGGACAGATGGTAGAAAGAGACCAATGGTAGATATTGGAGTTTTCAGACTTGGGCTGTAAAAAAATTATGAACAAAATGTTCAAAAAGTTGCATGGCAAAATGAAAACCAAATGTAAATTCTAGAACTGAAAAATGAGATCATTAAAATAAAAAATTAAATAGATGGTTTTATTGCAAATTGGTCAGAACTGAAGAGAGCATCATTGAGAACATTAAGAGAACTGGAAGCTAGATAAGAAAAAAATAACCAGACATAAACAGATAACAATAAAGGGATGGAGAAGACAAAAAACATCACACGTAACATGTGGAACGTGGTAAAAAATGTTGACGTGTGTGTCTGTGTGTGTGTGTGTGTGTATATATATATAAAGAAAGAAAATAAGAGATCAGAGAATGTGGAGCAGAAAATATTTGAAGGAATGGAGGTTGAGAATTTTCCAAAACTGATATAAGATATCATGCCACAGATTTCAAAAAGGTTAGCAACACCAAGCACTTCATAATAACAATTCTGAACACCAAAAAAGAGAAGATATTAAAAGCAGCTAAAAGACAGAAAATATTAGAAAATGCTACATGCGTGAGATAAAAACACAAGTATTGGCAGACTGCAATAACGAAACTGGGAAAAAATATGCCAAAGACATAAAACTTACGTACCAATTTTCAGCAAAGTATAGAGATCTAAATTCTGTGATTATTTTTCTTTGCTTTTATCTTCTGTCACACCCACACCCAAATAACCATTGATACCAATTAAGTGAGGATCAGTTATATCATATCACCTTATTCAAGTAGAAAGGTCACTGACAAGACCTTTGTAGAATATATAGAAAGCATTCAATGAATATTTTTGAATGAAGCAGTGAAGAGGTGGGATCTGTACCTCACTGGTTTTTGTTTTCCCTCTAGTTTGCTTTCTTTTGCAAATTTATAAAACAGGTCATAGGCTTGTGCCTCAGACATTTCTGGGTCTAATCCTCCTTTCTCATTAACTTGTCCTTTGTATATGTGGAGCTTTAGGATCCTCGATGGCAAAATAAAAGATTTGGCTAGGTAGTCTGTATAATTCTTTTCATTTCTAAACATTGTATTGTCAAATTGTGTCAGTGTTATTTTTTCAACTGAGTTTGTCATAATTGACTCTATATGAAGGGATTTGTTCTTTGTTTCATGAGAAGGATTTTTTTGCATCTAGGGAAAGGTCTGGATGAATTTTCACCAAACTCTTAAAAGTGGTTATTTTAAATATAGGATTGGGAGTTGGTGGATGGGGAAAAGAGAAGATAATTCCCGTGTTTTCTTCATGTACTCCTATACTTTTGATTTTTTTTTTTTTGGTAAGATTATTGTTTATTCTTTACTCTCTTGCACCCTGGATGTTAACTTTGAGCCAACAGTAGAACATTACAAGGGCCCAAGTTATTCCCATACATAGTCTTAAGAAAGTTCATAACCAACCATAGCCTAGTCTAGACTTGATGACACAGTGGAAAAGCCAATCTATATTCAGTGCAGAGATAGAACCCTACGTGTTCCCACTCCTTTCCCTTACCGACTTCTCTCTTGGTGCTTCTCAACTGCAACCATGTTCATCAAATTTTGGCCTAAATTTCCCTTTATCGACATATACATTGAATAGAAAAACAAAACAAACAGAACAGACCCCCGCTCTGAGGAAACAAAGCATCACATGTTAGCAGAAGCAATAAAAACGATACTGCTATTCCAACATCAGAGTCTGAAGAACGGTGCTTCATTTCTTATGCTGCTTAAAGACTTGCCATAGTAACTTAAAATATGAGCTCTTGCCATTAAAAGAAATCTAATTTAGCATATATATTTTTAAATTGTGAGTAAAAAGTATTAGAGAAAAAAATAACAAGTTAGTTACTTTCTGATTCTGAAAAAGCTGTGAAGCATGAAATCATTGATGAGTTTCAAGAAAAACTCTTCGCTGAGGTAGTCGTTTCCAATCAATAGGTGGTATTCTGCCATTACATCTAGAAGTTGCATCTGGTACCCTGTGGGTGGTTGACATAACCGTATCTTCTTCTCTCCACGAACATCTTTATGTTTTCCCAATATTCCTCTAGGAGAAAACACAGCTATCAGTGATAAACTTTTTCTGTTTTATTCTGGATTTTTAAAAAAATATATTTTCCTTTATTTCCACTTGAAGTCATGTTACTTACCATCCTGCCTTCTCCAACTTTAACACTACTTATGCTAAGGAGAAATGAACAAAGCTTAAAACAGATAATAACATATACATGGAAGATTGTAATTTCAGATGTTTTGAATGTTTCTAATTACAATCATTTATCCTCTCAAAATTTAACTTGTTAGTGTCATAAGTTCATACTCTCCTACCTGAATAAGAAACTCTATGGCCTTTCCTTACGTTTTAAAATCTTTATTATTTTCCTAAGATTTTTTGTAACAGAGATCAAGTAACTGCTTCCATTTGAATACTGATGTGAAAAACAAAGGCTTTAGAAACAACTTCAGAGGTGTCAGCCAAAATGAAAATAGTATCTACTTGTGCGAGGCAGTTACCAGCACAGATGGTGGCAAATTAGGTTATTCTTTGTCTCAATACAATAGGTATAATTTTAATACACTTAATTTTTAAAGAAGTTTTAGATTACAGAAAAGTTACATTGAAAGTGTAGGGGCTTCCCATATAACCCATCCCACTCCCACATCAATCTATGATATTAATACTGCAAAATTGTATGTGCCCCACCACGGAAAATTATCTTAGGGACTGACATGTATCATTTTAGGAACATGTGCTCTTGATTGATGTTGGAGTGGGAGTATTTAATATTATGACTGTAAATTAAGTTTAGTACATGATAAATAATTTTAGGTGGCTCCCTTTCTATTTTCTACTATGAACAGTTGATCTCAGTTTTCAAAATTGGAAGCTGGGATAGAGTGAACAAAACTGAGGTTCAATGGCTTTGTCAAGTATACGATTAGAATATTGAGTTATCATTTCATAGATATGGAGGACATTTTTACAGATTCAGTTTTTTGAAGCTCAAGTGGTGATGATCAGCTTTCTCAAAGAAACTGGGCAGATTTGCATTGTGCCAGACCCTTAAATCAACAAATCTAGCCAACCAGATGATTTGAATGACTTATATGAGGCAATTAGAAAGCTGAACAACTATGCTAATAATTTTTATTTTTAAATGAGATGAGAAACCATTAATTAAATGCAAAAAGGTGTGATGTATATAATCATTTCTATTTAAAGAAAAGAGTGATTAGTCAAGGGAAGGTTTGCTTCTTGCAGTGCTGGGGCTCAAGAATGAAGAATGTGGAATTAATGAGAAGGGGGAGAAGTACAAGCAGAGGCATGGAGGAGTATAGTTTATGGGCATAAAGGCATCTGTTCTGCCTGGCAGGATTATCATGTAGATAACAGAAGATCCATAAGGAACCTGCGATTTGGGAGAACAAAGAACAGTTTATATACAGACTGACAGACTTGTATCCTAGAAAGAGAACTAGACTAGAAATTTAGAGACCTAATTTTTCCATTATGAAATGGGAATTGTTGGTTCTCCTTAGTCAGACTAATATGAATTTTGTGAAGATAATAATTAAATGAGATGATGTGTATACAAATACTTTAAGGTTGTAAACGTGATAAAATTTTACAATTGTTATTATACGTATATTAACTTTAAAATGAAATTATATGCACTGGAACCTTTAAATTATGCATATGAATAGGAGTGGAAAGGTGTGGAGCCATAATATACTCCTCGTTTTAATAAACTATCAAAAGTCATTCTCCTCTAAAAAATAATTGACCACTATGATATTAAAATGTAAGCTGAAAAATTCTGTCTTTGGAAATTACTCAAGAAGCACATTACTTTAATCCTTAAAGTTTGGTTATTTATAAGTTGCTAAGGGTCTCATTCATAACAGTAACATTCAGAAACCTATATAGGTTCCAAGTAATTTGAGAAGATTGTAATGTCCAATTTTTTATTGCCAAAACACATGCAGAAATTAATTTGCTACCATTGGCTAACAAAAGAATTCAGATTTTTCCACCAATCTTGAACAAAACTGGCCCTTTTCTGAACTATAAATTGTCAGCTTTTCCTTTCTACATAAATAACCATGTTTATTATTGAAACGTGACATGTCTTTTCTTTAAGATCTTATGTGTTTAGTAGAAGTAGAAATAAAGTTCTTTGTTGACAGTTGTCACCGTATATCAGTCACTTTTATGACCCAAAAGTTTTGTTTTTCATCAGTATATCTTTAATCTATTTTAATCTTCACACCAGTTCAATGAAGTAAGCAAGTCAGATTTACTCTCTCCATTTTGCAGTGGAGGAGACTGATACTCAGGAAATTAAATGATTTTAAGATTGTCACATATATACTAAATGGTAAAAGTGGAGTCAGACTCAGGTCTTCTGATGTCATGTGTGCTGTTCTATACTACCTATCCCTCTAAATTATCTGTATGAAATTTCAAATGACATTTAGGTAATCAGACACCTGCGTATTAAAATTAAAAAGAGCACTGTACAGAGACACACATGATTACTTTTGTTCGTAATTCTATTGTGCTTGTCTACCCTCAGATAATAGGGTAGATTTTTAAGGATAATAGCAACCTGAGACCTGTCTTTTGGGGAATTGCAGATGGTATATTCCTGGTTGTAAACTCATAAGCCTGGTAAGTAAATAATTGAAATAAATACTCTTACATTTTCATTTATTTTGCTATTATTATATTGTTTATTATTGTAGTTTATTTTACCCTATAAACTACTACTCCCAACCATAGGAGAAGGAACCATATTTGTAAAATATAATTCTGCTAGCCCCATCCCTTAGCAACCTGGACAGAGTGCTTGGCCACGCCTCACCAAAGCTGGGCCAGTTAGATTTCCTTAGTAGTTTGGCATTGGTGTTCATGTTAGTCTCTGTGTTCCCTTGAACTAAAGTAACGCAAACTCAATATAGAAGGGTCCAGTCTTGCTTATCCTATATGTAAATAAAAACAGAAAATGCTAAACTACAGAAAGAGAGATTAGAAGGAAACAGAAGAGTGAAGAACAGAATCAAGAGACTATGTATCAGAGAAAGACATAGATCATAAACACCTTTTATTTCCTGATTCCAGTTCCTATCTTGGTTGTAGTCCTGACCCAGGGCTCCTTTGAGTTTCACCTGTATTGTTTGTCTATTTGTTTCTCTTTTAGATTCAAAAGACCCTTGAACAAGACAAAATTTAAATACAAATTTATTGATTGCATATTTTTAAATTCAAAAGGATTTATTATAATTACATGTTAGCACAACTTATACCATTTAATACATTACTTTTCTTTAGGAATAATGATTTTATTATATTTGAAAAGTACACACATATTTAATTAAGAAAATAAAATTTACCTCTAATCATATCATCTGGAGGTAATTTCTGTTAAAGTGTTAGTGTATTTTCTTATAGTTTTCTCTGTATGTAAGCATTCCCTACTCTCTGACACACAGACATATGCACACATTAACTATTACTGAACCTAGGTCAACAGTGTAGACAATTTTATATTCTGCAAATTTTACATAACATAATTATTTTGGAAACATGATTTTTATTCACTATAATACCATTTAGTTAACTATTTAGTTAATATTTAACTAACTCCCTTTAGTTAATTGGCTAGTAAATCAAAATATTTGTTAAGCTCCTATTGTAGAGGGAATAGTCAATTCTTTGAGGGGAATTGGGTCAACAGGTGGTTCTTAGGGGAAAGCTGGGTCTTGAAATGAGTCTTGACATATGAAAAGATGACTGGAGAGGAGGAAGGTGCAGGTGAAGGACCAAGACATAAGTTAGAAAGGTGAGTAGGGCCCAGATCATGGGAGACCTTATGTGGGTAAGGAGAAGACTTGGTAGATTTGAATTTTAAATTGACTGACTGACAACAGAATGGAAGACAATTGTTCTAGTGTAAAACTTGAAGTGAGGAAAGAAAAAGAAATCTACTGAAGTAGAACACAATAGGAAATGAGATCCAACACTACCACTCCAACATAAGTTATGTGTCTATTGAGAAGATAATTTGTAGGTTTGACAACTGATTGACTGGCAGAGGGTAAGGAGAATGTCAGATTACTCTCAATTTTCTGTCATGACACTAATCAGGAGATATAGAATATAAGGGGAATTGCCGGTTTTGTGAAAAGATTGAGTATTGGCTTAGATGTGTTTGTGGGTTACTTGTTAGGCATTCAGTTAGAGATGACCATCTAGACATAAATCTGGAATGTCAATGACTTCTTGGAGCTATAAATATAGTTGAGCATGCATCATCATGAGAACGAATGAGGATGTCCACGTTGGACATCTGAAGTGAGAAAGAAAAAGGGTCAAGAACTCAATCATTAATGTTGCTCTCAAAATAAGGGCATAAAGCAAAAGAGAGTGAAAAGTAAAGGTCAAAGATATTGAGGACAAGCAGAAGGCAAGGCATCCCTAAACATAAGGAAGCAGAGTTTTGCATAGGGTGGGAGATTCAACAGTGTCAAATGATGCATAGAAATCAAAGAAAATGCATCAGAAACTATTTTACTTATCTAAACAAACCAGATCCCAATCTTTACATTGTGGCAGCATATGGTATTGGCGACTTTCAACAATTTCTCACCTCTTCCTTTTCCTCATTTCTCTTTCAGCTATTCCTTTTGTTCTATTTTACCACTGTGCTGTGTTACATTACCTATATTGAAAATGTCAGTAGCAACTCATTAGGCTTGCTGAGTATATAAAAACCTTGCATAGTGTCTTTTCTTCCATATTCAGCAGATTAATTTTTTAAATATTTGATCTTAAAAAATAATGTCTGACTGTACATTAGCAGGGAAGGATTGTTAAATGGACAAAATATATCTAATTGGAGAATATCTGTCATATGTGAGTCACCCTTCCAATGCCAAACCAGGATGGGGCTCTATTTATAGTCTGTTGACTACCCAGATAATTTAACTGTCCAAGCATGACCTTCCCTGAGATAAATGAACAGAAATTTTAAGAGTTTTTTTTTTCCAAAGGAAAGATATTGAGGCCATTTCCTAGTATTAGGAATAATTTTAGTACAATATCTTAAAAAAATGAGAAATAGATAAATAGGAATGAGGAATAAATCTCCACGTATTTCCAAAAAACAGCTTAATAAAAAAGATATTTCCTTAGGGTTAAATAGAACGTTATTTTGAACCTTAAAAGAAGAAATTAAACTATATTATAAATATTTTAAATGTCATTACTTATTACATGCAAGAAATATATGTGAATGAAGTAAATATTATATACTTGTTTTTGCAGTAAACTTTGCCTAAGGAAAACATAAAATTTTGGGTTTGCCATCAGAAATGAACCTTGGTTTTCACATGATTAAAGCTGCATCTCTCAACCACTATAGCCAAAGAATTTATCAGGAAACTTTTAGTTAATGTTGTACCTCATATGATGAGAAGATATTTGTGATAACTGACAGTGATAGAAAATGAAAGAGATATTGATACCATCCTAAAAAATATTTTCTGGATTTTAAAACTTATTTCTTGGGGGGAAAAATCAGAAGCTATAAAAAGTCATAGTTCATTTTGGCTTATTTTGCATTTACTCTTTTGCTAGAGCAGTAAATTTGATTAGCCTTATAAAGGTATTCTTCACAATGGCATGTTGATTTATTTTTTTTACCCAATATATATAACTTGCAAATTGATTTTTTAAAATGATTTGCTCCAGTATTTTACCCAGCATGAAATTTTAGATAAGTATCATTATCATTTGATGGAATTGCTTATCCATCTACTTCTACCTACATGAAGATACACTTTTAAAAAAGTCAATGTATTTGCTCATTTCCATTCTTCTAATATCACAAAAATACTCTATAAATTCTAGTAAGTAATAGACAATGTTCCTATGATATTTTAGCTAGTTACTTAGGATAATTAAGGCCTTGCAGGAATACGTAAAATAAATCTATTATTTTCTTTATTAGAATTTGTTTTTACTTTAGTCATGGTTTTTAAATTCTGCTGCATTTTAAATATCATGTTCATATTTCCTAAAGGAAATATACAATACAAACACGTGGATTAATAACAAAACCAGAAACTTTAAGTTTCTTTTCAGAAAGCTGGAAAGAACTCAATCCTACTTTTAAAACAGCAACAAAATCTGGAGTTTTTGTTCTGACATATAAAGAATTTGAAAGTCATCCTTCCCATGCTAACAACAAGATAAAAACTGAACAAACTTAAAAACTACAACTCTTCTTACATCCATCAGAGAAGTGAGTTCACAGGTCAAAGCTACACTCTGAAAATTGGAGAGAGAGGCACATATTGAAGAACACACTAATGGTAGCAAAAGCCATGGAGCCAAGGAAGGGTGGGAAAACTTAAATTGTAATTGAGGAACTGCTAGAGGCTGAGTGTGGAGTACTTGAGAGTTTAAAACTCCTAGAGATCCAGTCTTGGAGTGGGGTGTGGGGCACTCTTTGGTTTGTTTTATCCAGGAAATCCACCAGGTTCTCATGCCAGTAAACATGAGAGAAAAGTCTCCTCTTTCTTCAAGCAGAGGGAGGGGAAAAGTAACCAGTTTGTTCTAAAATATACCCAGGGGAAAAGTAACCATTCTGAAATAAGGCCAGAGCATTCTGTTCTCCCTCTTCCCTCAGAGAAACCAACTGGTCCCTAGCTCACTTGGAAGGCAAGAAATGCCAGCTCCCCTAAGGGAAAATAAAAAAATTGAAAGGCACTTGAGAAGGTCACAGCCCAGGGACACAAGGCCACTAAAAGACAGAAGCTTCATCTAGGGAGCCCAATTTGCCACCACATCAAGAGGTCTCCTGTATGAAAACAGGATTTCAGCTGAAAGAACTGCAAGTCTAGGACATATTTTTTTGTTTCTTTTTTTTTTTTTTTTTTAGTTCATGTTTATTTTTATTATTTTTCATGTAATAAACTTTATTTTTAGAAGTTTTAGACTACAGAAAAGTTATGTCAAAAGTATAAGGGATTCCTGTAACCTCTCCCCTCTCACATTTTCCCTTATTAATAACATCTTAGAGTACTATGGTACATTTGTTACAATTGATGAATAAATATTGAAGCATTGCTACTAACCAAGGTCTATAGTTTACCCCGTTGCACCATAAAATTTTATAGGTTTTGACAAAATGTATAATGGTCTGTATCTGTCAGAATATTCCAATGTCCTAAAAATGCCCTATTTTTCACCTATTATTCCCTCCCTGTTCTCTCAGACTTTAGTCTGTTCATATGACTTCTCAGACTATTTAAGGAGTTTTTAGCAAAACCCAAAGACAACAGGGAAGATAAAAACAAGGACAGTAGAAGAAACTGAAACTTCAGATACCTGCACCTACAGCAAACAGTAAATACAGCCTAATTCCTAACTAGGTGAGGATAAATCTTCACACTAAAGGTTTATGTACCTCCTTTCCTATTACCTTATAACCAGCTCTCAACAAAAATAATTAATTACAAGACATGCTAAAAGGCTAGTAAAAGCAGCTTGAAAAAGACAAAGGAATCAACAGAAACAGACTCGGATATGGCAGACATTTTAGAATTATCAGAATAGGAATTTAAAATAATTATGATTTTTTATTTTAGTTAATTTATTATTTTAATTAATTAGAAAAGCATAAAATGCAGTTAAAACCTTTTATTTTGCTTATTCTTAATTATCTAATAGATAATTGTTCAAAATAATCATAGCAATGATTTATTGGGGATTATAGCTTATGATAAGTGAAATGGATGATAGTGATGTTATATGAGAGAAGAGGGAGGAAACAGGAATATTCTCTGTTATAGGTTTCTGCTCTACCCATAAAGCAGAATAGTATCATTGGAAAGTGAAGTTACATTAATTGTTAATGTATAGACCAAACCCTAAGACATCACAGAAAACAATTTTAAAAAGCAGTATAATTGATATGTTAAGAGAGGAAAGAAAATAGAATCATATAAAGAGCTCAGTTAAAACTAGAGAAGGCAGAACTAAAGGGAAGATAAATTAAAAAAACAAACAAACAAGTGCAATAATTGAAAACAGTTACAAATGTGGCAGATATTAAACCAATTATACCAATTATCAATTTAAATGTGAATGGTCTTAAATACACTAATTAAAAGGCAGAGACTGACAGTGGATTAGAAAAAATCAAGACCCAAGTATAAGTTACAAGAAAGCCACTTTAAATATAAAGGGAGATTAAAAGTAAAGGGATGGGGGGAAAAAAAACAGGTAAAGGAATGGGGAAAGATATACCAGGCTCACACAAATTAAATGAAAACTAGAGTAGGTATATATTAATTTCAGACAAAGTAAATGTTAGAACAAGTAAACTTAATAGGGTAATAGGTATAAAAAGGGCATTACATAATCATAAATCGGTCTATTCTCCAAGAAGACATAATGATCATTAATATGTATGCACCTAAGAACAGAATGTCAAAATATGTGAGACAATACTGATAGAACTGAAAGGAGAAACAGACAAATCTACCATTTTGGTTGGAGACTTCAACATGTCTCTATCAGTAATTGACAGATCCAGCAGGCAGAAAAAAATCAGTAAGGCTATAGTGGAACTGAACAGCACCATCAATCACCTGGATATAATTGACATTTACAGAACATTTAATCCAACAATAGCAGAATACACATTCTTTGCAAGCTCACATGGAACATCCACCAAGGTAGATCACATTCTGTGTCATAAAACACACATTAACAACTTGAAAAGAATAGAAATCTTGCAAATATGCTGGCAGGCAACAATCAGATTTAAATAGAAATCAAAAATGAAAAGATAGCAGGAAAATCCCAGAATATTTGGAGATTAAATAACACACTTCTAAATAAAACATGGGTTAAAGAAGAAATCTCAAGAGAAATTAAAATACCTTTGAAACTAAATGAAATTTAAAATACAACTTATCAAAATTTGTGGGATAAATTGAAAGCAGGGCTCAGAGGGAATTTTATAGCATTTAATGCATATATTAGAAAAGAAGAAAGGTCTAAAATCAATAATGTGAGCTTCCACCTTAGGAAACTAGGAAAACAAGCAATACAAAACTAAAGCAAGCAAATAAATGAAATAATAAAATTAGAGCAGAAATCATTGAAATTGAAAACAAGAAACAATAGAGAAAATAATGAAACCAAAACCTGGTTCTTTGAAAAGATCAGTAAATTTGATAAACCTATAGCAGCCTGTCTAACCAAGAAAAAGAGACACAATTACTGATATCAGAAATGAAAGAGAAGCTATCACTACTGATCTGGGGGACGTAAAAAATAATAAAGCAATATTATGAACAACTCTGTGCCCACAAATCTGATAACTTAGATGACATTGACCAATCCTGAAATATACAATCTACCAAAACTCATACAAGGAGAAATAGGTAATTTGAATAAGCTCATGTTTTTTAAAGAAATTAAATCAACAATTAATAATTTTCTAAAACAGAAAGCACCAGGCTTAGATGATTTCACTGGTTAATTCTACCAAACGTTTAAGAAAGAACTGATACTAGTTTTCTACAATTTCTTCTAGAAAATAGTAACAGAGGTAAATCTTACTAATTCATTCTCTGAGGACAGCCTTACCCTAATATCAAAGCAAGGTGAAGACATTAGGAGAAAGGAAAAGAATATAGATAGAAAAATCCTCAATAAAATATTAGGAATTGGATCCAAAAATAAAAAGAATTATATAACACGGCCAAATGGGATTCATTCCAGGTATGCAGGGCAGGTTCAGCATTCAAAATTAATTAATGTAATCTATTATATGAACAAGCTAAAGAAGAAAAATCATACAATCATATCAGATGAGGGAAAAGGATTTGGCAAAATTCAACAGCCATTCATTATGAAAACTCACCAAACTGTGAATAGAGGGGGACTTTTTCAACTTGATAAGGAACATGTACAAAACAATCTACAGCTAACATTTACTTAATGGTGAGAAGCTAGATGCTTTCATGCTAAAATTGGGAACAAGGCAAGTGGTGTTTATTTTTAACACTCTTATTCAACATCATACTGGCAGTCCTACTAATGCATTAATACAAAAAAAGGAAATACAGATTGGGGAGATATACAAATTGGGAATGAAAAAATGAAACTGTCATTGTGCACAGATGACATGATTGTCTATGTTGAAATGGACAAATAAAAACCCTCCTAGATTATAGCAAGGTTGAAAGATACAAGGTTAATATACAAAAGCCAATTTCTTTCCTATATGCCAGCAATGGACAATTGGAATTTGAAATTAAAAACTCAATATCATTTCTATTAGTACCAAAATATGATGCCAGTTCTTCTCAACTTAATATGTAGATTCAGCGCAATGCCAATCAAAATCTCAGCAGTTGTTTTGTGCAAATTCACAAACTTTTACTAAAATTTATGTTGTAAGGCAAATGATCCAGAATAGCTAACACAATACTTAAGAAGAAAAACATAGTCAGAAGACAACACTTGAATTTACCACTTACTATAAAGCTGCAACAATCAAAACTGTGGGTATTGGTGAAAGAATTGATAAATGGATCAATGAAATAGAATAGAGAGCCCAGACATAAAGCCACACAAACATAGTCAACCGATCATTGACAAAGGAGCAACTCAATGGAAGGCTGGTCTCTTCAACAAGTGGTGCCGTTTCAAATGGACATCCACACGCAAAACAAAACAAACAAAAAACCTGGACACTGACCTTACATCTTTTACAAAAATGAAATAAAATGGATCACAGACCTAAATGAAAAACACAAAACTATAAAATTTCTAGAAGACAGGAAGTAATCTAGGTGATATTCAGTTTGGTGATGAGCTTTTAGTTACAACACCAAACAGCATGATCTGTAAGAAAAGCTTAATAAGTCGACTTCATTACAATTAAAACCTTCTGCTTCATGAAAAACACTATTAAGAGAATGAAAATACAAACATCAGACTTGGAGAAAATATTGGCAAAACACATATCTGACAGGGCACTTATATCCAGCATATACAAAGAGGTCTTGAAACTCAACAATAAGAAAACAACCTGATTTAAAAATGGGCAAAAGATCTGAACAGACATCTCACCAAAGAAAATATAAATATGGCAAATAAGCATATGAATAGTTGTTCAACACCAAAATGTCATTAGTGAATTGCAAATTAAAAGAACAATGAGGTACCACAACATGCATAATAGAATGGCTAAAATTCCAACATGACATCACCAAATTCTGGCAAAGATATGGAACAACAGGAACTCTCTTTCATTGCTTGTGGAATGCAATATGTTACAACCAATTTGGAAGACAGGTTGGCAGTTTCTTTCAAAGCTAAGCATTATCTTAACATAAAATCCAGCAATCATGCTCAGGAATGTTAATAACAGATTTTTTCATACTTATCACAGCTGGAAACAACCAAGATGTCCTTCAATAGTTAAATGGATAATCAAACTGTGGTACATACATACAATGGAATATTATTGAATTGTAGAAAAAACTGAGCTGCCCAGCCATGCAGAAATATGGAGGAACTTTAATGCATATTGCTTCTTGAAAGAAACTACATACTGTATGATTCCAACTATCTGATTTCTGGAAAAGCCAAAAATATGGAGAGAGTAAAAAGATGGATAGTTGTCAGGATTTTTGAGGAAGGGAAGGGGGTGAATAGGTAGAGCACAGGAGATTTTGATGGAAGCAAAACTATATTCTGTATGATAATTGTAATGGTGGATATATTACATTATGCATTTGTTAAAACCCATTAAATTTACAACCCAAAGAGTGAACCTTAATGTTAACTATGGACTTAAGTCAATAATAACATAGCAGTATTGGTTCACTAATTGTAACAAATGCACCACACACTATTGTAGGATATTTATAATAGGGGAAATTGTTATCAGAGGAGATCTCTGTAGTATTTTCTCAATATCCTGTAAACCTAAAACTATTCTAACAGTCTATTAGGTAAGAAATATCTTGACCATCTTCAAATTCACAATTTTTATTGAGCTTTATCAGAGAGCTGAGATCACAAGGCACTCAACTAATCAGAAATCTGAGAGGGGATGTAAGCACTTTTTAAAAATCTGGAGCAGATGCTTTTGAACATGAGTAAAAATTTAGTTCACTTGGTGGTCATTTAAAGTTAGAATTGGTGAGCATTCTCAAAGAATCTTTTCTGGTATAGGCATGGTTCAGGATACATCAGCCAATCTGGGAAAGACAGGAAACACAAGAGGGATCCTTCTCCCCTTACCCCACTAGGGGAAGGATGAAAAACCATGGCTCCTAGGACATGACTGAAACCTATTGACACTGGGGTAAGTAGGTGGAAAAATATGCTCTTCCCCCAAGGGAAAGACAGGACTACCTCCTAGGCCCAGAACTATGGATGGGGGAAGTATTGGTGCACTGGTGACCACCTGATGACCTCCTCCCTCTGACAAAATGATCAAGAGTCAGGTAACAGTGGAATGCTCCTAGGAGAGTAAAATAACTTGTTGAGAGACCTTCTATGAGGCATAGACCAAAGAGCAGACCTAAAGTTGAAGGTGAAGATATTGGGAAAAACCCTCCATCTACCTAACCCCCACCCTAAACAAAAGAAAATACTTGAGGAATAGGTAGCCTGTGCTGCAGAGGGTAACCTTAGTAACAACTATTCCCAAACCTAACTCAGCAAACAAGTAGGATGATTCAAACTCCAGCACTAGCAGGATAGCCATTCTTAATGAAAGATGTAAATACTATGTACTGAATCTCTACTGTCCTACTTAAGCTGCTTGATTTAAACAAAAATTTACAAGGCATAACAAATTGCAAGAGAAACACACATACTCACACACACACAACACATACTGTCAAGATAAAAAGAACCCAACAGAACAAGACAAATGATAGAATTATCAGACGGGAAATATAAATAACTATGATTAATATTTTAAAGACTATTGGAAAAGGTGGGCAGAATGTACATTAGATGGATAATTTGAGCAGAGAACTGGAAACCATAAGAAAGTGTTAAAGGGAAATGCTTGAATTGAAAAACAGTAATAGAAATGAAGAATGCCTTTGACAGGCTCATAAATATGCTTGTTACAGTTGAGGAATCCTTGAGTCTGAAAATAGCTCAATAGAAATTGAACAGACTGATACACAAAAGAAAAAAACAGTCTACAAAACACTGAGCATCAGTACAGATCATCCAAGAGCTGCAGGACAAAATTAAGCATTCTTATAATTGTGTAATTGTAATACATGAAGAGGTGGTCTTATATATGCATGAGTTTAATTCCAGTTGGAGAAGTAAAAGAGAACACAACCAAAGAAATATTTGAAGATGTAATGACAAAGAATTATTCAAAATTGATGAGATACCAAAAAACAGATTGAAGAAGCTCAGAGAACAAGATATATTAATACATATATGTATGTGCACAAACACAATCACACATAGGCAAATTATTAAAATTGCTGAAATCCAAAGTCAAAAAGAAAATCTTGAAGACAGCCAGAGAAAAAGATATATTACATTGTTATATATAGCAGACTTCACATCAGAATCTATACAAGCCATAAGACAAAGGAGTCACACTTTCAAAATTTTGAAGGAACGTTGTCTACCCAGAATTCTATACATACTGAAATTATTTTTCACAATGAAAGAAAACTAAAGACATTTTTGCCAAAATATAAATTGAATTGATTGCCAGAAAAAAACCCTGCCTACCAGAAGTGTTAAAGGAAGTTCTTCAGGGAGAAGGAATATGATACCAGACAAGAATTTGGTATACAGAAAACAAAAGACAAATAAACAAACAAAAAACCAAAGAGCATTGGAAATGGAATGAATAAAGGAAAAAATATAATTCATTTTTCTCTAATTTTGCCTGCTTTAAAATATCTAAAGATCTAAAAGAAAAAAAATTATCTATGTATTATGTGTTTATTGCACATGTAAACATCAAATATATGACATCAAATATATGACAAATGATTGGATTTGGAGAAATTGGGAATATAGTGTTATAGCATCCTTATAATACATGTGAAGCCATATAATTATCTAAGGATAGACTGATTAATTAATGTATCATTTAATCCCTAGGGAAGTTATTAGATATTTTTGATTAAAAGGTACAAATTATAAATCAATAGTACAGTGATTATGGAATTTTAAAAACACTTTCCCAATCAAAAAGAAGGCAGAAAAGGGGAAATAATGTAGCAGAGCAGACAGAACAAATACAAAACTGGTAGAAAGATGGTATGTCTTACTCTAACAATCCCATTATTATTATTATTTTTTTAAACCTATTTTATTGGTACATATTAACAAAGCATACAATTCATTCAATGTGTACAATAATAGTATTTGGTATAATCTCATAGTTTTGCATTCATTATTTCAATCATTATTAGAGTATTTTCATTATTTCAAAAATAGTAAACAAAAAATGACAAACAATAAACAAGAAAATTCCTTTTAATGTTAAAATGACATACATATAAGTTATATATATATAAATGTTAACAATGTTAGTAATCACATTAAATAAAAACAGTCTAAACACATTAAATAAAAGACAGAGAATGAAGGATGATAGCATATAAAAGCAAAATCCAAGAATATAATGTCTACAAGAAACCCACATGAGATATGCAATGATAGGGATAGGCTTAAAGTAAAACAATAGAGAAAGATAGAGCATGGAAACGCTAACCAAAAGGAAGCCAGAGTACCAATATTAATATCAGTTTAAGTCAAATAAGGAATATGAACAGGGATAAAGTGTGGCCTTAAGTAATGGTAAAGGGATCAGTTTTCCAAGAAGACATAGTGATCCTGAATATGTGTGCCTGTAATAACACAGTTTCAAAATATATGAAGTAAAACTGATAGAAATGAAAGAATAAATAGACAAATCCACAGTTATAGTTAGAGCCTTCAACACTCCTCCTCTGTAATTACTAGAACAACTAGAACGAAAATTGCTTAGAATAAAGAAGGCTTGAACAACAAAAACAACCAGTTTGACCTACTTGAATTTATGTAACAGCAACAAACAACATTCTTTTCAATTGCACATGGAATATTCACCACATTAGATTAAATTCTGGAATATAAAATAATCGTTTATATATTCAAGAGAATAGAAAGCATAGAAGGTATGTTATTCTCACTATATATAGTAATTAAATTAGATGTGGTAGTTTGAGGTTAAGATCATGTCCTTAGAGTTAATCCATTCCTGTGGGTGTGAAACCATTGTAGGTGGAGTCTTTTGATTAGATTACTCCAGTTAAGGCCCTTTGATTGGAATACTTCCATGAGGCATGGCAGAGGGTGGGTCTTAATCCTCTTACTGGGGTCCTTTATAAAGTGGATGAATATGGAGAGAGACACAAAGAGGAAACCCCAAAAGCTGACAGAGAGATGCCAGAGGAGCAGAGAGAAACCCACAGAAGCTAAGAGAAGAAACCACAGAAAATAGGAACCTGAAAACGATGAGACTGGAGGTAAAGGGAATGATACCACATGTTTTCCCTTTAATGGAGGAGTCCACGATTGCTGTCAGGTGGTCATTGGGGAGAGAGTATCGCCTGATGCCTTGATTTGGACTTTTTTCATGGCTTCAAAACTATAAGCTTTTAAGCCAATAAACCCCCATTGTAAAAGCCAACCTATTTCTCATATATTGCTTTCTGCAGCTTTTAGCAGACTAAAACACTAGATATCAACTACAGAGAGACAACTGGAAAATCCACAAATGTTTGGAAATTAAACACACTTGTAAACCATCCACAGGGGAAATCTCAAGAAGAATTTTAAAAGTATTTTTAAGGTTGAAAATTTGAAATGTCAACACTGGTGGAGTACAGCTTGAGCAGCCCTTAGGAAAATAAATCATAGGAGTAGATGCTTATATTAAAAGAGAAGAAAGTACTCAAATCATTAATCTTCCACCTTAAGGAACTATGTAAAGAATAACAAAGTAATCCCAGGACAAGCAGAAAGAAGGGAAAAATAAAGATAAGAGCAATAATCAATGAAATTGAAATCAGAAAAGCAAAAGAAGAAAACAATGAAGTTAAAAGCTGGTGTTTGGAAAAAATCCTTGATATTGATAAACCTGTAGTCAAACTTTTGAAGAAAAAGGAAAAGGCAGAACTTGCCACAATTGGAAATGAAAGAGGGATTATCACTATAGACACCACATACATTAAAGGAATAATGTGGAAATATGAAATACTCTTATTTCCATATATTCAATAATTAAAAATAAATTTCTGGAATGATTTAAAACAACAAAATTCACTCAAGAAGAGGTAGATTACAGAGTAGTCCTATTCATAATTAAAAACCATTTAATAAGAAAAGTTCTAGGTTCAGATGGATTAACTGATTAATTCTAATAAACTTTTAAGGCATAAATAACATAAAATCTACCAATCTTTTCCAGAGAATAGAAGAGGGAGCACTTCTCACTCATTTTATGAAGCAAGGATTCATTTCAACATTTATGAATTAGATTACAATATAAGCATTAATGGTTTAAATAAATAAGTTTTCAGAATAGAAGTACCATAATACATGAAGTTTTTGTTTCACTTGGTTTTCTCATTGCTCATTACATCTCTCTTCTCATTTTCAGTGTTGGGTGTTTGTATGGCTATTTTTTTTTATTAGAAAACATTTTATATTAAAATATTACTTGTCATAGAAATGAATGCTAATAACATGTAGCTTAACTCTTTTCATATGGCAGAATGGTCTATTAAAAGTCAAACAGACATTGGAATTTAGTATAAGCTAGAACTTTAATTTGGCTAGGTTATGTAGTACATGCAATGGATAACTTTGCTGGAAATTGTTTCTCCATCCATGAACTATGAATAAGAGTAATGGGAAAATTAGCAGATACCCAACATGCTATGTACAAAGGATAATTATATGATTAAGCAGAACTTTTTTTCTTTTTTTTTTTAAGTAAAAAGCTATTGCTGGTGTTTATTGGACTTGCAGACTAGACTGTATTTGTTTCAAATTTCAAAATGGCTTAAGCCATGATCTGAATTTTACATAAGCTCAAGCATAGTATGTTAGATCCATGAAGGCAGAAATATTTTGATCACTGTGTTACTTGTTAGTGCTTAGAATAATTCTCAGAACATATTTGATATCTGGTACGTATTTGCTGAATGAGTGAATCTGATGAAAATATATCATAACCAAATATAACAAAACCATTTTCTATGGTGTAATTTAGCAAAATCTAAAATATGTATTTCTTGAGCATATCTTTCAGTGTTTTAGCTTTATTATGTTCTGAGTAGGAATTGAACCCTCAATCACAGTTCAAGGAGAGAAGGAGATAAAGGTCTTCTTCCATGGCTACCATAGTAGATACCCAGTAAATCCTTACTTGTTGATAGACTTATAAATCTGGTTTTTATTAGGTCTTGAATTTATGATTATTTCTTTGTTCCCCTATTTTTAACTTGTCCCTAATAAAATATGATTGGTTATTTTTACCAAATGTATATAAAAATATATCATAAATAATTGTTTAACACAAATTTAATTTTTGGTCCATTTACTGATGCAGTTTGCCAGTTATTAGTGTCCAAGTTAAGAAATACCACTTGATATTGATAAATCTGTAGTCCAACTTTTGAAGAAAAAAGAAAAGGTAGAACTTGCCACAATTGGAAATGAAAGAGGGAATATCACTACAGACTACCACATACATTAAAGGAATAATATGGAAATGTGAAATACTATTATTTCCATATATTCAATAATTTAAAATAAATTTCTGAAATGATTTAAAACAATAAAATTCATTCAAGAAGAGGTAGATTACAGAGTAGTCCTATTCATAATTAAAAACCATTTAATAAGGAAAGTTCTAGGCTCAGATGGATTAACTGGAATCTGTCTCAGACAGATTCCATTAACTGCCACAGTAAATAAAGTCTCAAGGTAAAGTGCTCCCAAGGGCTCTGGGGATGTTCGGACACTATAGACAAGGCACACACTCTCATGAAATCAGCACACCTTTGGTGAGCCCTATTTGGGAATATATGATTTTCTTTTTCCTGCAATATAACATAGTTATATTGATTTGTAATTTCCCTACTCATGATTCTTCTACTCTTTTATTTGAACCTATAATTATCACTATAGCCATTAACTATATGTCTCAGAGACTTCAATTTTTGGACTGTTCATATGCCAGTTGAGCCCTGAATCCCAGCAGGGTTGTGGCCAAATCTTACTCTTCAGTTCTTCAGACTTACCCTGGACAACAACAAAATGGTGATGATGGACAAGTCTCATGCCAGGAAAAAAGGAACATCTTGCAAGGAGTATCAATCAAAATGGTCCCTTTCATCTGCCCCATAATTTCTAAGCTCCCTCACAATCCAAAGCAGTCAGACTAGACATCATCCAATTTCCTCAAGATTGAGGTATGAACAAACATAAGAGGGGAGTGTAACCACAAACCAAAGTAGATGTATTGTTATTGTAGTTAGTATCATGTGGTAATGGAAGAACTTGTAACATTTATATAAAGATAGTGGATACCAGGGATTCAAAGAGGAGGTGGAGGGATGAATAGGTGGAACACAGGGCATTTTTAGGGCATTGGAATTGTTTTGTATGTTACTGCAATGACGGATACATGACATTATATTTTATCAAAGGCAATGAAATGGGACAGCACAAAGCACAAACCATAATGTAAACTATAGACCTTGGCTAGTGGCAATGCTTCAATATTGGTTGATCAATTGTAAGAAATGTACCACGCTAATATAAGGTGCTAATAATAGGGAAAAAATTTATGTGTGTGGGAGTGTATGGGAATCTCCTATACTTTTTATTTTACTTTATTTTATTTTACTTTATTTTATTTTAAAGTTGTGAGTTTACAAAACAATCATGCATGCCACATACAGGATTCCCGTACATTGGCCTACCACCAACACCTACATTGTGACACATTTGTTAAAATTGATGAAAGAACATCATCATATTACTGCTATCTGTAGTTCATAGTTTATATTTGTGTATTTTTCCCACAAATCTTCCTATTATTAACACTATGTATTACTCTTGTTTATTTGTTATATTTCATGAGACAATGTTCTTATATTGTGCTGTTAACCACAGTCCATCCTTCACCATGGAGTTCACTGTATTATATGGTCCTGTGTCTTGTACAAACCATCAAAAGTGAACACTCAGTGGCTCACAGTTTCATCACAGGGATGTACTATCATCAGCTCAGTCCATTTCAGAACTTTTTCATTACTCCAAAAGGAAAAATCCCATAAACCCTTATATACCTCCATTATTGACCCCTGGCATTGATGTAATACATTCGTTGACATTGTTTTAAAAATATTATGATGTTACTGTTAACTAGAGTCTATATGTTACATTAGTTGTATTTTTCCTATGGATTTTCATATTGTTAGCACCTTGTAATAGAGGAACATTCTTGTATTTGTACTATTAAACAAAATCATCATCCACCACAAAAATCACTGTTATGCAGTCCCTAGATTATCTCTAGCTTTCATTCAATTAAAATAAACCTCCCTAGACTACCCCTTTTAGCCTCATTCACATTTATAAATTGGCTGTGTTAAGTTATATTCACTATAATATGTTACCATACACTCTTATCTATTTCCACACCTTCACAATCCACCTTATTAAACATTCTACCTACATTAAGCATCAGCTCCCCCTTTGCAGCCCATATTCTAACACCTATTAAACTATACTCTAGAGTTTAACTCCATGAGTTTACTCATCCTATTTAGTTCATACTAGTGAGAGTATACAATATTTGTCCTTTTGTGTCTGGCTTATTTCACTCAATATAATGTCAAGGTTCATCCATATTGTCATATGCATCCCAACTTCATTTCATCCTACAGATGAATAGTATTCCATTGTCTGTATATACCACACAATGTTTATCCATTCATCGGTTGCTGGGCACTTGAGTTGTTTCCATCTTTTAGCAATTATGAATAATGCTGCTATGAACATCGGTATGCAAATACCTGTTCCCATTCTTACTTTCAGTTCTTCTGAATATATTCCTAGTAGTGGGATTGCTGGATCATATGGCATTTCTATATTTAGATTCCTGAGAAACTGCCAAACTGTCCTCCACAGAGGCATTTCTCCAAATCCTCTCCAGCATTTGTAGTTTTCTGTTTTTGTTTTTTGTCTTTTGTTTTGTTTTTTAAACAATGGCCATTCTGTAAGGCATGAAATAGTATCTCATTGTAGTTTTGATCTGCATTTCCCTAATGGCTAGTGATGATGTGCCTCTTTTCATGTGCTTTTTGGCTATTTATATTTCTTTTTTGGAAACATATCTGTTCAGGTCTTTTGCCCATTTTTTAATTGGGTTACTTGTCTTTTTATCATTGAGTTTTATGCTTTCTTTATATAACATGGAGATCAAACCCTTATTGGATATATGTGGTTTCTGAAAAATTTCTCCCAATGAGTGGGCTGCCTTTTCACCTTAACAAAGTCATTTGAAGCATAAAATGTTTTGTAGTGTTCTGAATATTGGTCCTTTGGTTAAGTTTATTCCTAAATATTTGATTCTTTTAGTCACTATTGTAAAATAGCATTTTTTCCCTGAGTTCCTCCTCACATTGCCCATTATTAGTATTTAGAAATACTACTAATTTTTCCATATTAATCTTGTATTCCACCACTTTGCTGAACTTGTCTGTTGGTTTTAGTAGCTTTGTTGTGGATTTTTCAGGATTTTCTAGGTGTAGATTCATATCATCAAGAATAGCAAAAGTTTTACTTTTTCCTTTCCTTTTTATTTCTTTTCCTTGCCTAATTGCGCTAGCTAGAACTTCTAGCACAATGTTAAATAACAGTGGTGACAGTGGGCATCCTTGTTTTGTTCTCGATCTCAGTGGGAATGTGTTCTGCTGTTTACCATTGAGTACAATGTTAGCTGTGGGGTTTTCATATATGCACTTTACCTTTTTGAGAAAGCTTCCTTCTATACCTATGTTTTGGAGAGTTTTTCTCAAGAAAAGATGCTGTATTTTGTTAAATACCTTTTCTGCATCAATTGAGAGAATCATGAATTTTTTTCTTCTTCAATTTATTAGTGTGGTTTGTTACACTAATTGATTTTCTTTTGTTGAACCACCCTTACATACCTGGGGTAAAACCCACTTGATCATGGTATATAATTCTTTTAATGTGCTTTTTGATTCAGTTAGAAGTATTTTGTTGAGGATTTTTGCATCTATATTCATTAGAGAAATGAGCCTTTAATTTTCTTTTTTTCACAATATTTTTATCTTGCTGTGATATTAGGGTGATGTTAGCTTCATAGAATGAGTTTAGTAGTGTTCCCTCCTGTTCAGATTTTTGGAAGAGTTTTAACAAGATCGCTATTAGATCTTCTTTGAATGATTAGTTCACCCATGAACCCATCTGGCCCTGGACTTTTCATTTTTGGGAGGTTTTTGCTGACTGTTTCAATGTCTTTATTTTTTTATAGGTTAGTTGAGGTCATATTTCTTGTAGTGTCAGTGTAGGCTGTTTGTGTGTTTCTAGGCATTTCTCCATTTTGTCTATGTTGCCTAGTTTTTGGGTGTACAGGTGTACATAGTATCCTCTTATGATCTCTTTTATTTCTGCAGGGGCAATGGTAATGTTGCCTCTCTCATTTCAGATTTTATTTATTTGTACCTTTCTTTTTTTTGTCAGTCTAGCTAAGAGTTGTCAATTTTGTTGATCTTCCTGAAGAACCAACTTTTGGTTTTGTATATTCTCTATATTCTTTATTTTTTCTCAATTTCATTTATTTCTACTCTGATCTTTATTATTTCTTTCCTTCAGCTTGGTTTGGTATTATTTTGCTGTTCTTTTTCTAGTCCTTCATGTGTGCAGTTAAGTCTTTGGTTTTACCTCTTCTTTTTTAATGTAAGCATTGAGTGTTATAAATTTTTCTTCAGCACTGCCTTTGCTATATCCTATGTTTTTTAAAGAAATAATTTTATTGATACATATTAATAAAGCATAAATCCATCCAAAGTGTACAATCAGTGGCATCTGGTATAATTGCATAATTGTGCATTCATCACTTCAGTCGTTTTTAAAACATTTTCTTTATTCCAGTAATAACAATAATACTAAAAAACAAAAATGAAACAAACAAAACTTATCACCTCTCAGTCTTTCTGTGCTTCCCCTACCATACATAGCTGCTAATCTGTTTCCTTCTCTCTAATTTATTTATTTATATTTTGTAAAAACAGTCTTATATATACAATATCACCCAAATTCATATTTTACATGAGGTTTCACTATGTTATACAGTACTGTTAAAAATTTTAGCTTTCTTTTTCTAGTAATATTAATGTCCTAAGTCTTTCCCTTTCAACCACTTTCATATCCATATAATAGCTCTGTTAGTCACAAACATCATGAAGTGCTCTCACCATTTCCATTCAATTCTAAAAATTTACAACCTTTTAACTAATTCTGCACAGATCAACCTTCAGCTTTCCATTCCCTACACTCATTATTTTTCTGGTGACCTATATTCTAATTATTAATTCCATGAATTTACATAATATATTTAGTTCATAATAGTGCAGTCATACAGTATTTGTCCTTTTGTGTCTGACTTGCTTCACTCAACATAATATCCTCCAGGTTCATCCATGTTGTCATATGCTTCTTGACTTCATTTCTTCTTACTGCTATATAATATTCCTTTGTTATAAACACCACAATTTGTTTATCCATTCATCAGTTGATCCAGTGGGTTTTGATATGTTGTGTTCTCATTTTCATTCATCTCAATATATTTACTGATTTCTCTTGCACTTTCTTCTTTGACTTACTGATTATTTAAGAGTTTGTTGTTTAATCTCTATATATTTGAGAATTTCCCTTTTTGTATCTACTATGATTTCCAGCTTCATTTTATTATGATCAGAGAGTGCACATTGCATAATTTCAATCTTTTTAAATTTATTGAGAACTGTCTTTGACCCAACATATGGTGTACCCTGGAGAAGGATCCATGAGCACTTTAGAAGAATATATATCATGCTGTTTTATGATATACGGCTCTATAAATGTCTTTTCAGTCTAGTTTACTTATCATTTTAGTCAAGCTCTCTGTTTTCTTATTTATCCTATAAGAGTTGGATAAAGAATTTTTGGCTGGCAGTTTTTCTCCATTGCTAAGAGTGGTATATTGGAATCTCCAACTATTATTGTAGAAATATTTATTTTCCCCTTCACTTTTGCCCATGTGTGCCTCATGTATTTTGGGACATCCATTTTAGATGTATTAATATTTATTACAGTTATTTCTTATTTATTAATTGTCTCTTTTATTAATATATAAGGGATTTTTCATGGCTTGTAACAGTTTTGCCTTTAAAATCTCTTTTGTCCAGAACTACTATTACTACTCCAGATCTTGTTTCATTAGTTTTTGTGGATTATCTTTTTTTCGACCCTTCACTTTCAACCTGATTATGTCCTTTGTTTAAGGTGAGTCTCTTGTAGACAGCATATAGATAGCTCATATTTTTTTAAAATCCATTTTGTCAGTCTATTTACTTCATCCATTTTATCCTTTGGCTTTCCATTGTCATGTCTTACTATTGTCTGTCTTTTTACCCTTTAAGTTACCATTACTAATAATATTCATTTCTACACAGTTGTCCAAGTCTCTTGCACTTGTCTTTTCCTTTCAGGCTTCAGCACTCCCTTTAGTATCTTGTAAATCCAGTCTTTTGTTTACATACTCTGTTTTTATTTGACTTTGAAGACTTTAAACTCACCTTCATTTCTGAAGGACTATTTCAGTGGATAAAGAATTCTTGGCTGGCAGTTTTTCTCTTTTAGTGCCTGAAATACATAATACACTGCTTTTTTGCCTCCATGGTTCCTGATGAGAGGTCGGCCCTTAGTCTTGTTGAGCTTACCTTGTACGTGATGCATTGCTTTTCTCTTGGTGCTTTCAGGATCCTCCCTTTATCTCTGGTATTTATCATTCTGAATAGTAAGTTTCTCAATGTAGGTCTATTTGGATTTATTCTCTTGGGGTGCATTGTCCTTCTTGGATATTGATATTTATGTCTTTCATAAGAGTTGGGAAATTTTCGGTCATTATTTCATCACATATTCTTTCTGCCTCCTTTCCATTCTCTTCTCCTTCTGGGACACCTCTAATGCATTTGTTTGTGTGTTTTGTGTTGTCATTCAATTCCCTGTGACCCTATTCAATTCCCTGTGACCCTATTCTTTTTTCTGTTTATTCTCCTGTCTTTTCAAGTTCAGATGTTCTGTCCTCGATTTCACAAATTCATTCTTCTGCCACTTCAAATCTGTTGTTCTATGCCTTCAGTGTATTTTTAATCTCATCCATTGTGTCTTCTATTCTGTTAAGCTCTGTTACTTTTCTTTGTAGACTTTAAATTCTTCTTTATGCTCATCCAGTGTCTTCTTGATATCTTTTATCTCTTTAGTCATATTTTACTTCAACTCCTTGAATTATTTAGGAGGTTTGAGTGATTATCATTGATTAATTGTCTTAAATCCTGTGTCTCATCAGTGTTTTTGGTTTGTTCCTTTGGCTGAGCCCATCTCTTGCTGTTTCTTAGCATGGCTTGTAATTTTTTGCTTATGTCTAGGCATCTGGTTATGTTGGTGAGTTTACTGTGGTGGTCAATTTTTATCTCTTGTCTAGTGGTTTTGTTTCACAGCTCTTCTTTGATTTTTAGTTCTACTTATTCTACGTCTTTAAAATTTCCCAGCTTAATTTATAAAAATTGGGACAGGGACCCACTAATAGGGCGCAGGTTAGATCCAAGGCCTCTGGGATGAGAGGCTCCAAAAAGCTTTTTTTCCTCTTGAATTTTTCCAGCCTTCCAGTAGATAGGACTCTTCAGCAAATTTTATCACGGAAATGTCTCTCTCAACCTCTACTTGCCCATTTTTCTGGTCTGGTCAGAGCCGATGTTCTAAGCGGACTCCGTTGGCCAAACTGACTGAAGAGAAACTACTCTCCACCCTCTGCTTCACTCTCCCTCTTCCCAGGGAGGAAGGCTTCCATTCCCTTCTCAGTTGTCTGCAGGGAGCCATGTTTTTTTATCCAGGCTATTCACCTTGAGGGTGGGGAATTGTTGCTTTCCCAGCTGTGGGGACTAGTATCTCAAGGTTTTCATTTCAGCTTCTTCATCTCTGTGTCCCTCACTCTACTGGTCCACAGATCCCCAAAACAGCCCCTTCAGTCAGCTATTTGCTCTCCTTCTGTTTTTTTATTTGTAGGAGAGTTGAGCCTTGCCCTCCCTATACTTTTATTTTTATTTATGTATATATTTTTAGGAGGTACTGGGTATTGAACCCAGGACCTTGTAGGTGGGAAGCAGACATTCAGCCACTGAGCTACATCTGCTCTACCTCCATGCTTTTGATATAAATTTTTTTTGTAATGTAAAACTTCTCTAAAAATAAAGTTTATTATTGAAAAAAAATAATATGGAGAAACATGGGAAAAATACAACTAAGTAACATATAGACTATAGTTAACAATAGTATTGTCAATTTTACATCATTGGCAAAGAGGGTACTATATTAATGCTAAGACTTAATAATGGGCGTTATTAAGGTATAAGAGATTTTTCCTTTTGGAGTGATGAAAGCATTCTAAAGTCTGAGCTAATGACAGCACAACTTTGTGATGAAACTGAGAACATTAAGTGTACACTTTGATTGGATTGTACAAGGCAAGGGACCATATAACACAGTGCACTCCATGGTGAATCATGTACTTTGGTTAGCTGTACAAATATGAGACTGTTCTTTCATGAATCATAACAAATATACAATACTAATACATGGTGTTAATAATAGGATGATGTGTGGGAAAATATACCAAATATACGCTATGGACTATAGATAGCAGTGATATTATGATGATGTTCTTTCATCAGTTATAACAAATGTGTCAGAAAAATTTAAGATGTTGGTGGTGGGGCAATGTATCGGAATCCTGTATATGATATGCATGATTGGTTTTTTAAAAATTTGAAATATAAATAAATTAGAAATACTGCTATAGCAATAGGGATTTCCCTAGAGTCCTTAATAAATTATGAAGTGAGAATATTTTGTATTATATCTCCTTTTTGAAAATTGCATATTGACACCTTGACATTCCTAATATTTTCTCACAGTCTAGAAAGTCAACCAAAAATTCTGCATTGCAGGTATCATCATAGTAAATGCTGTTTAATTTTTGCAAAATTTGTAGAATAAAAAGAAAAAGCTTCTGGGGAAAAAGTGTATCCCCACAAGCAGTTTATACATCTTGGGTTTTATTCCAAAACTGTAAATCAGCTTTGGCTTATCACTGATTCATTTGGTGCACGATATTAACTCCAGAAATTTTATATTTTTTGAGACGCATTCTTGGTGACCCATATGTCTTTGTGTTTGTATATATACACACATAGATATATTTTTTGCATATTTTCCTCCTCTTAAGATACTCAAATCTATATTTGTACCCTGTTGCATCTTTAGGCTTTGTAATTTTGGGGCACTGAGCAGCCTATACTGTGGTTAAGACACATCTTTTATTGGGAGGAAGTAATAATTAATGGATAAAGGTACAGGCTCTAACATCTTGTTCAGATCTTCGTCTTGTTTCAATCTTTGCTCTACCACAAATCACCTGCAGGATCTTGAGCAGATTCTTGCCCTCTGTGTTTCACTATCTTCATCTTTAAAGTAGAATCAAATAATAATACCTACTTTATAGAATTATTGTAAGAATTCAATGAAATAACACCTGTAAAGTGCTTTAAGTGATGTCTGGCAAAGAAGATGGTTAATATTCTCTATTATGTAAAGTTATTTTAATGATATTGCTTAATTGGGAGAATATTATTTCTGCTTTTTATGTTTCAAAATGGGTAATTGTAAATTTTTTACTTTTCAGGTAGGCTCTGGTAATTCTTGAACTAGAGAGAAAAATGATTTCACCAGCAAGACATAGGATGATTATATCAATGTTTTGTCTTCTTCTTTCTTGTTAAAACCTATTCATTATTATTCACAAGATGCTTACATCTTCTGTGTAATACCATGTGGTAATTTTAAAGAGAACATCTGTTTTTGTAGAAAGTGCAGCTATGAAACTTCATCTGGAGAAAATATAGCAAATCCATCTAAAAACTTAGGACTGCAGATAAGGCATGAGATTTTATTGGTTTGGTTTGCTCATTGAGAGTAGAACACAATTACAGGCTAAAGCACATAGTTAAAATAGAATGCTATTGTAAACTCAGTGGCTGTTGTGTTCCTTGGTAAAGATATATGTTTATTTTATAGATTTCATGGTTTATGAAGGGTCATATCAAATGTGACTTCTTATGCCTGAATGTTTCTTGATATAGAAATTACCCAAGATAGCTTAAATAGGGAACTATCTTGACATTTTTAGCTCATGTTATTTTGCTTGTGGTTTGTTTGTTTGTTTGTTTATTTTTTTACAGTAAGGCAATTGTTACTTTCAGACCTTAACTTCTGAGAATTCTGGCCTTTTCTTTTTTTGAGAAAGAAATTATCTTGATAGATTTAGAAAATGCAAAATTTTCATTCCTTTCCAATTGTACTTTGTATCTCAGAAAATGTGCTATGGTTTTCTTTCTGGAAAAATATTAAGGCAGAATCAATCAAAACCAATGTAAACATAGTCTAAAATTTACACCCAAAGAAAAAAGATGTGCTATGAATTAATTTATATAAATTATCAAGCTAGTCATAAAACCTATTGACAAATGAGAAATTCAGAATTCCTGACTAATACTGTTGAGAGCATCTACCTACTGACATCCAGAAGATTTTATAAAGATAATGTAGAATTTTTACTGAAACTATAGAAATGATTTTTATGATATAAAATATAATTTGAGTATAGTTACTGCTACTATAAGAAATTTCTAATGCCTTCCAAAATCATCATGATTTTTGAGATGAAGTTTATAATTTACATCTAATTTAAATATAGATTTTAGAGCCTTTTCTTCTTTGTTTCTGTTCAATTTCTTACACTAACTAAAAATAAGATTGAATTCAGGTATGATTTTTACCATTACAAGGCTAGATCTAAGCCTCTATATTATTTTGCCGTAATTGGTGTCCAGCCAAATATACTGCTAATTTTATTTTATTTTTTCAGATTTTTAAGAAAGTAAAGACACACAGAGAGAAATTCAGACTATGTGAAACAGCTTTGTCAATTTAACAAGAAAACACCTATTTTTTTTTTCTTTCAATTAAGGAGCATATCAGTGCATTTTCTCCTTGGGCTGTAAGCTTTTATAAGACTTTAGGAACAAATACGTGTGTTTTCTTTTGTCCTCTATTTTGAACAGTTAGTCCTTTAAACATTTTAATTCTGCCTCTTCTGTGTTTCCATTAAATTTCATCCCTTATACTGTGGTTTATAGTATTTTTCATGTTTGCCTTCCTGACTAGTTTGTAAAGCTCATGCAATAAGCACTATGATCTTATAAAATTTGTTTCTTTTCATGATATTGTACCAATTAGATGTTTTGTAAATTCATTGAATTGATTTGAAGAGAATACTTAAAACTGGAATATTTTATAATTGATTTATAAAAATCACAATATAAGTGACATTCTATGTTTTCATTTACTCTCAATAGATAAGTTCTGTGACTTGATTGCAGACCTCTTGGCTGTATCTCATAGCTACTAAAAAGAGAAACAAGATCAGTAATTTGATGAGTGGAAAGAGCATTCGAAGAGGATGAACCCAATAGAACTTGGATTCTACTCTGAATATTCATTGCCAATTAACTTCTCTGGGTCTGTTACCTGGCACATCATATAGAAATTATGACACTTGTCCCATTAATTGCATAGTTTTGCTTTTACATTCACTTTAGAAATATATATTAAGTGCCTATTCTGTGCTGCTCTTGATTTTAATTATTGAGGATGTAATCCCTACTTTTTTGGTTTGCCAAAGACTGCCAATGCAAAGTAACAGAAATGCCTTGGCTTTTATAATGGGGATTTTATTTAGGGTAAAAGTTTAAACTTAAGTTTACAGTTCCCGAGGCTGTGAAATGTCCAAATCAAGGCAACATCAGAGATGCTTTCTCACCAAAGATCCTGGCATGGTAAAGCAAGATGGCAGGCATTCTCTGCCATGGTCTCTGCCTTCCCCTCCAGAATCCACTATCTCCCAGAGCTCAGTTGTGGGCAACCAGGCAAAAGACTTGTCTCTTACCAGGTGTCCTCGCTCAGTCTCAGCCGCTCTGCTTTCCTCCCAAGTTCAGGTGTGAGCTCTCAGTCATATGGCTGGTCTCTTCAGCCTGGACTAGACTTCTCAAACTTGAGCTGCACCGTGGGCCCAGCCTATTTGTGGCTCTGTTTTAAACTTTGGCTGCTAGCAATCCTGAGTCCTTTCACACTGAAGGGTCAAAAATGGCAGTGCTCCCTTTTCCTGTGGGTCTTTCTCTGTGTCTCCATTTATATCAGACCCAGCAAGAAAGCAGAGACTCAACCTGCATCATGCCTCACTGACAGTGTGTCCAACAAAGTGTGAGTTTCACACCCACAAGAATGGATTAGTTACAAAATATAATCTTTCTCTTTTTGGGATTCATAAAATAATTTCAAACAGCCATACCTACATTCAAAGAATAACCTTACAGTCAGTGGAGAAGATTAACTGACTCTTTCAATACAATGTTATATGTAAAGACATTATCTGTGAGTCTTATTATTTAATCTCAGCTTAAATGTCTCTTCCTCAGAGGTGAATTCCCTGACGATTCAGTCTAAAGATATTTCCTAGGAAATATCGTAATTATTTTTAAAGTGCTTAATACTATCTAAATTTTCTTTCTTATTTATTCGTTATTTTTCTCTCTCCCCCAAATGAACTCAGTTCTATGACACAAATTTATTTTGCTTACTTCTTTACCCTCACCCTTAGAATTATGCCTGACGTGTATTAGGTTTTCATTAAATATTTGTTGAATGAATGTATGAATAAAAGAAGAATATTGTGAAATACTTGTGCCATGTCAGCACAAATATGGAGACTTTATTCATTTAATAGATATCTATTGTGTGCCTATATGTATTCTAGAAGCACAGTGTTTGCTCCTGGGAATATTATGCTGATCTTATTCTGGTGGGGAGAGAGACGTTTTATTACAAGAAACTAAGTGATATGAAGAAATAGTACAGGATGGCATAAAAACAGGGAACAGAATACATCATTTAGTATGGAGGTTAGAATCTCTTTGGGAGCTGCTATTTGAGCTAAAATCTGAAGGATTCAGAGAGGTTAACTATGCAAAGGTGGGCAGATCATTCCAGGCAGTGAGGATATCATGTGCAAAGGTCCTGGGATGGTGGCAGCGGAACTCTTTCAAGAAAAGGAACGAGGGCCAGCGTGGATGAACTTCAAGTAGCACTTTTTAGAATTGGAAATATGTGACTGGAGTAGCTGGACCAAGAACATGTAAGGCCTAAATAGTAAATTATTTTATAGGTATCAGAAAGCAAAAATATATAGAGAAGATAATGAAAGAAAAGGAAAAAGTCAGCAAAAAAAAAAAGGAGAATCAGGGGGTGCATAGAGTCTTTGTTCTGTAATATAATGAGTTATCTTGAAAAACCAACATTTCTAAAATCTCTTCATTCATCTTTATTCTAAGGATGTTACATATATACCCACTGCATTTACCAGTAAGATATCTATCAAACAATTAAGTCAACAATTATTTGCTAATCACTTGCTTTTAGTCATATAGGTCTTTATGAATATAAAAATCTATCTCTCAAACAGAAGCAGAATTAAATACTATGTCTAGAGAGAGTTTAAAAAACAAAGGAATTGATTAGGTGATATAATAAACTCATGTAAAAGTAAAAATATTTATTGAATATCTACTTTGAATAGAAAGAGATAAATAGTCCAGTTCTACTTACAAAAACTTAGCTAAGAATTGAAACTTATATATGTGAAAAGCATGACAGCAAGCACATGGCAAATACGTATATTTGAAAGGGAATAAATGAGTAAGATCTGTGTCTGATCTTATACAGAAGACTGTAGGGGTTGAGATTTGAATTTGAACAAAAAAGATATATATCTGTAAGCAAGAGAGGAGAATGGAAGAGATATTAATAATAAAGGAATGAGGCCCAAACCATAAGGATAAGAATTAGCAAAATGTATGAAGTTATCAATTAGATTGCTTTTGTGGAAAGACAAAGTTCCAGAGTCATAAAAACAGAGATTTTAATTGAAATTTGCTTTGGCAGAATATTTTAATGAAGTAGGTCTTGGACTATGAATTAAAATAGGGAAAATAATTCAATAGCTAATTAATATTCTAGAGAAAATTACTTTAAAACTTTCTATAAAACATCATGTTACTGTTTAAATACAAGTTGAAACTGAAATATCTTCAAGTGTAACATAAATATGTCTCTCATAAAATGATCATCTTAGAAGTTTTTTTTTCAGTTTTCAAAGTAGACATCTTTCTTGTTTTATTGAATTAGTTCTTAACCTTCTAAATTTTCATTTTCAAATAATGAGAATGTATAATATTTTTATTATATTTCTATTAGATTGGTTGTGGGTTTAGAGAAAAATAATGAAGAAAGTAGAGTTCCCATATGTCATCTCCCCTCACACATGCAGTTTTCCCTATTATTAACCCTTTGCATTTGTGTGATAATTTTGTTGCAATTGATGAAAAAAATATCATAATTATGCTATTAACTATAGACCATAGTTTACATTTGGGTTCACACTATGTGCTGTATAGTTCTATATTTTTAAAAATTTTTATTCAGGTAACATACATGTATCCTAAAATTTCCCATATTTCCCATAACCATCGAATATTCAATTCAATGGTATTAATTACATGCATAATGTTGTGCTACCATCACCACAATACATTACAAAAGCCTTTTCATCTCCCCAAACAAAACCTATGTACCATTAAGCATTTACTCCCCATTCCCCACCCATCCTTGCCCTGGGTTACCTTTATTCTAGTTACTGACTCTGTGAGTTTGCTTACTTTAATTATTTCATATATGTTAATTCATATAATATTTGCCTTTGTGTGTCTGGCTCATTTTACTCAACATGGTAGGTTCAAGGTTCATCTATGCTGTAGCAAGTCTTGGAACTTCATTCATTTTTACAGAAGAATATATTCCTTTGTATGTATATACTACAATTTTTATCCATTCAACTGTTGATGGACACTTGGGTTGCTTTCCCTTTTTTGGCAATGGTAAATAATGCTGCTATGCACATCAGTGTGCAAATATCTATTTGAGTCCTTGCTTTCAGTTCTTTTGGGTATATACCTTGAAGTGCAATTGATGGGTCATATGATAATCCTATATTTAACTTTCCAAGGAAGAGCCTATTTTCCACAGCAGCTGCACCATTTCACATTCCTACCAACAATGTATGAGTGTTCCTATTTCTCCATATCTTCCCCAATTCTTGTTATTTTAAGTTTTTTAAAAATAGTAGCCATTCTAGTGGGTGTTTAATGGTATCTCATTGTGGTTTTGATTTGCATTTCCTTAATGTCTAATGATGTTGAGCTTTTTTTTTTTCCCCAAGTGCTTGTTAGCCATTTGTATATCTTCTCTGGAGAAATGTCTATTCAAGCCTTTGGCCCATTTTTAAATTGGGTTGTCTTTTCACTGTTGGTTTGTAGGATTTCTTTATATATTGCAGATATTATTTTCTCCCCTTCCATAGATTCTTTTTACTTGCTTGATAAAGTCTTTTGATGCACGTGTAAGTAACAATTTTTGATAATACATATATAAAGGCTTTATCAAAAGGCACTTGAAAATAGCAAAATGTTGCTTCTTTTTTATTGAATTGGTAAAAACTAGTTATTCAGTGATATAATGGATATAATTTTGTCAAGTGTCAATTTTCCATCCCATGTTATGGCAGTATATTTTCTTGTGTTCTGGGATTTGTGTGGGAGGTTTCAAAAGCCATCCTGCCACAAGTTGTAACTCATAGTTTGTATTTAAATACTATTGTTAGATTACTATTAACAAACTCTTACTCACTAAAATCCTTCTTGCTATAGATTATAATGTTTCAAGGCTTACCATCTGATTAAGGGTCAGAAATTAAATAATGTTTTAGGTTTTTAAGTGACATCTGAATTACTCTTACATATATATAAATAATTTGTGGATTGTCTGTTTTTAGTGGTCCCATCTAATACAGTTCTTTATGTATATTAGGTATTCCTTGTTTGCTGATTTACTTTTCATGCATCTATTGAACATCCTCTGTGGAGTAGTTATTCTGCTATTTTCTTGGGAAATATAGGTGGAAAAAATACATGACCCAAACCTTCCAATAACTCAAAGGCTATTGGCAGGAGTAATAATCAGTGTCAAAACAGAATTTGTACAGAAGACTCTAGAATTGTGGGAAGGCATGACCAGTCTGCCTCTTGAGGTCAGTGAAGGCTGCATCAAACATGTGGCATTTGAACCACTTAAAAATATACAGGAATTTATCTGAATGATACAGGAAGAAATTGACATTTCAGGTAAAGTCCATCCCTGTGGAAAAGTTTGGAGACATTCAATATTAGTCGTATGGTAGCATGGGGATGTGACAGTGGTAGAGGCTAACCACAACTTCACTAGATTAGGGTGGCCTTTGATTGCCCTGCTGTAGGCAATGCTATAGTTTGGTGCATTGAAAGAGGTCTAAGATGCCGGGAAGAGAGTTAGGCTCTAATGACATGGGCTGGGTGGGAGATGATGAATGACTGAACAACTAGATAAATGAAGAAGAGAGGAGGGCTAGATGTTAGCGACTTTTAACAAGTGAATTCAGTAGTAGTGAATGATTGGATGTGGGGAGGATGAAGGGAAAGGAAGAGGAAGGAAGATCGAGGACTATACTCAGGTCTGTCTTGATCAGACACATTGAGTATATAAAGAAAACTTGGCAAACTGAGTTTATAAAAGAAACCCAGGCCATGAGCAGCTTTTTTGGAGGAGATAATACATTTAATATATCATGTTTGATCTGTGGTACCTGCAACAGGTACAATGTGAGATACCCCTGTGGATGGTCAGGTCCACCCCTTGTATTATCCATTGGATACCATCACATGGAAATGGTTGGGATTTACCTGGGCTTTGGAACATGAGTGTGTTATGTACAGTACAGGGGAATGGAGAGGGCATTCTGGACTGACTGGTGAAATGGTAGGAGACAGTCTGCATGACCTGCCATCTTTCCCTGGGACCCACAAATAAATCCTGTGCTCACAGCAGATGTGCCAGCCTGGTACAGAGGATGATGAGGAGTGTGTGCTGACTCCCTTCTCAGGAATGCCCGGAGTTAAAGCTCAGTCCCTAGCAGATAATGTCCTGCCAGCACATTCCTTCCTATTTTGCCCCAAGCATGTGTAAACATACTCTGGAGACTGCTTGGCTACATTTTGTACATTTTATGGTAACTGGCTCACTCCTGCTGCTGTATCTGTTCTTGTGGGAGAATGGCAGGAGCTGGTTCCTTCAATTACAGCACAAGAGGGGTGTGTGTCGAACATCTCCCTGTGTCAGCCATGAGGGACAGATGCCCACTAATGAAACAGACCTTGTTTGGTCTCTAGGTAAGGAAACGTTGTTCCATCCAATGCTTTTGTTGGTGACCCTGATACCTGTAAACCATGGAGTAGGTTAGACTTTAGGACTGCCGTTCCTGGCGGCAGGCATTGTCTTGCTCCATGCTGCCCTCCACACAATGAGACTCCTCACCTGGAGGTGGTAACAGGTGTCTTTTTCCCCCAACAGATGACATGTTCTTAGAATAATGAGGAGACAGATATTACTAAATTTGACAGGTGCTAGGGTAATGGGAAATAAGAAGAAATCATGGACTGATAGGGTGAGGCCAAATTATGGAGGGTAGCAATAGAATAATTAAGAACTGATCTATTTTATAATCAAAGAAATGTCTAGAATAGGAGAGTGAAAGCGCTCAAAGGTAACTAATCATATAGAAGTGGAAGGGGAGAACTTTATTGCAGTCACCCCCATGGGAGTTTTGGTTGTTTAGTTGGAAGGGGCAGGAAAGGATCATACAGCTATGATAGAAGACATAAAGAAAAAGAATGAAATGGAAATTTATGTTAAAATGCCACAAGAATGATGGTTGTATTCGTGACTTTATTATTCTTATGACATGGTCTTTATTATTACCATGCTGCTTTCTAAGAAAATATTCCTTTGGGACCCTTGCATCAGTCATCTTTCTATTTAGTCTTTTCCTTCTGTTCTGCCTGATTCCCATCTTTTTTTCTTTGTTTCTGCTGACTGCTGAGTAGGCAGAAAACTGCATGCAAGTTCTGTTGCTTCAGAAGTAAAGGGGAGAAAAACATGTCTTGCAGTTATGATCCTCTTTCTTACTAGGCCTGGAGAAGCAGTCTTTAAAGTTAAGTTAAAACAACTGACTTAGATTTAAGGTTTCATTTGAGTTAAAAACAAACAAACAAAAAACACACCAAAAATAAGCAATAAGTATTAAACTAATTTACAACAGAAGAAATCCAGGTTCTTCATACCTCTTCTTCCACTGATTAAAACAAAGATTCAATACAATTTTGTTATCATTGCATGATTGCCATTAAAACATTTTTTTCCCTCTCTAGAAAACATTGTAGAGCTATTGATTAGATCCTGATTGGCATCTGTAGACACAAGCAAATTTCAAGGTGGTTCTGTCCTGACATTTCCCTTTAGGATTAGCACCTGTGGAGCCACCTTTGGCTGACAGCACTGTTTGTCCTCATAAGTACTGTTTTAGTTTACTGGGCTGCTCAAGCAAATCGAATGGGCTGGCTTTAACAATGGGGATTTATTTGTTCATGGATATGAGGCTAAGAAAAAATCCAAATCAAGGCATCATCAAGGCGATGCTTTCTGCACCAAGACTGGCCTTCTGGGGCTGACTGCTGGTTATCCTTGGTCCTGGGCTCCTCTTTCACAAGACAGTGCACATGGTGGCCTTTCCTGGCCTTTGCCTTCTCTTCCAGAGGGTTTAGTCCTTGCTTCCCATGGCTTTCAATCTATCTATCTAAATTTCCTTCTTTTATGAAGGACTCCAGTAATAGGACTCAGACCCATCCTGTGTGAGGTGGGCCACATCTTAACTGAAGTAGCCTCATCAAAAGTCCTGCTTAAAATGGGTTCATCCACAGCAATGGATTAAGCTTAAGAACATGTTTTTCTGGAGCACATACAGCCCCAAACCATGACAACTACATTATAGATGTTTTTTGTTTTTTTTTTTTTTTTAATTTTAATTAATTTATTTTTTATTGTGGGTAAAAATCAAAATTTTCACAATACATACCACTATTTGTAAAATGATATATAAATATATATGCATACATGTGTATTTGCTTACAAAAATATTATTTATATATATATAAATATATTTTAAGAGGTGCTTAGATTACCGAAAATATTACACAGAACCCCCTGGGATTCCCATGTTGTCCACCTCCCACACCTCCCACCACATCCCACACAAACATCTCCCACAAGTGTGGCCCACCACCCTCAATGGACTTACACATCCTGGGGCCTTGCCACCAACCATAGACCACAGTTCACACTGTAGACCACACTCTCTCCCACACAGTTCTGAGTGGTGTGTGCTGATTTAAAATGGCCTACATCCGTTGCCACAACGGTACTCAGGACAACCTCCAAATCCCAAAGAAGCCCCTGTATTTCAACTACTAGACCCCTCCCTGCCCCAAAAGTGTTAAGTTTAATGTCGGAAGCACTGTCCTTTTAGTGCTTCAGGAAATTGTTCTAGGCAGAATAAGCCCCATGTCTTGATAGGAATTATCCTTGTCATACTTTCCATTTAGTATGTTTGTATTTTTCCTAAGTGAATTTTTGGTAGTATGAAACTTACCTCTGCTGTACTGATATTACGAGGCCTCTGATGATTTGATGAACCTTTTTCTTACTCAAACTTGCTTTTAAACTTGTAATATTATATCAAAGCTAAATGCTTTCTGTTGTTATTTTCTTGTTAGTGTGATTTTTACACTTATTTGCAGTTTCCGTTATTCTAGACATTTTAAGCACTTTTGCTAAAGCTGGAAGTTGAATCTCAACAAATGAATAAATATTTAGTGACATCAAGCATGTGCTTGAACTTTTGTTGATCTTCAAGAATGAATGAAAATTTCAAGTAGACACTGATTCATCAGGGGTTTCTTTAGATCTTATTCAATGTAATGTTTTCTTTTGTTTTGTTTTATGTCTATCAGAAAGCAGGTTTTCTCTGGTCAACATAAAAACAATGCAGTGTAGTCAAGATGATATGCTCTGGAGCCAGCAGACACAGCCTCTTGGAAGCTGGGTGACACTGAGAAAAATAATTAATGTTTTAAAGCCTCATTTTCCTCATGCGTAGCATACTGGTAGTAACGGTGGAACCCAACTCACAGTACTGTGATGAAGACTAAACTAATAAATAAAACAGCACCTGATTCGTGGTAAATACTCCCTAAATCTGAGCCTTTATTATTTTCCTGAATCCTATTGCTTACTGGTCTGAAAAAAATCTTAGATTAATATCGGTCCTATTGGAACCTTATTGTGATATTCGTTTAAGGCAGGATTTGGCACTATTTAGCCTTTGTACTGTTGACATATTTGGCTGGGTGATTCTTTGTTGATGGAGGCTATGTAGAATGTTTAATGCATAAGAATGAAAAAATATAAGTGATAACAGAAATATTTTCATTAAAACCTCTGTTGGATGAAATGATTGATACCTGCAGCTTATCAGGCATAACTCAAAATTTATCAGAAATGAAACTAATTACTGTCTAATATTTCTTACATGCTATAGAACCTTGTCTATGGTGGAATTAGAGGTAGGAGAGATAAATTTAAATATTTGATGAAGTTTGGTGCCATAATTCATGACTAAGGGTGTAGAAGGATGAAGTATTTGTGAAAATTTTAAAAGTGCCATAGAGGTAGTATTTTACTAGACAAATTAAATATATGGAAGTCAAGTGCATGTGGATGTAAATTAGTGTATCAATGTGGAAATTATTGTGTTTCCCAATAGTAAATTAAAAAAATAATAACTCAGTGTATTTGCATAAATCCCAAGTTATAATGATATATACCAGTTTTGTCCCTTTGGCATTTCTTTGCCTTTGGGTTGATAAAAATGATTAGCTCCTCCATTACTCCTTTGCTGCTTGCTAGTTGCAGTGCTTTATCACTGGTCCATGTAGAATAGTTTGAAAAATAAATCTTGTGGGTGGGTGGAATTTGTCTTCAATAATTTAAACTATGTATGTAGTTTTCATACAACAGAAATGTCAAGAGACATAGGTACTAGGATTCATGGCGTACACTCAATACAACAGGATATTGCTAGATATCTTTTTCCATTAAAAATTAGGAAACACAATTATAGAAACTTTAAAGGCCTAATAGAGTTTTTCACATATGTAATTATTACCACATTAAGTTTTCATGCTAATCATAGGTTTTACATAACCCTTTACTGGCAAGGTGATTAGCTAAGGAAAAATAGATTACTTCTTTATTGCTTATTTAGTCCATAAGAAAAAGTTTTCTTGTTGCTCCTTTGAAGATCATGTCCTATAGTTTTTAGCAGTCTGACATTTTTTTGGTATCACTTCTTAATGTTTGCATTTTGTTAGATGCCTTTTCTCCTTGATCAATATGAACAGTTCTTTCAAGAATGAGAATATAGCTCTATCCAAACATATCTGCCTTCTTCAATTACATTTAATGTTTATTATATTAACAATTGGGTTAATTTTTGTGTTAACATGTTATTTTGAATACACTGTCAACAAATTAAATTCAATATTTTTTGTCATCCCCACTTCCTTTCCCCTTTTTCCTGATTGTTTTATAGAGTCAACATTTAAATAAAAAAATAGAGAGAGGAGAAACAAGGAATTTTTAAAGATAATAGTAACTAACTTTGTATAATTTTCTCCTATATGATTTTTTTAAAAAAATGTACAGTGATAGGGTGATGCAGAAGTTATTGCTAACATATCTATTTTAGTGATGGGAAAATGTGAGCCTGTGGGTTGTTAAAGATTTTCCAGGTGGAGCAGTCAGTAGTAGAAGTGGTGTTGAATCCTCATTCCTCTTACTCTAGAGTCAGTCCTTTATATGCTATATCACAGTAGCTGCTGGATAAACTTTTATCACTTTTGCTGCTGAGAAAATGAACTTGGACTTCCTCATCACGATGTACAATTCCCTCTGAAAAGATTGATAAAGACAGTTAAAGTACATGGACTTTTGTAAAAACCTATAAAATGTATGGTGCAAAGTGTAAACAACAATGTGAAGTACAGACCAAGGTTAGTAGCACTGCTTCAATATTTGTTCACCAGTTATAACAAATGTACCACACTGAAGAAAGATGTTATTAATAGTGGAAAATGTGAGAGGGGTAGGGGTGGGGTATATGGGAATCCTCTATATTTTCAATGTAATTTTTCTGTAATCTAAAACTTCTTCAAAAATAAAGTTAAAAAAATAAAAGTACATGTTGTGCACTCACCCTGCCACACACACATCTTTTTTTTTTTTTTTATTTTACAAAGACTTGATGCTGAAAAACACAGCAGATAATTTATGAGGAAAATAATATTGAAACACAAATCCACAAGTCCACATATTAATAGTTAAATATCAGTTATGATGGAATTCTCTGTGAGAGAAAATATAAATAGAATGCTGCTTTCTTTTTTTTTTTTTTTTTTAATTGTGGGTAAAATTCAAAATTTTCACAATATATACCAACATTTGCAAAATGATATATAAATATATATGCATATATGTGCATTTGCTTACAAAAATGTTATTTATATATATATATAAATATATTTTAAGAGGTGCTTAGATTACCCAAAATATTACACGGATCCCACTGGGATTCCCATGTTGCCCACCTCCCACACCTCCCACCACATCCCACACAAACATCTCCCACAAGTGTGGCCCACCACCCTCAATGGACTTACACATCCTGGGGCTTTGCCACCATGTATATGTATATGTATATATATATGTGTATGTATATGTATATGTATATGTATATGTATATGTATATGTATATGTATATGTATATGTATATATACACATATAGAGAGAGAAGAAAGCAAGTTATTTTCTTTAGGAGAGCAAATATAGTGAAATAATTTGACTATTTTTGTAATTGCCTTTTCCTACATGCTTTTCAACTTCAAAATCAGTTAATCTTCATTTTAGGTGTGCTGTGTCCTTATATGGTAACAAACTAGAAATTACATGAATACCTTGTTGAAAAAGATTAAAATAGATTACATATCATTTGTTTCAGTAAACAAAGCTGAGTTTTTATGTCCATTTTATAGCACAGACAAAATATTTGACCTCCCTCCTCCCAGGATATAGGGCAGTATAAACTGAAATACGATTTCTTTTTGGAAACTTTGGGAGCATTAGGTCAGGCTCATGGATTGTGGTCCGATAATGGCCAGCAGTAGTTCGATCTCTCAGTAACAATATCCATCCTATCATCTTGTGGATCAGGGGTTGTCTGAGTGGAAATCAGAAGATAATGCCAAGTAGACATCAAATGTGCAGAATGTCCTGTTCTGTAGAGTAAAACTTGTTAAATTTCACTCCTGCTTAAATCTCAATTACTGAAAGAAGCAGGTGGTGAAAAAGTATCTAATTCTTTCTTGAAATTGAGGCCTTTAAAATTAATTATTAATTAAGGTTTGAATCAGTGAAAGATTCTATTGCATTTAGTTCTTTTCCTTCTAAATAGACTATACATGTCATTCTTACAACCATTCTTAGATGGGTGGATAAGTCATTAAAGTGTATAGACACAAGATCTTTTCCTTTCTAAATAACATAAGTTTCACTCCACTTTATGCACTAAAACTTGTTTATAAGTAGACCATGCTATTCTCTTATTTAGAAAAACATTTCATTTAGCATCCCATTCTATCCTGCTTCTGAACTTTTAAGTCTATTTAGATATGATTTTCACTTGTTAAATACTATTTCTTTGTATTAACTTTTTAGCAAAATCAAAGATAGAAAGCAAGAAACACCAATCTGAATATTTATTATTTTGACTTTTTTCTATGATTATGTTAAAACTCCAGCTCATGCAATCATTCCATCTCACCAAACACAGACAATTCTTGAAAATCTTTACTGATATTAGTTAGTTCTTGAGTAAGTCCAGATTCCTGAAACTCTAGAATTTAACTTCCATGAAGGCAGACACCTTGCATGTCCTATTTGTGGCTCTATTGTCAGTGCTTGCAATTACGTATGTCTGATAGTAAGTACTCAGAAGATATTTGTAAACGAATAAATGTCATAAGCAAGGCAGTACAGTATCTGACCTCAGTCTATATTCCCAAAGTCATCTCCTTTAATTTATCTCCATGTATTCTGTTTTAACCCAAAGTGATTTTTTCCTGTTCCCAACATCTCCATACATTTTATTCTTTTCCCAGATTTTCCATGCATTTTATGAGCTCTTTTTCTGTTTAAAATAGCTTGCCCCTCTTCATGTCTGCCTCTTCTCTTTCCCCAGCCAGTGTAAGAGCCATCAGTTCAAGTGTCCTCTCTTCCTAAGGTTTCTCCCATCTTCTGATTTGGATATATTTTTTTGTCTTCTACAAACAACCACCCTCAGAATTTTATTTGCACTTCTTTTACTAAATGTATTTTTTCTTCTTTTGTCACAGTTACTGAATATGTCATTTTTCAACACTCTGAGGTGAATAAATGTATGAGGTAGGGAGTGATTTAACTTCATCAGTACCTAACGTGAGATCTTCAGTGCACTGTTGCTCAATTAATGCTTATTGAATGAACGGACAAATGGCTTCTTTGTTCACAGTAAACTGCAGAATTGCTTATTTTAATTGTCATTTTACCTCCCTAGACGTCTTAAAAACTTCTTGCACCTAGTGAAATTAGGAATTCAACAGAAGTGTACTATTATAGATGTTTGAAGAGCAACTTTTGATTTGAGATACATAATATGAAAGAACACTGAATTGGGAGGTACCATCTGAGTGCTTCTCTTATCTGATTGAATAAATGACCTCAGAATCAGTAAATCAAGATTAACATTTACATTACCATTATATGTAAAAACACCCAAAATGGTTTGTAGCAATAAGAGATGCTTAATAAATGATCCTTTCTTCCCTTCCCTACTATTCCTTCCCATATTTTTTCTCTTTTTTTCTCTTTCATTTCCCTGTCTAGCCTCCCCTTTAATACAATTTCTTAAATGACTTTAAAGCTTTTTTTGACTTAAAATTTTTATGACCTGAATATTACATTGTCAATTCAACCTTTTTCTTTTACTGCCACTGATTTCCCTTATGGAAAAATAAGGAAACATTCTACTTCATTTATACTGAAAAATAGAAAACTAACTAGTGATGTAAGATGCTGGGTTGGCAGCATATAAAGTATTTTTAAAAATATTATTTGTTAGCAATATCTAGATGTTCTGCTATCATCTGCCTTCAAAATCTAATTCAGAATGATTTGTCTGAATATAGAGCCCAGAAATGCACCCACACATATATGGTTAACTGATTTTTAACAAAGATGCCAAGGCAACTCCATGGGAAAGGATAGCCTTTTCAGCAAATGACGTTAGAGCAATTGGATCATAAGCCAAGAAAATGAACTTGGATCCATATTATGTACCATATACATAATTAACTATGGATCATAAACCTAAATGTGAAACCTAAAACTGTAAAACTTCTAGAAGGAAACGTAGAAGAAAATTGTTAGGGCCTTGCATTAGACAAAGTTTCCTTAGCTATAACTCCGAACAGAGTCCTCCATCAATGACAACTACTAATAAATTTAACTTTGTCAAAATAAGAACATCTCTTCAAAAGACACATAAGAGAATGAAAATACAGGCAATTTATGTTTACAAAAACACCTGTATACATACGTTTATACAACTCTGTTCATAATCACTGAAACTGGATATAACCTAAATGTGTTTTAGTAAGTGAAGGGATAACAAATTGTGGAACATCCATGCAATGGAATACTATTAATCAATTGAAGGAACTAACAACTCATAAATGCAACAATATGGATGAATCCAAAATCCTTTATGCTAACTGAAAAGAGCTATACTCAAATGGCTACATGCTCTAGGATTCTGTTTATATATAGCATTCTGGAAAACACATAATGATAGAGACAGAAAACAGATCAGTGGTTGCCAGGGGATTGGGGTGGGGGGTGAGATTTTCTACAAAGGGGCACAAGGAAATCTTTGGGGCTCTTGGAACTGTTTTACATCTTGATTAAGGTGGTAGATAAATAGATGGGTGTATTTCCCTAAACTCACAGAACTGTACATCAAAATAGGGTGAATTTTACCAAATATAAATTATACTTAAATTTTTAAAAAAGAATTAGATGCTTACAGCCCAATGGGAAAAGGATATTATCTTTGAAAGAGCACTGAGATCAGATATTCACAAATCAATGTTAAGTAACTCCAGATCAAATAGAAGATTGGTGGGTGTGGACCAATGTTGGCAAGGCTGGTATCACACGGGTAATACTAAAATCTCTGAGAAGGCAAGATTTATTGAGGAGTGGTGTTTCTGGTTTGAGACAAAGTGTGAGAGGCCAAAGGAACTTTGGAGAATTCTTCAGTTGGTACCCTAACCTTACTCAGTTAATGGCACAGTTTCTCACAGGCTTTGCGACTTCATTAGTGATGAAAGAGTCAACGTGGCTTCTTTACTTACATGTATAGAAAAGTTCAGACAGAGAAATACTGCTCTTTCATATCCTCACAGACAAGTGCATCTCAACAAATAGGAAGAGGTAAAGAAAAGAAAAGAAAGTTTCTTTTTTAAAAAAGAAAGATCACTTTTAAAATCATTGTATTGCTTCACAGGCTGAATCACTCAATCACTTAATTCAAGTTGTTTTTATGTGAAACCCTGATATTGTAACAAATACTTGGAGCAAGTTTTACAATTACAGAAATTGGGCGCATCCAGAAAAGTTAAATAATTTACCTGTGGTTGCACAGTTGCCAGGTCAGGCTTTTAACTTCAGAAGCTTAATGATTAAGAGCTCAGCCTAATGAGTCAGGTTCACCTTCTCACCTTCCCAACCTACAGGTTTATTGTGGGTTGAATTGTGTCCCCCAGAAAGATATTGTTGAAGTCATAACCCCCATTACCTCAGATGTAACCTTATTTGGAAATAGGGTCATTGGAGATGAAATTACTTAAAATGAGGTCATATTGGAGTAGGTTTTCTCTAGAGAAACAGGACTGATAAAAGATATCTGTAAATAGTATGAGATTTTATAAAATTGTCTCACAAGACCATGGGGATGTACAAGTCTGAATTCTGCAGGGCAGGCTGTAATCCAGGGGCTCTGATGAAAACCCTTTATCAGTTCCCAGGAGATGCTGGTTATCTAAAGTAGAGATGGGCATTCTCTCTCTGAATGCTGAAATCACCTTTAACTGATTGGATAAGTCATAACACATTGCTGAAGGCAATCTTTTCCCTTGATTGTAGATGTAAGAAGCCACCTATGCAATCAGCTCACTGATGATTAAAGTCCATAGAAATGCCCTTGTATTAAAATTAGCCCAGTGCTTGCTTGACCAAACAACTGAGCACCATTACCTGGCTGAGTTGACACAGCCTAAGCATCACACTCCTAATCCAATATAATTGGTGTCCTCAATGAATAGAAGAGATAGACACCGGTATGGGGGAGAAGGCCATGAGATGACTGAGGTGGAGACTGAAGTGCTGGAGCTGCAAGCTAAGGAATGCTAAAGATTACTGGCAAACTAAAGAAGCAGCAAGGAGGGATTCTTCCCTACAGGTTTCAGAGGGAGCATGGCCCGAGGGACAAGGTTGATTTTGGAATTCTAGCCTCCAAAACCATTAGACAAAACGTTTTTGTTGTTTTAAGTCCCCTAGTTTGTGGTACTTTGTTATGGCCACCCTAGGAAGATAAGGCAATGGAATTATAACCTTGGAAAAATTGCTTAATTTCAGTGTATCACAGTTTATCGAAATACTTGTAATGAAATGATAGGTCTTATCCAATAGAGTCATTATGAAATAATGTATGTAAAGAACAATGGCACATAATAAGTACTGAATAAATGTCTCTGATTTTTATCTAAAATCACTTCTGTTTCTGTAGGCCTACCCTGCCTCTTTTCACTGAAGAAGGTACTAAATCTAACACTGAGTTCTGTTTACATTAGGACATTTAAATCCTGTGTCAAAATCTGGAGTGGATATTTATAAATACCAGAATACTTGTAAAGGGCTTTAGATAAACTGTGGCTTTGTGGTTTAGAGATTAAAAAATCTATCCTTTGAATCTGGACTTACAATGGAAGAAGAGTCAGGGTTCAGAGTCATTTACAAGGTGACTACATTTCTTGAGAGCTAAATGTTCTTTCTTTGTTTCCTTTTCTGACTATACATTTCTTTTAAAAACCGAGAGTGCCTCCATTCTACTGTGTTCTGGAGGTAATAAACACACTTAAGAGAGTGAATAGATCTTCCTGTTGTACTTAAAAATAGGTACAGATGTTCTCCACACTTCTTTTCCTCCTTTTTTTACTTTCTTGCCTGAGGAACTGATTTATTTACTTTTCCTCTATTTCATACTCAATATTTTTTCCTTTGTTTTTATTCTCAGCTTATGAATAAAATTCATCGCTTTTGCATGGAACTTCTTTTTACAAATACATTTACATTCACTTTAAATATTTTATCTGTTGAGTCCACATTATGACAGTGGGAAGTTTTCTGTGTGTGATTATTTCTTTTGTCTTACACAGGTTTTGTTCTTTTCCTTGTTTTTTTCATTTTATTCCCCCAGATGATTTCTATGATATTTCTATTTTCTTCTTTTATTTGTTTCAGAATGCTTTCTGAACAAGTGTGTTGTGAATTTCAAATATCTATTTTTATTTTCATGATCTGAAGTGAAATTCTCTGCCTCTGCTGTTATAGATGAGGAACAAAGGTGGAAGCATGATAAATGGAACACAAACCACACCATAGCATTATTCCCAAATGAATACTTATTCTAGTATTTGAGAGATTTTTTCACGAAACATTTTGCATTTTGCTTAAGAAACTTAGATTGGGTAAGAAAAAAATGCTTATTTTCATTTTTAAAAATTAAGGTTCCAAATCATGTCTGCTGGCATGTGCATAATACCTCAGAAATTATTTTCTTCTGTATAAATATTCACAAAAATGATTATCCTCTTTCTTTACCAACTCCTTCATTGGCAGACAGGAGCATGGGTACTTTCACAGGAAGCTTCATAAAGCGAAAACTATATCCATTATAAAATATCTCAGAAATTAGAAATTATGAACATATCATAAAGTGGTCTCTAAGTGTTCTGTATGATTTAAATGGACTATATGACATGTTCAGTGTTTGGTTATGTTGGTGAAATATGATGTTGGGACATGATTTTGTTAAAAGTAAAAGAATTCCTATTGTCACTCTTTGCATATGTTTGGCAAATTACTCTCTTCAGGCAAAGTTAAGTGAAAGTTTGATCAAATATGTAGTCTCTCTTTTTCAGTAAATCTCATGTGATTATCTCGCTTCTCATATGATTTCCAAAATAAGTAGGGCTCTGTGCTATGTAATTTTTCTTTTTTAATTTTGTTACTTTGCTTATATAGATGCAGCTATCACATTGAAGCTGCAGGTCTCCCTATAAGCAGGTAGGATATTATCTTTGGTGGTTTTATCCACAGTAGGGATCTTCCTGTTGAGGTATATTTTCCAATAGGTGGCATATATATATTTTAATTGAAAGTGTATTGCTCATGGATTTACAACTAAATACAAATTGAAGTAAAGAAATACCTCTTTTTATTGGTCATCTAGTTTTTATTACCTAACTACAGAGTTAACAGCAATTTAAAAATATCCCTTCTTCTGCAACATGTATACTTTTTTGCAGAGACAAAACAAATATATAATCATTAAGACAGGTAGGGATAAGCACATAATTACAAACTTGAACTGAGTTTCAGAGTGACTAATTGAAGGAAGTGTCCTAGAGCTGCAATTTTAGGTAAGGAAGCCCTATGGATTGGATAGGGGATGAATGCTCTTCCATGACATTAGAATAGTCTGAGTACAGTAGAGGAGGTTCAGTCTTAAAAATAAGGAGCTAGCAACAGAGACAGCACAAGGGCAAGCTAGGATCCATATTCACAGACATATTCTTGTTAAATAGTATGATTTCTCTCCATAGTTTCATATTCATTCTCAGTAGGAATACTCTATTTACAAAAAATGTGCCTAATGAACCAAGTCTCGACTGTTCCCCCAGACAATGGAGGTTAGTAAAATCCAGATTTTATTGCTAAATAAACCAATAAGAGATCTTATGTTAGTAGTTATAATTCTGTGATAGGCTTTTCTTCAAGTCAGAATTACTGAAACCTCATAATGATAGAAGCTGAGGTAAGAGAAATGTATTAAACTGATTTTTTCCTATCGATTAGGTCTGTGCTTTTCTTACATTGAAAATTAAAAATTAAAAAAAAAAAAAAAGTAAAACCAATGAGTTATTTTTCTGGATAAAAGATGATTAGAAAGCATGTCAGCTAAACGTCAATATTAACTCTGTTGACTTTGACATTCTCTAAATAGTCTTTCCGTGTTCACCATGCATTTTATTTTACTATAATAATTAAAGTATTACTGGGCAGCTAGATTTATCTTATTCATCAAAGATATATCTTAGTAGCATCCTTACATGTTTAATCTAAGACAAACTATTGATCAGCCTGTCCTAGCATGTATTTGATACATTAACTGATCAATTTAACTGTCCTGATAGCTTCAGATTCATAGATCAAGTACATTTTATAGTATTTTTTAAAGCCTCAAATTACTGGTTCTTGTATTTGAATTAATTTTCAGTCTTTCTTCTTACTCTACTTAAGTTACTGATGGTAGAACCATTACTAAATAAATTGGAATTTGAAATCAAGTCTATAGCTGATACTAGTAATAGCAACTGCTCAAATTTTACTTAACCTCATAAATATATCTTCTCTGGAAACACCGTGACCTCAGTTCCTTGAATTTGTTACAAATTCTAATCCAGTATTCATGATGTTCCAAGGTTGATAGTCTACCAAAACAATAAAAGCACTAAAACATTTATATATCCTTTTGAAAATAGACTATTACTTACTTGTAGTAAAACATTTACATTAGAAAAGTTGAAGACAAAAAATACAAATCCATTCATTTTGTCCTTAGGTTGAATTTTCATGACTCAAGAATTTCTACAGTAACCTTATATCTGACTACCTGCACTCAAAGAAGACATTACAAAAATGGCAGGAAGGGAACATATAATTAAAAAAACACAACAATTATAGATCAGAAAGTTTCAAAAAACAATGTGCAGAGAGGTCTCAAGCACTTCCTTATCCCTTTTTTTCCTCTTCTATTCATTAAATATTTATGCATTACTGACTTAAAGTGCTAAGAAAACTAGGGTGAGTAAAATAGACCTTGTCCTTGAAAAATTCATAATCTATTGTGGAATGGAGACACATTAATAGATAATGACAATCAAATGTGTTAAATGCCCGTGGTGGAGCAAAGAAAGCAGGGCCACATAATCCAGCTTTGGCCCTGAGGTAGGAGTGGGAGTGGGAGAAAAGAGAGAACAAGGGCAAGAGAAGTCTTTTTGGAAGAGACAACTTAATGTGTTTCCTAAAGAATGAGTAGAATACTTTCTTGTATGTTTGATATATTTGAAAAAGATTTACCCAGAAGTTAGAAATTATTTAATTGTGGCTTTATCACTGTATCATATTATGATATCAATATGTTTCAGAATCTGTGGCTAATCTATACACTATATATTTACTTGGAAAAATGTACTATTAGAATACACATCAATTCTGTAGGCACTCAATACATATTTGTTGAATTTGTTAGTTCTTCAACTCATTAAACAAATATTTATTGAACATCTGCTTTGTGCTAGTCATTGCACTGAGTCGCAGGAGGCCATGAACAATAAATTTAGTATATAAATGATATAGAACCTTCTAAGGCAATGACTCTTGTGGAACAAAGACAAAACACAACAGAGAAGGTGAATAGGAAGTGGTGGGAAGAGGGACATTATACAACATTAAATAGGGAGTCTGTTCAGGCCTCATTGACAAGGTGACATTTGAGCAAACACAAAGTTTGTTATGTAGATATTTGGGGGTTGAGCATTCCAGGCAGAGGGGGGAGCCAGTGTAATGACCCTGAAAGGAGCAGCAAGGAGACCATTTAGGCTGGAGGAGAGGGAATATGTTGGAATTGGATAGGTAGTTGCCTGAGTTTGGAGAGGTAATGCAGGCCATATCACATAGGGACTTTTTAGCCACTTGAGACCTTGGGTTTTACTCTGAGTGATAAGAGGAAACGTTGTAAGGTTATGAAGAGAAGAGTGGCATGGTTTTTCTTCCCTTTGAAAGGATTACTCTGGTCATCCAGTTAAGGAGATATTAGGAGATGCCAGGTAAAAGTGATCATACCAGTTCAATGAGTATTGTAACAGTTCAGTGAGAGGACAGTGGCTCAAACTAGTGTGGAGCAGTGAAGGAGATAATAAGTGGGCAGATTCTATATTTTGAAGGTAGAACTGATAGTTTTTGCAGGCGGATAGTATGTGAAGTGTGGGTAAAAGACAAGAATCAAGGATGACTCAAAGGTTTTGAGCCCCAGCAACTTGAAAAGATGGAGTTTACTATAAACTTCAGTGAAAGAAAATATTTGACCCTTTTCACCTAAGCTGTGATATAATATTCATTCAGTGGTAGAATTCATGTGAAATTGGTTGTAGAATACCTAACAGAACATTTTCAGAAAACTAGAAGAAAGATAAAGAAAAATTAGCAACAATAGCCATGTTTTGTATTTAAGGTATTTTTAGCTATTTGTAATCTCACTTTCCCTTGAATGGTCTTTAGTCTTGACCACAGCTGCAAGGAGAGTGATAAAAGTAATAGTGCTGATAATTTAAAATGGGAAGACTTGCTCAGAAATAGTGTGGATTTCATAGTGTTTTTAAGGCATTGCTGCTTTTCTCCCTATATAAATTTTTAATTCCTACCAAATTGTATATGTACCATTATGTTAAGCTACTCTATAGAATTCTTTTGAGAAAATGGGTGATGCTATCTCAACACAAATTAGTTTCATCCATTTTAATCTGTGAAACAGTCCTTGTAGATATTTCATAATGATTAAGTTTTCATACTTATTCACAAAGCTGGTTCTAATAGTTGCAGTTTTGTAATGTACATAGTTTTCAACAGATTTCCAGCATTTAAGCATATTGCATTTTTCATAGCTTTTTTTCCCATTAACATTGTGTTCCAGATTAGATCCTAGCAGGAAACAGATAACATACTCAAAAAAAGAGTGATTGAGAAAGATTAAATAAAGAGAACATTTATAAAGTTGTGGGAAAGTTTAAAGAAGCCAGCAAGGGTTAGTGGCTTGGTGGGGAGTGAGCAGGGGACTGCAAGTGCAAGGGAGCTGTAGCACACCCCAGGCAAGGGGAGGGAGCAGTTTGCAGGTACCCGGAGAGACAGATGTAGTTTAAAGTGTAGCTTTATTTGTAGGAGAGGGCCACTCATAAGAAACAGTAAGCTTTGGTGAAGGAAAAGGCAACTGCACCTGTGGGACCCAGAATGGAAGTAGCTTGGCCTAAATCTCCTCACACCTGCTGATCCAGCTGGCATTTCTCATTGGCTAAACCCAAGAGAGTGCTTTAGAACAAGGGAGCCAATTGAAGCAGTCCGTGAAAGTCAGCCTCTAGGGAGACACAGCAGGTTGTAGAGACATGGGAAGTAGATTGCGAGGATTGAAAACATTCAGTCAATATGAAATTATATTTTGTAAAGGAGGAACTAATTCATACTGACATCTACAAAGATATCAAATGTTATGAACCATCATCTCACATTGTCCTTCCAACTAAATACCATTCCTTAAATGATTTCTTCTTCTTAGCTTATGTGTATTTTAAAAATATTTCATTATAAAAGATATTCAAATGTATAGAAAAGTTCCAAAAATAAGAATATTACATATGATACCCATATACCCTTTACCCAGATTTACCTATGTTAACATTTTACTGCCTTTGCTTTACTGTTTGCTCTGTCTCTGTCTTTCTCTAATATTTATGTATATGTAGGTATAAATAAGTGCACGTGTTATGGCTATTTACCTCTAATTAATTCAGCATGTATTCCCTAAGAATAGGGATGTTCTCTAATAAAACCACAGTTCAGTAATCAATATATTTAACATTAATAAAATAATTTTGTCTAACCTACTTCTATATTTCAGTTGGTGAAGTCACCCAATAATGTCGTATATGTAATGTTTTTCCCTCCAGTACAGGGTCTAGTCTGTGACAAGGTACTGCCTTTAAAGTATCTTTTTAGACTCCTTTAATTTGGAACATTTCAACAGCCTTTCTTTGTCTTTTATGGTATTGATATTTTGAAGAATGCAGCCTCTCCTTTTAATCATACAATATTCTTCATTTTGTGTTAATTAATCTGTTATTTACCCATGAATAATCTCAGGTAATGCTTGGTTGAGCAAAATACTACAGGTGAAATTTTAGTAAAGTGTCATATGGTTAGTGTGTTTCTATTTACATATATTTCCATCTATTTTGTGTGTGTGTGTGTTTAATGTAGTCAGCTGTATTATTTGGTGCACAAGAGTCTCTCACGCGATGTACAAGTCCAGGTTCCGCAGGCAGGTTGCAAACCAGGGCCTCCGATGAAAGTCCAATGAAAGGTCCTTGATGAGTTTCTGGGAGAAGTTGGCTGTCCAAAGACGAGCTGGGAAATTCTCTCTGAATGTTGAAATCACTTCCACTTTTAAGGCATTCAACTGATTGGATAAAAGCATCACCCATTGCTGATGCAATCTCCCTGATTGATGCAGATGTAATCAGCCATTCACCCAGTAAACTCACACAGTAAAGTCCATAAATGCTCTTGTATTACAATTAGCCCAGTGCTTGCTGGACCAAACACATGGACCCAATTACCTGGCCAAATTGACACATTAGCCTAACCATCACAGTAAGATATTTCATATCTTTGCCAGGAGGTCTTGAAGAATTTTTTCTTTATATTTGAACTCTTATAGTTTTACTAGCATATGTGTTAGAGTTTATATTTCTGGGTCAATTGAAATGATGGGCTATTTCAATATGTATAATCAAATATTCTTTCATTTCTGGAAGGCTTTCTTTGATTATAGTTGTAAATATTGACATATCCTTTCATTGTTTGATTTTCTTCTTTAGAGACTCCAATTAGACATATCTTAGGAACTCCTTTGTCAGTCTTCTGATTCAAACGCTTTCTCTCTGATACGTTTTATTTATTTCTTTGTTTAATTTTAGTTCTAAGTGATTTTTCCTTCTGTTAGACAATGGCCTTTATTAAATTTTCATTTAATTTGTTTTCTCTTGGAAATCCTTTCCTTTAGTCTTCATTTTTCATCTGAGTTATCCTTTTCTTTCTATTTCTTTATTGAATTCAATCAATTCTCCCTTCTTTTCTTCCTGATTTTTGTCCATTTCTGTTATTAGTTTTTGTATTTCTGATTTTAGGTGTTTTTTAATGTCCCCAAATACATGTTTTAGGATATTTAATTCTGGTTTTAGTCCTGCATTATTTTTTTCTAGCTTCATACTTGTTTTTCAGAAGATACTTTTCATCGGTATAATTAATTTGAGTCACAACATTTGAATTTTAACTCATATTTCATCAGTGTTATCTGCTGTTTCCTAATCTTATAATTTTGTGAACAAGATTCCTGGATCAAGATTACCTCTTTCTGTCATTTTTGTTCAGCCTTTAATGAATGGTGTTGTTGAAGGTGGTGGGGAGAAGGAAAGGTTGATATGTTTTGTTACTCTTTTTATCCCTAGGAAACATATATTTCCTCTTATATCCTTATTTTCCTTCATGGCTTCATTTCAATTCTTATCTCTATATATCTCATTTCTTCAGGAAGCAATACTTCCTCAAGTTTGTCATTTCTGAACTTTCATATTTTCAAACCACTTCTGTGTTGTTGTGACCAACCAAATGTTTACCCATGTTTATTATTTTGGCTTTTAATGTTGCAGTTTGTCTTTTAGGGAATGGTTTTGTTTTGTTTCATCTATATCATCTGTACCCCCAAGTTTTTTTTTAATGGAGTTTCTTTCCTTTGCCTCCACTCTTCCTCTTTCCATGTGCACAGACTTGGAATAGCAGGCGAGTCATGGAAGCTCTGTTGGAATTTTTCCTTTCTCTTTTTTTGAAAGTTGCAGTATTCTCTGTGTCCTAATGATGTTGGCATCATGGGTTATGTTTGAATTTATTTCCAATTCTTTCGGGTTTTATGATTTATTTGGGAGGAGATTTAGAATTAATTGGCCACCATTTTTTCTCCAAACCCAGAGGTCACCATTTACCTGTATTTTGAACAATAGCAACATCAGTAACTTCAAAGAATTTACTTAAAGTTATTTTGGTTAAATCATCACAAATTAACAAAATTTTATTCTTGTAAATGTTAGGAAAGGGAAGATTGAGTTTCAAAGCAGTGATTTTTTTCTTTTGCAATAAAGTATATTCTATATATGAGACCTTTATATAAGGTTTCTTGTTAACATATGCCAATTATGTTAAGATAGACATCCTTTTTTAGAAAATTTTGATATTTTCATGTAATTAAAAATATTTGATACAAAGCTAATCTGCTGCTTAGTAAAGATATCATTGAATGTAAATAAACTTAAGAAAAAAGGTTTAATCACCAGCATGTATTTGAAAATTTCTGAAAAGCGGTTAATATTTTAATATATTTCTGATTCTTTCTAAAAAGAGTTGTCATATTTATGGTTTTGACTAAATTGACTTAGCAATTAGGTCATTCTACTAGTTTGTAGTCATTAAAAAATAAAGTAATGCCTTGAGTAAATTATAATACAGAACAGGGATTTTTAACCAGGGGTCTGTGAGCTTAAACTGAAATTCAAAAAAACATTATTCTTGTGGGGATGTGTTGGTGCAGGTGTGATATATTTATTAAATAATATGCAGTATAGTGTGTACTTAGTAAGGGGTCTGTGTTTTTCACCTGACTGGCAAAGGGGTCCGTGGTACAAAAAAGGTTAAGAACCCCTGATATACAGTATTAAGAAATCAGTAAGTCCTAACTTTAGTGACTGTCAAAAGTTTAACACACATCTAGGTAGGATGTTCCTGTCCAGAAAAATTTCCAGACACATTTCCACTATTGAGTGGAAGGAGGTTGAGGACAAAGTGTCATTGTTCCCAGTGAATCAACTAGAGAAAAATATAACTGGTAAAATAAAAAATTCATCTATTTAAAGGATATTGGCTTACTGTGAAAGCAAAGAGAATTAGTTGAATAATGTTTCAGAAGGGAAAAGTGCTTCCTAGGTGAACTGAAACCACTGGATTTTATATTAGCCTCCTCCTTTCCCTGGTGAGAGATGGTTGTCAAGTCTGGGCACAGGGTGATGATTGGGCTTGGGTTAGGTAGACAAATTCTACTGGGGCAATGAGATATGAGTGGAGCTTTTTAAAATTCTGTGGACAGATTGAAATCTAGAGGTGTACTAAGTGGACAGCTATCCCTGATTCTTTCCCCTCCCAGGGCATGTGCTGGATTCTGGGATCATAAAGGAAACTAGAATGTTAGGAAAACCAGAATGGAGCCTCCTTTACTATTATGATGCTTTAGAGAAAAAGACCCCCTAGAGCAAAGAGCCTGAAATAACCATAGAATGGTTTAGACCATCCTTTAAAAATTGAAAATAGAGGCTGAGATAAATCCAGCTAAAGTTCAAACCCAGCCATGACTCAGCTTCTCAAACTATCTGCCAAACAGAAGAATGGCATCCTAATTAGAGAATGAGTATTATAACTTTATATCTAAAATTATTTTATTTGTAGTGTATAGCATAAACTAATAATGAACAAACAATAGACATACTAACAGACAAGAAAATATGAACAATAAGAGAAAAAGTAGGCAATAGGAGCAGAACCACACAAAAAGCAGAATCCAACAAGAACTCAAAATTCACTATTTTAAGTATGTTAAAGGGAAAAGAGGGAATAATGGAAAAATAATGAAAAGATGGAAAATCTCAAGACAGAATTTAAATATATAAAAAAGAATCAAACGTACATTTCAGAACTAAAAAATATGATATGTGAAATTAAAAATTTATGAGATGGGCTTTAACAGCAAACTGGACACAGCAAAAGAGAATTAGTAAACTCACGTCAAGTCGCTAGAAAATATATAAACTAAAGCAAAAGATTTACAAAGATAAAGAAAAGAAAGGGAAGGAGAGATTCGTTACACAGTCAAAAAGGAAAAATTAGAAATACTTCAAATACAGGAAAGGTAAGAGAAAGACTGAATGGGACAGAAGCAGTATTTGAAAAATAATGTGATGAAAGACAAATCTGATGAAAGACAACCACCTACAGATTCAAGAACTTTACCAATTCCTAAGCAGAGTAAACATGAAAGAAACCCCACCAAGCACAGCAGAGCCAAATATTTGAAACCAAAGATACAGAGAAAATCTTTAAAAAATAGTCAGAATAAAAAAGGCATTGCAGAAGCAACAATAAGATTAGCATCTGATGTGAAACTAGAAAACAATGAAATATATCTTTAAAAGGCTGAAAGGAAAAAATGTCCACATAGAATTCTATATTCAACAAAAATATTCTTCAAAATGAAGACAAAACAAAAACATTTTAGGTAACAAAATCTGAGTGTCTATAGCAACCTCCACTTCAAGAAATACTAAAGAAAAAATTTCAGCCTTAAAGAAAATAATCCCCAAAGGAAGCACATAATTCCAAAAAAGACAGAAGAGCTCCAGAATGGTTAACTATAGATATAAGGATAATATAGAAAACTCAAATTCACCTTTATATACTGGCAACAAACAATTGCAAAATAAAATCTTTAAAATCTCATTTACAATGGCATAAAAATGGAAATACCCAGGAGTGAATCTAAAAAGATATATTAGATATTTATACTGAGTACCTCAAAACACTGCTGAGAAAAATCAACAAAGAGCTAAATAAATGGAGAATATAATCAATCTATAGACTTATTAAAATCTCAATTAATATACTAGCATGGTTTTATTTTCATTTTGAAGGAAATTGACAAGATAATTCTAATATTTAAACACAAAGAACATAGCATAGATAGAATAATATTTATGAATAAGAAGAATATATATATATCTTTATTTATATATCATATAAATATAGCATATATATTTATATATCATTTTACAGATGTTTGTATGTATTGTGAGAATTTTGATTTTTACCCATAATAAAAAAAAAAAAAAAAAAAAAAGAAGAATATATACTATGAAATCTCAGGGCCCTATAAATGTTTTAGTAGTTAACAGATTATGGGACTGATCTAGTGATCAATAAGTAGACCAATGGAATAGACAGTAGTGTACAGAAATAGACCAAAACGTATATACAATGGAAAGATGATCTTTTCATGAAAAAGTTGTTCTTCTTTTCATACCTAAAAATTACATTGAAATGGATCATGGACAATATATGATATCATTCATTTTCTACTACAGGTACCTAGCACAGTTCAAAGTACATATTGGATATTGAGTAAATAGTTAATAAAACAATGACAATTAACATAAACCTCATTACTGATAAAAAAAAAAACATTTTGTACTGCACTAATAGGACCAGCACCAAGACTGACCCACAGTTTAGGATCATAGAAATTTCCTTATTGAAAGCTGGAGGAGTGTGAATGAGAGCTGAGCCTAAAGTTGCTTGATAAGTGACTCTAGATTTGAAATTAGTGGAATTCACAACACCTGAACTACTACATTCTAGGAATATGTAGCTCTACATTTATTGACTCTGTCTTGAAGCAGAATTCTTAAGCTGGCGTTGAGATGGTCAGGGTAAAGAAGAAATGGAAGGGTGGTTTTTCATGGTACTTCTTTGTCACTAAATAAGGTAACACTCATTACATAAGATGCTTTGTAAAATTTCTATTTAGCATATTATCATATATATCCACATATTTATAATCCCATATAAAATAATTGACTCAAGATATGTTACTCTAAATTACCAACCACCTAAATATCTCAGAGGCATATAAAAACAGCAATGTTTTATTTCTTGCTCACCTTGCCCATCTATTACGGGTCAACAGCAGGCCCAGGCTGAAGGATTAATCTCTATTGGGACTTTTGTCAACCTTAAGGCAAAGGGAAAAGAGAGAAAGCTGAACCACACAATGCCTTAAAACTTCTGTACATAAGTAGTACTCATCACTTTCATTTATATGGCTTTAATGGAAAGAATTCAAATATCTAAACCTGTTTTAATGGGTGGTGAAGTATAATCACTTGGTAAAGAGGGACCACAAATTACTGGATCAGACATGAAATCAGTGGGGGAGGGAAAGTATTACTCTCATTGTGATGGTTAGGTTCATGTGTCAACTTGACCAGGTGAAGGTGTCCAGGTGTTTGGTCAAGCAAGCACTAGCCTGATTGTTGCCATGAGGACATTTTGTGGACTTAAATCATCAGTAAGCTGATTACCCTTATGACTGATTACATCTACAATCAACTGAGGAGATTATCTTCAATAATTAAAGACTTATCCATTCAGTTGAAAGCTTTAAAAGGAGAAATGATTAGTTCAGCAGTCAGAACAGAGAATTTCCATCTCTAGCCAGCCAGCTTCTTCTGGGAATTTATTGAAAACCTTTACTGGAGCTCCCAGTTTGTAGCTTGCCCTAAGGAATTTGGACTAGTGCATCCCCACAGTTGCATGAGACAATTTTTATAAAAATCACATCATATTTACAGATATCTCCTGTCAGTTCTCTTTTCCTAGAGAACCCTGACTAATACACTCCCATAAGGAGAAGCAATAAGTATTTAGCAACAAGAATATAATCTATCATATTAGATACTATTATCTCTGCATTTTATAGATGAAGCAACTGTGATATAGTTTATGTAATTTACCCAACCTCAGAGATTTAATAAAAGTTGGAGCTGGGATGAAAACCTAGGCAGTCTGATTTTGGAGACTACACTATGGTCCAAAGACAGGAAATAAATTACATCCAGTAAAAATAAACTAGCACCTCTTAGTATTTTAGCAATACAAAAACCTTGTAATTATGTACCCAAAACTGGGTTATTTTTCTCTGATAAATACTAAACTGTATGGAATGACTGGACTACTGTTTTAAATTGAGACTATCCCAAGTGAACCAAGCCATGGTTAACCTAGAAGCAAATTTTATAAAACTACTTGTACTATTGGATAAAAAATTAAGGGCTATGGCTAGTTTAGGTAAGGAATATTCATCAAGTGAACACTTAAAAGAAATCATTGCAAAATACATGAATTAATACTCTCCAAAGCACAGTAAATTTCTAAGTTAGTTTTGTATCTTTGCTGTGTAGTATAAATGAAATATTGTTTGCAGCATTTCTCAAGATGGCCTCTAAAATCTGTTCTATTTTAAGTTAATTTTAACTACCATTTGAAGTAATAAATATTCTTACAGGATGTCAAATAAAAGTTCTAAGGTTTTAATAGCTAGAGTAGAATGAATAATAATAAAACTTATACTAAGAGCCAGTTATGGTAACAAAGAAAAGGAATAAGATGCCTTGACCTGAGATTATGTGCTATTGCTTTGTGTGCTTAGTGAAGGAGTTGATAAGTGCAGATGAATACACAAACTACAAAACTTCATTAATTTTACATTGCTTATTCATGTACTAGAAACCTTTAGGGAAATTTTGGTTTGCAAGCTTTTATAGGTTTACTGGTTTCATAATTGCCCTGGAATGACATTTATTTACCATGTTCCCGTTGGATTGTATCTATTTTTACAATAGGAAGATTTAAAAAATGAAACATAAATTTCCTGTGGAGAAGTGATCAAAGGGTCTGAATATAAGCAGGCAATTCCCCAGATACAAAAGGACAATAAACAAAAATGTGTTCAATAATATTTGTGGCACTATTTGTGAACAAGGAGATAAACATAGAAATAAGACACCATTTTCATCTATCAATTTGAAAAAGCTTAAAAATATAATGATGGTGAGGGTGTGCTCAAATGAATATTCTCATATACTGTTGGTGAGAGTTTAAATTGATCCAACTTTTGTGGAAAGAAATTTGACAGAAAGAGAGCAAGGCCTTTATAACTGTTTCTAGACAATGACCATCTAGGAACTTATCCTGTGGGACTACTCATAGATTCTAGTGAAAGATGTATCTACCAGCATTATTCATAGTGTTGAACACTGGAACAATAAAGAAAGGTTAAATAAATTATGGTCTGTTTATACTGAGGAATCTTGCACAGCAATTAGAATATGCTTTCAAGTAATATCTTATACCATAGGGTATATTAATTGTAGAATGTTGAGTGAAGATAGTATACAAAAATTGTAGGATGATCACAATTCTTTAAAAAAGCAGACATAAATATTATCAGATTGTTAGCATCAGTTATAAACTGTATGATTGGAAAATAGGTGACTTTTGTTTGCTTATCAAAACTTGGGTGTTTTCAAGCAAAGCATTTTTAATAGTTATAATCAAAACAGTTTTATTAAATAAAATGAAACAAACAAAGGTTTGAATTTACTGGTAGCATGTTGTTTCTTTGGAAGAGTATATTTAAATTTGTTGGCTGCCATCTGTTTTGGAACAAAAAGTATACGTATATGTTTTTTCTTTGTTTTTGTTTTTTAATGTGAAGTTCATTTACTTCAGGTGTTGTCTGGTCATTTGTATTTCCGGCAAAAATTATGTTTAATGAATTGTATTTATGCTAGTAGGTAGAGAAATTTAAAATGATTTTCTCATTGTAGAATCACACTTTTCCTTCTTGAGATAAAAGGATGTCTCTCAAGTAGACTATAATTCCAAATAAATAAATATATAAAGAAAAAGTGGGTAATAAGCTTTTAGTATCCAAGTACTGTAACTATAAGTAGGAAGAAGGTTCTTCGTTCATCTTTCTTTATTCTTGAATAATGTTGAGATTGATGCAGGTATTTCTGACTACTTTTATCCACATCTTCTTTGAAAATATAGTAATTTTGCCTAATAGTCATTTAAATGTACTTATGTTTCCTGTTTTTTAAATGTACTATATACAATGAACTTATAAAGGTTGAAGTCATAATTTCCTTTTATTTCTCTCTTTCTAGACAACCAAATATACTACTCAATAAGTGATAAAGAATAAATTACTAAACACCTATTTGTATTCACACAGACACACAATAAACATAAAGGTTCGGAGAGAAGACTTTAGTGCCAGATTGCTTGTGTTTGAATCCCAGCATTGCTGTATTAGTCAGCCAATGGGGTATATACAAAATACTAGAAATCTGTTGGCTTTTATAAAGGGTATTTATTTGAGGTAAAAGCTTACAGTTACCAAGCCAAAAAGTGTAAGTTTCTTCCCTCACCCAAGTCTGTTGCCACATGTTAGCAAGATGGCTGCCGACGTTTGCCAGGGTTCAGGCTTCTTGGGTTCCTCTCTTCCCGGGGCTCCTTTTCTCTCCGGGCTCAGCTCCTCTGTTTTCTTCAAAAGATCAACTATAGACTATAGACTGAGGCTCTCTAGGCTTTGCCTCTCTTCCAAAGGCCAGCTGTGAATTGTCAGGCAAATGGCTTTTTGTCTCTTTTCCTAGGGCATTCTCTCCTTCCTCACTACCAAGCTCCTCTGTGTGCTTACTTCCTGGGCCTCCAGCTCAAAAACTCAAGCATCAAAACTCCAAGTCTGTCCTTTGTCATGTCTTTTATCTGTGAGTTCCCACCCACCAAGGGGCGGGGACTCAACGCCCTACTGACATGACCCATTCAAAGCCCTAATCATAATTTAATCAAGTGAAAGTGAAAGCTCTGAATCCATTACACTCTAATACGCCCAGAGGAAAAGACAAGTTTACAAACATAATCCAATACTTCATTTTGGAATTCATCAATAATATCAAACTGCTACAATTGCTATGTGACCTAAGGAAAATAATTTAATTTCTCTGTGCCTCAGTTGTCTCAAGTATAATAATATAGAAAAAATATTGCCTATCTTCAAAGTTGTGAGGATTATATGAGTTAATACTTAAAAAGCACTTAAAATAGTGACTGACACATGACATGTTTAGTTATTATTATGTCAAGATAATTCTCTTTTTAAGTGGCCTTAATAATTACAGCACATGGCTATAGCTTTGAGGAATACATTCAAATATATTCAAAGCTGGGAATAGTTTGTTGTCATCTCTACTGTTATATGGAAGATAATAAATATATGTAGAACTAATCATCAAGAGACTGGGATATAGAGACATGTATAACTAGAATGTTTATTGATGAATTTATACTTAGAGATATAAAATTTATAAATGTTGTGGGCTATCATTATAAGAGGAAATTCTTATTCTTACTGTTTGCAAAACAGTACAGTGATATATATTCGTGGGTTAGTATAAAGCAGGTCTTTCAATCTTGACAGAAGACATTATACAAGCGGTTTTCCTTAATTGAGCCTTTTCTTCTTCCAATTTACATAGTTAGATAAAAGAGAAGAATCTTTGAATAGGTAAAATAACTTTTCATGTAATTTACAAATGTAAGGCATTATGATGATTGGTACTACTATTCTTAATAATAATTATAAAACATTATATAATTAAAACAATGTAAAGTTTAATTACTGTAAGACCTCTTTAACAATGTTGAAAATGTTTTTTGAAGACTATTGAATAAAATGAACATTACATTTTACTCTTTTGTTTATTTTTAAACATGATTTTCCTTTTAGGAATTGGTAAGAGGAGGAATATTTGCTTGAGTTCTAACTTTCAACCCTTTTTAGATTCTCATGATATATTTATGATTGGCTAAATTCTAGGATATATATAGAGCTCAGTGTGCACTTCTATACTCTGAAAGTACCCGTATATTCACTTTCCCCCTAATCCTTTGGCCATCCAGATGGTGTTATAAAAACACTGTGATCAGCTATTTTTCTCCAGGAGTTTTGATCCTATGTACCTGACGTATATCGCTGGTCATATCCATGTTGAAGGGAAAGAGTGATCAGAAATGTGGTTCCTTGCGGGGAGAGCATAGGGAATGTTGGTTATGGAGAAAGTTTACTTTAAATTTTGCATTATATTTTCCACAGCCTCTAGTAAATGTCACCATGATATGAGGTGACACTGAAACATTTGGTAGTATATTTTATGTTGCTGGGCTTCTAAGATGTCCCCAGTCTTTTCCCCCATAAACTGAATTTTATTTTCTCACTGTTTGGAAATAGCTATGGAACCCCTGAAATCCAGCTGATTTTGGTATATGCTCCACGGAGAAGTTATAAAGCCTGAGAGTCATCCTCTATCTAAATCTACACCTCCATTTTGGATTCTGATCTCCATCCTAGCATCTTTGACATGAATTTGTCACGTCTACACACTCTTGTATTTTCCTTCTGCACCATCTTTAAAACTCCCACAGTATTAGCATACTACCCTGCCTTTTTGAGACCAAAGGCACTATTCCTTCTGCCTTCCAACTTCTCTCTGTCCAAGGCTACCTTTGTTCCAACAGCCCACATCTCTGTCCATCATTCCCTTTATGTGGTATTATTAGCAGTTCTACTTTAGTCGCTTCTAAAGTGAGAGATAGTAGAAAAAAGAGGTTATGGTAGATCAAACATTATCAATTCCAAAAGTATTCCTACCCAAAAATCAGAGCTCAGGTCACAGAGCCGGGACATACCCTGAAATACCTTCTACTGGTATTCCTCACCCAAATCATGCCCTTTAACCCCATACCACAATATTTTTTCTCTAAACTACTGAGTAACTTCCCCATAGGCATAACACTTAGCAGAGATCCAGATGTAGTTTGCTTTGAACGTAAACCATTGTCAAATGACCATTGATTTATCTTAGCCATGCTTTGATAATATATCTGGTGTTTAACAGTATGAAGTAGCCTCAACCTTTAATGGACACTTGTGGTCCAACCACAATAAAACAGTGTACTTGTGCTTTGGGGTTTCTTAGTCTCTGGGCTATAATTCAAGCAATTTCCTGTCCACACAACCAAAAGATTCTTTAAACATTTTATGAATTTAACTGTTTTCTTCTAGAAGAGTATTGATTATTAGTTTCTAGTTTCTGGTTAAAATCTAGGAATTGGTTTCCTATTCTTTATCCATATAGACTCCCTAGGAACAGGCTTATTCTCTACTCTTTGGAGTTCCTTATTTCCAGGGGCCAGTGAGTAAAAAGAAAGAGAACTTTATCATGATTTTATGGCATGCTATTTTATGATGAATTATTCCATTTGTTTCTTAAAACAATATAACATACATGAATTTTATTTTCATCATATACAAAATGAAAACCATGCAGATTACCTTATCTAAGATCATAAAGTTTCAACCAAGCTGAGATTTGTCCCACTGCTGTCTTCAGAGCAAGCTCTTTCTTCTTCATTATGTGCCAAAGCATTTGAGATTTCTATTTGACATTAAAAATCTCTTCATTTTCATGCCATAAACTTTGAAAATTAATTTTATTGGTGATTCTGTTCATTTCTTTGTACCTCTGTTTCTTAATTTATTAAAGTTTTTAAACATGATGTCTAAATTTTTTTGAACACTCATTTGTGTTTTGAGCATACCTTATGATGGCTCCCTTTGAGATCCTTTGAGGAAAGGATCAAATGATAAATGTTAACTCATTGGTTCAAGAAATAAACCCTACTGATGTTTAACTCCCTGAGTTGAAGGAACTGTAGGCTTCCTTGAGGAAGTAGCTTTGAACAAGGACTTGAAGGTGAGAAAGATACCTTTCTTAAACCTTCTGCCCTTTGTTCCATGGTTACCTCTGTTGGTGACTCACTTTATAATGACCTGCGTCACTGCCTATTAAGCGATGCCCTTGTGTCCTCCCTCCAGACTACCCACATCCCTGCCTGTCATTTCCCTTTATGTGGCTTTAGCAGCAGTTCCATTTTAGTCCCTGCTAAAGTGAAGACGGTAATCGAAGCAAGGGTCTGGGAGTGGGGGTGACTATGATAGGATTTAGTATCTAAAGGAGATTGCCAGTGATCGGGAGTGCTGGAAAGTCAGTGTTAAATTCATGAGCAATAATTCATTCTTGATGTTTTCATGAATAGTAGGAAGAAGGAAAGGTCATATTCTGAACCCAAGGAATGAAGGGGCACATTATAGGGGAATATCCATCTGGTGGGAATGGAGGGTGGATTGAAGGGTTTTGGGAGAGTTACACTGTATATGGAAACAAGTTACCTTGAATACTAAAAGTAAACTTCATATTTACTGTAGGAGAGATTTAGCTTAAGCACTATCTCTTGGTTGCCTTTTTTAGATTTCCAAGTTGTAATGGTCCAAAAGTGCTATGTTAAATTTGAAATGTTTCTTTTTACTATTGTAGGTTAAAGAGCTTTATAAAAATTATTTTTATTAAGTTTCTTACATTTGCATTCCTGGCCATTCTCCCCTATAATAAATTATTATAAATTTTTATGGAAAATTTGTTGTACAACTGATTAATAAGATTCTTGGTTTACACGGTTTTTACCCTACCAATTCTAGCTGAATTTTATATAAAATTAGATTGATAAATCTTGGAGTGTTTAAAATGAAATTGTGTTCCATGAAACAACATTGCATTTCTAAGGTAAGCCCACTAAATTTCATGAAATCAGTTTTTAGGTCAAGTTTAATATAATTCCTAAGTTATTTACATGTGTTTAGAGAGGTTATATTATATTCTAAAACTGCTTACTATAATACCAGTGCTCTCATTTGGCTCTATCACAAATGCTGAGAACCCCTCATATTGAAACAAATCCATCTTTCATGCCAGGTGTAACACAGATATTTGTTTGAACTGAAATGACAGGGAAACTTGTCATTAATGCTCATATAAAATTTCATGCTATCAGTACTGCCTAAGGAAAACACATGCATTATAGGCATGACTTCTTCATTCTGTATGACATTCATTTTTTTTTTTTTTTTATATCTCAGTATAGACCAATTCTTAGTGACATTGTATTTAAATTGTTTTTAAATACTTTATAGTTAGAGTAATTTACAATGTTCATTAATTTTGAACATTCACATCATTTTTCTGGCCCAAAAATGAAATTCCTGTATTCTCTTTCACTGTTTACTACTTTCTTGCTCACTAAGGCAATTTAATTGCTTTCAAGTAATTTCAAGGTCATGCATAGTTATTGGTCTTATGCCTGTTCCTAAAGAAGATTTTCTATAATGAAAATGTCAGAGAACCCGATTCCATACAGTTGATCTATATTTATGTTCCTGCAGTTCAGTAAACTGCGCACCCCAACCCCCAGGAGATAGAAATATTTGGCAGGACTAATTCTCAAATAATAAAATACTCTATATGGAATAACAGTTCCAATTTAGATCATTTCTTTGAAGAAGACAATGTTCTTTATTTTCTTACGTAGATTTGAAATTTTTTCAACTGAAAATTGTGAACTGGAACTATTGCTAATTAAAATGAAGTACAATTATAATTTTAATAAAAGCTTTAAAAGTAGTGTGTGAATGGCTTTTCTTTGTACATGTAAACCTTTGTTGTTTTCAGGTGCAGCTTAGCTTCCCGAGAGCTAATTGTAGAAATAATTACATCCAAATGCACAAATTGGAGAAAACATAGATAGAGACTTCGTTCAAAAGTCACTGGCTTTGTGAGACAGGAGGGCGGGTTAGAAGCAGTGTGCGCTAAGTGAGGAGGCACGTTTAGAGCAGGGCCCATGGGCTTTGGAGTCCCAGAGACTGGGATTCGATTTCTGCTTTCATCATTTGCTTGCAGTAGACTTCAGGCAACTTACTTAAAACTCTGAGCCTCAGTTTCTTCATTCATAAAACAGAGTTTCTACATAGATCGTATGTGATATTGGATTTTAAGCTTGTGGCCTAGACAGGGTTCCTCCTCGCTTTCTGCATTTCTTTTAATGAATAATTCATATATGAAAATTATATTTCTTAAGTTCTTTTTAATTTGACTTGTTTAATTTTATAGTGCCATTAGTAACATACACTGGAAATTTATTTTCCTTTTTGTTGCCTGTTGTCAGTGGACATTTCAACAGACTCTAATATGAAGCTGATAATATGCTTTTTCTTCAGTGATATATTTGTATGTTTGGGTTTTTCTTTGCATACATGGAGAAATCGCTTTATATATACTGTTTTGGGTTTGTCTTAGTTGCAGATATTTGTACTTATGAATTTGCAAATGTAATCAGTGTTCTACATATTCATTTGCCTACAATTTATTATGTACATCTTCAGTCGGAACACTGTTTTGTTTACTTTTTTTTTTTTTTTTTTTTATCTTACCAGATAAATGTAACCTTCTGTCCACAAGAGGATTTACCTTTGTTTGGGTGATACTTTAAAATGTGGGTTAACTAATTTAGAAAGTTAATGATTAAATTATAACTTATTTAAAGCAACCTAAAGCAACATGTACCTATTTCTAGTTTTAATTATTATTTTATATACACAACAAAGAAGGGCCTGACAGATTGATGACCTCAAGAAAGTAAGTTATAATACATAAAAAGATGGAATAAATTTATAGATCTACATGATATAAAATTGAAACATCTTTCTGGATGCAAAAAACAAATCTGACTTGTGATCAAATGGATAGAATTATTTCACCTCATGGACAATGTCATCATCAATGTTTTTGATGAGAGTATTTAGTTATTTTATCAAATTGTTTGCAGATGTGAATTCCAATTATTGACAGGGAAAAGGAAGAGATAAAATGTTACTTTCTGAAAGGAGGTGAGGATTGTTGACATTGCACAGATTTTACACTACTGAGAAACCTTGACTGTTTCTCCAAAAAAAAAAAAAAAAACTTTCTTAACAAGATTTACATATAGCATAGTTTCACTTTTCAAAAAACTTGTGTTCTCTTTTCTTTCAGGAAAACAAAAATGATTGATGCAAAGTCCAATTTCTCATACTTTTCTGAAGATAATGGAATAGCTTTGAAATCAGTAGGACCTTAGATAAAGTCTATGAGATGTGATTTTTTTAAAGTCTCTGAATTGTTGTGTCTTAAAATATTTCACATATTAACTGAAGGCTCATATTTGTAGAGTTCATAGCATGAATTGTATTCTGATTATACAAGAACCTTTTAAACTTTGTCATTCAAAAATCCATCTTGGATTTTCTTCAAAATCTTTGAATTTTAATGATCCTGTGACTTGGTATCGTAGTCCATTATAAGTTTACATGTCTAAACCTGTGCTACCAATTTCTCTTCCTCCCCCTGTTACTAAATAGTTGATTTTATTCCTCTAAGATGTGATTATGTTAGCTTGACCAGTGATGTTCAAATATATTTTCACATACCCTATAAAGTAAATGTGAAAAATTGTGTGCCCTAAATTGTGAAAAAGTGTGTGCCCTCACATAGAGTTATTTGTAGTTACTTTAGTTATTTGATCATAGTGAGTACTTAATAATGCTGCTGAATGCTATGTGATGTCTGCCATACAACTTAGAAGAATTTTAAAAAATTGGATATCGTTGGTATAACAAAGCTTCTTCCAGTCTCATCAACTTTATGTTTTGACAAATCGTATTCACATATAAATAGAGGTAAAGTAATTTATAATTACATGAACTTGGCTTATGATGTTAATAAAACAAAGAACTGTTAATATAACAGAAAGAATCCTAAATCTGATTAAAGATACCGGTTAGGGTATTTATATTCAATAGACCACAAAATAGTGTATTGAAATGTGGTCCATTTTCTTATCATTTCAGTACTAGTAATACTATCTATAAACAAAAAAAACAAAAAAGAAGATTGTAACCCGAGGGATAACCTGGATCACTCTTTCAAATTAAATGAATGAAATCTCTGTCCCCTCCCAATGAGTCTAGCTTTCTCCTGAAATCTCTGAAGTTGTGCACGGTCTCATTGCTCTGCTCCCCCTCCCCTTTTTGCCGTTTTCATTCCAGCTTCTCTGCAGGTGCCCCCGTGCTGGTTTGCTGCCTACTTCTGTTCACTCTCATTTGCTTTGTGAACAGAGCCTCTTCTCTGGGCAACACCAACACGGGATTTGGGTCATGTATTATTTCTGCAGGTACATGTTTTAGAATATGTGTAATTTTAGGACTATCTTATACTGTAGCAATAATAATAATACCCACATTTTTCACAGTTTTCAAATGCTTACTATGTACCAGAGACACTTCTAAGAGGTTCATTTATATTAACCTCTTATTTCTCATCTTAACACTTGACACTCACTTTATCACCCCCATTTCACAGCAAAGGACCCTAAGGTTTGAGTACATTTAGTAACTCACCAAAGGTTCCACAGTTACTTAGTGTTGAAGCCTGGGTTCAAACGTGGGTAGCCCTACAGAATTCATGCCCTTAATTAAAAAGAAATTAATGAATCACTCAATACATTCCACCAACTTCCCATTCCTTTTATTTTCTGTGTTTGGATGTCCAAACTTCTTTTACTTGATGTCAGAGGAAAACTGACAAATGACATCACTTTATAAAATAAGTTTAGCTCCTTTCTCATTCTCAGCCTCTCTGATCTAGACTCTCTGGAGTACTCTTTTGAAAAATACAAAGGCCTATTTAGGATATTTTTCTCAATTAAAAAAAAAAAAAGAAAAGAAAAACAGAGTTCTCTTCTTAACCATTCTTAAGTTAATTGTAAGGAAATTTTACTCATTTACATACATAATTTCAAATAATATACATTTATCAATCCATAATAAAAAGGAAAAAAGGAATATAATTTATGATAAATCACTATATAATTGCCCTGGTATAACTATATTAGAGCACAAAAATGTACCCATTTCTATAATGTCCCTAACAGATGATTAGGTCACTCTTGAGAATCACTTATATAGAATAACTGCTTAAACTACAGTTAGATTTAAAGTTAAATGTAAAGCAAAACTAAACAAAATCCCCACTACAAATGTACAATTTTATGAATGTTTATAACAGGACGTAAGGTTATATTGTGATTTCTTAATATTAGTATCTTAAAAATGATCTGAAATATAGAAATATATCAACTCATCAACTCTGAGATCAAATGTGATTAAACAATAATACCCAACTTTAGTTAATAGTAATTAACTAATGCAAATTTCTTAGTTTTAATAAATGAACCATGAAAATGTAAGAATGTTAACAGGATAAATTGGATGAGGGGTTTATGGGAACTCTTTGTACTTGGCAGCTTTTCTATAAAACTAAAATTATTCCAAAATGAAAAGTTTATTTAAGTATGATAATATCCCAAAATGCATCAAGAATTGGATGATGAATGTGTCATTATTTAAGAACATCCTTGATCACCTAGTATATGCTATGCACTAGTATTGAGGATGCAAAAATGGATAAAGCATTGGCTCGTAAGGAGGTCAGTTTAATAGAGGAGCAGACAATGTTGATGGATAATTACAATATTGTGTGGTATATGTAAAAGTCATAGACATTTTAACAAAGGAAATATTCTATTAATTTGATAAGTAACAAATGTTTTGACTAAATGATAGTGATGCTTGAACAAGGTCAGTAGGTGTTACAATGTGGCCAAGGAAAAGAAGTAAATTCCAGAAAAGCGGAACTGTATTTTAAGAGACTCATACTGGCAATAAATGTTAGTATATTCAAGAAATTGTTAGTAGTTCATTCTGTTCATGTAGAGGGCAATAGTGATTTAGGTGGGAGAGGCAGGTAGCAGGGAGATGAAAAGAGTTAAAAGACAATTAGGGCAGGATTTTGAAGTACATTGCATGTTTTGTTATGAATTTTGGATTTAGTCTTTATCTTCTGGTGGCCCTTGAAAAGTCTTATACAAGGGGAGATGGATTTATGTTTGCATTTTAGAAGAATAACTCTAACTAGAATGTGAAGGATGGATTACAAGCTTAGATATACACTAGATAAGAGACCTTTAATAGAGTTTAAATGGGAGAAAATGACGGCCTTGATCCAAGGCAGTATGAATAGAAAGAAAAGGATGGATTTGGGAGAGTTAGATATTGATGATGGACCATACAATCTGGCTTTCCAAAGGCTTCCCAGAGTTTAGTACCTTTCCAAAGCAATTGATTTCAATCCATATGGTAGGCACAGCAGCAGAGGCCAGCCCTAGCAGCTGGGTTTTGAATGACTCCAATGTTAGACTGGCGCATACAAGGATAAGTGGAAATTGACTATATATCATTCCCTTTTCTTAAATGGTCAGATTATTAACAAACATGACCAGAAATGTTTGCAATTTCATATGTAGCGCTCTCATGCTTTATAAATTTATTGAAGTAAAATAAAAAAAAATAATTGGATGAAATTACTCTAAATTACATTTGAGAATACTGCTATTCAAACTAAAGACTACTGCATTGAAGAGATTTAATGCTAGAATGGTTTTTTTCACTTAGGAATAATATATCACAACTCTACTAAAAGAAACAACATGAGAATATAATAGTGAATATCAAGAAAAAACCATACTAGTTTTTGTATTTTCAAAATGAATTGAAGAAGGAAAGCAGTTATCAAGAAGAACTTGGCAAAAAATATTCGTATTTAAAATGTCATGTGATTGAGTATAAACCTTCACTTTAAAATATTATTCAGTATAAAAATAACAATATCAGAAATGTTGTAATATTATGTACTAGGATAATTTATATAATTAAAGACCATGTTTAGCATCAGGGTTAATTAAATATCATCTAATTAATAGGTTCTTAGCATCATTGAAATTTAAGGAATATCAGAAGGTTATCTAATGTATTTTTTTGCAAATAGCTAATTCATATGAATTAAATCCATATACAATCAATTTTCTATGGTGAAGATTTTTTAATGAGAGATAATTAGGATAATATTACTTAGCCAAGATTATTGTTAAATTTTTTTTCTGACCACACTGTATATGCAGATAAATAAAAGGAAAATTAATAGATAAGTTGTATCTGGGTACTTTTCCTACCTTTATGTTCTAATAATTCCATTTCTTGTTACTTGTGGTTGGTAACTACAGACTGTGAAAACATATACAAATTCTAGATTGAACATTCCTTCATTCACTAACCATTGGTAACTTTACTGTGTGCCTGGCACTGGTTAGGTACTGAGGATGCAGACAAAATGAATATCAGACTTTTAGGAACTTTGATGATTTCAGTCAATCAACAAATAGTCTAGTCTTTTCCCAGAGTTTATAACTGCATATCTTTTGCCTATCTGCTTTTATGAAAACTAGAATATTCTTTAACAAATGACTTCAGATTTATCTGGAAAAATAAACATATGGGAATACCTTAAATATTTTCCAATAATAAGAGTAACAAAGAAATGAATTATTAAACAATAATTGAAATGTATTATTAAGCAATAATTTAAAAGTATACTACTAATGTCAAAAAGAATAGGAAAAGCAGGTACATTGATTAATGAAGGAAAGATGGATTAGTCAGTATATGGTTTTGGTTGACGGTATTAGTCATTTATTTATTTATTTTTTTTTTATTATTATGGGTAAAAATCAAAATTCTCACAATACATACAAACATTTGTAAAATGATATATAAATATATATGCATATATGTGTATTTGCTTACAAAAATGTTATTTATATATATATATATACATATATTTTAAGAGGTGCTTAGATTACCTAAAATATTACACGGAACCCACTGGGATTCCCATGTTGCCCACCTCCCACAGGGAGTTGGAGGTTGTCCTGAGTACTGTTGTGGCAATGGATGTAGGCCATTTTAAATCAGCACACACCACTCAGAACTGAGTGGGAGAGAGTGTGGTCTACAGTGTGAACTGTGGTCTATGTATTAGTCATTTATAAAACACTTTACATATCCTTAGTTGACATCTGAAATCAAAATAGAATTCCAGTGAACCAAAGTTACTAAAACGATTCTCTGTTATTTATGATCATGTAAAGGTATTCATAGTTAATTACCTCTAAACAAGTAGTTCATGAAACAGTAAATTCAATATGATTTCAAAGTCATGCCATCAGAACGTACAAAAGCACGTGTTGGCTACTTTGTACATGAGTTTGAACTGAATTTTACTTTTGTGTTGTGCCCTCAGCTGCAGTCAGTACAATATGAATTTCTCTGTTGTATTTATTATGAGAATATTATTGATTAGGTCATTTAGCACTTTGCCTGTCTAGGGCTTGCTATCAAGTTTTCTACCACTACCACCCCCTTTCTCTAAATAGATGAAATACTTTATTCCTTTCAAGTGTGATTATGTTAGCAGGAGTCTTCAAATAATTTTGTTCATATACGTCTTAAAAGAATTGTGGAAAATTGTGTACTTTCACATAGCATAATCAGCTCATAAATGATAATAATTAGTAATGATGCTAAAATGCTGTGTAACTTTTGGCATACTTCCCAGAAACATTTGAAAGAATTGAACAGCATTGTTATAACTTAGCGCCTATTAGTCTCCTAAACTTCACGTCTGTGAGAAATCTCCTTCACATATAAAGAGATGGAACTGTAGGATTGCCGCACTGAGATTTACCAAAACAAGGAATGTAGGGAGTTATTAGAAATATGTCACCAAAACCAAACAAAAAATAAAACACGCATTTTAACATAAGTGTAAAAAAATGATAATTAAATAGACTTTGCTTGCAATTTTAATAAAACAGTAAGAACTAATAATTCCAGTCTGGGATACCACTTGTAAATGTGGTCCATTTTCCTGTCATTATTCAATATCTCCAGAATGGAGACACATGGGAGAGATTTCTCTCAGACCTTTGTGCTAGAACAGGCTGACCTTGAGAACAATAGTATAATTTTCATGGAATAAAAATGTGAAACTTCTTTTCACACGATTCTCTTTTCATTGTGAAAAAAGGCAGAACTATATTTGTGTCCTAGGTTTAATAATCATGTTGTATCTCATAGCATTTTTGGTAGTGTTTATTCATGGCTTCATGCTACTGACTGTGACTCAGTTTCCATTAAAGCTTTTTGTATATGTTTCTGTAAATTGCTTCATCCTTTTTGAAAGAAGTAGGTTATTGATAAGTACTTCTAAACAGATAAGTATAATATAGTGAAAAAATATTTCCCATTGGGGTAAAAATGTCTCATGCATAGCCTTGGATCTCCAGTTGATTTTGCAAGTATAACCATGGCCTTCATCTGTTCTATTATATTCCAATATTCCTTTATCTGGTTTTATCTTTAAGAGAAATTAAGAAAAAACTATTCTGTACTTTAATTTTAACTAGATTCAAGCACTATTTCCTTTTCTTCAATAATCCTATTTTAACCCTCTATAGTCTACATATATTTTTATTATTTGTGCATATTTTCTAGAATTGTGCTCTATATACAGTTAATCTTTTATTTGTACTGGTAGAAGTAGACTTAGAGCTCGTTTTAGAATAAAATACCAGACCAAAGTTAGGAAGCATTCTTGGAAAAAATATCAGAGTTAAGTTTATATTTTTCTTCAGCCCATAATGCCACTTCTTTGAGGTATAGGTGTTTAAATAATAATAGGAAAAGCCAACTTCATATGGTAGTTTGATTCAGCATTATATCTAATGATTGGGTTGTAGGGTGGAAAATTAGGATGGGCAAACAAACAAATAGAGAAGTGATTATATTCAAATATAGGAAAAAGAACATTGTTTAAATAAATATTATGACTTAAGTGAAACTGCAAACTTGGAAAGTGAGGATTATGAAGATTAGTTTGCTACCTCAAAAATGCATGCGATGTGAAGCTAAATGAAAGCATAGGGAAAACACAAAGTACTACATGCACTATGATTACAGAGGTCAAATTAATGCATGCATTTGCATGAGGACAAAATGAAAATACTAAATACTAAATAAATACTAAATGACATGTTAAGGAAACATTTTGGATTGTTTTTAATTTTTAATATTTTCTTTTAATTTTTTATTTCTGCTATTCCAGTATTTTTTATAAAATAAAATATTGAGTTCAGGACTCTACATTATGCTATATGAAGAGTTCATTGCTATTACGTAGAATGCAAAAATGGCTTAATACTTCTTGGGTGGTACATTTCTGTCTATATTATTTTTAGCAGCTGTATTTAGACAAAATTCATTTACTACACAATTCACTCATTTAAAATGTACAATTCAGTCATTTTTAGTATATTCACAGAATTGAGCAATCATACTACAATTCATATTTTAGAACATTTTTTTATCTCTAAAAGAAACACATACCCCCTGGCAATCACTCTTCATTCCAACCTCCTTTTATGCAGCCCTAGACAACCATGAATCTACTTTCTGTCTCTGTAGATTTGCCTTTTCTGGACATTTGATATAAATGGAATCATACAGTGTGTGGTGTTTTGTGACTGGCTTCTTTCACTTAACATTAGGTTGTCAAGGGTCATGTATATTGTAGTATGTATCTGTACTTCATTCCTTTTTATTGCCAAATTCCATTTTTTGGCTATACCACATTTATTTAACAATTCATCAAATGGTGGAAATTTGGTTACTTCTAACTTTTGGCTATTGTGAATAATGCTGGTATGAATATTTATGTACCATGTTTGTGTGGACCTACATTTTCATTTCCTTTGGGTATACACCCTGGGGTGGAATGACTGGGTCATATGGTAACTATGTTTAACCTTTTGAGGAACTGCCAAACTGTTTTCCAAAGTAGATGCCCCATTTTACATTCCCATCAGCAATGAATGAGGGTTCTAATTTCTTCATATTCTTGTTTACACTTATTATCTTTCTTTTTGATAATAGTATCCTAGTGCATGTGAAGTGGTATCTCATTTCGTTTTTATTTTATTTCCCTGATGGCTAATGGTAGGTAGCATCTTTTCATGTGTTTATTGGCCATCTGAATATCTTCTTTGGAGGTATATGCAAATCCATTGCCCAGTTTTACATTTAGTTATTGTCTTTTTATTATTGCATTGTAAGAGTCCTTTATGTATTATAGATACATGTAAGTCCCTTATCCAGAATATGATTTGCAAATATTTTCTCTCATTGTGTGGGTTTTGTGTTCACTTTCCTGTTGGTATCCCTTAAAAGCTAAAAGTTTTTAATTTTGATGAAGTCCAATTTATTTTTTGCTTTTGCCACCTATGCATTTGGTGTCATATCTAAGAAAATTTTGCCTAACTCAACTTCACAAAGATTTTCTTCTGTGTTTTCAACTAAGAGTTTCATAGTTTTAGCCTTTACACTTAGGTCTATGATCTGTTTAAAGTACTTTTTTGTGCATGATGTAAAGAAGAGGTTCAACTTCATTCTTTTTCATGTGCAATCCTGTTGTTCCACCATCATTTGTTTATAAAATAATTCTTTCTCCATTAAATTGGTTAGGCCCCATTGCTGAATATCAACTGACTGTAAAAGTAAGGGTTTATTTCTGGAGTCTGAATTCTATTCCATTGATCTATGTTTATTCTTATGCAGTATGATACTGTGTTGATTCCTGTAGCTTTGCAGTAATTTTGAAAATAAAGAAGCATGAATATTCCAACTCCTTCCCAGCCTCCCTTCCTCCCTCCTACCCTCCCTTTCTTCCTTTCAATTCTCATATACCCTACACCCTGACATACATTTTCCCCTATTAATAACATTTTACATTAGTATGGTACATTTGTTAAAATTGATGAACAAATATTGAAGCATTGCTACTAACCAAGGTCTATAGTTTACATTATGGTTTACACTTTGCACCATACAATTTTATAGGTTTTGACAAAATGTATAATGGCTTGTATACGTCATTGCAATATGATGCAGGACAATTCCAATGTCCTAAAAATGCTCTACCTATTCTTCCCTTCCCCTCCCCTCAGAACCTCTGGTAACCACTATCTTTATATCAATGTTACAAGTTCTTCTTTTACTGCAATAATAAATCTACTTTGGTCCGTGGTTGCATTCCCCCCTTATTTTTGTTCATTCCTCAATCTTGAGGATTTGGGGATGGTGATGGATGCTATTTTGTCTATTCTATATCCCTTGAATTTCCATATGAGTTTAGTATATTCTTGTAGATTTCTGCAAAAAAAGAACAGCTAGAATTTCATAGGATTGTGATGAATATGTATATTAATTTGGGGAATAATGCCCTCATAACTATTAAGTCTTCTGATCCATGAACATGGAGATTTTTTTTCCATTTATTTAGATCTTTTAAAGTTTCTTTCAACAATGTTTTATAGTTTTCAGATAATACTTTTTGGGCTTCTTTTGTTTAATTTTTCCTAAATATTTTATACTATTCAATTCTATTGTAAATTGTATGTTATTCTAATTCCATTTTCAGGTTTTCATTGCTTTCTAGAGAAATGCAATTGATTTTTGCATATGATCTTGTACCCTGCAAACTTTTTGAACTCATTTATTAGTTCTAATAGTGTTTTTGAGGATTCCTTATGATTTCTGTATAAAAGATCATGTCATCTGCAAATAGAATGGTTTTACGACTTCTTTCCAATCTGGATACCTACTTGTTTATTTAATATTTATTTTCTGGTCTTTGTCTTTATTAGAACCTCCACTACATTGTTAAATAGAAGTGGGCAATAGTGGACACGCTTGTCTTGTTCCTGATCATAGAGGGAAACCTTTTAGTCTTTTGCCATGAAGTATAATATTAGATGCATTTTTGTATGTGCTCTTCATTAGTTTGAGAAAATTCCCTTTTACTCTTAGTTTGTTGAGTGTTTTTATCATGAAAGTGTGTTGGATTTTGTGAAATGCTTTCTCTGTGTGAGCAGTAATGATCATACAGGGTTGAGCTTTATTTTATGAATATAGTGTATCACATTTACTGACTTTATATATTAAGCCAATCTTTCATTCCTGGGATAAATCCCACCAGGTCATGATGCATATGCCTTTTTATATACTACTGAATTCAGATGCTAGTATTTTGTTGAGGATTTTGTGTCTCTATTTGTAAGTGATATTAGCCTATAGGTTTTTCTTCTTGTGATAACTTTATCTTGTTTGGTATTCATATAATATGGCTTCATATAATGTTTTGAGAAGTGTTTTCCCCTTATCTATATTTTGGAAGAGTTTATGAAATAGTGGCATTAATTTTTCTTTAAATTTTTGGTAGAGTTCAGCAGCAAAGCCATCTTGGTCTGGGTTTTTCTTTGTGTGAAGTTTTTAAAATTACTATTTCAATCTTTTGTTATCGTTCTAGTCAAATCCTTTTTTTTTTTTTTAATTGAGTTAGTTTCAGTACTTTGTGTATTTATAGGAAATTTTCCAGTTCATCCAAGTTATCTAATTTGTTGGCATGTACTTTTCAATGCCATTCTCTTATAATCCTTTTTATTTCTTAAACTTTTGTAATGATGCCACTTATTTTGTTCTTGATTTTAGTAATTTGAAGTTTTTCTCTTATTTTCTTGGTCAAACCAGTAGCGGAAGGTTCTTCAATTTTGTCATCTTTTCAAACAAGTAATTTTGGTTTCATTTATTTTCTGATTTACATTTTATTATTTATTTATTTCTACCTACTTTAGGTTTCATTTGGTCCTTTTTCCAGTGTGGTAAGGTGTAAGGTTACATTATTAATTTTAGGTATTTCTTACAGTTAAAGAGCTAGATAAATAGATATGGATTTGCTAATGGCTATGACTATAGATATAGGTATAGATATAGATATAGAAGCTTTTACAGCCATAAAGTTCCCTCAAAGCAATGCTTTACCTGTTTTTCATAAGTTTTTGTATATTTTGCTTTCATTTTCATTGATGTGAAAACATACACTTATTTCTCTTGTGATTTGCTCTTTGACACATTTGATATATAAGAGTGTATGTTTAATTTCCACATTTGTGAATATTCAAACTTCTTTCTATTATTGATTTCTAGTTTCATTCCATTGTAGTAAAAGAACACACTTTGTAGTATTTTGATCTTTAAAAATTTATAATTTTATGTTTTAGCAGATGGTCTATCCTGGGGAATATTCCCTGTGCACTTCAGAAGAATATGTAATCTGCTGTAGTAGGGTGGAGTGTCCTATATTTGCATGTTAGGTCTAGTTGATTTACATTGTTTTTCAAGTCTTCTATTTCATAGTGATCTTCTGACTAATTGTTCTTTCAATTATTGAAAGTGAGGTGTTGACATCTCTCTTATTATTACTGAATGTTTGTTTCTTCCTTAAATTTTGATAGTTTTGCCTAGTGTTTTGGATCTCTGTTAGGTGCACATAGGTGTAATTGTTTATACAAAAAAAAACAATTGTTTATAATTGTTAACTCTTTCTGAAAGATTTATACTTTTGTCATATAAAATATCTCTGTTTTTCTCTAATAACCATTTTTTGTTTTAAAGTCTATTTTGTCTTATTTTACTGTGATTTCTTCAGATATCTTATGGTTGCTATTTGCATGATGCATTTTTCCCCATACTTTTACATTCAACCTATTTGTATTTTTGAATTTATGTGTGTCTCACATAATATACAATTCAATCCTCTTTATCCAGTTGTGCAATTTGTGTTTTTTGATTGAATTGTTTAATCCATTCACATTTAATATTATTTTAAATATAGTTGAATTTATGAGTGCCATTTTACTCTTTTCCTTCATGTCTCATGTCTTTTTTGTTCCTTTTTTCTTCTTTGACTTCTTTCTTTTCATTAGATAGTCTAGTGCAGCATTTTAATTCCTTTAATGATTTTTCACTATAATTTAAAATCTTATTTTCTTAGTAGTTGTTCAAGTGATTACCATATAAATCTTAACTTACCAGAATATAGTTCAGGTAGATATAACCTAATTTCAGGGAGATATAGGAACATATATGTACATATTCCCTCTATGCTCTTGTAGTATTATTATTATATATATTTAATCTACCTTTGTTACATATCTCAATAATTATATTATATTATTACTTTATATATAATTTTATGTTTTCTAAAAAACCTGAGAGATGAAGAGCAATCTGGTATATACATACAGCATTTGCTTATTTATCATTATTTATCACATTGTTCTTTTCGTTTGGGTAATTCTGAGGTACTATCTAATGCCATTTCCTTACTCCAATATACCTTTGACCCTCTGCATCTCATTTGTGCTGTTATTCTTAAATATATTACACTTCTATATGTTATAGACCAAACAATACAATTATATACATTTTGTTTTATATAATTCCTTTATTATACAGTTAAGAAAAGAAATATTCATTGATTTTCTCATTTATAATTACATAATTTCCTTTACCAGGATTCTTTATTTTTTAGTGTGGATTCAAATTACTGTCTGGTATCCCTTTCTTCAGCTTGAAGAACTCCTTTTTGTGTTTCTTATAAGGCTAGTCTGCTAAGAATGAATTCTAAATAAATTTATAAATTCAATAAACTAAGAAGTTTTTGTTTATATTGACACCTCTTTATTTCACATTCATGTTTGCAAGATAATTTTGCTGGATATAAGATTCTTTGTTGATAGGTATTTCTTTTGGTTGTTGTTTATTTTTTCATAACTTCATCACTTTGAGCATATGATCCCACTGTCCATGGCCTCCATCGTTTCAGATGAGGTATCAGCTGTTAATCTAATTAGACTTCCATTGTATGTGATGAGTCATTTATGCATTGCTGCATTCAAGATACTATCTTTGACTTTGGCTTCCAAGCTTTTTATTATGAGGTGCCTGAAATAGATCCCTTTGTATTTATTCCACCTGGAGTTCATTGAGTACCTTGGATGTTAGAATGTTTTTCATCAAATTTGGGAAATAGCAGCTGTTATAACTTTCAACATTTTTCTGCTCTTTATTTTTCTAGTTCTTCATTAGCGTTCTACATTTCTCTGAAATTCTATTCCTTTTTCTTTATTCTTTTTATTATCTTTTCTTCTGATTTTAAAATCTCTATTGATCTCTTTTTAAGTTCTCAAATTTTTTTCTTTTCACAGTTCAAAGCCACTTTTTACTTCCTCTTGTGATATTTAAAATTTCAATTATTATTCTCTTCTCTCTCTAGAATTTCTATTTGGATCTCTCTTTTTTTAAAATTCTCTATATTTATTGGTAGTCTCTATTTGACTGGGCATTATTGTCTTATCTCATATTAATTTTTAATTGTGGTTTCTTTTATAATAGCTGTTTTATAGTCATTCTCTGCTAAGTCTCAAAACTGGGCACTCTCAGAGGCAGTTTCTGTTGCCTGCCATTTTTGTTTTTTTTTTTATCCTGTGTATGAGTTACACTTCCAAATTTCTTTGCATATCTTGTGACATTTTGTTGAAAATTCTCCATTTAGATAATATATTGTGGCAAATCTGAATACTGTTCCCATACCTGCTCCCAGGCTGGTGCTTGTTTGTCTTTTCTTTGCTTATTTATTTGTTTAGTGACTTGCTGTGGCTATTTTAGAGAAGTCTTTTTCTCTCAGTTCCAACCCAACTCCTGAAGGGCACATGTTTGGGTGGCTGTGAGACCATAGAATGTACCAGGCAAAGGATTAGATGTGACTTTAATTAGGACTTACCAACAGGAGAGACTCTCTGGTGGTGACCCATTGAAGAATGAAGATAGTGCTTCACAGGAGGCAGGAAAAGATGCAACAATATAAGGGGTCAGAACAAAGACACTCCATAGGATCTGAGAGCAGAGTTTCTGCAAGATTTACATGAAGTGCACAAACATGGTGCTTGGTGATGTTATCGTAGGAAAGGAGTATACAGCCTTGAGAAGATTAGAGTTTGCAGTACTATTTGTACATTCTTTCTTTGTGGAAGGCTTGTTACTTTTTAAGTAGAGAGTGTGCAGGTTATGCTGGTGGCTTCATGTTTCCAGCTGTGTTTCATTTAAGGGAGGGGGCAGCCCGGGCCCTGGACTCCCACAATGCACCCCCACGCAGCAGCCACATTCCTCAGCAACAGTATAACAGACAACACAATAATAAGAGTTCTCCACTAAAATCAGGTATCCCTATGTCACCAGGGCCAGGAAAGGGAATTAAACCAGTCAGATAGGAGGTTGGTAGCTAATTTATCAAGGTGTGGTATGTGCTCTTGCATATTATTTAGAGCTTGTGAAATAATATGGGAGTGATCAGGACTATATATCAACACTGAACATTAATTAGCGCACAGGTCCCACATTGTACTGCAGTAAGAATATCTAAATCCATTCTATTTTGCAAATCTACCTTGCACAATTGAGTAGTTCTATCATTCAGCAAGGAAAGAGCTACCTTAGAATCATTAACGGCTTGAGTGGTGTGATTAGCTAAAGCATTTATATGTTCTTCAGTGACAACTGCAGCACCACTGGTGCAGAAGCAACTAATGGATAGAACCACCAGGGTGTGTGCTTTACTCTATAATTACCTTTAACCATTTCCCAATTATTGGGAGTATGGGATAATGAATTATATAAAGTGGTGGGGACCTAGGGCTGTCCCCACGTATATCATCCAATCCAGTTGAAGGGCAAATACAGCCACCAGTTTTGCCCATAAGTTCATAACCATCCTTTAGGGGACAAATGAACCCCTGTTGTTAAGTGGTAGGCCTGCCATTGGAAAAGGCTATCATTTTTTAGTTTGACAGTGAAATTATATAATTCAGGGAGTAATCACCCCATATTACAGATTTTCTTCTGTAGTTCCATACAGATAGGGGCTACATGATCTAGGGTGACAGATTCAGCTGTTAACTATCCTAAACCATCATATACAGCATATTCTAATAAAGGTTTAGACTTATTTATTTGCCCCCTTACAAGGGAAACATATATTTACAGTCTCACGGTAATGTAGTGGCTGGATTTCAGTCTTAGAGGAAAGGTTTCATTCCAAACTAGTTGATGGGTTGTATTATACCATGCCAGCAAAGTGTTCCATGCCATCCAATTTGCAGAGTGACAGTTCAAGTAAGGCCGGTAGCACACAATGGTGGCAGATTTGTGCAAACCCACCCAATATTGGGTCCAATTGTGGGCATGAGTTACTGCTGAAGTCAACTGCAGGAAAGTATTGGCTAGAGCACTGTAGGCAAAATGAAAGACATTTATTGGGAACAATAAGGGGCAGATCATGCTGGTCTAACAGTTTACAAGCAATATTTCTATCAGTAGATAACAAAGTACTAGGTAGGGAGATTTTATGAGGAGGCTTCCAAAACCATACATTTTCCCCTTCTAAATTCTCTGCATTTTCTTCAGTGACATCAAAAACTAGTTTAGGCACAAGAAGAGTTCACATAGATACACATAGAGCCCCAGTGGGAATAGGAGACCTTGGATGATTAATAAAGATTTTTACTGGCATTTTTTTGTATAAACTGTCTTATAACAATATTTTGGGGGACCCCCTATTCCCCATGGACTTAAGATTCCCAGCCAGTGAGGCTTTGTAGGCCAGTACCATGGACAAAGGACCTCATTTTCCTCAGGTTGTATAGTTTGAGGCATAGGCAACAGTAGATTATTATTACTTCCTCTTTTGAGCTGCAGGGTGGCTGGCCCTTTAACTTGTATTCTCCATATCTACATTGGTCCTTCTGTTAACATTTCAACTGGAGCAGGGGCCGCTGCCTGCAGTGCTGAATTTAACTGGATGCAGCCTCTTAGTCCATTGTTGTAAAGATCCATTGTCGCCTTTTATTTTTTCCTTTAAAAGGCCTTTCATCCTTTCTATAAGTCCTGCACCAGTGGGGGTTATAAAGTAGATGGAAAGTCCAAACAGTATCCTGGTTGACTGATAAATGGAGTGACTGATAAATGGAGTTTCTTGGTCACTGTCAGTTTGGGCTGGTACCCCGTATAGGGCACTTACTCTTTCTAGGCAATGAATAGTGGCCCGCTGATTGGCCTTTCCTACTGAGAAGGCCAACAAGAGTCCTGCGGCAGTGTCTGAGGCAGTGAAAGCATACCTTGCCCCTTCTGAGAGTGGGAGGGGACCAATATAGTCCACTTGTCATCGTGCTACTGGAGTTTGTGCTTGGCAAATATGTCCCATCTGGTGAGATAAATGTTGTGGTCATGGAGCAAGCATGATGGACACTCATGGCTGATGTCCATGAGCTGTTGGCATGTGAGAGGCAGCTGGAACTGCTGGGCTAGGCACCATAGGGTCTGGTAGCCACAATGACTGCTTTTCCTATGGAGCCACTTGGCCGCTTCTTGGGTGTCAATGGTATGGCTCTCGATCTTCGTGGCATCTGCCTCAATATTCCCAAGAGGGGTGTTAGAACAGTGGGCAGGGATGTGATGGACAGTTATCTGTCACCGCTGGCAGGCATCCCAAATGTCCTTCCATAGATCTCTCCCCTACAGAGGTGGCCCACAACCGTCCATTGCTCCTGTTTCCAAGTTGCCATCCAGGTGGCAAGGCCTTTGTATACTGCCCAACTATTAGTACAGATTGTTAATGCATCTCCAGGCTCATGTACTATAACCATCCACACAGCTCTTAACTCAGCCCTCTGACTGCTTTGCATGGTGCCTTGTCTGAGGAGATACTAAAGAAAGCATTAACAAGATCTAAAACAAAGTGATAGTGACAAAACTGGGTACTTAATTTCTTGCAATAAACCGGCAATGTTTGGGACTGCTGCGTACAGTGATGGTGTTACTTTATTTAATGCTCGGTAATCTACAGTCTTGAACCATATTCCATCAGATTTTCATACTGGCCAAACAGGACTGTTGAAAGGACTGTGAGTAGTTATTATTATGCCCACTTTTTCCAATTCCTTAACTGTAGCAGTAATTTCTGGGTGCCCTCTCGGGAATTTGTACTGTTTGGCTGCCACAATTCTTTGGGTGAGAGTACCTTTACTGGGGACCACTTAGCTTGTCCCCTTAACACTGCCTTTATTACTCTGCATCAGAGGTGAAATTCTTCTATGGTAATCTGTATGGTGGCATTTTGGAGACTGTCAATTCCTGAGATAAATTTGGGAATAGGAGAAATATACACTGTGTACCTCTGGGAAATATTTTAGTCTGTCAATGCAAAGTACCAGAAATCTGTTGGTTTGTATAAAGAGTACTTATTTGGGGTAAAAGCTTACAATTAAAAGGCCCTATAGAGTCCAACTCAAGGTTGCTTTCTCACCAAATTCAGTTGCCCTATGTTTAAGCAAGATGGCTGCTCATCCCTGCCTGGTCTCTCCTTCCTGGCCTTCCTCTTCCTCTTAAAGCTTGGTGGGCCCAACTTCTTCCCTGTCTCAGCTGTAGGCTGCCATAGAGCTTGTCGCTCATGGTTATCTCTCTCTCAACTGCAAATTGTCAGGCAAACGGCTCATCTCCCTCCGGAGCCCAAGGATCAAAAATCTCTGTCTTCTGGTGTGTCTTCTTGAGGGAGTGTCCATTTATAACAGCCCACCAAAGGAGTGGGGACTCAACCTGAATTACACCTTACTGATGTAGCTCAATCAGAAGCCCTAAATTGATTTTATCCAGTAAACTTAACCAGAGGCTCCTCATGGAATTTAATACAATCAAAGAGTATCACACCCAGAGGAATAGTTTTTTCTCTTTTGGAATTCCTCAAACTGTCGTAGGAGGTTAGTGTCCAGTATGTAAAATCAAATTTTGTTACTTAGCATAAATAGTTTTCCCCCCATAGCCATCTATAGCCAGCATTGGCCCATGGAATTGTGCTACTTTGCCATGAATTAAACTACATTCAGCTCCTGGGTCTACTAAGGCTAACACCCTTTGCTGATTGGTAGGGGACCAATGAATAGTTAACTCTACATGTGGCCTTTGATCCCTGGAGTCTGGGGATCTTTACCCCTCTCCTATGGTAAGGGGAAGTGCTCCTGCCAGGCTTCCCATGGGGGAGCAGGAGAGCAGAAGGCTCCGGGGGCTGGGATGGCAGTCCTTTTCCTGCTTTCACTTCTCTCCCAGCATCGTGAGGGGATGATTTTGTAAATCTTTTGTCCTTACGGAGTTTGCTCCAAAGTTTCAACAAAAAGCATATGGAAACATGGATGAACCTGGAGGACATTATGTTGAGTAAAGCAAGCCAGACACAAAAGGACAAATACTGTATGAATGCATTACTATGAACCAAATATATTGTGTAATATATTGTTTGATTCCAAAAAAAATATATATATATATGTATCCATTATGTTTAGTTGAGAAATGTATATATTTATTCATCTGTGTTTACTTTTTAGTTTTTAATTGTTTATACTTTCAATTATTAAATGTACAAAATAAAGTTGTTAAAAAAAAAAAAAAGGCATCTGGCTGCCCATTGATTGTTTCTAGGTCAGTGCCCACAGCAATAATCCACATTTACTTACATGTGGGGTTAGGACCATCATGTCCTCTGAGTGCCTTTCTTGCTGTCTGAAGCCCAGCACCCTTCCTTTGCAGCCTTTCTGATTCCCCTAGATCTGCTATAACCTGCCTCTGGGGCTGAGGATTGACACCAGAGGTCCATAATAATGGTTGGGAGCAGTATGCAGTATAGTATCTTTCATCCTTGCTGTAAAAGCTTTAGCATCAGGTCCCACAAAGCTGGTAGCATAAATAGCATGTCTCATCCCCAACCCCCACAAAACATCCTGTAACTCCTCCATAGATTGCCAGTGGGGGTGGGGTGGGGTATATCTCCTTCATTAGGCCAGGCAGTGATGCATATTTTGCCTCGTTTGAGGTGGTATATAGATGCTGTCACAGAGGAGGGTGGGTGGTAATAGAGGCTAATTTGCTCATCTCTACCCCAGATAGTACAACTCCTGCTCCAGTGTCCAATAACCTTAGAAACCAGTTAGACAGAAATTCTCTAGATTTCTGCCTGTACCTCTACCCTACATCCCCTAACTTGGAAGCATTATAGTCTCTCGTAGTCACACGCAATTTTTGATCAGAACTGCTGGGCCCCAAGGGACTTTTCCTGTAATGCCTTCCACTTCTGTCTTATTATGGGATGCACCTTTTGGAGCTCCTTATCTTCATCCACCTACAATTCCTCCTCCTTTTCCTCATCTGAGGAGGAATCCATAGGATCCCATGCCTTAAGGTTCCACCCAGGGGTAGTTAATATCTTCTGAACCTGGACCCAAGGCAACCTGCAGTCTCTAGCATGAGCATATCTTCATGCTAAGGTTTCTAAATGATCATCTAATTATTCGCTCAGGTGATCCATGATCCATTTATTAGAGTCTTTCATCTCCGCCTGTGCTAGGCACATATCTCTTTCTTGTTTTAAGTCCTCCTCTAAGCAGAACACAAAGGATTTCACTACCTGTTCTGCCTCAGTAGCCACCCACAAGTCTCCTAACAAGGGTCAAGCTATAGCTGCTGCCTGGAGGTCTCCCTTTTTCTTATTTAAATGCAGCTGTTCTGCTACCTGTTGTAGCACAACTGGTATACCCGCCTATGTCTTCAGGGCAGCCCCATATTCTCTTGGCAGTCCCCACAAATCCAGGAGGGCAGTTACCCCTTCCCACATGGACATTAGAGGCCATCTCGGGACTTTCCCTGTGGAGTCTCCCTTCCTGGAGCTCATGCCCACCACTTTTAGTGGACCTTTGGTCTCCTGGCTGGTGGCTCACAAATTGTTCCATCCCAACTCCTGAAGGGCATGGGTCAGGGCATCTGGGAGATCAAAGAACGTACCACGCAAATGGTTAGACGTGAGCTTTATTGGGACTTACCAACAGGAGGGACTCTGTGATGGCAGCTGGCCAAAGAATGAAGATAGTGCTCTGCAAGGAGGCAGGAAAAGATGGGGCACTATAAGGTGTCTCAGAACAAAGACATTCCATAGGGTATGAGAACAGAGTTTCTGCAAGAGTGACAGGAAGCACACATATGTTTGGTGATGTTACTGCAGGAAGGGAGAATACAGCCTTGAGAAGATTAGAGTTTGCAGTACCACCTGTACATTCTTTCCTCCTGGGAGTCTTGTTACTTTTTAACTAGTGACTGTCCAAGTTATGCCAGTGGCTATGTGCTTTGTGCTGTGTTTCATTTAAGGGGAGGCAGCTTGGGCCCTGGGTTCTCACACCCCCACAGGGGGCAGTCTTTGATATTGCTCCTCCTAGGACCCACACTTGAGTGGCAGTTTTTTTGTGACAGTTTTTGACAGCTCTTTTTGGCTATCTCTTTCCCCGATCTCTTTGTTGTCTGCCTTTTTAGGAATCACTCTTAAAGTTATGACTCACCCATTGCTAGCTGATTCCTCTATTGCTTAAAAAATGCCCTGGATCATAAATTGCTCCAGAGACTGACCTAATTAAATTTGGGCTCCTTTGCAGGGCTAACCATTGAAACCAATATTTGAGATTTGTTCTTAATCCAGGGTTCCATTCCTGAATGTCTCTTTACCTTCTGTCTGGTAAACTGTAGCTCACTTATTATTTAACCATTGTTCTAATAGAACTAACAGCTTTCTCTTAACAGCTTACTACAAAATTTTCCATTGTTGTTGAGACTTCTCTTAGGCTTGATCTTGTCCATACTCTGTTCCAAACAAAGTCATTTCCCTTGAGGAGAGCTTTGGCACTCTCAATTTTTATAGTATTGCTTTTTCCCCTGGGCAAAATCTTTGTGTCACACTACTCTGTAGCTGGGGGCTGTGACTATAGTCTGTTTCTCTGAGTGGCAACCCCTGCTTTATTTACAAGCAGAACACTGGGTGAGGTGGTAGCCTCTGGTCATCTTGTCTTTCCTCTCCCAGCATAGAGCTTTCATAATATGAATGAGTTGGGGCAAGGGTGATTAGGGTCTGTTATGGATTGAATTGTGTTGCCCCTTGAAAGATATGCTGAAGTGCTAATTCCTAATATCTCAGAATGTGACCTTATTTAGAAATCAAGTTGTTATAGATGGACTAGGCAAGTTAAAATGAGGTCATATTGGATTAGGGTTGGCCCTTATTCCAGTATGAATGGCATCCATCTAAGAATGGGACAATTGCTCACAGACAGACAGATGATAAGGAAAAACACTACGTGACAACTGAAGCAGAGATTGAAGTCATTGGATTGTCAGAAACCCACCAGAAGCTAGAAAGAACCAAAGGATTCTTTCCTACAGATTTCAGACTCTATCTTTGAGAACTGTGATCCAATAAATTTCTGTTGTTCTAGTCCACTCATTTGCTGGTACTTTGTTATGCAGCCCTAGCAAGCTAAAACAGGACTGCACTATTCTCAAACTGCCAAATGTATTCTTGACCTGCCATATCTGGGGTAAAACTTCTGCCCTAAAATTAGGGAGCTAGATGGAGGAAAGAGTCCCAGGTTTCTGAGCTATTCTTGCCTAGAATAGAACTTCTGCAATTCAGACCCGGGGACAGGGTGAGAAATGATGGCAACTCACCCCTGTCAGAAAGATACTAGATCTGTGTACTAGGAAGGGAGGCAGAAGAGCCATAGGTTTTTGGTTTCACATGTCTAAAGTGAATCTTCTCTCATGCTGAGCTACATGTGGGAAGAAGGGATGGGAGAGTCAAATGCTATAGACTCTCAATATACTTTAAAAGATTTAGTGGTTTTACTTACCTAAATTTTTCTCCATTTTCTATATGCCCTGAGGACAATTTGTTTAAAAGACAAATACCATAAATGATGTTAATAATATAGACTTTCTGGAATGGTGGGGTAAGGAGCTTCAGGGACCCACTCCCTAGCAAAGCAACCAACAAAAAACAACCATTTAAGGTCTCTGAAAATTGTCCTAAGGGTATAAAGAAAATTCATCCTTCTCTTCTCAGTATCTATCATAGTTATTGAATGATGAATTTATCATTACGTTTCTCTTAAAGAAGCACACATATTAAGAGGTAAAATGTAAACTATCATTCTATGTGTAAAATGCAAAATGATATGAGTAGAAAATGTTATTATGAAAGTTATCTTTGTATCTTTGATGTGGAATGCTCTTTTGAAGTAATCAACTTATGGGAAAAATGAATTCAATTAAAAGTCTAAGTAATTTTATTAACATGTTCTTTTCTGTAAATAAATGAAAATATAGAGTAAGGTTTGGACCCCTTTTGACTGTGTAATGTCTTCTCAATTTCTAGTTGAATATATGAATATATAAATTAATCAACCCCTTGTTTTACAAAATTAAGAAAATATATTGACTTTAAACATTATTTTAATAGAAATCTTTATATTTTAAGACATTTAAAATTTATTTTATCAATGCAAGCCCGAATATAAATAAAAGCCCCTAAAATATACCAAGCTTGATTTACTTATCCATCCCTTTTTTAAAGCCAAGATTTTCTATCTTACAAAATGTTCTTCAGCACTTTCCCCAGTCTATTTTAAAATAACCTCTGTGATTGAGTTCTACCACAATCTCAGGACACTGTTCCATAATTCATTTATTGTTCATAGTCAGGAAATCACTCCGGATATTCAACTCCTTTTTTTTTTACCTTTATAAAAATAACTTTACTCTATGAGGATATTTTATATTCATACCTCTGACTTATGCCCCTAATTTTTTACCACTTGACAGAAACTTTTATGTCATATTCATCTGAAATAAACAATATCTATACATATGAACTTAAATAAATAAAAAAAAATAAATGCAGCATTTTTTTCTTAAATCCAGCCCACAGTATTGGATATGATTTCTTAGATATGGAAAGAAAATAAGAACTTTCCTCATTAGAATAATTTGCATGTTGGTTTAGGGATCTTAATTTCATGAGCCAGAATAATCATTAAATACTTAGGTATAAATATTGTTAGCAGGAATAAAAAGAAGTAATTCATAAAGAGCCAACTGTTGCTGTAGGTATAAATATGTTTAAAATATCTTAGGCTGCATAAATTGAGTGCACTCTCATAATGATGGGCAGCCACTGAGCCTCTGCCTGTTTTACTGCTAAGGCTACATTTGAGTCTCATGAGCTCTCATGATAGCTTTGTTGAAGTCTTCATTTTGGGCTGGAGACAATAGATAGGCTAAATGTCATTATACTAAATAGGTTCATTTTCTAGAGTTATGTAATTTTATATGCTTTTGTAGATATGTAGATAAGTTTGATTTTTATTCAATATTTGATTTTCTATTCTTGTTGCTGATCCGGATAAAGACGAAAGAGCATGATCATTATGTGTTTAAAAAATGGTGAAACTAAGGAAATTTCAAAACTCAAAAATTCAAGACTCTCAAAATAATCTTCATAGCTGAAGAATATGATCGTTCCAGTATATATAATCTGTATAAGGCATTGCAAATTATGTTAAAACAAAAATGTGGGTTATTACTTTTATCATTTTTACAGCATATGTCATAGTTTCTGATTATATCTTAACATGAAATTTATGCTTTTGATAATTTGAACTAGAAGAATTGAAAGTCATTTATCAAAATTTTCATGCCATTGTCAGCATCTATGTAATAGGACATTATTATATCAAAACATTTAAAATCATCTATTTTGTCTATAAACATGTTAATAAATAAACCCATTCCTCAGAATTATAGTTATTTCTGTCAGAAAATAGCATATGATGGTTAAACTGAAAGCTTTTATTTTATAAATTCTATTGAGGCAATTTTAAATATGTGTTGAAATGTGAGATAGTTATTATTGACTTTGTTGAAATGTACCAAATGACCAGCATAAGGATTTACAGTCAAATAACTAAATTGATCATTCAGATTATGGAATTGCTTTGAGGTAATATATAAGTATACCCTGACAGTTTATTATTAAAATTCAGATAGGTAGAAGCCCCATCTGGCAACCCTGTTACCACAAGCTAAGTATAGAGAATCTTGCTGCCGGTAGAGGCATTTCATGCTTCATGTCTGCCAAAAATGCTGTAATTTAGTTGTGTACGGTTGTTCAAGTGGTTTCAAGTCAGTGCTTTTGACAGTCCAAGTTCCAGCTGCTCTGGCCTGTGGATCGTCCTGTGGAAAAACTGTAAAATCCCAGGCAAGTGAACTGCAGTCATTTTTTTTTCTTCTTTTTTTGTTTGTTTTGTTTTTAGAAGGTATGAGGAACTGAACCCAGGACCTTGTAAATGGAAAGCAGGTGCTTAACCACTTGAGCTATATCTGCTCCCCATAACTGCAGTCCTTTTTGATACCTCATCTATATTGGTAGGATTACTGTAAATTGCTCCCTTAAAACTAATTTGGTTTTTAAAATAAGACCTAATTAAAATTATTAAGAACATTTATGGCAAATGTTTGACCTTTTTAATGCATTAGAAGTCCCTGTCATTTTTGTGAAGGTGTTCTGCTAGACTAAATGAGATATGCAAAATGCCCTTTTTAATATGCATCTTTTGGAGGTTTGAAGCAACTACTCAGTTTGAAATGCATGCTCCATGTGGCTGTATCTCCTGTAATGCTGAAAATATCTTCTCCAATTAACATAATTAACTGAAAACTGTTGAAATTTTACTGACATAGACAAATACTTAAAATGTAGTTATTCTTATGAGAATCAGAAGTGTTTTAAGGGTACCTAGGAATATACTCAGGGGCTAGTTAAGAGTCTCAAAACTAAGGGAAATTTACAGTTGCACGGAAACATCATTTACTCCATAATCAACACTAACAATGGCATCCTGATATGAAGTGAGCAAGTGCATTAGTTTCAGTGAGAAAAATATATTGAGAGTGCTTGTGAAAAAAGAGGCATAAAATATGAGAACAGAGAATATTGTGGGATTCTTCAGTGTAGATAAAAATGACTGTGGTGTCTGTGCCATCTCCAAGGAAATACCTGATTTGTGTCCAAGTGTTTTATCAGGGAAAAAAAATGTAGACTGCTCAACACATCTACTTTTAAAGCACTAAAGAGAAAGTTTAAAATATAAATTCAGGTACTTAAATTGAAAGGCTCAAAAGATTTCATGTACCATTAGATGAAAATAATATGTACCTACTTATGTCTCAAATGAGTCACAGTTGCAGAAGAAATAAAATAATATGAATAAAGAAAATGAGATGTGAAATAGAAAGTAAATGGTGAATATTTCTTTAAAGTGTTTTTTTTATAAAGTGTTTGACAGTAGCTGATTCTGTTTTATGTTTTTTCTTTTTGTGCTTTTTAGTGGAATCTATAATATGATACCAGTGACTGCAAGGGTTATTAAGAGAAACTCAAAAAGCCTGACTAATGTTTGTCTGTAGTAAAGATTAATGCCATTAAGTATTGCTTTTATTTTTAATTTTGGCTTAGTTCAGTTCAACAGTTATTTAGCATATCTAATATGCTGGGTTCTACTGTTACAAAGATGAATAGGTGCTGTGTGTGTTTGGTGAGGAGGTTGACTTGACATATAAGTGTTCTAGTACATATTTGCACAGAGTACTTTGAGCCACAAAAGAAGGTCTCATAAACTGCATATGAGATGACTTCCTAAAGAAACTGCAGGTTTAGAGATGACTTTCTGGAAGAGTTACCGGATTAAAGATAAAAGAATTAAATAATAAAAATAATAAATAAATAAAACCATTTGTGAAATGTTCTGTAAAGTATAAACAACTTTTCCAGGAATTATATCATTTTATGCTAGTGGGAGTTCCAGGCACGTCACAGGATAGCTATTTTCTCCATGATGTGAATGGCAAAATTTATGATAAAATGCAAATACCCCTGCCCAGTATTAAATAGCTAGTATATAAACACACAGAGCACAACTCAAACATAGGTAATCTTGCTCCAAATAGTTTCCTTTTCCCTCTACACCCAGCTACTTGTTAAATTGAAAAAAATTAAATCTAACAATATAAAGCACAAAATGAACAGCATGTTGACTTATAAAAGTAACAAGTGTTTTGCGGTTGTTTCCTACTTGTAGAACCTGGCACTGTTCAGGGTTTGGCCCAGTTTCTCAAGATGTTGCATAAACTGTTATCTCAGGGTTCATAAATAAAGTACCTGCAAAACTGGCAGCTTACTCTGTGTAGTTAATTTATTATTACTGTCTATGTCCTGTTTCTTCTGTTTAAAACACAATGCTGTTGAACAATCCGTTAAAGCCAGCTTGACAAGTTCCTAAAAAATAGGCACCAGATAGAGTTTCCAGGGTCACAAAGTGTTGTTCCTTTCCAATAAAAAGAGCAACAGGTGCATGTTTCAAAAGGAAATATTTGGGCAATAGCCTATTCTCCTCCAGGGTTGTTTTCTGTACTTAAACTCTTGCTATAGGGCTTGTTCAGCTGCAACATATATTCTTATTTGTTCTTCATTGCCTTTGACTTTTATGGCTAATAAGGAATTAATTTTAAAACACAATAGAATACCAAATGGAAGAAAATTATTTGGCAGCAGTAATCTTTACTTTAAAATTGCCATTTTAAATAAACTCTAAAGGCACATTTTGTTGAGGAAAAAAAAAGTATTGGTCCAAATAAAAATTAACATTTTCCCATTTTAATGGGTGTGTATTATTCTCTGTGTATCTCACGTTTTCTGTATCTTTCCTCAAAGAAATTTCAGTATTTAACTTGGCAGTGAGTAATTATGTACAATATTTAATTGGCAGTCAGACTGACTTCACTTTTGAAAGAAAATAATATTCCTTTAATATATTCTCTTGGTTTTAATGCTAACTACTCATCACCCAGTTAGTTTTTCACTTGCCCTCCTCATCTTAGATATACCCCATTTGCAGTGCTCTCAGTCCCACCTAACCTACATCCTTGAAGGGATGATCCATTTGTTGGATTAATGTGAAAAACTAACTAATTTTATGTTCAAAATAATATAATGTACATTGTTATTTTTGTTATCAGATAATGCCTCCTATCAATTACTTCCCCAATATCTGTGTCTTGAATCCAGGATTGCTTGAATCCAGGTCCAGTTTAAAAAGCTGAACTTTTATTTTGTTATTTCATAGAAAAATACTTTTATTTGAAAGATGAATTGTTTTCATCAGCTCTACCTGATGCATAATTGACTTATGTGAGAAATGGTTTCAAGGTGAGAATTCCTATTGCAGATGAACAGGATTTAATAAACCTGATATTTGTTCTTTACATATAGCCACTCTGATGTTGCTCTTAGTGTGTATTGCTTTTTTGTGGTTTCTGCTGCTCTTAGTTCCTTATCCAGATGTTGTTAAGTAAAAATGTTTAATTTAGTATTTACTTTCAAATGCCTGCCAAAACAAGCTAGTTCTTGCGCCATACCTCCAATTCATTCTTGTCTTCAACTCTCTCATTATGTGTAATGCATGTGATCTCCCTGTAAAAGAAAAAAGGAAGAGAATAGTGTTTTCTTAACATCTGAATAAAATCTATATTTATTCATGGATTGTACCCCCAAAATGTGCTATTTCTTAAACCTGAAAAAGAAGTGAATAACATGGAGTAATTATAGGATAATTTAGAACTTGCATAATTGTATGTGAATGAATATTAGAACATTAAATAATTCTTACATTTAAAAATAGACTGGGATTTACTATTTAAATGTTGAATACAATAGTTTTGCCTTTGTACTGTATGAAAGACTTTAGGATTAATAATGAACCATTTTAAGAAAAATATTGTCATTTTTAAAATGTGCTTATCAGCTCCAAAAAACTACAAATTATGCAATTAAAATAAATGGTTTTATTCTCTTCAGATACCATAGTTATAAATGATGGTTGCTAAAGCCTTATCTTCTTATTAGCAGGGTGCTAGACAAGATAATGTTTTGGATGTTTATTCAGCTCTGAGAACAGGTATTCTATTCTATATAATATTTATGTACTTATAGAAAGGTAGAATTTTATTTTTTCTTAAGATATCATTTGATCAAAATACATATTTTCTTTAGACAAGTAAGTTGGAATAGGTTTTTTAAAGTTTTTCAGTGGAATTTGGATAACATGTTCTAAGAAACTAAAATCTCAAATGTTGGACAGTATTTGTTCGACCTCATTCCTGGTATTAGGTACATACTCACTCATCCTCTGACTTCTGGCTTTGGCCCCTACTATGCCAGCATAATTAGTAGAGTGGAAAAAGTGACAGAGACTCATTTATTATAAACTAGAAAGATACTGAGAGTCATGCCACTTTTCCAACTGCCTGTGGGTAGCAATATTGAGATGACTTACAGTAATCTCAAACTCAGTTTAACATGACAAAAATATTTCTCAACACTAAAATGATTCTCAAAGCTTCTCATCTCCTAAATACAGCAACTCTCAGTTTATCATCTCTTAGGATAACTTTTCAACTGATGTTCTTGTTTCTGATTTTTATTATAAACACCTCATTCTCCTTGCTACCAGTGATTAGCCATAAAATACCATAAGTACACCATGCAAAAGCTCAAGCACTGTTAATAGTTTCTTATTGAATCCAGGGTAGATCCAAAATTAGTAGCATAATTATCAAGACTTTGGTGGCAATGACTGAAGAGTACCAATAAATAGCACAACTCTTCCCTGCATGGGCTCTTAACAAATTGAAAAAAATATAAAAATGGACACTAAATGTTATCTGTTTTCATTTGCTGATGGTAAGTACCAGAAATGGGATGACTTTTACAAAGGGGATTTATTTGGGGTAAAATCTTACAGTTCCAAGGTCATGAAAAGTCCAACTCAAGGCACGGTAAGAGGTGCTTTCTCACCCAAGTCAGCTGCCATGTGTTGAAGCAAGATGGCAGACAGTCTCTGCCTGGTCTCTGCCTTTCCCTCTGGACTGTACAGTCTCCCAGAGCTCAGCCGAGGGCAACCAGGCATAGGGCTTTTCTCTTACCAGGCCTCTTCTCTCAGACTTGGTTGCTGTGCTTTCTTCCCGATATCAGCTGCAAGTTATCAGGCAAATGGCTCCTCTCTCTCAGGGGCCTCAGATGCTGGAGCCATTCCTTTCCCTCACATGGCAGGATTAAAAATGGCAGAGTTCTCTTTTCTGGTGTGTCTCTGTTTTTTATCAGACCCAGCAAGAGGGTGGAGACTAACCTGGGTCATGCCTCACTGAAGTAGTCCAATTGAAAAAAAGCCTCATACCTACAGGAGTGGACCAGCCCGCAAACATAATCTTTCTCTTTTTGGGATTCATAAAATAATTCCAAACTACCACATCATCTTTATTCAATGATATAGATGAAGTTGGAACATATAGCTTAGTATGAGATTCAAATGGTCCTGTTAACAAAATCAGAGAGTTAGGAAGACCCACCCAACCGAACACAGAGTACTTTGGCCTGGAATGGCCCTCCTATATCCTCAGGGTGAAGTGTTGTGGCAGAGAGCCTGCCCCTTAGAAATGTGTGCTCCCAAGTAAAAAAGTAAGTGGATGAGCCACTAGACTTGGAAATCTTAAGGAAAAGTTCTCCTAATTGAAACTAGAATTGGGGGCAAAGCATCACCCACTAAGAGTCGGCAGGGAAGGATTGAAACAACTTGCAAAGATGTTTTGAGAACAGTTCTCAGAAATCATTGAGAAATCATTGAAAATAGGAGGAAACTAAATTGAGAAAAATTATATATATTTTTTGTAATGGATGGGAAGAAATCTAACTGCCTAGCAATAGGAAATTTATTAAATTATAGTAATTTTACCTAAACTGACATGGCATACTTTGAGCATATATGACCAACTGATTGGGAAAAGTACAATATAATGGAAAAAAAATATTTATATATATTATATATAATACATCATTTTCCCTGGGATGTGGAATTATGCATTATATTTTTTATAAGGGATTGTGTGCTTAATCATTCATTTTTTAAAAACTGCAGCAACAGTTTTTTCATGAACATGATCTATGAGAAAAAACTTTGAGCACAGAGTAAAGTCAGCAAAACCTGGTTCTGGCACAAATCTTAGTTTTGTAATCTTGGAACAGGCAATTACACTTCTTGGTTTGTTTCAGTTTATACATCTCTAAAATATGGATATCGTTGCCTACATCATAGAATAGTTATAAAAAACGCATTTAGATAATGTAACAGAAACAGCATTGAGATAATAAATATGGAACCACTTGATAAAGCTACATCCTTTGAAGTTATACGCTTTTACAAATTAGTTGAAAAAGAATTTAAGAACATAAGTAAGGGGGGACAATGTACAGCAGCTAAAAATTGACCATTTAACTTTGAACATAGAGGTTATTTTTCAAATCAGGGAAAGTGATTGTCCTTGAGATTTCTTGAAGAGTTCAGACTATATAAAGAATCTAGGAGTCAACAATATTAGAAGAATATTTACAAAGAGACATCTATCCAGAGAAGGAAAAAAAAAACCAAACAGCAGGGCCTGAAATACAGAAACCAAGCTAAGACATGGTGGTATGTTCTTCCCCTCAAGCTAATGGAGGAAAAACAGCTAACTTTTTGAAGAATAAGGAATGTCTTTGAATACTTGAAGGAATATATTTAAGGATTATCAGATAGAGTAGGGAGAGGAAACAAACTTTTATGGAGAACCTACTGCTTTCCAGGATCTTTATCAAGTCCAGCTAAAGAATAATTTTCCCTATTGTTACAGGTGAGGGATCAAATGTACAGAAAGATTCATTAATGTGACTAAGTCATATAACTGTGGGATATGGTATTCGTTCCACTGATAGAGAGGAGGTGGATTTAATAAGGTCCAGTGTTCCCCCCTTCCCCAACTCCACTTCAATCTGGCTCTTTTCTATTTTTCTTCCAGATATTGTATAAAATATCTGTCCTTCAGAAAAAATGTTCATGACTTCTTGATTGGGTTAGGTATTCCTGTGGGTTGTTTTCAGTGTTTCTTACTCATCTCCCATCATAATATACATCATACTTTATTATAATCAGTATTTAATATTATTATCCATGAGTGTAGTGGAAGAGACTTTTTTTTTAATTTCAAAATTTTAAAGAAAAATCATGCATACCATACAGAATTCCCATTCATCACCTCTCCACCACTGCATTACATTGTTGTGACACATTTGTTAAAAGTGATGAAAGATCATTGTCACAATATCACAGATAGCTTTAGTCCATAGTTTATATTTGGTGAATTTTTCTCACAAACCATCCTATTATTAACACCATTTATTAGTATTGTATATTTGTTATAGTTCACGATAGAGCATTCTCATTTTTGTACTGTTGACCACAGTCTATCCCTCACCATGGGGTTCATTGTGTTATATGGCCCCTGCCTTGTACAAACCATCCAAAGTGTATATATACCCAGTGGCTTTCAGTTTCATCATAGAGTTGTACTATCATCAACTCAGTCCATTTCAAAAGATTTTCATTACTCCAGAAGGAAAAGTCCTGTATCCTTTATACCCCAATTATTGTCCCTTAGCATTGAAAAAATATTACAACATTACTGTTTACTATAGTTTATATGTTACATTAGTTGTATTTTCCCCATGTATCTCCATATTCTTAACACCTTGTAATAGAGGAACATTCTTATATTTGTACTATTAACTACAATCATCATCCACCACCGAAATCACTGTTATGCAATCCCTAGACCATCTTTAGCTTTCATTCAATTGACATTAACCTCCCTAGACTATGGCTTTCAACCACATTCACATTTATAAATTGGCAGTGTTAGTTATACTCACTATAATGTGTTACCATCAACTCTATTCATTTCCACACCTTCATAATCCACTTTATTAACCATTCTACCTACGTTCAGCATCAGCTCCTATTCTTAACCAACATTCTATATCTGAGTAAACTATATTTTATAGTTTAATTCCATGAGTTTACTCATTGCACTTAGTTCATATTAGTGGTACCATATAATATTTGTCCTTTTGTGTCTGGCTTATTTCACTCAACATAATATCCTCAAGATTCATCCATGTTGTCATATGCATCCTGATATCATTTCTTCTTATAGCTGAACAGTATACCAATGTATGTATATACCAATTTTGTTTATTCATTCATCAATTGATGGACACTTGGATTCCATCTTTTAGCAACTGTGAATAATGCTAATATGAACATCAGTGTGCAAATGTCTGTTCACATCTTTGCTTTCAGGTCTTCTGAATATATTACTAGTAGCAGGATTGCCAGATCATATGGCAGTTCTATATTTACCTTTATGAGGAACCACCAAACTGTCTTCCACAGTGGATGCACCATTTTACAACATCACCAACAGTGAAGGAACATTCCTATTTCTCCACATCCTCTCCAGCACTTGCAGTTTTCTGTTATGTAAATAATGGCCATTCTGTAAGGCATGAAATGATATCACATTGTAGTTTTGATCTTCATTTCCTTATTATCTGGTGATGTTGAATGTCTTTTCGAGTGCTTTTTGGCCTTTTCTATTTCCTCTTTGGAAAAACGGCTATTCGTCTTTTTCCCTTTTTAAAACTGGGTTCCTTGTCTTTTTATTGTTGAGTTATATGATCTCTTTATATAACATGGAGATCAAATCCTTATTAGATATGTGGTTTCCATACTCTCTTTGAGTAGGCTGCCTTTTAACCTTCTTAATAAGTCATTTAAAGCATGAAAGTGTTTTAATTTTGAGAAGGTCCCATTTGTCTTTTTTTTTTCTTTTCTTTTGTTGTTCATGCTTTGGGTGTAAGGTTTAAGAAACAATTGCCTATGACAAGATCTTGAAGATGTTTCCCTACATTTTCTTCTGGGAGTTTTGTGATTTTACTTTTATATTTAGGTCCTTATTCCATTTTGAATTAATTTTTGTATGAGTGTGAGGTAGGAGTCCTCTTTCTTTTTGTCAGCTATAGCTATCCAGTTCTTCAGAACCATTTGTTGAATAGACTGTTCTCACACAGCTGGGTGGGTTTGACAGCCTTGTCAAAAATCATATGACTGTAGATGTGAGGATCTATTTCTGAATTCTCAGTTAGATTCCATTGGTCAATATAGCTAAGGAATATGCTTTAAAGCCTGGAAGTAAGAGTCCTCCAACTTAGTTCTTTTTAAAGAAATGTTTGGCTATTTGAGGCCTCTTATCCTTCCAAATAAATTTGATTATTGGCTTTTCCATTTCTGCAAAAAAGGCTGTTGGAAATTTTTTGGGATTGCATTGAATCTGTAAATCCATTTGGGTAGAATTGACACCTTTATGATATTTAGTATTCCAATACATAAACACAGAATGCCCTTCAATTTATTTGGTCTTTTTTTGGTTTCTTTTAGCAATGTTTTGTAGTTTTCTGAGTATAGATCCTTTATATCCTTGATTGAGGTAATTCTTAAATATTTGATTCTTTTAGGCACTTCTGTAAATGATATCTTTTTTTCTGACTTCCTCCTCAGATTGCTCATCACTAGTGTATAGAAACACTACTGATTTTGGGGTATTTATCTTGTATTCTGCCAGTTTATTGAACTTGTCTATTAGTTCTAGTAGCTTTGTTGTGGATATTTTGGGATTTTCTAGGTATAGAATCATATCATCAGAGAATAGCAAAAGTTTTACCATTCTTTCCTATTAGGGTGCCTTTTATTTCTTTTTCTTGTCAAATTGCTCTAGCTAGAACCTCTAGCACAATATTGAATAGCAGTGCTGATGGTGGGCTTCATTGTCTTGTTCCCTATCTCAGCAAGAAAACTTTCAGCCTTTCACAATTGAATAAAATGTTAGCTTTGGGGTTTTCATATAGGCACTTTACCATGTTGAGAAAGTTTCCTTCTATACCTCTCTTCTGGAGTGTTTTTTTTTTTTGGAAATGATGGCATATTTTGTCAAATGTCTTTTCTGCATCAATCAAGAGGATCATGTGAATTTCTTCTTCAATTTATTAATGTGGTGTATTGTACTAATTGATTTTCTTGTGTTGAACCACCCTTGCATACCAGGGATAAAGCCCATATGATCATTGTATATAATTCTTTTAATGTATTTTTGGATTTGATTAGCAGGTATTTTATGGAGGATTTCTGAATCTATATTCATTAGAGAATTGGACTGTAATTTTCTTTTTTCATGGTATCTTTATCTGGCTTTGGTAATGTTGGCTTCATAGAATAAGATTGGCAATGTTCCCTCCTGTTCAAATTTTTAGAAGAGTTAAGACATACCATTCATGGTATCCATTATGATCTTTTATTTCTCCAGAGTCAGTGATAATGTCCCCCCTCTCATTTCTGACTTTATTTATTTGCATCTTCCCTCATTTTTTCTTTGTCAGTATAGCTAAGGGTTTGTCAATTTTGTTAATCTTGAAGAAACAACTTTTGGTTTTGTAAATTTTCTCTGTTAGGTTTTTGTTCTCAATTTAATTTATTTCTCTTTTAATCTTTGTTATTTTTTTTCTCCTACTTGCATTGGGATTAAATTTGCTGTTCTTTTTCTAGTACCTCTAATTGTACAGTCAGGTGTTTGATTTTAGCTTTGCCTTCTTTTTCAATATAAGCATTGAGGGCTATAGATTTCCCTCTCAGCACTTTTTTCACCGTATCCCATAGGATTTTTTATGTTGTCTTTTTGATTTCATTATCTTGAAATATTTATTGATTTCTCTTGCAATTTCTTTTTTTTTTAAGATTTATTTTATTTATTTCTCCCCACCCCCTATTGTTTGCACTTGCTGTGTCTGTTTGTCTTCCTTGTTTCTTTAGGAGGCACCGGGAACTGAACCTGGAACCTCTGATATGGGAGGGAGATACCTAATTGCTTGAGCCACCTCTGCTCTCTGCTTTGTTGTGTCTCTCATTGTGCTTTTCTTTTTGTGTCTCTTATTGCATCATCTTGTTGTGTACGCTTGCTCTGCCTGCCCGTTGCATCAGCTCACTGTCTTGCTCGTCCTCTTTAAAAGGCACCAGGAACCTTGGCCCCCTGCTTTGTTGTGTCTCTCATTATGTTTTTCTCCTTGTGTTTCTTGTTGCGGTAGCTTGCTGTGCCTGTCTGTTGCTCCAGCTCACTGTCTTCTTTAGGAGGCACTGGGAACCGAACCAGGGGCCTCCCATGTGGTCGGTGGGAGCTCAATCGCTTGAGCCACATCTGCTTCCCACAATTTCTTCTTTGACCCACTGATTATTTAAGAGTATGTTGTTTCATCTCCATATATTTGTGAACTTTCCCTTCTTCTACATGTTTTTGATATCCTGCTTCATTCCATTATTATCAGAGAAAGTGCTTTATATATTTTCAATCTTTTAAATTTACTGAGATCTGTCTTGTGACTCAACATATGGCCTATCCTGGAGACAGATCCATGGGTACTTGATAAGAATATATATCCTGCTGTTTCAGGGTGTAAGGCTCTATAAAGGTCTTTTAGGTCTAGTTCATTTATCAATATTATTCAAGCTCTGTTTTTTTTTTTTTTTAATTTATTTTAAAGAAACTTTACATAAATTTACATAAAAAATTTAGGAGATTCCCATATACCCCCCTCCCTCCCCCTCCCACACTTTCATTAACAACATCCTTCATTACTGTGGTACATTTGTTACAATTGATGAACACATATTGACCCATTGCCACTAACCATGGATTTTCATTTACATTATAGTTTGCACTCTGCCCCATGCAATTTTGTAAGTTATGACAAAATATATATTGGCTTGTATCCATCATTGCAACGTCTTGTAAGACAATTCCAATGGCCTGAAAATGCCCCCATATTACACCTATGTTTCCCCCTCCCTCCCCTCAGAACCTATACTGGCCACTGCCTATACATCAATGATAAAAGTTCTTCCATTGCTTGAATAACAATAAGTCTATAGTAGAATAATAGTAAGTCTACTTTAGTCCATTGTTCATTCCCTAATCTTAAGGATTTTGGGATGGTGATGACCACTCTGCCTCTAATTGAGAGGGGGCTTAGATCCCTTGGAGCAGATGGATGGAACTCTCTTGCTTGCAGATGCAGACTCTTTCTATACCTTGGGATGGGCATTGTCTGTCATCTGTTTCTTTATTTATTCTATGTCAAGATGTTCTATCCAATGCTGAGAGTGGTGTGTTGAAGTCTCCAAATATTACTGTGGAGACATCTATTTTTCCCTTCAAATTTTCCAGTATGTGCCTCTTGTATTTGGGGCACCCAACTTAGGTACATTACTATTTATGATTGTTATTTCTTCTTGGTGAATTTATCTTTTTATTAATCTCTTATAACAGTCTTACATCTAAAATCTATTTTATCTGATATTAGATTTGTTACTCCAGATCTGTTTTGGTTGCTATTTGCATGTAATATATTTTTCCAACGTTTCACTTTCAGCCTGATTGTATCCTTGTGTTTAAGGTGAGTCTCTTGTAGACAGCATATAGATGGCTCATATTTTTTCTCCATTGTGTTAGTGTATGTCTTTTGATTGGGGAATTCAATCCATTAACATTCATTGTTATTATTATAAAGGCATTACTTACCTTATCCATTTTATCCTTTGGCTTTCTGTTGTCATATATTGCTATTGTCTATCTTTTTACACTTTTAGTTTCCCTTCCTAATAATCGTTATTTCTACACTCTTTTCCAAGTCTCTCACACTTGTCTTTTCCTTTTAAGCTGCTGCACTCTCTTTAGAATCTCTTGTAAATTTGGTCTTTTGGTAATAAACTCTTTTAGTTTTTGTTTGCCTGTGAAGACTTTAAAATCACTTGCATTTTGAAGGACCATTTTGCCATATAAAGATTGTTTATTTGGCGATTTTTCTCTTCCAGTACTTTAAACATATCACACCACTGCCTTTTTGCCTCCATGGTTTCTGATGAGAGATTGGCTCTTAGTTTTATTAAGCTTCCCTCGGATGTGATTCATTGCTTTTCTCTTGCTGCTTTCAGAATCCTCTTTTTATCTCTGGCATTTGATAATCTGAATTATAGATGTCTCGGAGTAGATCTTTTTGGATTTATTCTGTTTGGGGTGTGCTGTAATTCTTGGATATTGATGTCTATAATAAGAATTGGGAAATTTTCAGTCATTAATTCCTCAAATATTCTTTCTGCCCCTTTCCGGTTCTCTTCTCTTTTTGGGACATCTATTACATGTATGTTTGTATGTTTTGCATTGTCATTCAATTCCCTGAGACCTTGTTCATTTTTTTCCCATTCTTTTCTCCTTTTTTTTCAAGTCAGATGTTCTGTCTTCTAATTCACCAATTCTATCCTCAACCAATACAAATCTGCTGTTATATGCCTCTAATGTATTTTATATCTCATCCATTTTGTCTTTCATTTTTATAAGATCTGTTACTTTTCTTTGTAGGCTTTCAAATTGTTCTTTATGCTCACCCAGTGCATTCTTAATATCATTTATCTCTTTAGGCATATTTTCCTTGAGTTCCTTGAATTGATTCAGTAGATTTGTGTTAACATCATCAATTAGTTGTCTTAAACATCCTGTGTCTCATCAGAATTTTTGGTTTGTTCCTTTGGCTGGGCCATATCTTGCTGTTTCTTAGTCTGACTTTTAAGTTTTTGCTGATGCCTAGGTATCTGATTATGATGAACTTATTTTGATGATCAATTTCTCTATCTTGTCTAGTGATTTTGTTTCACAGTTCTTCTTTGATTTTTGTTCAAGTTATTCTAAATTTTTGAAATTGCGCAGCTTAAATTAAGAAAAAGGGGTACCGATACACTAATGTGGTGTAGACTAGTTTCAATGGTCCTGGGACCTGAGAGATGCCAAAAACATTTTTTAATTCTTGGAATTTTTCAGCCCACCAGGAAGGTGGTGCAGTTTAGAAATCTTTCCTTGAAGGTTCCTCTTTCATCTGTCACTACTGGGTTGGCTAGGTCCAAGTTTCAAAGCGGTCTCTACTGACCATCTCACTGATGAAAAGTCATTCTCTGCCCTTTGCCACAGTCTCCCTCTTTCCAAGGAGGGAAACGTTGGTTTCCCTCTCAGGTGGCCGCAGTGATCCATAAGTTTTACCAAGGCTGTTTGCCTTGAGGTCTGGGGATGGGTGCTGTTCCCATCTTCGTCTTTTGCCCTCTTCGTCTCTCTCTCTGTTTCTCTCCTGAATGACATACAGCACTCTGCTGGTCTGCAGATCCCCAAAGCAGCTCTGTCAGATAGTTTTTTGCCCTTCTTCCATTGTTTTTGCAAGAGAGTTGAGCCCTATTGACCTACTCTGATGCTATTTAAGATTCCCTTAAATCTTTGGCAGAGACTATTTTATTCACTATTGTATCCTCAAGGCATCTCTTAACAATTGATCAGGGTTCAATAATATTGTTGGGTGATTGAATGAATAAATGAAATAAATTCTGTATTGTAAATGTGAATGGAACTAGTCCCATTCAATGGAGCTCACCTGGAAATGGATTTTGACTAAATATAGTGAAAAACATTCTTTTAAATTAACTTACTCAATGAAATAATTTTTGTAATATTGAGGTATTGTTTTCCATACCAATGGAGGCATTAAAACAAATGACTGGGAAAAATGGAGTTTTACTTTGGCAAACATATGAATTATTTGACATTTGTTTTATCTCAGTATACAGATTCACTCATTGTTTGATCCTGTGTTTCTTGGGCACAACTAGTTACAAACAGACCGTAATTTTATTTCTTATAAAATTTACATGCCTACCTTTGCTCTAGCAAACAGATCTATTAATCTTCTAAGTTTATGTGGTTTCTTCATAATAAATCAGCACAACCTATATTATAGTTTAATATTTGACTAGATTATAATTACTCCATTTAATATAATATAATGATATATTTTCTCTTATTTTTATATTAAATATATGTGATAAATACTGTTTTAAGTAATTTTAAATACTCTTTCTAATATATATAAATATATACACATATACATATATAGGAATATATGTATATACTCATTTTTATCAAGTGTTAAGCTTCTTTGATTAAAAAGACCATTCTAACACTAAGTTGCATAGAAGAAAGGCAAAATTGCCCTTTATTAAAGATTCAATGAAAAGGCAAAGCACTTCAAATAGAAAATATTCTGTTTGAAATAGAAAGCACTGCTTTAAAATCCTTCAAAATAAATAATCAAAACAAATAACAATAGGCAAAAGGAGCTAGAAATTGGAAAATTACAATAAATAAGTAAATGAATGGAGGAATGGATACAGATTTAGAGAAAGAAAAAAGAATGAAAGAAGGAAACAGACATAAATAAATAAATAAGTAAGCAAGTAAGTAAATAAATAAATAAATATTTTTGAAACACAGCAGATCAAATCCTGAATTTATTGCAATTGTAGGACGTTTTCAGTTTCACAGGGGATTTGTCATAAATTCACACAATTTTTTTTCTTTCAAATTAATGCTAATTTATTTTAATGAAGTTTTATTGCATATGTATGCTCTGTTTAAAGCATTAAACCATGTTTCATGGGATAACAGAAACTAGGAAAGCCTGTTTTCCCTTAGGTCATAATTGAGTGGCAAGATGGACACACACATAAAAATAAACAATAGTACAAAACCTCAGGGAGAAGGGTAAATATAAGACCTCTATTATAGGAAAACAATGTGCTATGTTAGTAAGGGGGAAAGAGAGGTTAATTTTCTATTCAACAATAGATCGTACTTTAAAAGAATGTTATTAAAAATCTGAATTAAGAGCAGGCCTATTTTCTGTAATTATCTCGATAAACTTAATATGAGAGATAATATACACTACTCATTAAAATAATCAAATTATTAAAACATATCTGCAGAAACATTCTGAAATTTAAAACTCAATAATCATTACATTATTCCCCTTCAGCAGATAAAGCAGTACTTCTAATCTTGTTAAATATGTCTAAGATGATTATTAGACTTTGAAAGTTCCTTTGATACCAAACCTTTGCTTAGAAAAAATGAGTCCAACAAAATCTGGTATTTTAATATTTATAATGATAACGTTATCATAACAAAAATTTGTTTTGGACCAGTCTGGAGGATCTAGGGCAGTGCTGTCTTGCAGAACTATCTGCTATGATAGAGAAGTTTTAAAATTTGTGCTGCCCAATACAGTAGCCATGTGAATATTGAGCGCCTGAAATATGGCTAGTGCAGTTGAGGGACTAAATGTTTAATTTAATTTAATTTCAATTAATTCAAATTTAAATAGCCGCTTGCAGTGGCTATTGAACAGCACAAATCTAGAATGTATTTCTGAAAATTAGTTGGGGCATTCTTGGTTAATTGATGGGTCAAGAAGCCAAAACTGACAAACCAAGGGAGAAACTGACAGGCCTTTCCCAACACCGGCAGTCCATTAACCCTTTCACCCTTTCCCTTCAGTGCCCGACTATATTTAGCAGGCCTGGCACTTAACATTAAAGAAACGAGAAAAGTAACATGTGATCCAGACAATTGGAAGCATGAAAAATGATGCATGAAGGAGAAGGCAATAGATTGTGAGGTATGGTGAAGTTTACATCCTGTTGAACTCCATAGTCTCTGTCCAACAGGAAATATTCAATAATGGCTTGCTGAGTAGATCATCAAAGAAAGTGAAGATAGCTATAAAATTGGAAAAGAGTTTTGCAGTTGTAGAATGTATAGGATTTGTCAATTGATTGAACTGAGAGGAAGTTTGGAGAGGTTAGGTACAATCTGACCACAAAGGACACTATTAACAGAAATTTCCAGGGGAAGGGGCTAGTTTGCAGTGCCAGATGAAACTTCATGCTATTGTAATTCTGCAATTTACTTGAAGTCCCTAGTTATGTTTGTCTGCTTTAATAATGTTTTCTATCTACATCATAATAAAATGTCTCCTAGTAAAATTTAATGCTAATAATATAGGACCTTTTCTTGCCTTTTTAAAAGTATTACTGTTATTACAATTTAAAATAAAGACATTAATTTCATAAACAAAAGCATATATTAAACACGCAAGGGAAGCGGCTGTGGCTCAATCAGTAGGGCTCCCGTTTACCATATGGGAGGTCCCGGGTTCGGTTCCCCGGGCCTCCTGGTGAAGGCAAGCCCGCCCGCATGGCGTGGTTAGCTGACCCAGCGAGCACAAGCAGCAAGGGGGGGATAAATGAATAAATAAATAAAATCTTAAAAAAAAAAAAAATAAACACGCAAATGAGGACTTTGATTCATTATTGTCAGACGATTAACAAAATATGTTAAATATATTAGTAGGAAGCTATGTCCTAATTTTAATGGTGATAATTAAAGCATTCAATTAGTTCTCCCTTCTAAAATGGCCTTCAGAGAAGATTAGATAGCAACCCAACATATCAGTTCCATTATTTTACAGTATAATATTACCTAATTAAAATATTAAATACCATCCTATATTATATACAATATTACTATATAATTATTTTATATGTAAAATTATATTATATAAAAATTATATTAACCTGTTTGTAGAAACCTCTCAATATCTTTTCCTTTAACATAAGTCTTTTTAGTTATTTATAGGAAACAAAGGATGGCAACTTTCCATCTACATAATATTCAAAATAATTAGTTTATTTTAAGCTATTTTTAGTGATTTTATTCTGTTAGTGACAATCTCATTTTGACTCAAGTGGAATTAATGAAAATATTGAACTTGATTTGGAAAAGAATAATTTCTGAGTGTCTGAGTGTCTGTTATATATTTTTTATTTTTTCATTTATAGCTCTGTGAAATGTTTGTTGAATCATATTGAATTGAGGCTTGTTAATTTGTTCAACGAAAGTTTTTGGTCAGAAATTAAATTTATTTTTTTAGGATTTCATTGTTAACAGTGGATGGACTTACTTGGATGAGGCAGGGAATCAGATTGCTCGATATTCAGCCTCTGGTTGTTTGAGCATTTATTCTTCAGATAACAAACTGAAGCTGTTTATATCACAGTACAGGAAATGCCATGAGAAATGAAAAAGATATGGGGCTGAAACAAATACTTAAAATTGTGTGGAGAATCAAAAATCTGTTTTCTCCAGCTGAATTTGTCTCTGACAAAATCCTTAGAACAGTAAAATGATAAAATATTAATTATTATTAAAAATAGATACAGCATCATGTATTTTTTAAAAAGTTAATTCTATTGTAATTCTGTTTAGCCTAAAATCTTCAGTTGTTAATATTTTACATTATCATAAAATGCCTAAGGCATGAAAACATTCATTATAAATATTTGGCTTTATATATTCCTAGGTGAGTGAGAATAAAAACAAACTGAAACCACTTAAAATTGGTAAATTATACAACTATCAGTCAGATAGTTATACAATCTCTGTTTCATTCTGCTTATAAATAAATGCATATATATGGTATAGCTATCTGTCTTAGTTTGCACACGGCTGCCAATGCAAAGTACCAGAAATGTTTTGGCTTTTTATAAAGGCGATTTATTTGGGTAAAAGAACTATCAGAGATGCTTTCTCAATAAAGTCAGCTATTGTTGATCCCGATGTCCTGCCACATGTTGATCAGGCATATGGCAGGGCTTGTTTCCTCAGCCTTGAGCTGCTCCATGGGCCCAGCCCCTCCCAGGCCTCTTTCCACATCTCTGTGCTCTGCTGGTTCCAGACGCTGGGACCTTTCTCAGCCTCTTGGGTTTTCTCTGTTTTCCTGCAGTCCTCTCTCTCACATGACAGGATCAAAATGGCTGCTTTCTCTCTCTCCGTATCTCCATTTATGTAAGGCCCAGCAAGAGGGCAGGAACTTAGCCTGTGTCACACCTCATTGATGTAGTCCAATCAAAAGCAATCTAATCAAGTCATCTAAACTGAATCTAATGCAATCAAAGGGTACCACACCCACAAGAATAGATTAGTTTAAGAACATAATCTTCTGGGATTCAAAAAACAGAATTTCAAACTGTCCCATTATCATTAAGGCAAATGCTTTCCAAAATAATTGCCAACATCTATCAAGTACCTCCTATGTTCTAGACTCTGTGGTATATAGCTATGTAAAAAATAAATGCACACATACACACTTTAATCATATGTTAAACCAGTTGACTTACCCTAGGCCCCATAGATATCAATGGACACAGTTTTTGGATTGGGGTAAGGTCTGACTTTCCGTTTAGTATATTCCCTCAGTTATATTATGAATATAGAGCACATGCAGTTCAATCAGCTTTTGCTTCATTTATTTTGATGCTCTTTTTTTAGGTACATGCATATAACTGTTATGTGTTTTAGAGAATTGACCACTTTATCGTTATGTAGTATCCCTCTTTATTCCTGATGCTTTTCCTTGTTCTAAAGTCTGCTTTTTCTGAAACTAATATAGCTAAGACTTCTTTCTTTTGATTTGTATTGGTGTATCTTTCTCCATCCCTTTATTTTTAGCCTGAGTCTTTACATTTAAAGTGGGTTTCTTGCAGAAAGCAGAGTTGAGCTTTTTTTTTATTCCACTCTCACTATTCCTGTCTTTTAATTGGTGCTTTTAGACAATTCACATTTAACGTGATTTGGGGCATAGTTGGCTTAATATTTACCATGTTTGTAACTGTTTTCTATTGTTATTTTATATCTTTTTTCTCTTCTTTTTCTGTCTTCTCTGGTTTTAATTGAGAATTTTATACAATTCCTTTATATTTCTCTCTTATGGCATAAATTATTGATTTATAATTCTTTTTAAAAATTATGGCTGCCTTAGATTTTATAATATATTATTTTAACTCATCTAAGTTCACATTCAAATAACACAATACTGCTTCACATATAGTGCAGGTATTGATTAAGATTTCACTTAATCAATAGGATACAAATGTGCCTCAACAAAATTAAAAACTCTGCTTTTGAAAATATGCCGTTAAGGACAAATAACCAACAAACTAGGAGAGAAGATTTGAAAAACTCACATCTGATAATGGTCTTTTTCCAGAATATATAAAGAACTCTTATAACTCCATAATAATATGGCAGACTACTCAAGTAAAACAAATAGCCAAAAAATCTGAGGAAGGAATCCTTCAAAGAAGGTGGACAAATAAGCACATAAACAGGTGCTCAAAATTATATGCAAATTAAACCACAGTAAGTTAGTGTATATCCACTAGAATGGTAAAAACCAAAGGCTGAAAATACAGCATTCTAAAAAGAATGGTGAGCAGCTGGAAATCTAATTATTTCTTGGTGTAGATGTAAAAAAAGTAAAGCTATTTTGGGAAACAGTTTGGTATTTTCTTATAAATTTAATCATATGCTTATCATATGATCCACCACTCTTTAGTATTTACTCAAGAGAATATGTATGTCCAAGCAAACACTGCTACGCAAATATTGATAGCAACTTTATTCATAATATTCAATAATTGAGAGTAATCAAATATCCATTAATTGGTGAATGGATTAAACTAGGTTGGTACATGTATACTAAGGAAAACTATTTAATAATAAATGAAACACATTGGTGCACATTGGAACATGTCTGAATCTCAAAAATATTATGCTATGTGAAAGAAGCTAGACACAAAAATTCACAAAACTAAATAGTGGAATTCCACTCATATGAAATTCTAAAAGACAAAATTTTAGGAGCAGAAAACAATTTCAGTGATTATCAGAAGCTGGAAGTACAAGGAGGGGCTTGTCTGCAAATGGGCATATGGAACTTACTGAGGTTATGAAAGAATTCTCTATTTTGATTTTGGTGGTGATTATACTACTATCTACATTTTAAAAATCTCATCTTAATAAGGATGAATTCTATCATGTGGAAATTATATCTCTATACATCTGACTTTTTAAAAAAGTCAGTGGAATTGATACAACACACCTCAAACATAGCCCAACCCTTGGCTGGGTTGTCATAAATTTGCACAATAAACAGCCATTTTCCTCAGTATCTGTTGCCCCAGAAAACAAGTTCAGCTCCTAACAAAAAATTACAAGGCATACTGTGATGGTTTGATATTGTTTATGAATTCCAGAAATAGATATTAGATTATGTTTGTAAACTGGTCTGTCCCTCTGGACATATTAGATTATATTGGATTCAGAGGTTTCACTTTTACTTGATTAAATAATGATAAAGGTAGCCAATGAGGTTTATCCGAGGCACGATTATTGCTAATTGAAAACTTTTCCCAAGTGCCAACTGGCAACACAACTGGAAAAAGACCTTGAATAAAAGGGAGAAATGGTAAAGACAAATGAGTTCAAGTGGCTAAGAGACTTCAAAGAGAGTCAGGAGGTCATCCCAGAGGTAACTCTTACGCACACCTCAGTAGGAGCTCATAGAACATCTAAGTGCCTATCATCCCACTCATTGGGGTTCCTGAGAGCTCCGGAGACACCCTGGTCCTATATAAGGGGGGATAGCCCCAGAGACTGATGCCTTATCAGTGGGTTCTATTTTGGAATCTGTGCTCCTGAGAATGACAGAATTAGACTCAAATAAGTCCTCCCTGCACATGGTTCACCAGTCCCTTCTATTCAAACCTATATGCGATGCTGGAGTTTTTAGGTATACTTCCAGAGACTGGAGCCTCCCGCCTACCTATGTGCCAGGTGTTCATGAAATCTAGGTGGAGCTGCAACTCCTACCCTACAGCTCAATGGACTCATCCAAGTCACCTGGTGAGGAGACAACGATGGGAAATGGCCATCCCAGGGAATGGAGAGGGCCTGCATCTGCAGGCAGGATCATCCCACCCACCATATCCATGGGATATAAGCCCTCTCTCACTTGGAGTTGGAGTGGACATCACCATCCCAGTCCCCTCAGGATTGGGGGAAGAACTATGGACTAGAGTGGACTTGATGGTATTCTCTTGTTCACATATGGTGATTCTAGCAATGCAAGAAATTATAACAATGAGGTGGAGCCAGTGGCCACTTGACACTTTTGGGGTAGGGAGGGGACGAGCAGTTGAAATACAGTGGCTTCTTTGGGAGTTGGAGGTTGTCCTGAGTACTGTTGTGGCAACGGATGTAAGCCATTTTAAATCAGCACACACCACTCAGAACTGAGTGGGAGAGAGTGTGGTCTACAGTGTGAACTGTGGTCTATGGTTGGTGGCAAGGCTCCAGGATGTGTAAGTTCATTGAGGGTGGTGGGCCACACTGTGGGAGATGTTTGTGTGGGATGTGATGGGAGGTGTGGGAGGTGGGCAACATGGGAATCCCCGTGGGTTCCGTGTAATATTTTGGGTAATCTAAGCACCTCTTAAAATATATGCATATATATATATATATATATATAAACAACATTTTTGTAAGCAAATACACATATATGCATATATATTTATATATCATTTTGCAAATGTTTGTATGTATTGTGAGAATTTTGATTTTTACCCATAATAAAAAATAATAATAATAATAATGATAAAAGCTTTGATTGAGCCATGTTAGTAGGACGTTGCATCTCCGCCCCCTTGGTGGGTGGGGACTCACAGAGAAAAGACATGGCAGAGAACGTAGTTTGGAGTTTTGATCCTGGAGCCCAGGATGTAAACATGCAGGAGAAGCAGATATGTGATTAAAGAGAGAAGGTTTCTTTAGACACGTAGAGGCCCTGGAAGAGAGGCAAACTGTTTGCCTGAGAATTTACAGCTGGCCTTGTGGAGAGAGGAGAGCAGCTGCCTGGAGAGAATGGGTCCCAGGAGAGACATGAGACTTATCCCAGGCCACAGCTGATATTGGAAGAAGCTGGGACCAATGAACCTTAAGAGGAAGAGGAGAGCTGAATGTCGGCAGCCATCTTGCTCCAACACGTGGCAATAGACTTTGGTGAGGGAAGTAACTTACGCTTTATGGTCTGGTAACTGTAAGCTTCTACCCCAAACAAATATCCTTTATAAAAGCCAACAGATTTCTGGTATTTTGCATCAGCACCCCTTTGGCTGACCAATACACATACCAACAAGAAAGGAAAAACACAGTCTGAAGTAGCAAAGTGATAATCAAAACCAGACTCATAGATGATTCATATCTTGGAGGTATCAGACATGGAATTTTAAATAACTTTGGTTAATATGTTAAGGGCACTAATAGAAAAGGTAGACAACATGCAAGACAGATGGGTAATGTTTAGAAATATGGAAAGTATAAGAAAATATCAAACGGAAATTTTAGAAGTAAAAACAATTCCTTGAAAAGTAAAGAATACACTAAATAGGCTCATTAATAGATACAATGCAGCAGAGGAAATAAACAGTGAACTTGAATATAGGTTAGTAGAAATTCCCAAACTGAAATGTAAACAGAAAAAAGAATGTAAAAAAGGTCAGAACACCCAAAACCGTGGGACAAAATCAAAAGTGTAATGAATATGTAATGGGACTACTAAAGAGAGAAAAAAGAGAGAATAGGTAGAAGAAGTTCTTGAAGTAATAGCAGTTGAAATGTTTTTAATATTAGTGATCAACTTCAAAACACAGTTCCAGACAGAATGCATACCAGAAAACACATACACACACATACACACACACACACACGTAGGCATTTGATGTTTAAACTGCAAAAATCCAAAGACAAAGAGAAAATCTTGAAGACAGCCAGAGTGGAAAATGAAAAACAAATTATATACAGAGGAATACAGATAAGAATTATAGTACACTTGTTATAAAAAATCATGCGAGCAAGAAGTGAGCCTGGTGAAATTATTAAAGAGGTGAAAGAGAAAAAAATCTGCAAATGTAGAATTTTATATCTAAAAATATTATCCTTCAAAACTTAAGGATCAAACCAGCAAGATGGTGGCAGAGTAAGGAGCTCCTAGAGTCAGCTTGTGCTGCAGGGCAGTTAGTAATCACCCAGAGCTATTTAAAGCACCTATTTGGGGCCTCCAGGAGACCAGAAGAGCATGCTGCAACATCCTTGAAAGAATGGAAGGAGAAAACTGTCCATCTGCTGAGACGATTTGTGAGTAGAGGCCGATCCCCATCCTCCACTGGTGGCATAAGCCACCTTGGGAACTATTCCTTGGCTGGGATTTCAAGCACCACTTCCCAAAAACGGGGGAGGAAGAGATGGTTGGGCACCAACTTCAGCTACTGATTAGTAAATTCAGTGGACTAAAGTATAATCTTAAGAATAGCTAATGTTTGAGCCTGTCCATGTCAGAAAGAGGCCAATAGCCACCATTTTATCTCCACCCCTCGCAAGAGAGGAAGTATGGCAGACTGAAAATCACAGTGGTGGTAGGGACTGGCTTCTTTCCATCCAGAATGGATTGCAGCTCTAGCCTAAGCCCCAGCCCCACCTCTGGCAGGAAGGAAGCGGGGGGGGGGGGGGCGGCGGGAACCGTGCCAGCCTATCTGAGAAAATACAGGTCTTGTCACAGAGGCTGGAGATCATCCTACTCTGGTGTCACATGCCGCCTCAGGAGCTATTCTGTGGCTGGAGTTGGAAGCTCCATTTCCCAAAAAACATGGGAGGAGAGACAATTGGCCATTGATTTCAGCTACTGATTAGTAAATTCAGCTGGCTAAAGTACAACCCTAAGAACAGCTAATGTTTGAACCTGTCAAAGTTGGAAAGAGGCTGGTAGCCGCCATTTTGACTCTACTTCTGGCATGAGGGGAAACCAGGCTGTTTGTAAATCACAGTGATGATAGGGACCAGCTTCTTTACAGCCTTATCAGACTGCAGCTCTAGCCTAGGTTTCACCCCACCTCTGGCAGGGAGGAATCTGAGGGGACCTGCATCAGCCTTTCTGGGTAACTGCAGGTACATTCATCTGACACAGACTGAATAGTCGCAGGTCTACTGGGGCAACTGTGGTCATTTTGGACCTGCACCGCATAGATTGCTGCCCACACCTGCAGCTCCATTCTTGCCACATGCAGGGGAGGAAGGAGCATGAAGCTTCCTCAGTCTCTCTGGGCAACCACAGTCTAGGCCTGCACGACTTGGATTATTACACATGGCTGTGGTTCTGTCCCTACCCCTGGCAAAGGAGAAAGTTGGGAGAAGCTTCATTGGTCCCTGGGTTGATGCAGGCAGCTTGAGCCTCCACAGCTTACAGCACCAACTACATCCTTGGCTCCTACTACACAACCAGCAAGGGAGAAAGGTCAAGAAAGCCCCAAGCTAAAGAGAGAAACTGCACCCAGAATAAATATGTCTAGTAAGCCAGATGCCAAGACACCAACAAAAAATTACAATCCAAACCAAGAAAGAGAAAGATATGGCCCAGTTAAAAGAACAAGTTAAGCTGCAAGATGACATAAAGGAGTTGAGACAACTAATCATAGATGTTCAAACAAATCTCTTTAATAAATTCAATGAGATGTCTAAAGAGACTAAGGATGTTAAGAAGACATTGGATAAGCGTAAAGAAGAACTTGAATGCATACATAGAAAAATAGCAGATTTTATGGGAATGAAAGGTATAATAAATGAAATAAAAAATACACTGGATTCATATAAAAGCAGATTGGAGGAGGCAGAAGAAAGGGTTGGTGAACTTGAAGAACTGGCCTCTGAAAGCAAATGTACAAAATAACAGATGAAGAAAAGAATGGAAAAACTTGAACAAGGTCTGAGGTAACTAAACGACAGCAAGAGATGTGCAAACATACATTTCATGGGTGTTTCAGAAGGAGAAGAGACGGGAAAAGGGGCAGAAGGGAAAAGGGGCAGAAGGAATATTTGAAGGAATATTGGTAAAACTTCCCCAAACCTTTTGAATGATATAGATATCCTTGTCCAAGAAGCATAACATACTCACACCCGAATAAATCTGTATAGACTAACTCCAAGACACATGTTAATCAGAATGTCAAATGCCAAAGACAAAGGGAGAATTCTGAGAGCAGCAAGAGAAAAGCAATGCATAACATATAAGGGATACCCAATAAGATTAAGTGCCGATTTCTCATCAGAAACCATGGATGCAAGAAGACAATGGTATGATATATTTAAAATACTGCAAGAGAAAAACTTCCAGCTAAGAATCTTATATTTGGCAAGATGGTCTTCCCAAAATGAGGGTGAGTTTAGAATATTCGCAGATAAACAGAAACTGAGAGAATTTATAACAAAGATACTGGCATTGGAGGGAATACTAAAGGGTGTGCTACAGTCTGGAAAGAAAAACAGGAGAGAGAGTCTTGGAGGAGAGTCTAGAAGTGAAGATTATATCAGTAAAAGTAACTAAAAGTCTCAAAAGAGTGGTGAAAATAAAATATGACACATAAAACCAAAAGGTCAAAATAGATGAAATAAGAACTGCCTTTACAGTAATAACATTGAATGTTAATGGATTAAACTACCCAATTAAAAGACACAGACTGGGGGGATGGATAAGAAAATATGAGCCATCTATATGCTGTCTGCAAGAGACTAACGTTAGACCCAAGGATACCAATAGGTTGAAAATGAAAAGCTGGAAAAAGATATTGCATTAATACAGGAACCATTAAAAAAAAAAAAGCCGGAGTAGCTATGCTTATATCAGATGAAATAGACTTTAAAAGTCACTAGTAATCTGTAATCTGAGGAGGAAGTCAGGAAAAAAATTCCATTTGCAACAGCAATTACAATAATAAAATATTTAGGAATAAACTAATCAAGGATATAAAGCACTTGTATTATAAAAAGCCTGCAATGTATTGATAAAAGAAATTAAAAAAAGACCTAAATAATTAGAACATTCCATGCTCAGGGATTGGAGGACTAAATATCATTAAGATGACAATTCTACCCAAGTTGATATACAGATTCAATGCAATCCCAATTAAAATTCCATGAGCATTTTTAAAATAAATGAAAAACACAATTGTCAAATCTATTTGGAAGTGTAAGGGGTCCCAAATAGCCAGAAACATCTTAAAAAGGAATAGCATAGTTGGAAGACTCTCACTTCCAGACTTTCAATCATATTACATAGCTACAGTTGTATAAACAGTGTGGTACTGGCATAAAGACAGACAGATAGACCAATGGAACCAAATTGGTGGTTCAGAAACAGACCCTTACATCTATAGTCAAGTTTTTGACAAGCCTGTCAAATCTACCCAGCTCAGGCTGAACAGTCCATTCAACAAATGGTACTGGGAGAACTGTGTATCCATAGCCAAAAGAAAGAAAGAGGACCCCTGTCTCACACCTTATACAAAAATTAACTCAAAATGGAAAAAAAAAAACCTAAATATAAAAGCAAGAACGATAAAGCTTCTAGAATAAAATGTAGGAAAACATCTTCAAGACCTGGTAGTAGATGAAGGTTTCTTGAAGGAGATAAGAGGAGAACTGATATAGACTACTGATGCTTAATGTATGTAGAAGTTTTAATTAACTTTAAAAGTGTGGAAATGAATAGAGTTGATGGTAACACATTATAGTGAGTAAAAGCTGGTTTATAAATGGGAATCTGGCTGGAAAGGGTAGTCTGAGGATGTAAATGTCAGTTGAAAGAAAGTTAGAGAATAATCTAGGGACTGAATAACACAGTAAACCCAGAGGTGGATGAGAATTGTGGTTGATGGTTCAGATGGAAGAGTGTCCTTTGTGAGGTAGAGTAGATGTACATCACTATTGCAGGGTGGTGGGAATGTGGAGAAGAATGGGAAAGTACAACTTGGATGACCTATGGACTGTGGTTAACAGCAATACTGTAATATTCATGCATCTATGACAAAGATGTACTGTGTTGATGATGGGTGTCTTGATGATATTATCTCATAATCTGTAACAAATATTCCACCACCATGTGGTTTGTTGATGGAGGGGTGTTGTATGGGAATTCTGTACATGTGCATGATTGTTTTGTAAGTTCACAATTTCTATAATAAAAAAATATTTTAAAAAATAATAATAAGGTGGTTTGGGGGAGAATACAACAAATGTAAGATATAGACTATAGTTAGTAGTAAGATTTTGATGATATTCTTTCATAATTTGTAAAAAAGTGTCTTGCAACAATGCAAGGTGTTGGTGGTGGGTTGGTGTATGGGACCGCTGTGTAATGTTATGCATGTTTGCTTTGTAAGTTCACGACTTTTGCTACACACTTAATATGTATGTTCATGTATAAATGACATAAAAATAATAATAGGGTGGGTTTTGGGGAAAGTATACCAAATGTAAGATACTTTGGTTAGTAGTAGTATTTTGAGGATGCTCTTTCATCATTAGTTAAGAATGTTTCACAACAGTGCAAAGTATTGGTGGTAGGGTGAGGTATGAGAGCCCTGTGTGATGTTATTTATGTTTGTTTTAAGTTCACAACTATTACTATACATTTATTGTTTATGTATATTTGAGTGATATGCTTCAGTAAATTTAAAAAACAACTTAAAGAGAAATACAGATTTTCTTTGACAGAAACTGAGGGGATTTTTTGCTAGCAGATCTATACTAAGAGAAATGTCAAAAGAAGTTCTTCAGACAAAAGAAAAATGATACAAGTCAGAAAGTTGGATATATATAAAGAAGAATGTCAGAATAGAAATAAATGAATATCAGCACATTGACACTGGTCTACAAGCAAAGCATATGTTTCTGTAGACAGTGAGGAGGAGAGATTTAGGGGGCAACTATAGAAATGTCTAACCTCAGGTAATTGGAAATAAGATGATAAACTAACACACAGAGGTGCAGAAATTAGCTTTTATGATGTCAGAATAGAGAAAGCAGTTTTTTTCATGTGGTCATAAAGGACACTGCTATAAAGTCATATCCAGTAGTCAGGAGTGGATTTAGTACAATTGTTTCCCTGTCATTGCCCCTACAATGCCTCAGTGTAGGCTCACCCCAGATATTTGCAGATGAGAGGTAAGATGGCAAATGTGGACACACATACTATTTGTCTAAATATTTACAAGTTAGGAATCAGTAGCAAACTATTAAAAAAAAGTAAAATTTATCCTTAAGCAAAAACTAAGATGGAATGTCACCATTGATGCATTAAATGGCTAAAATTAGGGGGAAAAAATGCAATACCTAGTATGGCAAGGATGTGTAGCAACTGGAACTCTCGAACATTGCTGGTGGGAATGTGATTTAGTAAAAGCTTTGTAGTTTCTTATAAAATTGATAGCGTATTTACCTGCTATCCAGCAATTTCACTTCCAGGTGCTTACCCAAGAAAAATAACTACTGATACATTCAACATTAGAGATGAATTTTTAAAATTATGTGCTGAGGTAAAAAAAAATATATATATATGGGGTTTGGTTTTGTGAGATATGAATATGATTAAGCATTCTTTCTTTTCTTTTTCATTTTTTCATTAATAAGGAGACCTGGATTACGTCATTTAACTAATCTGTGTTCCTCTATGTATCTTTCTGACACTAGAGAAAAATTGAGTCAGTATTTGGAATTAGATGAGATAAAAGTGCCTGGGCAGAACTTTTTAGGAGTAATGCTTCCATAACTTGTTGAACTGTCTTTTTCTTTTCTTTTCTTGTCTTTTCTTGTCTTTTCTTGTCTTGTTTTGTCTTTTCTTTTTTCTTTTTTTTCTTTTCTTTGAAATAAAGTTATTAAAAAAAGAAAAAAATATATATGCTGAGGAAAAGCAGTTGGACACAAAATACTACATATTGTCTGATTTTATGTATACAAATGTTAGAAGAAACAGGTATAAACTATAGTGAAAACAGATCAATGTGCCAGGGGCTTGACTGGGAAGGAGCACAAGAAAACTTCTGGAAAACAATGCCTATCCTGTGTTTTGTTTGGAGTGGTGGTTTCAGGTTTGTATACATTTGTCAAAACTCACTCAAGTACACACTTAAAATGGGAGTATTTTATTTTTAAATTAAACCTGAATAAAAATTAGTTTCTGAAAAAAAAAAAAAAAAAAAAAGATTTCAAATAAGAGGGCCACATAAATAATTACAGTGAAAACTACATTTTATGACTCTGCCTTTTACTTCCACTCATAGATTGCTTTAAAGTCACAGAAATGTATTTAGAGATAATCTTCTTTTTGCAATATCTCAAGCTGGGAATCGCTAGCTCTTTAGTGAGTGAACACATATTCCCCCCAGGAGCAAATCAGGTCAGTTAATAGGCAGAGCCACAGCAAATTGTTACTACCATGGGATTCTGTTTAGTTGAGCCTAGTATTCAAGACATAAAGAAACCTGGTATCAGTTTACCTTCTGTATTCTCCCAATACACTAATTTTCCTGAGACCACATCTTTTTATTTTTCTAATTATCTTAAATGCTTGTGAAGATCGTGAACATAAATTTGCAAGCTGCCTTTTTTTTTTTTTTTTTAAAGATTTGTTTATTTACTTTATCCATTTTAAACCCCCCCTTCCCCATTTGCTGTTTTGTGTCCATTCGCTGGGCAATTCTCTGTGTCTGCTTCCTGCCATCTCTTCTCATCCTCCTCCTCCAGTCTTCACCAGGATTCGATCCTGGAGACCTCCAATGTAGGAGAGAGTGTCCTGCCACCTGCGCCACCTCAGTTCCTAGTTTTCAGAACTTTGGGAGCATCTTGTCTTGTCTCTCCCCTGTTACGTCATCATCTTGCTGCATGGCTCCCGGGGCCTGGCAGCTCACCGGCACACAGAGCCTGGCAGCCCATGCGCCTTCTATATATATATATTTTTTTTTTTTTTTTATTTTACCGGGAGGTCCCGGGCATCGAACCCAGGTCCCTCCATATGGCAGACGGATGCCCAACCATTTGAGCCACAACCGCCCCCCCAAGCCTCCTTTTTTTTACAAGCTGACTTCAACTTAATTTTCTAATTTGGGGTAGCTAAGGTAAAAGGAGATACTCCAGCTCCAAACAATTCTCTATTCAAAATAATTTTTGAGTTTTAGGAATAAATTAGTGATACCTAAATTTCTTTCCAATCTTGAGATTTTATGATTCTATGATTCCATAAGATATGCAGGTATTTGGGTTTTTGAAAAATTCAAGACATTATGGGCTAAACATAAAACACATGTACCATTCAGGTTGATTATTCATCCATTTGGTCTCCCAGATGAGAATGTATAAACTATTACAGTACATAAGAGAAGAGGCAGAGTGAAGCTGTAGAGCTGGAAGGCAAGGAAACAATATTTGAAGGACAGTGAAACAGTTTTTCCCTGCTGCAATGGAAGATGAACTAAAACTTGATCAATAAAGATTCTCAAAGCCCAATTCTAAAAGAACACTCATGTTGTAGTTGCAATTTATTAAAAAATCTCATTTTGGAATCACTGGAGTGTTTTTACCTTCCTGTATTCCAAAATAAAGAAGAGAAATAATTAAAATTAGTTCAACAATGTAGGGAAATAAATATAAATTAACTATGAAAATATAACAATATAATAATACATATTAAATTACTTTCCCTTCCCAATAGCATGAATAAAGAGCTATTAAACATAACTTGCAATGACATTAATTACCTATTAGATAATATTAATCCCTAATATGAAGAGATTTTAAATCTGTTTTCTATAGTTACGGCTACTATTTATTCCTACAGGAAACAGAATAAATTAATAATAGTTGGAAAACAACCATGCCAGAGCACACTGCATTTTTTCTTCTGGTTAAAATGAATTCATGGGGAAAATTCCTCAAAAGATTCGTAGTGACCTTGAAAATCAAGTGAGAGTGTAGAATCTCCCAAAATAGATTTTAATCATTGTAGATTTAAAGTAGAACAGGATTTAGACTAGCAATGTTTATGTACTGAAAATTAAACTACATTTCCATATATAGGTGTGAAATGATGGCGATAAGAGCATCAAAAATTATAAAAGAAGAAAAATAGTATGAGTAAAGACATGGAAGAAATTTTAAACATTACCACAAAAATTCTGGAGAAATATGTATACATATTTTTTGCACAAATACAAACGTACACGTATATGTGTGTATTCATACATATATATTATATATAGTCAGACATGTTAAATTCTGAGAGGAAACTATAAAGAAATAAAAAGAAGACGAAATAAAAAGAAGACATGTATTGCTTATCCTCAGGCTTAGAGAACTGTCTCTTACTTCATACTATTTACTGTTTTAATCTGTGACTTGCCTGGATGAGTTAGGGCCCACAGTATGTCCTGGATTTTATGATGCAACCAAAATTCTCTTAAAAGAGCAAAGTTTTGATATTAAAAGCCAGGATATATTTGACAGTATTACATATCATTCATTCTTTATTTTAGCATATTATTAGTATCATGGTTGTTTTTATTATTATTAAAAAACACAAAATATGCAGAGACATTAGAGAAGTCAAAACTCAGTATAAGTTAATGCTAAGCAATAAGACTTATGATGTTTGTGATTAAATACAAATATCAGCAGCTTGTTTATACAGCTGGCAAATAAAATGTTGGAATGTCCAAAATACAAACATAAGGGGTGGCAGTAGGAGGCAGGTAGTGATTACAAATGTGATCACTGTTATTTTGGGAACATAAGAATTTTTTCTTCTGCTCCAGAAATTGTTTCCATAGAAAAATTATCAAACTATCACTTGGAAAATGCTTCATTTTGCATGACAGTGCCTCTAACAACAAATTTACATCAGTTTATTTTGATGGCCTGAAATTTTTGCTAGAACTTCTGGAAAAGATCTAATTTAAGAATCAAGTAACCATTTAGATAATAGGAAATCTGAGTATATTACTTGACAGCTAAATTGAAGAATGATATAATTTCATCATTCTGGATTTACTGGTTAAATATGCAAGCTTCCTATCAATTTACATATGATTATTCTGAAGTGCAAAGTTTACAAAACTTCATTGGCCTCATGATGCTTTTAGTATCATGGAGAGTAATATTTTCATAATCCTAATTCAAGGAATAAATTCTTATTAATATTTAAAATAAAATGATCAAATAAGAAAATATAATGTTTCCACTATATGTGCTCCACCATCCTAAACTCTCTCTTCTGGTTTTGTAGACCACTGCCCCCTCAGCCCACATACACTCCCGCCACCCCATACCAAAATAAACACACACATGCAGTACCTTAACAGTTCTCATTCTGTGAAATATGGCAACGTCGTTGTCAGGAGAGGCAGCAAACTGCACCTACCATTTGAACTTAATTAATATTTTGGTCCTCAGAAATCCTATCCAGTAATTTCTCTTCTTCTTGATATTGTGTCAATAAGGGTAATCCTTAACAAGGTCAACCCCATGCCAAGAGTCAAGGTGAGTACCAAAATGAAATAATACCTGCATATCCATCAATGCAATGTGACAGCAAAATTGTCTGAGACAAGAAGACATGGATATTATCATCACTTTATCTACAGTGATTTCCAAGTGTCATATATGCAATCCAGGAATACATAAGATGCTTCACTGGGGTGGGAAAGGATAATATTAGATTTCCTATTTATATTTTACCTTATTTAATTTTTTTGTTTAGAGCAATACATATGTTGATTATAAACATATAAACATAACTTATTACAGATATATTCTTACACATTTTTAATGGATTGAGGAACATGATCCCCTCCCCAAAAATGTTATAAATTAGAGGATTAAAATAGTGTTCAATCCAGGGATAATAAAGAGTTAAATATTAACCAATGGGGCTAACTGTAGGATTTTTCCTGTATGAAAGGAAACCACTATAGCTCCTACATAACTTTTAAGTTTTTATGTCAGCAGGAAACAGATGGCACTTTTCAAGCAAGTAGCTGAGGAGACTATAATGCAGCAATCAGTAGAGTTTAGAGGAATCAATAAAGCATGGGTATACTTGGGGCTAGTAATCAGGGGATAAGTAATTACCACTCCTGCCCTTTCCACTAAGGAGAGGGAACAATTATCTAATCCAATAAAAAATAGCTCTGTGGAGAGGTACACCTGACAGGATATGTGACCTTTGGTTTAGGGACAGAGCCAATGTGTGATTACCCCATTATGAAGAAGCAGAGGGAGTAAATATTCGGACTTCATTTTTCTCTACCCTCTGGACTCCTACTGTTTTTTTCCATTAGTCAAACTCAACCTGACAACCAGAGAAAATTCATTGATGTAGTCCTTATAGGTCAGTCTCCTTGAGCATAGACCAAGACAGATAAGAGTGGAGAGTTGATCAGAGGAGCAAATGGAATATTTCCAGCATTCTAACCCTTCTTCCTTTCATGAAAAGTATGTATCCCTAATACAAGGGACACACAAATGCCATTAACTGCCAAATCAAATTGATGTCAGATCAGCAGTATTCCCAAACACAACCTAAAACACTAGCAAACTTGAGTGCTCTTCATTTAAGGTAATGCAGAGAAATGTAGGAAAAGAAATTCCTTATTAACATAAGCTACAGCTGTGATACTCCCTGATTATGGAGCTGGTCATGAAGTTCAAGATGATAATTATAAATTCTTTTTGCCCACCCATTTGATGTGTCTCCTAACCACTGCCAGCACGTAATCTCTACAGTAATCTTTACCTGGTGATATCATAAGCCTTTGATCAGTCCTGCTTTTATTGGGTCCATTATCCAACCTACTGGAGAAGGAAGGTGCTTCAGATGAAATTCTGGCTTACAGATATAATTCTCCTTGCCCCACTATGTGGCAGCAATATTATTTCCCTTAGTAAATAGCATCAATCACCCCAGCCAATAAAGTGGCCTCTTTCTTTGCCCATGAGTTCTACAGCTGGAGGAGCTCATTATGACCAGAGGTCAGATTCAATTTCCAATTTAACTGAAACATGACTGTGTTCCCTAGGGGAAGCATTTCTCCATGGGCACTAGCCCCCTTATACTCATAAATTCCAAAGTTATAGAAATTGAAAGCAAATATTCCATTGATGAGTTATTTGGTGAGAGAGGCCACTCCCATTTCCTTTCTTGGTTCTTGGATTTGTTCATTCTGCCTACAGGAGAGATGGCACCATACATTGGACACTAGTGTAAGGTCTATAATACATACTCTGGGCCAGCACCTCAAATCCGAAGTGTTTTTGCTTCCAACTGGTGCTATAATAGTCTTTAGCAGAATATTCTACCTATCAAGTCAATGACTTCTAAATATAAGGGCATGAGACCAGTTGATTTTTTATAGTGAGCCCATTGTCACATTTCTTGTACCTTAAACAGCTCTCCTGGTTTGAAACAATATTGTGTCAAAAACTAAGGCCATAGATAAAGATTTTAGAAGACTACAAATGGTGATACTGACAGAATTGTTGTGGCTAGAGAAGGCAAATTCCAGTATCTATCTTTCCCTGTAAGAAACATTTTCCCCAAAATGATGAAAGGTGTACAAAGGAATCAGCCTCCCACCAGATGGTCACGAATGGTGCCACATGAGGGGCCCTCTGGCTCTCTGTTGGCTTCTGCTTTTGGCAACCTGGGTGAACATAACCATATAAACCATAATGAGAAGTTCATGTTGTCAAACCTCTTATTCAACTTCATCTATGCTACCCTGGCCACTTAATAGCTTTCCCATTGAGCAAGTACTAGGTTGACTGAAAAGTGAGAGTGATTACTGGTAGCTATAGGAAGGATAATTTTGTCCATATGATTATTGTGAGGCTTCTCTATTGTGGAAGTCTTCTCTGGATGATTACATTGGGAATGAATAACCGTATGTTGCGCCCTTTTCAAGAAGACCACTCATATACTCCTCTATAAGACTGCTTAGTCATCAATAATCTAACCTTGTTCTTTGAAAGTCTCTTATAAGCTGTGAAACCTGTTAGCCACTGCTCATGGGTTAGTATTATAGATACCTATGTCAACTGATATCTCCCTTTCTACAGTGTTCAATCAGATGTATTCTGAAATTCTGTATGATGGGAGGATTTCCTTTCATTCTCTGACTTTTAGGACCACCCTTGAGTAGAATTGTAAAGAAGCATCTTCTATCTGGTGCTAGCATACAGGGGAGGATTTTATGTAATATAGACCTGCACTATTTCTTCCTCCATTATCTGGTCATTAGGAACTCCCCATTATTGTAGTTGTGGGTGTGAAAGACAACTCTCAGCAACCCCACAGGGAAAGAACTAGGGAAATAAATACCTCAACCTCATTCAGCTCATTTCTTCTACTCTTATGTCACTTCTTCCCATCCAGAAGCCAGAGGACAGGGGATCTGGTTGTTGTGAGCATAGAGGTCAACATCTCAGGGGACAGAGCAGGCTGGAGATGATGCAGAGTTAGGCCCTGGGCACCAAACAAAAGACATCCAGCACAACTGTCATCAACAAATTCTCCCAATCCAACAGCAGATTTGATTTGATAATTTAAGATATTGTAGGGTGAGATGATCTATAGCCTTTTCCTGCTTACATTTAATCCAGTATGATTTTATTAATAATTTTTAATTGCAGGCTTTCGTTAAGACCATTTTAATTCCAATATGAACTCATAATAACCTTGTAAGTAATATTTCCTTCCCATTTTCTGTGATTAACATTAGTTCATAAATTTGGAGATTGATTAGATATTAATGCAACTTCATAATAAAATAAAATGTTACATTCAGAAGTTATTTTTAAAACATTTATCTCCTTCCTCAACTTGATGTACAGTCAGTGAATGCAGCATACTTTCCTTTTTGACTAAACTGCATATATTTTTGCAAACTTGGTGAAGCATATCTGTGCTAATATGTTGACTGCTGAGAGTGTATTATACTGTCTGTCTTAGGAACAATACATAATGAATATCGGGTTATGTAAAAGTCATTCCCCTTGAGATGTCTTATTCTAAAGGGTTTCCCCAGACATCTTTTAACCAAAATCAGTGCTTTTTGTTTCCAAATAATTCATATTTTTTTCAAGTTTTTTTTTTTTTTCAATGTGGGCAGAGAAGGGGAAGATGGGGAGATTTCCTACTTAACGCTGAAATTAAGGCTATTATTATAGCCATCACAATATAAGGGCCTTTTAGATACTTTTAAAGGTGAAGCTTATTTTTAATTCAGAAGGAAATAATTTCATATTTCAGCATTATTTTATTACCTTAGTAAATACTTTAAATGTTGGGCCATTTTTTCCAGGAAACATTTATGACTGCAGCATGTGCCAAACAACCTCTTACTGTATTTAAGGATAGTATGGTCTTAATGGATGTGTAGAATAGTTTTTTAAGGATGATTGTGATAGGAAAGTTAAAAGATTTTATGATAATAAAGGTATTTGCTTTATCCTACCTAGTAACCAAGGACCTTGCTACTTGTCCTTGCTCAGCTACAAAGTACTTTATCTATAAATTGGGACAGATTTCCTGCGAGCAACTTTCTTACTAGAATAAACCATAATTTTCTGTGGATAGGTTCTCTTCCCCCTACTTGTCTTTATGTACATTAAGTTCTCCTTTAGGATCTCTATTTGATATAGATTCTTTCTTTTTGATGTCCCCAACATTTACTCATTTTATACCTGTCACTATAAAAACCAGGCCTTCACTGAAGCTGAAGTTTTGGTTAATATGTAGTTGAAATTACCTTACTAGGTAATGTTGAACTGATTTAGAAAATAAAGAGAAAATACACAAGAGAGAATGTAAATGCCCCTGTTATCTCATAAACTGCTGCTAATTTTCATTTATATACATATTCATCATATAACTTTATATTACAAAAATGGACTTATTTTTAAGATTGTTTTATGATCTTTTTTTGCTAGGGTCAGGGTTAATAGATGGCAGCTTTGCACGCTTGACTTCGCATTGGAGTGTAGAGACCCTGTGCTGTTTTAATATTGAGTATTTACACACCCCAGGGGAAGGGGGCCATGCCACCAAGAGTTCCTGCCCTGATAAACAGCTGGGACTGCTTGTTCCCATAAGTTCAGGCCTTTTCTTTAGACATAACATCTCCCTGGAGATGCAAAGTGGAAACTTCTGCACACAGTAGAAAAGGGGAGGTGAGATGGGAAGGGGTAGGTGAGGGCTGAGGGATGGCCACTAAGTATGTCTGTGACTTTCCCAGCAGTCGCTGACATTCATTCCATCCACTAGACAGTAAGGAACATGTCATATTTTTGTGTGCTCAATTCTCCTTTAAAAGAAACTGGGAACTCAGTAAATATATGTGTTCAGACTGAAGGAAAAAAATAAAGGCATACAATATGCTAATTTTACTGAGGGTTAACATATTCTTGAAGGAGAGTTGTGAGAAATCATCCTGAAAAAATAAGTTCCTCTCTAGTTACTCAAGTCCCTGCAGGCAATTCTGGCTTTCTTCTGTAGTCAGCGGGGTTAGATAAAAAGTTTTAAGTGTAAGATTGACAAGACAAAAGCATTGTTTAGGGCAATTTGACTTATTAACGACTGAGTATGAATATTCAAAGATGAGAGAGACTAAAAGTCAATGTTTCTAATTTATTGCAATAATCAAATTGGTAGTGTAGTGATATAAGTGAAAGTATGGCTACTTACTTATATGTAAGTATGGCTATGAGTGTCAAGGAAAATTATTTATTTATTTTTCTTTGGAAAGTAAGCCCCATGGGATAAACATTTAGATTTTGATTCAATATCATACATTTACCAATACACATATTATTTTACTGTGTTCTTTAATGGAATAAAATCAATACTCTAAAATCAACTTTAAATTTATCATAAATTTTTATAATGACAGTATAAAATGATATATTTACTCCTACTACTGTTGGGGCCAGACAGAAATAACCCAAACATCACTCTTGGGAGCACGGATGAACAAAGTTTTATTACGTGCGGGCCCAGAGGAGAGTTCACTCTCCAAATTCTGAGCCCTGTTTTCCGATTTTCATAAGTTTATATAGGTACACTAAGCAGGCAAATTCCTGAGCAAGTGGGCAGGCAGGGTTACAAAGGCAGAGAAGCAAGGTTAACTTATCTTTCTAAAAGCAGAAGGCTATTAGGGGGAAAAGAGTCATTATCTGTATAGAGTTGTAAATTTCAATTCAAAGGGGCAGCTGGGGTGCTTATCTTCCTGATGTGGATTCCAAGGAGAAAAGGAGAGGAAGGAGGGGAGAGAGGGACCAGGGACAGAGGGGAGTTTATATTCTTAGAGCTGTGGGTTTCTGCTGAGGGCGGGGTTGGGGTCCCAGCACTTCCCTTATCATTCCCCTCTTTTGATGCCTTTATAGTTCTTTATGGGGCATCACTTGCTATCATGGGGATTCTTCTATAGTCCCCAAGGGCTAATATTTAACACGAAGCATTACTTGGTGTTTTAAGGTATTTAAGCGGGAAGTGATGTATTGTGTTAGGTACCGTAGAATGCATGGCCCAAAAGTTAAGAGTAAAAAGACTGGGGCTATTACTAGCATAAATGGTAAAATCCAGGAGAGGAGATGCTGGAAGTAATTTCCGTTGGCAGATGCCTGGTATACATGGTTTAAATGGTCTTTGGCTCATTCTTGCAGCAGGGCCACTTTGCCCCTAACTATTCCTGAGGAGTTTGCATAGAAACAGCATTCTTCCCCCAGGGCCTGACAGATCCCCCCTGAACTTGCTGTGAGCAAGTCCAATCCTCGCCTGTTTTGCAAAACCACCTCCACCAATGAGTCTATCTGGTCTTGCTACCCGTTGAGAGCCCCCAATATTTCTTCAACGTCATTTGATGTTTCCCGTGCTAGTGTTTGTAAACCCTCCTGACCAACTGCGAGAGAAGCCCCCGCTACTGCTGCACTCCCGACTATTCCTAGTCCTAAAAGTATCGGAATTGCCTGTATTGTTTGTTTGGCTCGGGAGAGCTCTCTAGGCAATTCATCCTCATACACCAAGAATGATGGTACTGGTCCAGCCAGGTAGCAGATGCCCTGGCCATCCTGGGGTAGGCACCGGTAGGTGTTGTTGCCACAGACCCAGATGGTGGAGTTTGCAGCATTTCGGTCAGGCTCATTGAGTGGGCAGGTGGTGTCACAGTTGGCCCTTCCAAAAGGGAGGATGGCTGAAGGAGACCTGGTAGTTATGTTTTTACAGTTAGCCAGTTTTCCTGGGGGTTCAGTTATGCGGACTGGGAGGGGCCTGGTTCCTGCCACAGAGCTGTCATGGGTCAGGATTATATTCCACGGGACAGGTACAGGGAAGATGGTTGGACTGGAGGAAGTGCATAGCCAGCAGGAGACAGCTATGTCGGGTTGAGATTCATTTAGGAGTTGGTGGAAATTTTGAACTTGGTTCAAAAGAACGTTGCAGGGGGCTGTTCTAACTTTGGCTTTTAGTGTCTGGGTGGCTTTACTGATATTTTTCATCAGGGTTTTCTCTGGGGGTTGGGTTACCGGGATCAGATGGACCAGTATGAGGTCTCCTGGGTCCGGCCCTGATGGGTTGTATATTCCGATTCCTAGTTTCAGTCCTGACTGGGCCTTTAAAAAGGTATTTTCTGATCCGGTGGTTATGTTTAATAAGGTGAGTTTTATGGGGTCACAGGTTTCTATGCCACACCCTGCTGGGCTGGGGATTTTCTGTAGGAGATATGGAGAAGTGGGTGGGACCCCCTTCCAAGGAGCGGAGGCACCTACCAGCAAGCTCCAAGAGTGGCAGAATCCTCCGCCTTTTTAGGGATCTTGGCAGAGGTATTTGTCATAACTCCCATAGCTGTGACCCCTTTACCCTCTCCTGGGGGTAGGTATGAGGACGTGGGGGTATGAGGCAACCAGCAAGGTGTAAGGAGTGTGATCTTGGATTGCCCTGCAAGTGTCAAATATTACAGAGGCTGAAGTTGCACCTGCCGAGAACGGGACTGAAGCGTTCAGCATGGATTGTTTGCCCCAGCTTTGCCTAACTTGCAGCTGCCATAGGTTTTGGGGGCGGGTATCAACTCCTAGGGAGGGGGCAAGGAAGTAAAGGACAAGCAAATTAAGGCACAGAGCATCCTATTATACACCAGAAAGCAATTGCAATTAGGACTCTATTCACAACAGTCCTGTCTGCAGCGAGTCCAACTCCAAATACCAAGGTGAGCAGGCCGTATAAGCACAGGATCCACCAGGAGCAGGGGTCCATTCAGCAGGCATTTGACGAGGTCAGTGCTTGGGTATCCCAGGTGACTCACACTCTCAAGGGGTGACCGGGTATGGGTTGGGCTGTCCAGCTGTCCTGCTCTTTATCGAAATGTGCCTTCTTGACCCTGGAATGATGGGTCCAAGGGGCAATGCCTGCAACTTTAAGAGCAGTAGGAATTACAAGGATCACAGTATGTGGACCTGTCCAGGAAGGCTGAAGGGGTTCTTTTTTCCAGTCTTTGACCCAGTCTAGGTCCCCTGGCCGCTGAGGGTGCACCGGGTGTCCCAGGGGATGAGATTCCGGGACAAGACAGTTTTCTGTATTTCAGCTAGAGTTTTCCCCAGCTGCTGGAGAATGGAATCTTGGCTAGCCTCCCCCAGAAGTTTGAGATTTCCTCGAATGCCCAGATAATTGGGGGTGGCCACCCAAATAGAATTTCAAAGGGTGAATAGCCTGTGGGTCTTTGGGTACACTTAACTTGGAGAAGGATCAATGGAAATAATTCTACCCAGGGGAGACCAGTTTCCTGGCAGAATTTAGCTAGGGTGGCTTTGAGGGTTCGATTCATGCATTTAACTTTCCCTGAGCTCTGGGGCCTGTAAGCAAGGCCGGGCCATTGTCACTTCTAATTGACAGTGGCAGCCCGTGTTGTGGAATGATTTCTCTAAGTAAAGTCTTAGTCACTTCTCTTGCCTTCTCGGTGCGAATGGGGAAAGCTTCGACCCAACCTGAAAAGGTACATATCATCACCAACAGATATTTGTAGCCCCGACTTGGTTTCATTTCTGTGAAGTGTACTGTGTATATCTTCAGAGGGGGCCGTTCCCATGTGCTGGACACCTGCCAGAGTACGGGGGCACTGCAAGGGGTTGTTTTTGGCACAAACTTGGCACTGGCTGCTGATGGTGGCACAGAGAGAATTTAGCTGGGCTATGTAGTACTATCTCCTGAGCAAGACTTCTAGGTGGGTGAGTTGGTGGTATTGCTGGATGAGGGCATGAGCGGCTCCTTTTGGTACAAAAATCTGATCATCCAGGAGCAACCAAGTTCCTTCGGGGGTTTGGCTTCCCCCTTCTCTTTCAGCCCACTCCTGTTCTTCCCGGGTATAGCTTAGTTGATCAGTCTCTTGTCCTAAGAGGGACAGCTGCGGTGTTAATTCCGGAATTCGTATTCCGTAGGTTCCTTCAGCCGCTTGCCAAACTGCTTTGTCAGCTAACCTGTTTCCTTGAGCGACCATACCCATTCCTTTCTGATGTCCCTGGCAGTGGATGATGGCGACTTTGTCTGGTTTCCAGATTGCTTCTAACAGTTGGAGGATTTCTTCTTTGTTTTTGATTTCCTTTCCCCCTGTGGTTAGGAGGCCTCTTTTTTTATAAATTGCCCCATGGATATGAACGGCAGCAAATGCGTAATTAGAGTCAGTGTAAATGTTTACCGCTTGCCTAGCGGCTAGCTGGCTAGCTGCAGGGCTCAGACCAGCGCCCAGAGTCAGACCAGCGCCCAGAGTTCTGCCTGTTGTGCAGACGATCCCCACGGTAGAGACGCTGCTTCCACCACCCATTCGGTAGTGGTGACTGCATACCCAGCAAGCTTTTCCGTTTTTAACAAGACTGCTCCCATCTGTAAATAGTGTCTGATCTGCAGAAGGGAGCGGTTTGTCTTGGAGGCCGGGGCGACTTGCGTAAACTTTTTTTGTCACTTCTATACAGTCATGTTCAGGAACCCCTTCCTCATCTGGCAAAAAGGTGGGAGGGTTTAGACTGCGCACTGTTTCTGTTGTCACTCTGGGGTTTTCACAGAGAAAACCTTGGTAATGTGCAAGCCGGGAATTCGATATCCACCGATGCCCATGTGAGTTCATTAGGGCAGTGACTGCATGTGGCACCATAACATGAATTACCTGTCCAAGAGTTAATTTGTTGGCTTCTTTGACAAGGGTTATGGTTGTTGCCAAGGCTTTTAGGCAGGGCGGCCACCTTGCATTCATGGAGTCCAGCTGTTTGGAGAGGTAAGCAATAGGTCTTTGCCAGGGGCCAACTGTTTGTATGAGAACCCCCAATGCTACTTTGTTCTTTTCATGTATGAACAGGTTAAAGTTTCGAGTTACATCTGGGAGCCCCAAGGTAGGAGCTTGGTCGAGTTGTCTTTTGGTGTTTTAAAGGCCCCCTGTTGAGCTTTTCCCCAGGCAAGAGGCTCTTTTTCCGGACCTGCCAAAACTTCGTAATGGGGCTTGGCCATGGCTGCAAACCCGGGAATCCAGATGCCGCAGAACCCTGGAGCCCTGAGGAACTTGCGAAGCTTTCTTTTTGTGATGGGGGTCGGGATGGTACAGATCACTTTCTTTCATTTGGGTGCAAGCATCCGGTGCCCTTGTGTGATGCTGAACCCCAGATACTTGACTTGCTGTTTACAGATCTGGGCCTTTCTCTAAGACACTTTGTACCCAGTCTGTGTTAGAAGTTGTAGGAGAGTCTGGGTCACTCTCCAGCAGTCCTCTTCTGTTTCACTGGCAAGTAGGAGATCATCTACATATTATAAGAGAGCACACCTGCAGTCTTCCCTGGGGTAGGTGGCCAAGTCTGCTGGCAAGGCTTCTCCAAAAAGGGTAGGTGAGTTTTTGAAGCCCTGCGGGAGCCAGGTCCAGGTTAGCTGAGATTTCTGCCGGGTTTTGGGATCTTCCCATTCAAAGGCAAACAGAGGCTGGCTTGGGGAGGTCAGCCGCAGGCAGAGGAAGGCATTTTTCAGGTCCAGGCAAGTGAACCAGGCAGCTTCAGGCGGCAGCTGTCCTAACAAAGTGTACGGGTTGGGAACAACCTGATGTAAGGTGAGAGTGGTGTTATTAATGGCTCGTAAATCTTGCACTGGTTGATATCCAGTCCCATCTAGCTTTTTTAGTGTCAGTAATGGGGTGTTCCAAGGTAACTGGCATTCGATTAGAATCCCCTCTCTCTTCAGGTGATCTATATGTTCGGCTATGCCCAATTGTGCTTTGCGGGGGATCGGATACTGCCTCTGCCGGACCAGGATGGCTCCAGGCTTCAGGTCGATGATGATGGGTGCATGGTTCCGTGCCATTCCTGGTGGGTTTTTTTCTGCCCAAACCTTGGGGAAAAGTTCCAGCAGTTTTTCTGGATTCTGACCTGAACTTTCTTCTGCATGAAATCTGCATTCTTCACTTTGGGGTATGGTGACGAGGAGAGTGAGGCCGGTCCCAAGGTTTAAGCTTGCTGGACCCTCAGGTTTGAAGGTAATCTGGGCTCCCAGTTTGGTTAAGAGGGCCCTACCAAGCAGGGGGACTGGACATTCAGGCAGGTACAGAAATTCATGAATTATTTTGTGGCCACCGAGCTGGCAAGTTCTTGACTGGCAAAAAGGCCATTGGCTTGACTGGTCCCCAGTCTCTCCTATGATATTAGCAGTTTTTCCACTAAAGGGGATGACAGGGGTTGTGATCACAGAATGTTCAGCGCCAGGGTCCACCATGAAAGTCATTGACTTGTTCCCAACTTGTAATTTGACCATGGGCTCATGGGGGCCAAGTTCCAGTGAGCCTGGTTGCCCCTATTCAGGGTTGAGTCCTGCCAGCTCGAGCAGATGGTCTTGGGGCTCAGGTTGGTATTTCCCTTTAGGGATGTTCCCTCTATGTGCCTGAGTCTTTGGGGGGCACTCATTTTTCCAGTGTCCACTCTCTCTGCAGTAAGCACATTGGTCTCTGGCCAGAGGCACCCTTCTGGTGCTTGTCCCCCCTTTCCGAGGGGTTCTTCTCATCTGGTGGGGTCAGGATTTCCTAAGGCTGCTGCTAGTAGGGAGGCTTGATTTTTTATTCACTTCTTGGCTTCTCGTTCAGCGGCTTTGTCTCAATTGATGAATACTTTGTTGGCAACTTCCAGTAGTTGAGAGATGTTCATGCCCATGAACCCTTCTAATTTTTGGAGCTTTCTTTTAATGTCTGTTGCTGCCTGTGCAACAAAGGTGGCATTCACCATCCTCTGGTTTTCTAGAGCTTCTGGGTCAAAAGGAGTGTAGATTCTGAAGGCCTCGCAAAGCTGTTCATAGAAATCTCCCAGAGACTTGTTGGGCTTTTGAGTAACTAAAGTTGTCTCTGTCATGTTTGTGGGTTGTTTTGCCCCCTCTTAGACCCCTCAGAGGAGTGCTTCCTGGTATTGCTGGAGTGCAGCCAGTCCCTGATCAGTGTTGAAGTCCCAGTTCGGTTAGGCTTCTGGTGTCACTTCTCGTGCCCAAGCTTCCGGGTTTAAGATGCCAGTAGGGGCCTGCTCCTGCAGCCACTTTCGGGCTTTCATCAGAATTTGTCGTCTCTCCTCCGTATTAAACAAAGTCAGGAGGAGTTGGCAGCAATCATCCCAAGTAGGACAATGGGTTGTAAAATGGATTCCATGAGCTCAATAAGGGCCTGGGGCTTTTCCGAGTAGGAGGGGGTGTGGTGCTTCCAGTTTAAGAGGTCTGTAGTTGTGAAGGGCTGGTAGTATAATACAGGCTTCCCGGGTTGGATGGTCCCATTCTCGCTGATCTGGGCCGGACCCTGTGTTTCACGGAGGGGCATCTATAATGTGGGTTGTGCCGACCGGAGTCTCCTTGCTAGCGGGGTTTCAGGGCTTTCCTCAGGGGAGGTCAATGTTCCCAGAGGGGCCGAAGGTGGGGGTGTTTCTGGGAGAGCTGCCTGTGCTCCCAGGTCTGGAGGAGAGGCTAGAGCAGCCGGGGAGTGTATGGTGGTGGTGGTGGGGGGGTCCTCCTCCAAGGACCCTTGATGAATGACTGGCTTCTGGAGCCCCGTTCCCTGTGCAACGAAGACCCTGCTCTGTCCCTTTTTTCTAACACACAATCGAACCCAAGGGGGCAGAGTCTGGGCTATCTCCAACCAAGAGTCGATGTAGGGAAACTGAGCAGGGTGGCCAGGAGTTCCTGTGACCACCACCCACACTGAACAGACCCTGGCTATATCCAGGGTCCCTTCCGAAGGGCCAGTCAACATTAAAAGTGGGCCACTCTACTTCACATAAGGCTTGGAGGGTGCCGGGGTTCATCCGGATGCCATAATCTCTGGAAAAACCCCTCTTGAAATTCTTGAGCATGCAGCTTAAGACGGTAGGTTTTGACTGTGAAGAGCCCATACCCTGCATCAGTGGCACAAGACAGATAAAGGAAGGGGTCGCCTCTTTCAAGGCCATTCAAACCCCCGCCTGTCTGAGTCTCTCGCGAGCACTTAGGCTCGTCTTAGCCAAGGCGCCCGGATAAATTTCGGGGTGGCTGTTATGCCATATGATGTAGCCGCAGAAAACAGGTTAGGGCCCACGCGGGCTCTGTAGCATAACACTTTGGTGTCACAGACTGGTACAGCAGACGCAAGCCTCTGCCGACCTCACTCACTCACGCAGTCACTCAGAGGTTATGCAGTCCCTCCCACAGAGATTAACAGTGCTGAATCTGCACCCTGAGTTGGTGGTGCGAGACAGACACGGGAGGGGGTTGCCTCTTTCGGGACCACTCTGATGCCTGCCTGTCCACGTCTCTTTTGAGAACTTAGGCTCATCTTAGCTATGGCGCCCGAGTAAATTTCGGGGTGGCCTTTATGCCGTATGACGTAGTCGCGGAAAACAGGTTAGGGCCCAAGCAGACTCCATAGCATAACACTTTGGAGTCAGACTGGTACGGCAGACGCAAACCTCTGCTGTCCTCACTCACTCACACAGACGCTCAGAGGTTATGCAGTCCCTCCCACAGGGATTGCCCTATTCTTCCGTCCAGAGACAGGCCTGACTGAGATCTTGGCACCCGGGGCCTTACCTTTCCAGAATCTTCTGGCACTGTTCAGCTTGTTTCCCTACTGAGTCAGGCCGGGATGTAGGGATGCGGTCTGCAGGGACTACCTCAGAAGGAGGTCCTATCAACAGGACAGGCGGCACCTACCTCGTTCCCTCAGAGATCGCCATTGGCTGCGCCCATCAGCTCCAGGCTGGAGACACAATGGGCCTTCTCAATTGGGTTGATTCCCGGTCAGGGAACCAAATGTTGTGGCCAGCCGGAAGTAACCCAAACGGCACTCCTGGGGCCAGAGATGAACAAAGTTTTATTACGTGCGGGCCCAGAGGAGAGTTCACTCTCCAAATTCTGAGCCCTGTTTTCTGATTTTCATAAGTTTATATAGGTACACTAAGTAGGCAAATTCCTGAGCAAGTGGGCAAATTCCTGAGCAAGTGGGCAGGCAGGGTTACAAAAGGCAGAGAAGCAAGGTTAACTTATCTTTCTAAAAGCAGAAGGCCAGTAGGGAGGAAAAGAGTCATTATCTGTATAGAGTTGTAAATTTCAATTCAAAGGGGCAGCCTGGGGTGCTTATCTTCCTGATGTGGATTCCAAGGAGAAAAGGGAAGGAAAGAGGGGAGAGAGGGACCAGGGACAGAGGGGAGTTTATTTTCTTAAAGCTGTGGGTTTCTGCTGAGGGCAGGGTTGGGGTCCTGGCACTTGCCTTATCACTACCATGACCAAATATTATCTTCTTACTGCTAATCAAAGAGAATGGTCACAAATTTGAATATATTGCAAATACCACACTTATGTGAGTCTTAATTTGATCTTCATGCCCTAAGATGTAGTTGAGTCCTATGTGTTTTCCACTTAGAGGAAACGTTTAATCTTATCTGCTTCCTAGCCTTGGAAACATGCTGTTGACTCTAGGAACTCTCTCCAAATTGGCATCCTTTCCTTGGAGTTTATAGAGGGCATTGTGAAAAACTGTGAAGGGTAAATTGCTTCCTTGATTTCTATTCATTCTAAAAAAAAAACAAACACAAAAATCTAATGCAATATGCTTTAACTACTCTATAATGTATCAAAAAATAAAGTTTTTACCAGTAAAAAGTATTCAGCCTCTTTTTGTCTGGCATTAAGTTTACAAACCAGAATATTTTAAATAAAATTCTCCATTGAGTATCCATGTCAGTAAGAGTTGTCATATGGTCTGATGATTTTCTTCACTTTAGAATCAAAAGGACTCCAGGAGGAACTACAGAAACACATTTTCAACACTTTGTATGAAATAAAAAAACAAAAACAAAAACAAAAAAAAAACAACCCTTGAAATGGAAGGGACCTTAATGCCTGTTTAAGTCCAACCTCTCATCAGATGCAAATTCACCCAAAACCTAACAACTCCGTCTAATTTTAGGATAATAAGCTTAGTAACATCCAAGGTAAATTGTTACTGCTAAAATTTTCTTTCTTAACATGGGCAAAATATGCCTGTCTAAAATTCTTGATGTTATTTCTATTTTTGCTTCTTGTAGTGAATGATATTCTTGGACACTCTTCCTAGAATTTCTTTATATGAAAATATTTTAAATAGGTTGAGGTTGCATACATATTTCTTTTCCATTTTAAGATTTCTTGTTTCTTAATTTTTTTTGCAAATGAGAGGGTTTCCAGATTAATCTGCTTCCTGGTATCCATATCTGAAGGTCCTTAGAGGTCTCTATATTCTTTTCCACTTCGATTTATACCACTCCAAAGTCAGAATAGCCTTTCAAAGAGAATAATCAACTGGATAATCAATTGTAATTAATACTAGTAATACCAGTCTTGATGTTTTATAACTGTGCAGGTCAAGTGAAAGGAAAGTTTCCTTATTGTGTTCTCTCCTAGCTTTTTTTTTTTTTAATCATATTCTTATATTATTTTAGAATTTATATTTTATTAAATGTTAGAATGTACAAATGGTTTTCACATGATTATTCCCTTTAATTTTTTTACAATGCTTTAAGATAAGGTGGGACCAAATATTTGCCCTTATTTTAAGTATGTGGATATGAAATTCAGTAACATTAATTTGATAGAAACAATAATATAGCAAAACATTGGAACAGCCAAGACTAGAACCACATCCTTTTCAATTTAAACTAATTTAAGATCAGTGAAAATGTTAAGTGAGGCATATATAAGGATCCACTGGGATCTTGCTTTATCATCTAACATACATACACACATGAGAACATGTATTTTAGAGCTAGAAAGGACTTCTGAGTAGTAGGACTTGGGGCAAATGGCAAGGACATTAGCCTATATATCAAGAGCCCTGCTTTCTCTTAAAGAATAGTCAAGCCCAGCATATTGCTATGAAGTTACAGTTATTTAGCACATAGTATCCAATCCAACTTGATATTTGAAATTATTTGTCACCACCATGAAATTTGTTTTTACACATTTCAAGATGCTTTGACAAAAGAATTAAATTGCTATGGGAAGGAAGGATTATCAACCTTGTTTGCCTTTATAAAGATGTAATAGTAATAGGTGAAGGATCAAAGTCTTTAATTAAATGTGAATATAAATCCATCTTCGTACATTTTCAAACGTTATTATTTTTTTTTATTTTGCACAACTTTGTTTTCCCAGTGCTCAACTTCATCATCTCTGATAAATATATTGAAAAACATGCCTGAGAAGTTTTAAGTTTTGATGTTTCTCACTGATTAATTATTAAGCCTTACTGACTAGTTAGCTCATATAATCTACCTAAACTTAAAAGAAAACATGCAGCATTGAGCTAATGAATTAAAATTGCTTTAGTGTGCTGTATGTTTTGTAAGTAATAATGATTTGATGATCATATTATTAAACGAGTATATAAATAATATTCTTTAGAACAGGGGTTCTTAACCTTTTTTGTTCCATCGACTGCTTTGCCAGTCAGGTTGAAGCCACAGACCCCTTACTAAGTCCACAGTGTGCTGTGTATTATTTAATAAGTATGTCATACCTGCTCCAACACGTCCACAAGAATAATGGTTTTTTGAATTTCAATTCAAACTCATGGACCCCTTGTTAAGAACCCCTGCTTTAGAATCTTATTCTAGGCATGAGCTTATTCAGGTGATTATTTGTGTGTTTGTATGTATTTGTGTACCTGTTTATGTCTTACAGCTGTTATTTCAAGAAACCAAGAAGGTCCAGGGGAAATGGGAAAGGCTGTGCTGATTCCTAAAGATGACCAGGAGAAAATGAAAGAGCTGTTTAAAATCAATCAGTTTAACCTTATGGCCAGTGATTTGATTGCCCTTAACAGAAGCCTGCCGGATGTAAGATTAGAAGGGTGAGTGTACATGTTATGAAATCTTACGATTTAACAATCCCCATAGTTTATAATATCTCAGATTTTCAGCTAATTCAGATCACTTCAATTCTAGAGCTACATGGTTCTGAATACCTGTGACATAGCAGGGACTTACTGTGCATGCATATGCTGAGAAATATGGATTATTTTCTTCTTTGGCAGAGCAAAACCTGTTACTTGCAAATATATTGCTGAATGCACAGAGCTAGCCATTTTTTCTTCATTGCTTGAATTCTGAGTTAATGAATAGTTTATGACCTAACATTAGTGAAATAAATCAGTCTATTTTATTTTTATATGACATCACTGTGTATGCTAACAGTAAGAAAACAGAGATACCATCCAAAATTCCTAGAAAAATCAAAGTGTGTATGTGTGTCATGAGGGACGTTTGTAAGTTATCGTGAATGACTCAATATTCTGATTACCTCGGAACAGCTAATGTTGAACAGAATATCATGAATCATATATGCAAACTGTTATTTAAAAGATGTTAAATTATGTTAATGCTCATTTTTTTCTAGAAAACATTTTATTTTATTTTGGCAGTCAATTACAGCTGAATATTTTGGTACTTATATTTTAAAAGAGAGATAGACACATTAAATTAGACACATAATGATTGATATAAATTTAAAGGTGTGAAAAATGGGACCTACAATAATGTTAAAAATATATATAGGCTTAATTTATTTTAGTTGAAAATGAGTTCACATTTAGAAGTGTCTGAACTGCATAAACAGTGGATTCATTCAAAATATCTAAGTAATTTTACCATGATACCCTTAAACTGGTTTGAATGAATTCAGAAAATTATCCAGACATTTTAATATTATGTTTGGCCTTAATATCACTCTACAAATATTTTAAGATGTATTCAGAGGAATAAATCTAAGTAAATATCCAGGCTTTTCACAGAAAAGTGACCAGATAAAAATTCTTCTTAGAGGCAATTATAATGAAAGCTCAGGACAAATTGGAGTTAGGATCTGAACATAATGTCCATTAAATATTTAAATATTTAAATATTTATATTAATTATTTAATATATATGTTGTATTAGTATATGTAATACATTTATATATAATCCTTAATTATTTTAGTCATACAAAATTATAAAATCACAGATAATCATGGGTCTTGGCATTTTTAAGTGCACTTAAGACTGGAAACCTTACTAAACTACTTATTTTATTGAAGTCCCTCTATTTCTGAGATTCTTCTTGTAGTCTGGATAGATAGATAGATAGATAGATAGATAGATAGATAGATAGATAGATAGATGGATAGATAGATAAAATTTCAGGGGAGTCAATGTAGCTGAAGTGGTTGAGCACCTGCTTCCCATATACAAGGTCCCAGTTTCGATCCCTGGTATCTTCTAAAAATCAAAACAAATGAAAAAGCCAACTCTCATTAGGGAGTGGATGTAGCTCAGTGCTTGACCACCTACTTCCCTTGTATGAGGTCCTGGATTCAATCCCTGGTACCTCCTAAAAAAAGAAAACAATTCAGACAACTATTACCAACCTTTTCCTCCTTTGCCCATCCCTCCCAAATAAAAATGCCACAAACTTCCATGTGATTCAGAACTTTGAAAAAAATAATGTTAATTGAGTTGCATAATTGATAGCTCGATATTAGGGCTTTATTCGTATATTTCCCATATATAATGGGACTAAGAATTTGTAAATTCATATATAGTTTGTATTTTAGAAGAACAGAGCTTAAATACTTCTATCGGCAATTAAGTTAATAATTGCCATTTTTTATGTTTTTATGTTAATATTTGGTGAGTGGGAGAGGGAAAGGGAGAGGAAGAGAGAGAGAGAGAAAGAAGAGTTATGAAATTAAAGAAACATTAAGAGATATTACATGCATATTATTGAGCTCCTAATATACTGAAAGTACTTTTCTCTGTGCTGGGAATGCAGCATTGAAAAACAAAGTCCCTGCTTCACAGAATTGAGAACATATAAAAGATCTAAGAATGGTAAGGATTTGAGAAGAGTGAGGGAAAGCTTGTTTAAGAAACTCACATTTGAGTAATTTGAAAGTACCTTAAGCACATACTATTGTAATTTCAACATTCTAATACACAGAGCTTTTAAATATTTACTGTGTTCCTGGAATAGACCATGCTAGAAACTTAACAAATCTATGAATATATATATAAAGATCCAAAAGCAACTGTACAAACATTAAGGAAATACACACACACAAACATATATGCACTCTTTTTGAAAGCAATAATTGAATTGTATTTCCACAAAAACCAGTGAAAATCATGTTTGGGTTTGCTTTAAAGCAAAGAGATAGCCAGTGTTATCCCATGCCTGTAGGCTTTGTGGAAGTAGAGAAAGCAATATGATTATGATCATAATCAATGAGGTGGAAATGTGACTCTATTCCATTATATGCAATATAAAATAGTGGGGAAAAAAGCCAACTGTTCCTGCTAGGGGAAAACTCTAGACATGGAGTCAAAAGATCTGGCTCTGTGGCTTACTGTTTCATCTTGGGCAAGGCATTAAATTTCTAAGCCTTCATTTCCTTTCACTTATTAAACCAACCAATCTATTAGCCAACCAACAAATCCCTGTCAGTTACCTAATGCAGGCTTAACCTTGATGACAAAGAAAAAAAAGAAAAAAAAAAAAGGATTAGAACAGGTCTTGACTATAAGAAGTAAAAGGAACATTTTTATATAAAATAATTACAATATTGTTTGAACACACCTATAATTGTAAAAATGAAACAAGTAAGAATAGGATTTCCCTGAGTTCCTGGTGAAATTATATATATTTATATATGAGAAAAGATTTGTCAGCTCTCTATAAATATTACATTATTATTCTTTGAATTTTAGTTCCTTTTTTGGACTAACAGAAACTTATTAAGCACTCAGTTTCTCCTTTTGCCTCTTTACAATTCTTCTGTATGAGAAATTAACAGTAATTATTGGGTGAATATTTATAAAGAAGCTATGGGCAATTAAAACAAAATGCTAAAGTTCTTTAGCATGACTTTATTTCAAACACATAATCACACTTCAAGTTCTGGTACTGAGTTATTTGCAGGTTATAATGCATTTGGCATTTCAGTATATTTCATCAGGAAAAAAAATACGAGGGAATAGGAAATTTATTTCAGCTATTTATATTCTAGACCAAATAACTGCTTCTTACTAATGTGCACTTGGAAGCTGATAAAGAGAAAAGAACTCTAGCAGTCTTGCATTATTAGGGGAAGAAGAACTATAGCATACAAATTTTGAATAACTTGCTCTCAAAGAACAAAGAGATTATTTACTGCAAAAACCAGAAATAAACTATGGTATGTATTTTTCTGTGCTCAATCTCATAAGCATACCTGTCTGTTACATAGATAACCTTTCTCATAAATTAAAATATGATAAATGCTGCATTGATTTCACAAAGGAGAAATAGAAAATGAAAATGTTAATTGGATCTCCGATCTCTGTTCCACATCTTTTCTTTTAATTTGAGAATTATCGCAAATTTCATATGCTAATAAAATTTTTGCCTGCAAAGATAATAATTTCTATAATACTTTGATTCATGTAATGTGCTCATGTGTGGAATTAATTTTACTATCCAAATAAAAAGTGTTGTGTAAAAATGTCTGTTGCCTGTCTATGTGTGCACATATACATCTATATATTTGAGGGAGATGGCAGTTAGGTATTATTATTATTATCTCTGGGGAAATACTGCTACACTATTTAACACTCTTTTCAAATAAGAAAGTAGAATAGAGCATGTCCAGGAAGAGCCTGTTCTCAGGGACACATACGTGTATCACTGTAGGCGGAAGGCACGCGCTACCCCTCAATGGTCTCCTTATCCAAATTAATTTTCTGATACTATTACTTTCAACTTTTTTTTGATGGTAGATGCTTTATTCCCATATTTACACATTTAGTTTTAGATTTTCATTCTCAGACTCATCTTCTTAAAACTCAGAAATATTTTATTAATTTATATATTCAGCATTTATCAAGATCTTCTTGTGCAGTCATGTAACCAAGAGTACGTAGAATTCTCCATTACAGAATGTTGTACATGCAAGACATAAATTATCTACATGGCAGTATGAATTCAGAAATACTGTTCTGTGAGATGAACATTCTTATAAAAATGGATTACAGAAAAACTTGGTTATGTATCCTGGCTACTTTTTCAGGATAATAGGTATATTATTTGTACTCTTAAAGGTTTTTATATTCAGATTGACCAAATACTTTTTTGTTTGTTTTGCAAATTCTAATTGAGAAAGAGGAGAATTCGTTTTCATTTTCTAAATCTACCATGCTAACTATTTTTATTGATGTTTCTTCTACTTGATTATTCCAGACTAAAAGTGTTTTTATATTTACCCACTATTATAGTTATTAGTGTTTCTTTACATTTCTAATATGTTTTGTTCCCTATGTTTTGATTCTCTGCAATTTGGGTCAAAAACATTTATATTTTTTATCTTCATTGAAAATTGAAGTTCTAATCCATAAGTGTAGATAGATTTTGTCCTGACAAAATAAAATAAATCTTTAAAAAAGAAAAGTAAAATAATTGAAAGTGCAGAAGGTATACATAATCAGGGGTTTGGAAAAAGGTGATACTCTTAGGCAAGAAAAATATGAGGCCTTGTGTTGAGGAGACAACCCATTTAGAATGGAGATTTGTAACCAGCCAATCTGGATCATAAACCTAGAGAGGATGCTGAAGAATCTTAAAAACAAGACCTCTGCATTTTTTTAGTCATGACATGATAGGGGTTCTGAAGCAGAAGCCTGGAATGATGGAAATGATATTTAGGAAGGCGTATTCCTGCAGTGTGACAGAGAATGTGTCACAGATAGGGAAAGGTTCCCTAGTGGCTATTACATTCATTTAGACATAATTAGATAAGGAATTAGTTTAGGGTGTTTGCCTTAGAAACATAAAGTGATGTGCTTTTGTAGGAATAGATTAAAATAACAGGAAATGATACACCAAAGGGGAGCTGTGGGATGGACTGGTATGTTTATGGATTTTCAACTGTATCTGTTTGTGGTAGTGAGGGGAGTTTTGTGTTGTGGGTTATTTTTAACTTGAAACAAATGGGAAGGAAGAGAAGGAACTGTAAACAGAGATTATCCCAAATATACTTTTAAGTGATATTTCAGAATTGGTAACTGATTGGCTACAAGAAAAGAGAAAACCAGGAAGTCAAAAGATGATTCTAATGTTTCAAATTTGGATGCCTGGAAGATTGATACACATACACACTCACACACACACACACACACACGTTCACACACATGCAAACATAAAAACACACAGTCAGTCATACGTACACATCACTTTTAATTTTAATCTGGGTAGGGAAATTAATTCCACACATGAACACATTACAAAAATCAAAGTATTGTAGAAATTATTACCTTGCAGGCAAAAACTTTGTCAGTATATGAAAGTTGTAGTGATTCTCAAATTAAAAAGAAAAGATGTGGAACAGAGATCAGAAATCCAATTAATATTCTCATTCTCTATTTCTCCTTTGTGAATACATTTATCTGTACAGTTTTTGCATAATTGTGCAAAGAATAATGTTAATTTTTTTCAGATTCTAATATTTCTAAAATCAGCCCTTGAAAAGTTAGCCTTTTATGGTTAACATTTTAGATTCTATATACCACATGAAAAAATTTTAGTTTAAAAAGTAAAGATGGTTTCTTTGTAATCATTTGCTGATTGATTCAACTTAAGAAAACATTGAAGGAATATTTGCTGTATAAAATTCTCTTCTCAATTTTTTTCCTATAGACATATGTTTCCTATATACATAGTGTCTTAAAGGAAGGTTACATTGGTCTAATGCCAATGTATGATGTTATTTTTCTGAGGAAGAATTTGATTTCATAATTAGTGTAGTTTAACCGATGACATAGAAAAATAGTTTTATTGACATGGGAGATGTTGGCATATGTTGAAAAATTCTCATTTTATAACATAATATCCTCATTAACTTGCAGTCTCCTGGTAGATACCAGTACACTTTCTGAATGCTAATTGCTGTGTGAATCAGAAAATTTGTGTCTGGGCTTTGAATTTTAATATTTTTATATAGCTATGTAATTTTATCACATGAAAACAATGTCAAAATATAAATACATTTTGTTTACGTACTCTAAATGCAATTTGAAATAAATGGAACATGTATAATTGTTATAATTTTGGCATAAAAATATATGTATACAAATATATTTTCCCCCATACTTTTATTTATTTCATTTACAGTGCCTTGTTTTATTTGATTCCTCTGATGAAATACTTTCTTTCTGCTTATGTTAACATCTTTTTTTTTGTGAAGTGATGATATACTATAGAAATGGTTAGAGACATTTTTACTAAAACGTTATAGGGAGTTTTTCAGTTGAGTATATGTAATAAGAGACTTAATTTTCTACGGTAGTGTCCTATCTTAGAAATCTAAATGGAAGTGTCCACTACTCGAGGGCTTTGTGTCAATACTCCCCACCTCTTGAATCATTAATTCTCTTCTCTTTCTTGTGTTACTTCTAATTGTCTGCAAGCATGCTGTTTTTTCTCCCTTAAAAATGAACGTATAAACAAAATACCTCTCTTGAAAACACTTTTCCTTACAGATGTATCAATTTCTCTGCTTTTCTTGTTAAAAAAATAAACAAACTTCTTGAAAGAGTTGCTCACTCTCTCACACCTGCCTCCCTGACCCCATTTTGTCTTGAACTCATCTTTAGTTAACTTTTTTTATACCAACAAAATTAGCAAAACTGCTCTTGGCAAGATTACTAATGATCTTTGTACTTTCTATTCCCTCAGCCTGGTATGTTTGTTCCCTGAATATCCATGTGGTTTGCACTCTTACCTCCTAGTTCTTTACTAGCTTGACTTTGATTTTGTAATCAAAATAGAACCTTATGGGTTTTCAGAGGATATTGAAATGAAATAGATCTTATTGGCTAGGTTAGCATCCTTGTCATCTTTTCTAGGAGAGTTTAGTCTAGAGTAGAATAAGGAAAAAGAAAAAAAAGGAAATTTGAAATAGCCCAATGTTGAGCATTACTGCAATGTGCTCTATAAAATACCAGAGCAAAATTAAAATCGTTGGAATTAAGTCATAGCTAAGAGAGGACTAACAAATTGGTAAAGTTGAGGGTCCTATTTTTATTTTCCTTGTACTAAGCAACTATTTTGACCCAGCCACTATGCTTGGTGCTTATATAAATCATCCATCACTAGTCTTCCTTTTCAATTTTCAAATTAGAATTAAAGAATAGGTGATGTTATTCCCATTTTATAATTATGGAAACTGAGGCTTGAAGTTTTTGGGCTGGACAGTTAGAAATAGTTTTCTTTCATAATTTCTTCTAGATTTGCTGTCAGATCTCCCATCTCAGACTTTGTATGATTTGTCTATAAGTTTCACAGTTTCCTGGCCATTTTTCAATAATTAGATAAGTCTAATTTCAGAGTAAAAGGTACAGCCTAGTTTTTGGCTAATACTGGTTAGCAGTCATACCATTTAACATGACAGGAATCCAAATTTTCATTTGTGGTAAGGAGCATTTTGGAGACTTCTTCAATATATACGGATTTCCCGACATGGATCAAAGACCCCCAGCTGACTTTTTTTCATTTTCCTCACTCAGTGGGCAACACACCCCATAAAGACTAGCTTCTAGGTCTCTCTTTCCTCAGAAGACATCTCTGTAAGAAAAGGCCCAATCAAGAAACTTTGAGTCCTGCCACTTCCTGCAGTGTCCACATGATCTTAGGAACTCAGTGTTCTTTGCCCCACCATAATTTGGAAGTAAACTTCAATAACCCCTGTCTTCTTTTCCCTGCCCTACCCTTACAAACTCCTCTAGGATGTTTCCTGCTTTGCATGCCTCCAAACATCAGAAAAACCAAGTCACAGTTTCCCAGGTACTTTTTCATTGCATTCTGTAATGGCTTCAAAGCATCATTTCAGGACACAATTTCACAGCGACTAAACATCTCTCCAAGTGTGAGATGGTGATCTCTTAAAAGTAGTTACGACCTATGAAGATGGTCTCTTAGGGTCCCTGTCCCTTGACTTGATGGGTGAGATACTTTTATCCACTGCCCAGGAGTAGGAAATGCCACCACATACCCAATACCTTTGAATCAGCTTACTTCACTGAACTCTTCTTCAAATCCTTAATCTTTTTTCATAGAAGCTAGAGGTAGATGATAGAGAGTCGCAATTACATTACCTGTTCTGCTATCATTCCAATGGCTTCTTTTAGAACTTTGATTGCTTCTTACTAGCTGGTTAAGTTTTAAGACTTGCTGAAATTCTAAGAAAAAATATTCTTATTCTGTTATACCTATCCACATTTACCTGTTATCGCACAGTAACAACCTGAAAATTAAGGATTTGAACATGATCTAAGTCCAAAGTTATAGTCTCTCTGATGCCCCTTACTAGAGTTCCTTGAGATGGTAAAGAACAATGAAATACATATTCAGCACTAAGAGGGGAATTGTAGGGAAGTTGGTATCATAAAGGGCAAGCATAGAGATCTGTGAAATCCCACTATACCTTGTCTGGTGAATGTATACCAGGAGCCCAATTAATATGTACCATACTATTAATGAGTAGTTCACTATAATGGATATTTCTGCAGTTAAGGCATCAAAAAAATTCATACCAAAGGTATCCCAAACCCATGTGATTGAGCGAGACTCTGGAGTAGAAAGGAAAATAAATGTTAGTCGTCTGCTGGTATCATTTTAGTGAGTACAGAATGGATGTGCCTTGTGGAGGGAGCGAGGAATGGAGGGAGCAACAGGAATGAATAAAGTGGGTGGCTGAGACAGATGGTGTGGAGTTCAAATAAAGAAACTCAGAAGCTGGTGGATAAATAATGATGAGAGTGGCACTGGGGAGTAAAGAAAAATTGGACAATCCCACCCCAAGGATTCAGGGAATGTAGGATGAGATGAAACTTTTAAATGTTTACTAGATGTGGCAATGAAAATGCGGCAACAAATAACACTTGGGAAACACTTCTTTCAGAGTAAAAGGATAAGATTATAAGAAAAGAGAAGGCTGAACTACAAAACAGAATCAATTGTATGTGTTCTTTTGAAAAATTTGGTTGTAGCTTTCCATACTAACATAAATACTCAGTAAGAATTGTTGTGTCTTGTACAATTCCAAAATTACATGTTTTTAAGAGGACCTTTCATTGACTTTCATAAGCAGATTTTTTCATCTGAGAGCCAGTTCATCTGTCAGTGATTTTAATAGAAGTAAATTGCTTCAATTGTGTGCTTAATAGTCTGTGTCACAAAATTGCAGCCCAGAAAACAGGAGGCAGAAAGACATGAGGTTTATGAGAAGTTTACGTGTGTCAGTCATACACTGGGCATGGTAGATGCAGTATGGGTGAACTTGGCTGGGGCTGTGCAACTATCATATTTTCACATTAATTTAGGATGATATGTGGGTGGAGACACAGATAGGGTCTTACCTAATAAAATATATTAATGTATTTTATATATACATTGAATATCTGTGACTTACAAAGAACATTGTTAGAGAGTTAATGTTCTCATCTTTGTTGTGCTTAAAATGGCAACCAAAAAATATTAGTTGGCAGATTGTTGGTATAATCATCATGAAATTATAATGATGGTAAGTATTAGTTAGGTGTCCCTTTAAATATGTGAATGAATTGCATATTTTCTTGACTGTGTTTATAGTAACTCATAAACTATTAATACAACCGTCATTACTATTTATATTCCCTGAACAAAATTTTTATTATATTTACTACTCAATAAATCACATGTGGCACTAGCATCCTTACTTACAGATGAGGCAATGTATGTCCACAGAGGTTAGGTGAGTTTCTCAAAATCGTGTATGGACTGGGGAGGTCTTTCTGGAGATTACTCTTAGATAAATCTCAGGTAGATTTTACAAACTGCCACAGTAAACAAAGCCTCAAACACAAGTGCTCTCAAGCGCTCTAGGGATGTACAAACACCATAGATAAGCCACCATGCCTTCATGAAATCAATACCCCATGGGTGGGCCCTATTTGGGAATATATGAAAATCCATTTCCCCAATTCCAATATAACATAGTTACACTCATTTGTAATTCCCCTAATCATGATTCTTCTATCCCTTTTATTTGACCCTATAATTTTCAGTGTACCTGTTAAATATATCTAGAGGGAGAATTCATTTAAATGTCTGAAAGATTTTAAAAAATAGACTCTTCTTTGAGTTTTTGGGAGTGATCTCAAGAACAGCACAATTCTTCTTTACATTCATAATAAAGCAGAAGGCTTTCTTCTTCCCACTTCCCTTCTCTTTTCCCTTTTCATCATAAATGATTCAGTTCAAAGGCAATAAGGTGGGACTCCACATGGAGGGACATGATGGACTGAGTGGTTTAGTGCAAGGTGAGGAAGGCTTCCATGCATGGTGTAAGGTGTCAAAACCTTTAGAGTATAAGGAGGGAAGATCCATGGGCATCAGAGTCCAAATGGGGTGAGGAGAGGGTCCCTGTGGAGAGAAGGCCTCGCATGGGTGTTAGAATTCCAGGAGCAATGCCATTAAAAGCGGCCTGGCATAGTGTGATAGAGTAGGATGAAGAAGACATCCTCATAGGAGGGCTTGCCAGCATAGGATGATAGATCCTGAGCAGGGTGAAGGGTGCTTTCATGTGGAGACCAGCCAGTTTGGGTGTCAAAGCGAAGTCATTTGAGGAAGGTATCTATGGGTGGGGAGAAGTAATGTGGAATGGAGATTCAGACTCCTAGGGGGGTAAGTAGGTTGTCCGGGCAGAGCTGGCCAAGTATGGGAACCTGAGCAGAGTGAGGAGGCTTTGGGGTGGTAGGGTCACCCAGAGCAGCATGAATACGTGACTAAATGAATACATAAATGGGCACTTGATGAGGAAGGGATCTTTAAATAGTTTCAAAAGGCTTCCATATAAAAGAACATATTTATTATGAAGGAAAAATGGAAGACACCACCTTAATCAAATAATCAAAATGAACACCAGCAGTAATAGGATAAATCAAAATCTTGCCCTATCTGAAGGTAGGTATGCAGCAAAGACGCATAACTTGAATCTATTCATTTGCAGCGTTAGACAAACCCAAAGTGAACATCACTGAACAATACAACTGGTCTGTAAACTTAAAAAAATGTCAGTCATATTTCCATGACCTAAAAATTAGCCTGAGTTAGAAGGAATATAAAAAGACCTGACATCCAATTGCAACACATGATTCTGAAATGGATTTGTTTGCTATAAAGGACATTATTGAGACAATTGGTGGAAGTTGATTGGGGTCTAAGGATTAAATGATAGTAATGGACAATGTTAACTTACTAATTTTAATGGTTATGCTGTGGTTATATGAAAGAATATACTTGTTTGGGAAAATACTAAAGTATTGATGTTGATTGCTCACTGTGTTAGCAACTGAATCTCACATAGTTCAGAGAAGGTTCTTTGGGTTCTGAAAATACCTACCTACACCATATCAGGATTTCCCATGTCATCTTTAAAACAATTAACTTTGGAGTCTTTGAAGATATCAATTATGTTTAAAAAAATAAGAGATGTAAAACATGGTTTTATTTTTTTAATTTATTTTTTAATTTATTTTTCTGAGGAGTCTTATAAAGTGAATGATAATTTGGGATATCAAGAAGTAGCAATGCTTGTTTTTCTCTCTTGAGAGGTAGTTTTTCCTATGATAATCCATCTTAATTCCCATAAAGATTCATTAAGTATTAAGTGTTTCATAAAGTATTAAGTTGCTAACTTTGGTAGACTGAATAATGATCCCCCTCCCCCCCAAAAAAAGTCAATGTTCTAATCTCAGGAACCTGTGCGTGTTACCTTATATGGCAAAAGAGACTTTGCAGATATGACTAAGAATCTTGAAATGGGAAATAGGGATTATCCATGTGGACCCTTGTTATAAGAGAGGTGCAGAAGGAGCAGGAATCAGAGAGATGGCCACTTGACAGCTGAAGCAGAGACTGGAGTGATGCACTTTGAAGATCGATGAAAGGGCCACGAACCAAGGAATGTGGGCAGCTTCTGGAAGCTAGAAAAGGCAAGGAAACGGATTCTCCCATTGACCTTACGAAGAAGCCAGCCCTGCTGACACCTTGACATTAGCCCAATGAAACTGATTTCAGATTTCTGGCTTCCAGAACTGTAAGAGAATGAATTTGCTTTGTTTTGAGCCACCAAGTTTGTGGAAATCCATTACAACTGCCATAGGAAACAAATATACCAACCTGACCCAAGGAGAGCCCCAGACTTCAAAGTGTTCATCTAGGTCTGGAATACAAAATCCTTTTGAGATTTACAAAGTCTCTGAGGAACTAATTGTAGGTGAGAGTTAGCTTTTATAGTATGTAAGCAGTCCTCTAGCTTGACCTTTGTACCAATGATGTTTCTTTGGTTTCAAATACCAGAAACTATCTCTATGAGGTAACACAAAAATATAAGGAAAGAGGAATAAATGAATGAATGGATAAGAACCCAGTCATGTTCAGAAGTCTAGGGAGGAGGAACACAGCTGCTGGAATGAATGAGCTTCAGCTGGCTTTCAGGCTGGCCAAGACTCAAATTTGAAAAATAGCATTTCCTTTGGTTTAGCTGAGACACTGAACTAGTCCTTAGCCACAGAAAGAGTGTACCTTTAACTGATAGACCCAGCAAGACTGTATGCAGTGGGGGAGTGGTAGATACCCAAAATACAGTGGAAGTGCTGTTATTAGATTAATGAGGATATGATGCTGGATGGGCAACAAGAACAGCTATCCCCTTTGCTTAGAGTGTCTATGTATCTGATTTGCTTAGGACACTCCTGTTCTACATCTGTTTCTTGGTGTTCTAGTCAGCCAAAGGGGTGCTGATGCAAAATACCAGAAATCTATTGGCTTTTATAAAGGGTATATATTTGCGGTAGAAATTTACATTTACTAGGCCATAAAGCATAAGTTAATTCCCTCACCAAAGTTTGTTGCCATGTGTTGGAGCAAGATGGCTGCCAACATCTGCAAGGGTTCAGCCTTCCTCTTCCTCTTAAGGCTATGTAGTCCCAGCTTCTTCCAATATCAGCTGTAGGCTGGGATAAGTCTTGTCTCTCTCCTGGGGCTTGTTTCTCTCCGGGCTCAGCTGCTCGTTCTCTCCACAAAGTCAGCTGTTTCTCTCTTCCCAGGGCCTCTGCCATGTCTATGGAGCCATCTCTATTCCTGCATAATTATTAATAGCTCCCATTTTCACTCCCAAAAGGGCCCAATTTGGACAATAAATTACATAGTTAACCTAACTATATTGCTTCTACTTAGGAGATGGCATAGCATAGTGGTTAATATCAAGTACTTTTTCTCTCATCTGTAACCCAGGAATAATAATAATGCCTTCCTTTCAAGGTCATAGTGAGAGTTAAATGAGCTAAAATATGCAAAAATATTACCTAAATTATTTGAACAGCACCTGAATATTATTACATTTTCCTTTTGATGTCATTTTATATACCTCCAAAATAAATAGTAATCAAAATAAATTCCAACATAAAAATATCCGGCACTGATGCTGTATTAGTCAGCCAAAGGGGTGCTGATACAAAATAGCAGAAATTAGTTGGTTTTTATAAAGGGTATTAATTTGGGGTAGAAGCTTACAGTCACAAGGCCGTAAAGAGTAAATTACATCCCTCACCAAAGTCTCTTGCCACATGTTGGAGCAAGATAGTTGCCGGTCTCTATGAGGGTTCAGCCTTCCTCTTCAGACTCTGTTGTCCTGGCTTCTTCTGGTCTCAGCTGTATGCTGGTAGAAGGCTTGTCTCTCTCTCTGGGACTCGTTTCTTGTTTCTTCATGGGCTCAGCCACTCTGCTCTCTCCACAAAGTCAGCTGTAGACTATCAGGCTCTTTCTCTTCCCAGGTCCTCTGCTGTGTCTGTGGAGCTCTCTCTATTCCTCTGTGTTCTTCTCCTGTGTATCTACTTCCTGGGGCTCCAGCATCAAAATCTCTCCTCTGCTGTGTAGTTTTCTTTGCCAAGAGGACAGGGACTCAACATCTTACTGACTTGGCCGAATCAAAGCCTTAATCATAATTTAATCAAGTAAAAGTGGAACCTCTGAATCTAATACAATCAAAGATTATGATGAAGAATATCAGTTGACAAATGTAATACAATATCCCTTTTTGGAATACATAAATAATCTCAAACTGCCACAGATGCTAAAAAGAGAGAAAGGGTTTATTTAACAAATCAATACTCTGAAGCAATTTATGTAGCTTGCTGGAAATGCTTTGGTTTCAGAAGGCTTGAGTCAAATCCAAAATCTAACAAGCAGCTATCATTCTTGGGATAATTTGCTTAGGTTTTGTCAGCCTCAGTTTTCACAACAGTTGGGTTATTGATGATCAGGAAAGATAATGACTTTAAAGCACACAGTATTTGTCTGGCCTTATTAGAAACTCAGGAACATTAATCCCCTTCTCCTGGATAGAAAAAGTGAATGAGGTTAGAAATACTTTTGGTATGGATCAACTACATGGAGGGCTTGGAAGGAATCTTCTAAATCCGGGGTTCTTAATCTTTTTTGTTCCACGGACCCCTCTACCAGTCAGGTGAAATGAATACTACTGTAATTTATTTATTGCATACTTTCATAAGTGAAGGAAATGCTAGATTTCAGTTAGAGGTCAGAGAAAATAAAGATAATAAGTTGAATTTTTTCAATTCAAACTCATAGACACTCTGAAATCTTTCCACGAGCCCCTTGAGAGTCTGTGGACCCCGGTTAAGAACCCCTGTTCTTAATAAACTCCCTTGGGCAGAGACTCTTCCATCCTCAGCTGCTCCCTTTCATATAATAAGACTCTCAATTGTGGTTTAGAAGTAGGAGAGAGTTAACACTATCTGAAACTCAAGGGACCTGACATCAAATCCTTTTACCTCCATCTGCCCACAAGCACTATTCCCTATGAACCAAAACATGATATATATGACTTATCCAGTGTATCATATATATATATATATATATATATATATAAACCATACTATAAATTTTTGTTTTCAATCCATAAAATAGTTTCATATACCATGTATCAATTGAACTTCAAAATAGCAAATGAATTACCTAGTAAAGTATTATTACTCCCATTTTATAGATGGGGAATATTAAATGCTAAGAGGTTAACAGACTTTCCCCACATAGTACAGTTAATAATTGAAAGAGACAGGCAGATTACAAATCTAGTTTTCTAGGCTCCAAAGTAAGTGCTCTGTCTACGCTGGATATTCTGAGGCCCTTGATTTTGAAATAAAAGCTCCTGGATATCTTATTAAGGAAGGCACCAATGAAGTGAAGTATGAACACATAAGTGCTAAACTGTTTCTCGGCTTCACAGCTTGTTTTATCAGCTATTTCAAGATTATTTCACTTGAGAGTTTTGTACTTCTGGCCTGCTGTGAGTCACTAGTGACATAATCCATTAGTGAAAGGGGTGGTAAATTATGGGTTATGAAAACTCTGTCATGAACTTCTTATTAATTATTTCCTGCCACTTTCAATCCAAAAACTTTTTTGTTTAGTAGATATATTTGTGCTCACTACAAGAATAGAATACACATGCACACACAAACAAATGCATAAATTTTTAGATAAGCAGGTAAGTTTTCACTTCACTTGACCTTGAGTTTGAATGACAAATATAAACCTGAATTCTGAAAAACTGAGTTTTTAACTAACTTATGAAATAAAAAGCTTGTTTTATTTGAGGATCAGATTCAAATGACTATTTCCAATAAAAATATTCTTTGAGCTTAATTTAGGTAGGTAATAATATATTTACAATGAGTTTTCAATTTATGATTTCCTTAGTTTGTTATCTTTGTAAAAATAATTTAAGATGCATGTTGTCCAGTCTGTCCCCTTACTGAAAGACTGGATGATCTGAGTGTATTCAGTGGCCAGTGGGTTCAGCTGGACAATACCTTAGAGTGTTTTCAAACCCTTCATCAAATACTAGTGTTCACGTTAAGGACTCATTAGGTGGGGCAGATGCATTCGTAAGCAGGTCTAGAATTAGGCACTAAATCTTTGGGACTACACAGAAGACACCAAAATATAGAGTCAAAAGAGATGGAGAAAAAAGGAAAATTAAAGCAAGAGAATCTTTTCATCTCCACTTGTTTATGGACAAACTGATGTATACTTCAGAAGCTCCCCACCTCTTTTACTATAAAAATAAGGGATTATTTGTAAAGTTAGATTCCGAAACATCCCAAAATCCATTGCACTAGTATCTAAAAAGAACTGTGACAAGTGTTTGTAGTTACCTTACCAAATTAGTTGCCAGAATATAATAATGGTTATTACCAAGGCTTTTAGAATGCCGTTTCTGATTTTCTGTGGAGTTGATCATAAAATAAACCTCCCCACTAGGCTTTCATTTTTGCTACCTTGCTAGCATCCAGCCTATTGGGAACATTCTATCTCATTGCTTTACTTCAGTACATTGCTTGTATCAGCACTGATCAATAGAAATAATGCAAATTACATGTTATTTTCTAATATCATTTGTACTCAATGAGATTTCACATTTTTTTCAATGCTATATATCTTTGAAACCTGGTAATGGCTTTTGGACAGTATAGGCCTAGGCTGGTTGCAAATGTGCTTTACCTGGATAATACAAATAATAATCCTTCTGGGTAGCTATTCACCACATATTATGTAGGTAGAGCTAACAGAAGGAAGCTGGCTCCAGCACTCATTTCTGGAAATAGCCTATATATTCTTATTATTGTATAGGGCTGACGGAAAACAATTGTTGATTCTTTTTAAGAAGGCCATCTTGAAGTCTTGTTTGAAGCTTCAGAGGAACTAAGCTGACTTAGATAATTAAATAGTGGAATGATTATATGTTGAATTCCACAAATAAAAATTTATTAACTTATGCTACACATAATAAAAATACTTTTACAAAAAATCAGAATGTATTTTTGGCTCAAAGTTTCTCTAGTATTCTCTGTGGAGGAAATAAAACAAATTAAGCAGTTAAAAAAAAAAAAAAGAGAATCAGGGAAATGAATATTTCCTAAGCCTACATACAGTTCTATGAGCATGTTGGAAGGTATTTAACAGAGTAGACATATGTAAAATTGGAAAAGTGAACACACTTGTATAAAATAATCCTTTCAAACCAAAGGAAGTTTTAAGGAAGACTAGCAGGAGTATTTGATTTTTATTAGATTTACCTGAAGGAATAAACTATATATATATATATTTCTCTATATGAGGATATATAGGAAACTTGAGTTTTGGTTCAGTAACTTTTTAGATTTGACACTGGGAAATAAAGTGAAAGCTTTATGAATCCTAAACAATTGTGAAAGTTGTTTTTGTTTTCACTATCTCTCATTTTTTAATGTTGATTATAGTGATCATTACCAAAGTTTTCTAGATATATATCTGTTGCCTTAAGGAAATGTTTTTAATCTTTGGGAAATGGGAAGGATTGCTTGATTTCAAAATGTCTACATATTCAAAAAAGATTTATCATGTTCTTATGAAAGCTTGAGCTGATATTATTTCATTTCAATTTGATTGTAATAACCAGTTTCTCTTTCCTGAACAAATAATGAGTAATATTCCCTATCATTTTATTAGTTTGATTAGAGAAGATATAAATTAAGCTCTTCCTGTCTATTTAAAGAAAGTGTAAACCAAACATCTACATTTTTTCCCTCATAAATGCACATCACTACTAAGAACTTAACTCACCATTTGGAGGAATTTAACTTTAGCTTTCTTTTTTTCATTTTCCAGAGCACCTTAGTTTATGCAGCAAATACAACAGTTCATGACTTATCCAGTGTACCAAATTCAGCTGTTCTCCTGATCAATACTATGGTCAACTCAACTTTTATAGAGATCCATATTGATCACATAATGTGAACACTTTCAACACACTGGGAGATTAATTCATTCTGTACAGAAAGTCATGGGACTTTCTTTGCATGAATACCCACATTTCTGATACAAATATTGAACATGAGAGGCAGTAGTCAAGTAGTAGAATCGAAAACAATTCTGGAGGTAATAATTCAAGCCTATGGAATCCTTAGTGCTAATTTGGAACAGGAAGGACAAGCTGTTCAGGGGTTCTTAACTTTTTAACATCATGAACTCCTTGAGAAATCTGGTTAAGCCTGTGGACCCTGTCTCAGAATAAAGTTGTTAAATGTGCAAAATACAATGGAAATACAAAAGAAACCAATTATATTGAAATACAGTTGTAAAAATATTTTAAAATAACTAAATAGAGTAATATATCCTTCAGTAATGCACTTATCTTGAGGCAGTTATGATAACTAAAAATTTCAAAATGGTAATGAGCATAGATGATAATCCCAGAGACCTATAATAACTAAAATATACTATGAACATTTCTATGGTTTCCATTAGTGACAAAGTCACAGATACTGCAGTGTGACTGTGGTTTGCTACCTACATTCAAAATTAAAGCAAATTCTATTGCTCAACTACAAATTAATGAAGATATGTATTTTTTCCCATCCAAATTTGTGAATCCCTGAATTTTAATTTAGGGATTTAATACCCCTTTGGGGTAGTAGAAACCGTGATAAGAAACCCTGTTAATTCCTTTGATAGGTAGAAAGGAAGCCTTAAAATGGACTATTTGGATTATACATACACACACAAAAGAGGGTAGTGCCCATTTTGTACTAGAATTCCCTCTGCTCTGGGACTCTTTGCCTCTTGGAAGTCAGCATGATCCAGAATGTTTTTGTTCAAGCTGCAGTAGAACAATACATAATTCTATTTATAATTGCCCATTTTAAGGAATCCTGATATTGAAAAATTGAAAAAGCAATTACTTTGGTGTAAAATACAAGTCTAGTGTGAAAAAAAATGGCGTTAATGCAGTCACATAGAACAGAAAAGGGGGGAAGCTATCATTAGAATGTTCCTTTATTTTGTAGTGTTTCTCTTCTGGCTCTGTTGTTCTAGTTACATTATCATTCAGAAAACCTGCAATGTTGAAGAGTGTCCATTATGTCTCATTTAACATAACAACTAAAGTGCAGAAAACTTTCTTCATGAAAATACCATAAGTTACTTAATTTTTTCTAAAAACTCTCTTCATACGGAAAAATTATAGTTTTGATTACCCAGACCACCGCTACTCAAATTGTGGTCCAGGGGCCAGCAGCATCAACACTGCCAGAGAGCTTCTTAGAAATGCAAGTTCATCAGCCCCTCCCCAAATCCACTGAATCAGAGTTTGGGGGATGGGCCAAAGAATCAGTTTAACAGGCATAGAAAACGTTAAACTACAACAATAGCAACTTGAATTAATTTCCAATATGTAAATATTGAAAGGTTTCACCTTGTAAGAATCTAGCACTCTAAATTCATGAGAGAAAAAAAAGAAAGAATCTCATCTAGATTTTTGGCATAATAGTGCTATGCAACTGAGTAGTAGCTGGTCACTTTTGAAAGACCAAGACCTCAGCAGTTTACCATTTTAGGAATTTGATTTAAATAAGCCAAGCCCCCAAACCTTGGTCACTTACAAAAATTGAAATACAAGCCTTCAGAGTAGAATTGTCATTAAATTCAATCATTAATTAGAAATCCTTCATTCTTGGGAACTCTCGGTGTCACTGCTACTCTGTCTGCTGCTGTTTCTACTCCTACCTTAGTTCATTTCTGGAGAGGGGCCAGGTACAAGGTTAAGTGCTGTACATATTCTAGCTTGTTTAATCCTTAGTTCCGCTCTTTGAGACGGATGCCAAGTACTTGCAACAGGTCATGCAAGTACTAAATGGAAGAGGCAGCATGTGTCTTCTAGCCTTCCAACCTGCAAAGCAGACACTCAGAATCCTATATACCAAATTGTCACTGTACATGCATTTGATGGATTTCCAAGGGATTTTCAAATGGGAAGTAGAATATAGAGTCAAGAAATAATGCCAAAAATGGGAATTGCTAAGTGAGAAAATATTCAAAGCTATACATGATTTCTCCCTCACTCACCCTGCACATTCAGTTAGTCACAAAGTCCTTAATTCTATCAATTACATATTCCTTAAATCTCTCCCCACTCCTCCAATCCCAGAGGAATATGTCTTCCTTTGATGCCTGAGGATTTGCAGTGCATTCTTAATTTATCTCCCTGTCACCAAATTTACAGTCATCTTCCTTCACCATCCTGAAGCTCTAATTTCCATTGTGAGACTGCCAGAATTGTCTTCCAAATGCAAATATGATCGTGTGGCTCCCTTCCTAGCATCTTTCAATGGAAATCCGAATCAAAATGCCTTTGCATCATTTAAAATTACTTCAGACAACATTTCCAAGTTCACCTGCAGCCACCTTCCCCAAAGGTACCTTATAGTTCAGCCACACAGCAACTAGAACTAACAGAACCCACTATAGCACTCTAGAGCAACTAGAGGTCTCTCTTACTGATATAGTCCTATTACCATGCTGTTTCCTTTTCTAGAATTCCTTTCCCCACCAAGTCCGTTTGACAAACTCTCACTCATCTTTTGTGACCCATCAGAAATCATCCCTTACTCTGTGAAATCTTTTCTAACTCCCTCCACACACCTAACTCTATCCTAGTTATAGTAAGTTTTTCTTACATGTCGCCAGAGCGTTCTGTTTACACCTTTTTGATAGTAACTCTTTCACTGTTTATTATGATTATTTTCATATGTCTATTTCCCTCTTCTACAGTGTAAATCAGATACTCTATTTTGTTCATCTCTCTTTGCCTAGTATATATTGAATACTCAATAAAGGTTAGGTGAACAAATGGATAAATGAATATTAGCTAATGAATCGGCATGTGAAACATATAATGTTATTTTTCTGCCTCATTCATTACAATTAAGAAGACAAATTTGGTGATAAAATTGCACATGTTATTTAACTTCTTGCTAATTCTCTCATAGTCATTTTAGAATTAGAATGTGCAGAAGTGCTTTCAAAGTGAGAAAGGGTGGGGAGAAACTAAAATGGGGAAGATTTTGCTGATGATATTGATACATGCCATTATCCCTTAAGCAGAGTGATTTTTGTAGAGTTGTAGGGTTGAGTGCTCAAGGACTCACTATCATCCTTTGTGAAATAAAATGTCTTGGATTTGTTATTTTATTCTGAAATAGGCCATGAAAGCATACTAAAGGCAAATTAAAAGGCCTATTCCTTTCACCTGGCATATGTAACTAAAGCAGGCTTCAGTTATAATTTCTTTTCCAGGTAAAGCAGCTTTTCAAGAAAGGACCTTTGTGTGTCAGTATTTTTGGTTTGGGCCCCTTTTCCATGATGAAAATCTTGAAAAGACTGTTTTCTGCTAACTCTGGCATAATTCTATTTTTTTACAGTTATATGGGGAGGCAAATGTTTTTGGACACAAATTTCTCTATAGCTGAGTTAGAGTGCATTTTATTATGTGCTTGGTTTGAAATTAAATTCCACAGCAAAATTTACAGAAATATGCTGCTTAGTTTGTAGTGCAATTCATATACTCAGCATGAATACCAATTTATGAAGGTGTCATGAAGTTGTTAAACCAACCCGAACACACATAATACAGATGGTATCAGAGGCATTAGTGCCTGCAAAATAATTTGTGACATCTGTAGCCTTCTCATAATCGTTTAATTTTTTGTGCTTTTTATTCTGTGACTGTTTTAAGCTATTTCAAAATACATGCAGACACATAGCAACATGGAAATTGTTTTCCTAAGCATTAAAAATAAGCTGATTGTATATAGTTATTGTTCTTTAATCTTCTATTACTTTAACCTAACTAGTATGTTAAATATGTTCTGGTATTTCATTTTCTTTCATTGTTTTTCTGTGGTTCTTTTTTACCACTTCTTATTTTAGAAAGTCAGTGTACACATTTCTCTTTACATTTGCTGAATCAAATATAACTATTTTTATTTCTCAATATAAATGTAATAAGGACATTATGGAAAAACATTTTGGAACAGTATAATAATCTAAAATTCACATCCAAAATAAGCATAGTTAAAAGTTTGTTATTCATAACTCCAAACTTCTTTTTCTAAACTAATATCCTTATATTGGTATCTCTATCTATATATCTAAGATGGTTCAGATCTTATTACTTAGGATAAGCAGATTTTATGGATAGGTTTTTTTTAAGCTTCTCTGTTTACTTAATTTCATGGCTGTTTTTCAATGTTAGTAACTATAGATCTGCATAAGCATTTCATGATAAAACAAGCATTCTATGAATATACTTGTATTTAGTAATTTTTTGTTGTACATTTAGTCATTTTTATGTGTTTAAAGACCATGTTGGCAATAAAGTATTTAATAAAGGAATAGATTTTAGGAATAAGATCAGAATCCAAAGGAAATTAATAGGACAAAAATGTACCCCTTAAAAGAAAAATATTTTTTCATTGAAAAGAAAGCAAGCACTTTCAGGCTTTGCCACCAATAAGGAATTTATTTAATACTTATATTATAGAATTTTTCCTGTATACATTAACATTTTTTCCTCTGGTAAGTTCTTCAGTAAAATAATAATTTTAGGTTTTATTACTTGATATAAAGTAAATATGTGCTTTTACTGAAGGGATAATTTAAACTTGAAAATAAAACAATGCCATTTTGTTTTTTAAAAACCAGCAGTTGGATAAATTTCACATGAAATATGACCTTTCAAAATTTCAACTACAAAACAAATTAAAAAAACTTATTTGTAAATAAGTACTGGATTTCATAAGTAAAAACTGAAATATTTTATTTTCTTATTTGATCTAGAAAACTGCAAGTTAAATATTGACATACCTCTTAGAGATTGTCAACAGTGAATTTTTCTTACTTCAAAACATAAATTACAGGTAACTAACCAATATTAATACTATTTCACCATTTTAGTCAGTTCCTTAGTATCTAAGCTAATATAAATGTCAAACTAAGTCAACTAATTCATTTATTAGTTGTTATGAGTTCAAAAATCACATTGGTTAATACCACCACTGATTTCATCAGAGACGGCTTTATGTTTTGAAAAGCTGCCAAACTTTTGATGAATGATACAAATGTTCTAAAATTCTAATATTTACTTGAAAGCTTGAATTTTTATCATTGACAAAAACCTCCTGCCACTTATTTTCCTTAAATTGACAGAATCATTTAAAGAAAATATCTGCCAAATTCCCAATTTTGAAATGATAGTTTTTCTGCCAGTCACTTGTGTAGTAAGTGTTATTCATGAAAAAAGCAGGTGGTTTAGCTTTCAACTCAAACAATCTCACAAGTGCTTTTTCTCTACACCACCATCTTATTTAGGGATGTAGCACACCTAAGGGCTTTAGGTGTACTTTCCATTTCATCACGTATTTAAATCTTTAAAAGATGTTTTTTGTTGTTGCCTTTTACTGGCAGCGTGTGGTGGTAAATAATATAATGATCACAAGTGCAGTTGGTACCAGGGCCTTGATTCATGCTTAGGGACTTACAATTTGTTAAATTTTGCTTTTGTACTATCAGCTCAAATGTCAACTCCCAGACAAAGTCAATTAACATCTTTGTTTTTTTCTGAAATTATGATGTGAAATACTGCAATGACCCATCAACATTCCTTTAATTAATTTCTTCTTGAAACCAACTACTTATGTTGTTGAGCTGAAGTTGCACAATTGTTTTTTCTCACATTGAGGATATTTATTGATTAAACCCATGTCCTTGATCCCATGAATGCACAAATGGACTAATTTAGAAGAATGAGTTGCATTACTCTGTCTTCAAATTTAAACTCAACCATATAGGAAGTTTAATCTCAAGGAATTGTTTCAGTATCTCTTCAACATTTATATATGATAACAAACAATATATTGGGAAAGCATCTTTCTAATTAATCACTATTATCAGCCTGAGTAGAAGAAGAGTGATAAAAGAATAGGAGCAAAAGAGACTTAATCTATTATGAAACTGAAATCTCAGCAAAATAGTCTTTCAATATTTATATGTTAATACATCCTGACAGCAGGAGCTAGATCAGTAAGATTATTGCACCACAGAACATAGTCCTGGTTGTGTAAGGAAGACCGCCAATTTGGATTACCAGTTCGTGCTGCTTGACCAAGACATGATAAAGCTCTTGACCCAACACATCTGATTTTACATTATTTTAAATTATCTACACAGATGTGTTTCTATTGTTTTAAATATAATTTCAGTAACTGTTCTTGTTTAATCATTCTCCAGAAACTTCATGGAAGGAAATGGAATAGATGAGTGAATGAGGATGGAAGAAATAAAAAAATATTTCTAAATATGTTTGAAAATCCCCAGTAGAATCAACTTTGAAAGGACCGAACCTGAATAATCAACCACTGTTCACCTGGTGGTACTTTTGGACATCTCCCTTGTCTTAGTTTTCTAGGGCTCCCACAACAAAGTACTACAAACTGGTTGGCTTCAAACAACAGAAATTTATTGTATCGTGGTTCTGGATGCAAGAAGTCTGAAATTAAGGTTCCAGAAAGGCCATGATCCCTCTGAAGTCTGTAGGGAACAATCTGTTCCGTGCCTCTCGCCTAAGCATTGTGGCCTAAGCATTCTTTGGCTGGTAACATAACTCATCTCTGCCTGAGTGGTCACATAGCCATCTTCTCCCTCTCTGTCTGTGTTTCTTCTCTTCTTATAAGGACACTAATCATTAGATTAAGGCCACCCAATTCAGTTTGACCTTATCTTAACTTGTCTAATTCCATCTGTAATGACTATTTCTAAATAAGGTCACATTCTGTAGTACTAGGGAGTAGGACTTCAACATATGTTTTGGCAGGGGTGGGCAACAATTCAACCCATAATATCCCTCTTTTGAATGTGGAGGTTTAGGCTAGTACATCCAATGATATATTTAGAAACATATAAGTTTAGGTAATTTATGACTCAGAATTACTACAGTACATGACCCATTGATCATATTATATGTTCTGGGAACTCTAGTATGACAGAGAGGGATAAGAGATCAAAACTGTGGATATCTGAACAACCACCTGAGATCAGACTTAGAAACTTAAAACTGGGGATGACAAAAAGAAGGGTAACTATTTGCTGTTTTTAATTAAGATATTTAAAATGATAGTTTGTTTATATAACAATTAAAAATAAAATAGAAATCTTTTCTGTTCCAAAGGGATTGTATTAGGACACTTTTGAGCCTAAGTGGCAGAAACTCAACTCATCCTAGTTCATCCAAAAAGTTGTTCTTGATAAGTGTTGATGACAAGAATTCCTTTGGTTATTTTACATAATAGTTAATCCAAGGAAAGAGTAGTGATACAGCTGGGAATCAAGCATCATTCTCTCTGAGTCTTGTATCTGGTTTTGTTTTTTAAAAAACAATTTATGGAAGTATATCATTCATACATGAACATAAATAAACTATAAGTGTTCAGCAAACATTGTGAACTTACAAAACAAACATGCATAACATCATACAGGGCTCCCACACATCAACCCCCCGCCACAAACACCCTGCATTGCTAAGAAACATTTGTTAACATATCATGAAATAGTATCATCAAAGCATTACTATTAACTATAGTCCGTATCTTCCTCCCCTATACAATTTTTAAGGATGTATTTATTTATTTATTTCCTTTCATCCATTCAAACACACACACACCCCCATTTTTGCTGTTTCTCTGTCCATTCACTGGGTGACTCTGTGTCCATTTCCTGCCCTCTCTTCTCATCCCTCTCCTCCTGTCTTCACCAAGATTCAATCCTTAGAACCTCCGCTGTGGGAGAGAGGCGTCCTACCACCTGCACCATCTTAGTTCCTGGTTTTTCAGCATGTCTCGTCTTGGCTTTCCCTTGTTTCACTCTCCTGTTATGTCATCATGTTACTGCGTGGCTCATAGGGCCTGGCAGCTTATCCACTCATGGGGCCTGGCAGTGCACCATGCACGGGACCTGACGGCTCACCTGTACACAGGGCCTGGTGGTCCACATGCCTTCTTTATTTTATTTTTTTAAAATTTTTACTGGGAGGTCCCGGAGACCAAACCCAGGTCCCTGCATATGGGAGACAGATGCCCAACCATTTGAGCCACATCTGTCCCCCTGTTATCTCTTAAGGTTGACCAAAGATACCAAGAGTTACAGTCATTTCCCATACAGGATGGTCATATAATAAATCAGGCTTAGTTTACCACCAGTATTCCAAAAACCAGACCTAGGGAGAAAACCTAGGTCTGGGGACACATGCGTGGTTTCTAATATAGCGAATGTTTAGCCTACCCTGATTATCACAAAACCAGTACAGCAAGAATATTCACAATTGTATCTGGTTTTGCTCTCTGCATTAGTTTCATTCTCTCACATTGTAGTATAATTTTCCCCAAATGTTGGAAAGCATAGCTTCCCAAAGTTTCATTTTTTAATAATTTGACTTCCTTGGACAAATGTCCAAAAACCATAGGAAAGGAACTCATTGGCCAACTTTTGGTCATATGCACACTTTGTGCAAATACTAATGACCAAGAGCTTAGAATCACGGCAGTCCCCACTTGGGCTATATGGATGGGATATGGCTTACTGACAATCCCCTAATAAAGAGCAGTTACTATTTCTGAAGAAGGGAGTGGCTACTATGCAGACAAAATAAAGGTGTGCACTGCAGAGATCCATTGTTATAAGATTTTCTAAGATTAAGTTTATTAAAAAGTATTATAAATTACAGTTTTAAATTGTATCCATGTCGAATAAAAATAAAATACATTACTAGGCAGAATGCCAGATGGGGAAAACAAAACACAAAAAGATGCTATGTTTGTAAGCCTTGCAGAAGCTTTGCATGTAAATTAATTAATATTTAATGTGAAAGCAGAAAAAAGATAAGCATATTAATTTCCAAACAGCAAGAATATTTGATAAACAGCAGACTATTTACAAATTGGACTGCTGAATATTTCATTTGTACTTGCACATAACAAATGTAGTAAAATGTGACTCCTGTTTAATTTTATTCTGGAAACAAAAGTTACCATAGGAAAAAAAGTATGTGTTATTTCATTCTTAAAATACAAAGACTATCTCATACTCAAAATATGATCTTTCACTTTTCTAGGCACTTGCCCTCGATAAAAAATATTTAAGTCCCTGGTTCTAATACTTACTAACTGTAAAAACCTTGAAACTGTTATTTAAGCTTTCTGAGCCTCAGTTTCTTAATCTAAAAAACAGATTTAGTAATTCTATCTCATAGGATTAAAAGCTTAGAATGAGGAGATGTAAGAGAAGCATTTAGGACTGGGATAATTAAATTGTTACTTTTATTTATGTAATTGTACTTTCTGACCTTTCAGGTGATAGCATATATAGAGAGCATCAAAACTTTCTCAGTCATGAAGAGGACATTTATAACTAAAATGTTGGATAAAAATTAGAAGACAGTTTATTTAAAAAATAGTTTGAGCTGAAATAGTAAATTTAAGAATGCTATCAGTTCCATTTCAAGAAATGTGATATCCCTATTCAGATTTTACTTTCCACCTATTCCTACCAAGGTATATGTGGGTAGGAGGGGTTGTGAATATTAGTGATAAGTGAAGCTGTTCAATCAACATCAATAGAAATTACCTCGTCTAATAGGAAACACCAAAATAGAAAAAGATTTACATTTTTTATATCTATAACAGTGCTACTTGAATTTTTCTATCATTAGCTTTAATATGTAAAATGCAAGTAGTTATCAAAACCGTAAAAAAGCATGGATATAAAACATTTTAAAGCTAAAGTGCCGGATCATAAAAGGCACCTTATTTGTTACCCTTCTTGTTTGTGTTTCTTTTCAGTGTCTTGTCCTCAGTGAAATTCCCTCCAGTGCTCCTTAGAGGCAGGCTTGCTTGCAGCAGGGTCCATGATGTGAGAGGACTGCAACTCAATTTTCTGATTTAATAGTGCAAGGTTATTCAAGCATGAAATTACCTCCTCATGTAGAGCAATCCCCTTTGCTTGGCAAGTCAGAGCTCAAAAACTTGATGTCTACTGTGATTACAGCTGTTGACCCAACCAGTTGTTGTTGGAATCAGAGTTAAGCTTTTCTGTATGCCCCACTGAAGAAAATATGTCTCTTCATACAGCTGAAAGATGAAAATGGGTATGTGGCTCTTCTTAGATGTGCAGCACTCTTTTACTAACATGCTGGGTTGAAAAAGAACCAAATATGGTTATAACACAGATGGAAAAAGTTGTAATTTTTAGTGACTAGAAAATTCTATTATAGGAGATAAAACAAGTTACTTTTAACAAAATTCCTACAAGGTTTAAAAATTGTAAAGAAGTCAATGTCCAGCTCAACTTTGTCAATGAACATCTGCTATGTAGGAAACAATCAGTTTGATTTTTCCTTGTTAATGTAATCATACACTTTAATTACTGCTGTTTCATATTGCAGTCTTCTGAAGTCTGAAAATGGGAATAGTCAACAGAGCTGTTGGCCACTATGTAATTTTATTATTCTAGTAGTAGTAATCGCATGCTGGCCACTATGTAATTTTATCATTCTAGTAGTAAAAAAAAAAAAAGTAAAAAAACAGTATAAAAATAAAAACAAGTTAAACTGATTTTACTAATGTATATTCTCATTTACCCAAGACATCAAAAATATGATCATTTCAACACTTAGTAAAAAACATGTTTAATGAGATATTTTACATTCTTGTTTTTCCTACTAGATTGATGAGATCTGTTGTGCACTTTACACTTACAGCAAATCTTAATTTGTAGTAGCCACATTTCAAGTGCTTAGTAGCTACGTGCTCCCAGCATTTTGGACTGTGCCAATCTAGCATCCTTAACATCTGAAAACATATCTCTGAATTCAAGATGGTTCTTGGTCTGTAGAACCCTTTAGTCAGTGGCAGTGGTTCAGAGAAAGGGACGAGGATACCTGCTTTATTGAGACTTTCTCAATAGGATAAGACTATAAGGGATTAGTTTCCTTGCTTATGCAATGAGAACAATGAAAAACATCCAGACACACACATACAATGCTGGCCTTCTTGACTCACGGATTTTGTTGTCCTGAGCTGAGTAATGGAATAAGAAGTTAAATTTATTTAGATTTTAAAAGGTACACAACTACTCTTCAGAGAAAAAGAAGACTGTAGTTGGAAACAAGACAAGTGGTATTCTTGCATGAGATTTATTGGAAAGTGATAGGAGAGATTAAAGACTTTCATTACAGAGGAGAAATGCAGAAAGGTAACTTTTGATGTATGATATTAATGCAGTCATCCTGTGTTATCCATTCCAGTGCCTTCAGTAGAGATTTAAACCACTTGTCAATTTGGGGAGTTGTTGAGTTGATGATTTTTAGAATGTGGCATGGTGCCTACATGGGCCATGTAGCTGGCTAGGTTTATTTGTGTTACATTTATATTCACAGGGTTAAATGACCAACAAAATAGTTATATTTTTTAAACTTTTATTATCACTATCACTAGCTATATAGAGTACAAACTTGTTTATACTTCACAAGCAATACAAAATAAAATCACTTGTTTTGCCTTTTTTGGCATGTGATTGCACATGTTTAAAATTTTACATTCATCTTTATAAAGTTTACTTTATTATTATCCCTCTTAGCCTAATAAATAATTTCCATTTGTTTATGTCAAGCACAATAAGTTTTCAGAAATGCTTTTTTAGTTATTTAAAGGTAGAACTTGGAAGAGTAAAAGTCCTTAATCAAAAATCTGAGAGTTTTAAGTTTTTTTTAATGTGATTTACTTAAGACGGGTGTAGCTTAAATAACATATAGATAGATAGATAGATAGATAGATAGATAGATAGATAGATAGATATTGCCAAGAGCTTGTTTCAGTATTTAGAACTGCATAAATTAATTCTCATTAATGCTTCTCATTCGTAATACATTCACAACAATGGAAGATGAAATTTGCCAAGAGTTCTTTAAATTGGCTACAAATTCCATTTCTTAAGTAAAAGAGCTATTGATAAGTACTAATTAAATTAGTTACAGAGGAAATGTCATACATGCATTAAAACATTGTGTGTATTTTTCATAGCAAGAAGATATAAGTATACAGGTGTTTACCTTCAGATAGGATAAAAATACAATTATCTCTGACTATTTCTGAACAATGACAGCAAATAATTTTACTTGAAAATGGCCTGTAAAGAATTTAGACTTGTACACAGAATCAGATGGGCATAATATTATAAGTGTATATTCATGTGATTCACCCCAACTTCTCCCCTATAGTCATATGTGGTACTGATACCTGGCTGTTTTGTTTTTCATCTTAATAAATAGAACCCATGGACCCAGGCCAGGAGGCATCCAAGTTTGTGTCCTTCGGTCACTTCTCCAGAATTTCTCTTTTAGGGAGAAAGTAGATAGCATTCCTCAGAGCTGACCAGTCTGCTATAAACAATGGATTCCAGAAGAACCATGGCCATGGCTAAATATCACTTGAGTGTTAGGCATTTTTCTCCTACGATTTTCCTTAAAGAGCCTGATTTCCTCCAGATGCCTAGGCTTTCATGAATCACAGTCCTGATCATGACAGGAACTGATGGAAATACACTACCCTGTCCCAAGAAGCTCTGCTGTAGTGCAGCACCGAATTCTCCTGTTCCATAGAGATAATAACTAATGACATGTTTCCTTTTCTAATTTACTTCTGCTTATTCCTTGAAAGTGAATGCCAAAAGTTTGTTTCACTTTCTAATATTTACAAACAATAAGCAAGACTTCCTGGGTTTCAATTCCAGCTCCACCTTATACTAGCTGTGCTGCTTTGGGCAAGTTATTTAACCTCCCTCTACCTCAGTTTCCTCATCTATGAAGAGGAAAGAATAATAGCAGACTACCTTTTAGGATCAATGTGAGGATTTGGTGAAGTGAGAGCTAGATGTGTTAATTCATGCAAAGCACATCAAATAAGCAACCAATAAGTATAAGTTAGTATTATGATTGTAGGATTGTATCTTACAACACAGGCTCTAGACTGCACATCAGAATCACCCAATGGAAAATTTAAGAATCTAGATACCTGAGTCTTAACCTAGACTTACTAATTTAGAATTCTGAGTGGTAAGCCCAATCATTTCTTCTTTAAAATAAAAAGTTCCAATGGTAATTCTGATATGCAGTCAAGTTTGATAATACTTTTCTAAGAAGATATTATCAGTCTAATCATCCTATTTTGATTAGTTACAAACTAATCATATAGTAACAGTGGCCAAGCCTGCATTTGCTCCCTCTAGACCACTATATAATATCAGTATTTATCTGGAAATCTAAACAAAGAAGCTGAGACCCATTTTTTCCATGCTATACACATGCAGTGAAAAAAACAGAGTTGGAAAGGGGACACAAGGGCTCAAAGTTTAGCTGTGAGGATATAATGGAGACAAAGAGAGAAAACAAGACTTATGTTAAGACTCAGACTGAAGAGTCATTTCCTGAGGACTGATTGTGACTAGTTGTGTCTATTTGAGCCCTTCTATTTATATCTCAGTTTCTTCAAATCTTAGTTTCCTCCAAAAGTTCAACTACTCCTTCCAGAGCACAGCACAGTCTTCTCAGCATAAACATCTCAGTTTCTTCTCAATATTATTATTAGCTAATATTTATTAAATGCCCTCTGGGAGTCAAACTGTTCTATGGCTTTACATGTATTATCACAATAATGCAATGAACTAGGAACTATTAACATCACCATTTTACCTGTAAGTTGCCTGTGGACAGAAAGGTTAGCAACTGGCACAAAGTCACATAACATATAAATGATACTGTCTGGATTTAAAAAATTTTAGCCTTAAGCATCTGACTCTACGACCACTCTCTTAACCACTGCTCTGAGCTGTTGCCTCCTCAAACTGCTGTTGCCTCCTCAAACTGCAGTTCTTCAGGCATATCCTTTTGAGAATAAATACATCCTTTTACAGACAACTGCATCCAGGAAACATAAATATTCTTACCCTGGGCATTTCTTTCTTTGCTGATTTTTGTTATCAGCAACCAGTTTTGGCCATTGCCATACCTTCTTAGTTGAAACTGATGTTCTTAGCTTTTCATGTCTGGCTGTATTGAGACCTGTTTTCCATTTTGCTCTGTAAACTTAGTATGAGAAAAACGCAGTGTCTTCTCCTCCAGACTTCTTTTCTTTAGACATAATTAAGTAATCCATACCAATAAATGTACTCAACCACATGAAATAGAGAATTCCTAAGATAGCATAATTCTCATAAGTTGTAAAGGCTACAGCTCATTTCAAATTATTCAGATAAAATAATTCACCTTATAATCTAATTTAATCATATTATCCTGGTCTTCTCTGCCCTTAGTATTGCTTTGGATTTTGAACGCTTTGGTCTGACAAAGATTTCCCTGTCCATCCTTTTTATGCTTAGTACTCAAGCCCTCCCACACAAGCAGGGGAAATAACCTGAATCTTCTTCTTAGTGGTAATTAAACATGAACCTCTTCAAATCTGGAAAAAGTCCCAGATATGGGCCTTAAATGAATTACTGTCCTAATTTTAAAGCCAGTGGAGAGTTACGTGTACAAACTGACCGTGCACAACTAAGCATTTAGAGTGAAATGATTTCATCACTGGGCAGCCTCCATCTACCTTCATGGTAACAGAATTCAAGTCCGCTTTGAAGAACTGTACCCCTCCTATCCAAAAACATGCAATTAGGGTAATATTGACCCAAATGGATAGAACCTGAATCTGTGAAATTCATTCTCCTGCCCACATTAATTTCATCAGTCCTGAGCATATGAGTCAGTTTAGAACCATGTGGCATCACAGATATTTGCTGGTGTCTTCTGAATAAGAAGCTTCCTCGTTCTTTTCAGTGCTATGAGGAAATAAAGTCTTTGTTCTTCTGGACATCAGGGTATAAGACTGTAAAGCCTGCAACTGTTGCAGCTTTTTCTGATATAAAGAGATAAAACAGTCTAAGTGAGGATCTTATACTTAGAAAAAAATCTCCACTGACATTGTGAGAATTTAAATCAAACCAGTTGTGAAGCGAGAGAACTCTGAACTTTTCAGTTGCTTTTTATGTTTAAGGCTATGCTGTCTGGAATTTTGATGACACACAACTGAAAGAGTCCTAAATGATACTTAGAGAAAGATAAAAAAGAAGGGTGTACACTTTAATTATAAATCTTTCTTTACAGCAGTTCTTATGTTTCTGTATTTTTAATTAGAATTAGTCATTCCAAAGACAGAGAAGTGAAGTCCTTAGCAAATCATAAAGTCAGAAAATAACATAAAGACAAAAAAAAAAAAAAAAAAAACTAGAATAAAATTCATTTCCTGTTTAGTTTAAAAACTTTGATTCAATAAACATAATGATGAAAGTGTATTTAAAAACATTGGTGATACTAATGTGAAGCAATTATTTGCCATGATTTGTTAGATTATTTTTAATTATATGAACTTTGTGATAATTACAAATAAAACCATTTTTAAATAGTTGCATTATAATTATTATAATTATATATTTAGACTTTCAGAATAAAAGTTGTTGGCCTTTCATTAAAAAAAGAAAATTTTATTAGAGAAGTTGTGAGCTTATAGAACAGTCATGCACAAGCTGCAGAATTCCCATACGTCACCCCTCCACCAACACCTTGCATCGTTGTGGGACATTTATTACAGATGATGAAGAAACATCATCAAAATACAGCTACTAACTATGATCATTGCTTACATGTGGAATATTTTTCCATATACCCCCTATCATTAACACCATGTACATTTGTTATAGTTCATGAGAGAAAGCTCTCTAGGACCTTTCTGCTTAATGTGCTTTCCATCATCCTTGCTCAGCAGTTATTCAGCCTATGTTTGTGCTCCATGAGCTCCAATTTTGATTGATTCTAACCATAATTGTGTTTCTCCTCTCAAGATATGAAGCATTCCATTGCTATCCCATTCCCATTGTTTCAAATGGAAATTCTATTTACATGTAAAGCCTTTTAGAAATTAAAAGGCATCTTTCATAACTTTCTCCTTACAGCTTCCAACCATCTTCAGGATAAAAACTCTCAAAATTCTCAAGCTATTTGATCATTTTTTTCACTATGTTATAAATACAACAAGGTGTTTTCCCTGAAGGATGTGCCTAATATTTTGGAACAGGAAATTGGGGTGGACAAGGGTCCTGAAATAGATTGTAATTTCTTTTACTTTAAAGAGGTGAGCCATGGAGTTCTAAGGGATATTTCTGAGCATAAAGCTTTCCCAGCTGAGATTACAGAACAGAATATAAATGACAAAATAAAATGTAAAATGACAGTTACAAATTAGAAGATGGAAGAGAGGTGTTGAAATGCACGTTTCATAAAGTAGAAAATCAAGATACACTATCTGTGGTTGATGTAACAAGAAATAGAGATTTAGGAATAGTATTTAAAAGTATAAAAATACAAGTAATAGAGTAAATGGTAATGGTATTATAATTATATTGGTAAGAGGAGTGTGCTATTAATGAACTAAATCTTATTCTAGGACAGCAGAATTTCAATGGTTGATGTGTAATATCCCAAATTAAAAATAATAGTAATAGTTTGCATCTGAGGAACTGGATTCAGGATGAGGAAGTTGAGCAGATTGTGGCTTTTAATTATAAGCTCTTCTGTATTTTTAAAACCATTTGCATGTATCATTTGCTGAAAAAGTTTTCATCCTGTTAGGTACATAAAGCTGATTCTATTCTGCCATTAATGTTTCTCTTAGATTTGTGTTATATCTAAATTTCAGTATTTATTATTAAAAGAATAGTGTACTTATTACAGTAGTTCTGTGAAAAATGGAATGCAAGAAGGGGAAGTGCTTTTAATCTAAGAAGTAGAATAAAATAAACTGCAAGATTTCATATTATTTGAAATTGAATCCAATCTTGATTTTAGAGAGTTTTTCACTGAATCATGCTTTCTTTATCCTCAACACAGGTACAGAATGAGTGTATTAAACTTAGGAAGCTAAACATAGTAACTTTTCCTTCTTTGGAATACTTACCTAAATTGTTTCATTAATTTCTTATTTTTATGCAATTTACTTCTAAAATAAAGTAGTTAGTATGAATGTTTACAGTTTTTTAACAGTGCAAACAAAACAAGATATGTCTGAATGGAGTAATTTTTGCTTATGCATGTTTGTTTTCTTATTACTTTAAAAATAATCGGTCATATAATTTTCTTATAAAATGTGATTTGGGTGGTAAAAGTAGAGATTTTAATAATGTTAGAGTGCAGGGATTCTGCAAATGTTTCAAGTCTAATTTTGGAAGGTATATGGATACCAGAGACAGACTTTTTGACCCTAGGGTAAGAAATGTTTTATCTGAACTCTGTCTTGAATTTTCTAAGACTTGTAATAATCAAGGTTTGGATTTAAAGCATGATAAATAATTCAGTTCTGCATTATGTCCTTGATCTTATAATTACAGAGCAAAAATCCCAGAGAAGGGTGGTCATATTACATTTGGACTGCTCAGAAATCATGTCTTCAACATAAATAAAATTACTTCCACTAGCAAGTCTTGTTTTGGTGGCATTGGGGGGAATTAACCCTTAAAGAAACAAATTTTAAAGTATTAAAGTTTCCACAAATTGTTATCTCTAACGGAGTTTTAATTTAGTAATCATAGGGGTATGTTGTACAGTGAGCAGACAATTAGACGTTGTCCTTGCATATTGAAGCCATTTCCTTAAATATTATTATTTAACTTATGTATGATATATAATTTTTCTTAACTTTTTTACTTCCAATCGAAAGCTCTTGCTGTTTTAATCATAGGGTTGGGGGTGGTGATGATGGGGAAAGATCCCACTATAAGATATGAATGTGTGAACTGGTGAGGGTATGACAGGAGGGAGGCAAGAAATGTCAATCCACTGCTTTTAAATGCATTTTCCCTAGAGACTACGCTATGAAATTTGGCTAATTTACATGTTGATGCTATTCATCTTTTTAGCTATATGGTGTGCTAAAGAGGCTTCAGAGCTATTCTAGAACATTTAAATTCCTATGTAATTTTTTTCTAAGAAAATGCAGTCCAATTTTACAACAACCAAATGAACTTTAAGAAAGACTTACTAGAATATTTTCATTTCCTATCTTTGAAGTCTCTTTAAACATTTATGAGTATGTAGTCAGATTGGGTAGTGTATGTGTAAATAAGTTTAACTGGCTAGCTCAAGGAATCATGGCTAGCCTACAAAAAGTTGTCACAGCTATTAATAATGTAATTTGAGTGACTTCACAGTGGTGAAATTATACTGTTGGTAGTTAATAAAGACAATAGAAAGTTTTGAATGAATGTATATTGATGATAGTGTGGGAGAATAATTCTCTCTAGGTGCACTTTGAAATCCTAGCATGTCATAGAAGCTTTGTTTGATTTGTTGCTAAAGCTTTCTTGACAGAAATTCAATTTAGGGAGGAAGCTCTGAGACCAGTGTGTCAGTACCTTGCTTTGCTAAGCATGGCATTGAAGACTGCCTGATACCTATTAGCAGCCATGAGATGAAGACCTTTATAGTGATGGCAGACATGTTTCTCACAGCCCTCTAACTTTGTTTAGAGTGGCATGGGATTGGGCCCTTTAGATAACTATTCCAAATGGGCCTAGATAATTTTGCAACTTAAACTTACACATACAATCAAAATTGTAGACCATAAAATATTATTCTTTAGACCAAGTTTTTTGTATTTTTAAAAAATTTTTTTATAAAAAAGCATTGTGACAGTTTGGTATTACTTATGAATCCTCCCAAAGAAAAACAAGACTATGTTTGTAAACTGGTCTCTTCCTCTGGGTATGATACCTTTTGATTGCATTAGATTCAGCTGAGGTGTCTTTGATTAAATTATGTTAAGATTAGGCTTTGATTTCCATATCAGTAGGGCATGACTCAGGGTTGAGTCCTCACCCCCTTGGTGGGCTGATATAAATGGACGCTCACTCAGGAAGACACATGGGAGGAGAGAGAGCTCCATAGACACAGAAGAAGATACACAGAAGAGCAGAGAACTTGGTCATTTCAGTCTTGCCATATGACAGAAAGAAGGCTCAAATAGCTAAAGCCTGGAAAGAAATGAGCCCTCTGCCAGATTGATATAGGAAGCCCTGAAAGACATGCCCTATGCCAACCTACAGCTGAGATCAGAAGAAGCTGGGCCCACGAGGCCTTAAGAGGAAGGAGGAAGGAGACACCAGGAAGAGATTGTCCGCCATCTTGCTTCAACACATGGCAACTGACTTTGGTGAGAAAGCAGCCTTGAGGTGGACTCTTTAGGGCCTTGTAACTATAAGCTTTTACCCCCAAAAGCCAACAGATTTTTAATACTTTGCATCAGTACCCCTTTGGCTAATATAAGAATCCTTGGTTATCTGCTGCTTTCACAGAATTCCTTTTTCTTAATTTGTGTTTTGATAATAATAAGAGTCAATTCTAGATGTCTTTGCCATGAGCATGTGTATTTGAGAATACTTTTCCTTTACAGAACTGACATCTAGTAAACAGATATGTCCAAAAAGATTGATTTGTTCCTAGTGTTTCCATTCACTTAAGTTCTTGTTCGTTAGAGTGACTCTTTCAGAGAGATACTGGTGCTGTCTGTGCTTGGTCCTTGGCATCCCAAAGACTCTGAGAGTGCCACCTAACTTTATTATTGCTATTTGCAATTTGTCTCTTGAGAATCACATTTTCACAACTAAGCTGCATTGATGAATTTTACCTTCTGACATTTATACTGCTTATACTGCTAACCCGAGATTTAATCCAATCCAAAATAATTCCACAAAACCCCATCTGTGTGCATGGCTACAAGAGAGGTTTGCTCTCTGTCTAACAGGAAGACAGATAACCATATTACAAAGTTATAATCCAGGCATAATGGTTAATGGGACATCTATTGTGGAGAAAATAAAAACTTTGCTTTTCATGGGAAAGGGCTGGATCTGCAGTCAAATAAACTCCAGAAAGGTAATATTTGAGCCAGACTTTGAAAAATATTACTTTCCTTATTTACTTACTACATGTACCCTCCTTAAATGTCTGTTCTTCAGAGAATACTACTTATCTTAATCTCCTTGAGAACACAATTCTATGTTTTGGATTAGGATAAACATGAATGGAGGTGGCATTTTCATTCTACTTAGACATTTCAAGTGAAATCCCTACAGATTAGGTTTATGGCTATCTGATTCCTCTTTCCTCAGCCATGGTCCATGAAGCTCAGGGTAATTTAAAATCATTTAGGAAAAGGATAGATTATTAGTCTGAAGGAAATTTAGATTTTACTGGCTACCCGATGGCCAGTATCAGAATCTAAGCTTTCACTACAAAGATTATATAGACTGAAACATTGCCTACCCAATCTCTTCACAGTTTTGTCCATCTTTCACCATCTTGGAATTCAATTAAAAGATTTAAGAATATCTGTTACTGTTTTAGGTCTAGTCTCTGATATTCCAAATAGACTGAGGCCACATTCCTCAGCATGTCAGTACATGTATCAATAATCCCAAATCACCACATACCACCATCAGTGGTTTCAACCAAACCATGTAAGAGATTCATCCTGGGAAATTGATAAAAATACTGAATCCTGAGCCTAACAATGGATACTTTACTACAGTAGGTCTTAGGTTGGTCTAGAAAATTTTTAAAATAATATGCTTTTCAGGAGATTCCAGTTCAGTCTCTAAAACGGGGTCTGAAAGCCTTTGATCTAGATTTTATATACCAACCAGCTAGTGCAAATATACATTTCTTTTACATTTTTCAATCTTTACTTTTGTTCTTAGAGGGAAATAACTGGCGCCCAACCAAAAATACCCCAGAATTAGAAACTTATAGTTATCCAATTTGGGAGAGATACAAAATAATTAACTTCATTATGAGTACTCACAACCGGTCACAACTTTTTCTGCCTTGAGCAGTCCTGACAGAAAATGATGTGAGAATAAATGTGTATTTTTCATACTCTCTTTGTTCACTTCCAATTATGTATTCATGTTAAAGAACTGGATGATTAATATTCACTAATAGGAAGCTCTCAATTTATTAAAGTTAAAGTCCTTACTTTCAAGCTATCAGGATTGGCACCCCCTGTTTTAACAGACTTGTCTTTTCTATGAACTATCTCATGTCATGTTCTCTGTACCTTTTTTTAAACGGTAATTTTCCTTTTATCACAAAACCTCCTCCTACTCTAGTAAGTCCTTTCAAAGCCATTCACACCAGAAGCTTGGAGGAGCTCCCTAATTCCTGATTCCCAGAGAATCCCTCCCTGCTTCTCCTTCACTCTTCCCCACATAGGTAAATGACAGTACTTTGCACCCAAAACTTTGTAGAAAACTGCAGGAGTCTTTCTTGACACTTTCTTTCATGTATACCCCACATTCAATTTCATCTACATGAAAGACTTGTTTACCTAGCTCCATAGTATACCCAGGATCGATTGACTTCTCTCCATCTCCTCAGCTGTTACCTTAGAACAAATCTCTGCCATCGTCTGTGTTTCCACTGTTGCCTACCTATAGTTCATTATTCATGGGGTAGCAGGTGGGAACTTCATAAAGCTAAGACTGATACTGTCACTACCCAGTAAAACTCGCTTAAGGATTCTGATTGCATTTAAATAAAATGTAAAATCCTTATCTTATAGAACATTGATAATATGGATTCTGCCCACCTCTTTGACCATACTTCTAGAATCACACTCCCACAAGAACGTTTTTATTCAGACATACAGTTCTGTCCTTTGGACATTCAAGCTTATTCTCTCTGGACCATTGCCCTTTGATCTACTCTGAGACATTTTAACCACTAGGTCTTTTCATTACTGACTCCTCATTAATCAAATGTCGGTTCAAATACCAACCTTCTCAGATAGCCCTTCTCTAATCTTCCTAATTATAGTGCCAACATTCCATATCCTCCCTCAATGCATTATTTATTTGATTGTTTCATTGAACCAATCCCCCCCCCCAGCCCCGAGATGGCTCCCTCATCTCTTTTCTCATTTTTTTGCTCGTTGTTTGTGCTCATTATCTGCTTGTTGTATTTTGCTCCTTGTCTGCTTGTTATCTGTTTGTTTTTCTTTAGGAGGCACTGGGAACTGAACTTGGGGCCTCCCATGTGGGAGGTGGGCACTCAACTGTTTGAGTCACATCTACTCTCTGCTCATTTGTTTTTGCTCATTGCTCATTGTTTTTGCTCAATGTCTGCTTGTTGTCTGCTCATTGTTTGTTTGTCTTCTTTAGGAGGCACCATGTGGGAGGCAGACACCTAACTGCTTGAGCCACATTCACTCCCTGTTTTCACTGAATTTTAAACACTATCTTTTTTTTTGTATTCTGATTTAATGCAAATTTGTTCCACAAAATATAAGGTCTTGTCAGTCTTATTATTACCGTATTCCCATCTGGAAGAGTGCTTTACACATTGTAGGCAAACAATAAATATTCATTGATTAATTAATTAATACAACAATTTCTAGGCAAGCGAACTGAATTCCTGAGCTGGCTTTCTTCTTTCCATTTCAAAAGCTCCTGGACTACAAGAGCACTTTAGCATATTTCTCTTTTAAGTCTCTCAATAGTAATATTCTAATCATTCTCCTTTCCTTAATTTTGATCTAAGTGTAATCCGTCTTCCAGAGTTGCCGGAGTTAAATTTCTAATTCAGTAAGATGATTGTCTTTTAAATTTCCCAATGTCCACAAGATAGTAAAACATCCAGAACAAGTCTCAACAGCCTTTTATAGTTTTTCTAGCTTCTTTTTCTTCTGTTTCCCTGTGTACTCCATTCTCCAACCATATGAAACTATGGGTAGTCTCAGATAAACCATATTATTTGTGGCCCATCTCTTTGCCCTTGGATTAGTTTCTTGAAGGCTCACCTCAAAGTTTTAGTTCTCCCTTCTCATGGCACTTAGTAGCTTGCACAATGATCTTTCTTAATATTTATTATGCTTTATGGTAATTATTTTGTTATATACTATTTTAGCTCTAGAGACTAACAGTGATCACCATATGTTTCATACTTGTAAATTGAATGAGGGATGGATGGATGGATGGATGGGTGGATGGATAGGTGGGAGATATCTTCCTATTGATCCATAATCATCATGTATATAGGAACCTTTCTAGTTTATCTGAGTGTTCACTTGGCACAGGGCTCTAAACATGTTAAAACTGTAACCATTACTTATTAACTGACTTGATACGATAATTAGGTATTTATAAATGTGTGGCTAAAATAATAGTATCCCGATCCCTGATCCCCTTGTCTAAAAAAGAGTTATCTTCCTCTTAAAAAAGTATAAATATCCTATATTCTAGAGCCATGCTCTCTAATATAATAACCACTAGTCACACAAGTCTACTGAGCATTTAAAATATGGCTAGTCCAAAATGAGATGAGCTATAAGTATAAAATGCACGCTTAGACTTCATAGGAAAAATAACACAAACTATCTAATCAATAATATTGAATGGTTTACATATTCAAATAATAATTTGGATTTACTGTTATATAAAATATGTAATTAAAATTAAATTTTACTTTTCTGTTTTTCACTTCTTTTAATGTGACAGCTAGGACATGTAAAATTACGTATGGGCCACATTTAATTCTATTCAACATCACGTGACACTTCTGTTACCTTTTTTAAACATGTCTATTATTCAATAACAATAATCATTTATAACTTGTACAATGTATATGTTAAGGATGCTACTCTTTTTCCTGGGGGTTGCTCGTCTTATCACATTTATGTTTTACAACACATTTATGTTTTTAACTTAATAGTTAAATAAGGTGAGTGGCACATAGCTATTCATTTCTGTCTCTAATTTATCAGTAATCCTTCCAAGGCATAATAATCTAATGACCCCCATTTTCCTTTTTACCTCAATTGCCAGAAAAAAAAATCTTGAGATATCTTATTTCCAAATTTTTGGAATATGCCCAATTTTAGTATTAAAAAACCAATTCCCTTGGTTATTGTGGAAGTCTCCACCCACTGTGACAATAACCCATGAACATTTGAACATATTTATATACCTTATATGTATGCCCAGGTGAGCTTCCTCCCATGTATCCCCCATCACTGACACCCTACACCAATGATCCTCCCCTGCCCCAGTTATAACCCTTCTGTGATCCAAAGCTTCTTCAAAAATGAAGCCAATAAAATAGCCAAATACAATTAAAAGGAAATAAAATAATAATGATAGGTTTAAATATAAGAAATAAAATACATAAAAATTTAAAAAAAACTAAAAATAAAAGATATTATTTTTGGGATATTATTTTTGGGATATTAAAAAACAATGAAAAATTTTTTTCACATTTTGCCTTTCATTACTGTAATATCTTGTGTCCTGTATGTACAGTGACATTTTCTTCCATTTATTTCCATTGTCTTACTTTTTTTCATTTTATTTTCAAAGAAGTTTTAGGTCACACTAGAGTCACATACAGAATACAGGGAAATCCCTTATACCCCAAATCCTCCCCCTTTTTCTCCTTCCCATATTAATACCTTTTTATATGGGGATGGTTCCTTTGTTACAACTATATACAAATAGTGAAACATAGCTACTAACCATGGTCAATGGACTCACACAATAACCAAGAGAATATTGAATTCCCATCCTAGAGAGCTCTGCCACATTCTCTAATAGAGCAGCTACAGTCTCCCAAGTGCAGGGGCAGTGACTGGCAAAGAAGGATGATCCATTGATGGGCCCTTGATATTGATAACTATGCTTATGAGCCTTTCCTCTTGAAATTGAAACTTAGCCTAGTGTTGTGGGGTGCCTAAGAGTTGCCTCCTGAGAGCCTCCTTATTGCTCAAATGTAGCCTCTCTCTAAGCCAAACTCAGCATATAAATGTATTACCTTGCTCCCAGCATAGGACATGACTCCCAGTGATGAGCCTCCTGGCACTGAGGGATTGCTACCAAGCAAGAACTAGCAATGCAACTGGAAAAAGACCTTGAATAAAAGGGGGAAAAGGTAAAGACAAATGAGTTTATATGGTCAAGAGACTTCAAAGTGAGTCAGGAGGACATCCCAGAGGTAATTCTTATGCACATCTCAGCAGGATCTCATAGACTGCCAAAATGGATTCTACCCCAAATAGTGGGGCTCCTGAAGGCTCTGGAGTCACCCAGGTCCTATGATCAGGGTAGATAGCTCTGGAGTTTGGTGCCTTGCCAGTGACCCTACTTTGGATTTTATGCTCCTGAGAGTGACAGAATTGGGCTCAATTATGGCTTTCCTACGTATGGCTCATCTGTCCCTTCTATTTAAATCTACACTTGGTGCTAGAGTTTTTAGGTGTATGTCCAAGAGACTGGAATCTTTGGGCTGTCCATGTGCCAGCTGGGCCTGGAGCCTCAGCGAAGTTGCAATATCTACTCTCCAGTTCATTGGATTCACCCAGGACAACTAACAAGGAGATGAGGATTGACAACCACCATACCAGGGAAACAAGAGAGCCTACAACTGCAAGCAAGAGAGTCCCATCCTTAGGCTGTATGGGTTCGAAGCCCCCTCTCAAATTGTGGTGGAGTGGACATCACCATCTCAGAATCCTCAGGATTGGGGAATGAACTGTGGACTAGAGTGGACTTACTGGTATTCTACTATAGACATATTGTGATTCTAGCAATGGAAGAAATTACAACATTGAGTGGAAGCAGTGGCCACTGGAGGCTCTGGGGGCAGGGAGAGTGAAAAACAGTTGTAATACAGAGGCTTTATTGGGACTTGGGAATCATGCTGAATGACATCGCAATGACAGATATAGGCCATTTTATATCGTCCCATAACATGCAGAACTGTGTGGGACAGAGTGTAGACTACAATGTGAACTACGGTCCATGCTCAGTGGCAATGTCCCAGGATGCGTTTATCAATTGCAATGAATGTGCCACACTAATGAAAGATGTTGTTTATGTGGAACGTTGTGGGAGGTGTGGGGAGTGGGGCATATGGGAATCCCTATATTTTTTGTATAACATTTATGTAATCTAAGTATCTTTAAAAATAAAAAAAAAAATATTTAAAAAATCAATTCCTTTGGTATTCTTTATTTATATTCATTCATCTTTACCTTTATCTTTATCTTTAAATGTCTTTTTTGCATTAAAATTTTTTTTTTAATTTATGAGTTCTGGCTTACATGGTTTAGACCCCTTGATCTGCATTCCTGTGGATGTGAACCCATTGTAAATGGTATCTCTTGAAGATGATATTTTAGTTAAGACATGGTCCAAATAAATGAGGTTGTACCTTAATCTGGATTACTGGAATCCTTTATAAGCAGAAGAAATTCAGAGAGAGAGTTAGAAAGCACAGGGAAGAGCCAGAAGCAGGAGGTCATTGGGAACCTGAACGAGAAAGGAGAGGACATTGTCATGTGATGGGAAAGCCAAGGAACCCAAGGATTGCCAGCCAGTCAGAATGCTACTGGCCTCAGGAGGAAGCAGGCCTCCTAGCCTTTGAAACCATGAGCCAACAAATTTTTGTTGTATAAGCCAAAACCTGTTTGTGATCTCAGCCTAGCAAAACGAATACATTTACTATTTACTTACTGTAAGTCAGAGTCACTTTTTGAAATCTTTATAAATATTATAGAAACGAACTATGTATATATAGAAACGAACTATGTATATATAGAAACGAACTATGGACTAAAATAAACGTACTAGTATTCTAAAAAAAAAATATATATATATATATATATATATATATATATATATACATGTATTTATATATATATGCATTTTTTTAGTTGAAATAAAATTGTGGTTTTAATACATCTGCTCACTGAGGGCACAGATATTTACCCCCTAAGCTCAAGATCAAATTGATTAAGAGGAAGGGGATTTTGGAGTTAAAGAGTAAGTCTGATGTCAGGAACAAGGTGGCCACTCCACCATGCAGAAGCAGCCATCAGAATTATTTCTCAAATCTTTTCATCTTCCTCATCCCTAGTACCATGTTTTATTTTAGCACATTATTCTGTCTTACCTGGATGACTTCAACAGTCTCCTAATATTTCCCTTATTTTCAGTACTAACTCCATCAAATCCATTTTCCTTACTGCTATCAAAGAGATGTTTAAGTATGAGTTATCTAAAAAATATTACCTTCTTAAGTCACAGCTAACTATGGAGATGAAATTCAAACCCCCAAACAGGGCTTATATGGCCCTGTATAATTCAACTTTTGGTTACCTCTCCCACATTGTTTTTTACTTGCTACTCCACATCTCATGCCATGTATTCTAGTAACACCAATCATAACTTCTTTCTTATCCCTCTACTCTACTCACCTCTGTTTGCCTTTGCTGAACCCTATCATTGCCCTTACCTTTATAATCTATTGATTTAACTATCATTTTCAAACCCAATTTTATTGTGGATCTGTTTATTTTAAATGCCCCCAATAAACTATTCCTTCTATAAAACAGATATCTTGTCTTATATTCCATGGACTATTTTCCTGGTCGTAAAAATTACTTTGATATATTACTTTGTAGGAGGATTGAATGATTTGCTACATTTTCTTGGCAAATATTCAGTGCTCATTAAGTGCAATTTATATTGTGACTATTATTATTAATATCAGCATTAATAATAATTTCTTATTATCTTGGTGTTAACATCTACCAGGTACTCAAAAAATGCATGTGGAGTGGGTAAAGATCAGGTAATCAATAACATTTAGACATCAGGAATTAAGAACAGGAAAAGAACTGAACTGAATTATGAAAGATGAAACTGTGAAGAAGAAAGCTTGACCAGAAATTTCCAGCTGAAACTAGTAGTTTCTCCACCTTACTCTCATCCTTGATTACTCAATTAGCTTATTTACTTACTATGCACTGAGAATTTTTCTTCTAATTGTTCTAAGTTCCCTCAGAGACCATTGTATATATTAGATGACATTGGATAACACTAAGGGAGAATATGTAGCTCTGAAATAGGACTTTTCAATGTTACCTCCATAGCAATATCCTGATTTGCTTACCAGATTTCTATACTACTAATTTGGCTCTTTTCTAATTAACAAATAGGAAGGGAATAATTTTAACCATGGAAAAGGATGTTAGCTATTTTCATTTAGTTTCCAATTAGATCAAAGAGGGTCCATATCATGTAGTTGGTAAAAACAGAATTAACAACCAAAAGGTCATTGTAGAAAGAGCTGTAAAAAGAGCAGGGGTGATCCTGTATCAATTAATAGCTGGTGTTTCTTTGTCCAATACACATGATATTATTCAATAAGCATATTATGTTGCCTCATAAAACAGACCAAGTACCAGGCTTTTGAGTCTTAATAATGAGAAAAATAGGATTTTAAGTCAGAGAATTGATCTGTATACTGATTTTGTATATAAGTAAATATAAAAATATATAATATGTATAGATGTAAATATAATGCATGATATTATTTAAAAATCTAATAAGTGTAGGTAAAATTTGTTGAGCATTTCTTATGTTTTCATGTTTAGTCCTCCCAGTAATCTGAAGCTAAGGTTAAATACATTTCCTGGAGTATATAGTGGCAGAGCCAAGATTCAAACCAAGATCCATTTGACCATAGAGTCTGATATTTGAAGCACTGCATTATTCTGTTTCAATCATTAATGTGTGGCTTATTGAAAACTTATGCCTAGAACAGTGCTAGCCATACATTTGATGTGCATCATATATTTTTATCACTTCTAATACCCTCTAGTATCATAGTTTTTCATAATCACTGCCAAACCTCTTTGAGTCTATATATACTTTAATCCTGTAGAGATACTTTTATATAATGAGACCATAGATATATTACCTGCATTGAGGTACAAAGAAGTAGAAATTCGTTTTATTTCAATTAATTTGCCTCTGTCAAGCTGTAATAGATACACATAATATTGGTTCTTAAGAATTTAGCATGTAATTCTATATTCACTCTTCATATTTTCTTTATGGTTTTAAAAACATTGATCAGTAGATCCCTTCCAACCTTTCATAGCTCCAGATTGAACAGTCAGAATCTTCAGAGAGTCTGTGTATAAAAACAGCAACAAAAAACAGAATTATGGTTTCCTAGACAAAAATAAAATGAGTTTTTTGCAAGTTTGGATAAAGGAGAGAAAGAATATCAATAAATGGAAGTAGATGATGTTTCAGACTAGATAAAATGAGCATACCTAAAACCTTAAAAAAATAAGGTAATTAAATCTCAGAGTATAGTGAGGTTTTATTGTGTTTGACCTTTTCTTAGATCACAAACCTCAGGGAAAAATTTCCTTCCAAGAGGAATGCATGTATATAAATAAACAAAAACTTTTTTCATAAAATTTCAGGGAATAGAACCCAGTGGGTGGATTTTAAGTTAAACTTCTGATCGAATCTATAAATTAAGATTCACTTCACTGATCTATACTCAATTTCTGCTATCTTCTGTTAAAGATTTTTTTTCTGCTAAGCTATAACATATTTTTTACTACTTTAGCCCTTGTTTCCTCCAGTCATCTTCATAATACCAGTACTATTCCATCTCTGCTAAACAACGTTTGTTTCTCATATAAAGATTTAGGAAAAGCCAATTAAAAAAATTATCCCACATGCCCCGTATATTATTTGGGCATTGTTTCAGAATAATCATTGCAAGTTTCTTGAATTTCAATCATGTGTGTCTATATATCTCAATTGACAACATCAATAAATTTTAAACTTCTTGAAGGATGAAACTGTATCAACCTTTCATTCTAGTTTTTACTCTAGAATGAAATATAATGTTTCTGCATTTTACTTTTCTGACATGTTCTTACAATAGAATTTAGGTCATTGAAATTCCTTAAATATTTAGATCATATTTCTTCCTGATAGTGTTTTTAGGTTTTATTCCTTTTGTTTGGTTTTCCCTCATATTTCATGATTTTTAGTTATTGGCAGATGCCACCAACTGTGATAAGGTATAAAGTGCATTTTAAATTATAATATTTATGCATTCATTTATTTTTTGAACATATGAGCCCAGGAATTTACTAGATGGTTGGAATGCAATGTGATTAACTCACATATATCCCTGCCCCCATGAGGCTTACAATTTTAAGAAGACAGCCAGTAAACCATCAAACCACAAAATTGACCTGTATTTATAAATTGTGATAAGTGGAATGGAGGAAGAGAAAGCGAACCGTGAGAAAGAATAATCTGTGAAGGGACCCACTTCTTTGAGAAATATACTTCTCAGAGTAATATATATTTATGTCTTTTTGAGGAATGTAAATTTAAGTTGAGGTCAGTAGAATGACCAGCATCTAGTCAGGTTAAAGTGGAGAATAAAATTCTAGGCAGGGGAGCAGATGTGGCTCAAGGGGTTGTGTCTGCTTCCTACATAGGAGGTCCTGGTTGAGTCATTAGTGCCTCCTAAAAACAAACAAACAAAAAACAAACAGCAAGCAAACAAATGAAAATAACAATTCAGAGGAGCCAATGTGGCTCAGTGGTTGAGGTACAGGTTTCAATGAGGTCCAGGTTTCAATCTCTGGCCTTGGTACCTAAAAAAAAAAAAAAAAATTCTAGGAGAAGGAAAAACATGAATTAAAGTTGGAAAGATCTTGGCACATATCAGGAAGTGGGTGAAGGTCAATGTGTCTGAGCATTTAAATTATTGGAAAGTGTCAGACAGTGGGGTGGGAGAGAGAGACAGGGTCCATATTATTCAGGGTCTTGTGGGCCATGTTAAAGAGTGCGCAATTCATTTCAGTATAATGGGGGCCATTTAACAGTTTCACAATGAGAAATTATATGATCATATTCCCATTTTCAAAATATCATTTTGAATGGTGTTTGAAAAATGGATTGGAATTGGGTAAATACGGTGGCAGGGAAACTATTTTGGAGGTGCTTTTTCTGGCACTGGTGAGGGGATTAGAAGGTATTGTGTCGATAGGAGAAGATGGATTCAAGATATAGAGAGGTAGTGAAATTGACAGAACTGGGCAGAGGAGCAGTGTTATAAACGACTCCTTAGCTCTCTGATTTAAATAACTTGATGGATGTAGGTATCATTTATGGAGATGTTGAACACTAGAAGAGTGACAGGTTTGATAGTTCAATTCTGAAAATGCTAATTTGGAGATGCCTGTGAGATATTCACTGAGCTATATCAAGTTGATAGCCCAGAAGAGAGATTAGGGCTTTATATAGAAATGTGTGAGTCATCAGCATATAAATGGTATATAAAACCATGGCCATAGCGGAGATTTCCTAAGGAGAAAGTTTAAAAGCAGAAGATGTTGGTAGCTAGGTTTCAATATTTGTACATCAGTTATAACAAATGTACCATCCACATATAAAATGTTATTAATAGGGGAAAGGGAAAAAGGGGGAAGATGTTGGGTATATGGAATCCTCTATATTCTGTACATGACTTTTCTGTAACCTAAAACTTCTTTGAAGACAAAAATAAAAAAAATAAAGACAAAAAAAAAAAAAAAAGCAGAAGATGATACAGAGTTAGCCTTGAGGACTTTTAGATCATAGGTAGAGGAAGACAGTCCTGGAAAATAAACTGAGAAGGAATAATTCCAGAGATAACAGGATAACCCAAAGAGTGAATGGATCAAGAAAGCTAGGGGAACAGAGTGGTAACTTGTGAGATATCTACAAAACTGAGCACTAAAAAAACATTTATTGGAAACATGATGTCATTGATGACACTGTCAAAAACAATTTTGGTAGAATATTAGGTTCAGAAGCCAGTTCTGAACTGGGTTCAAAAAGAGAATGAAAAGTGAAGAAGTAGAGATAAGTGTAGGCAACGTTTCAAGAACAGTCATTCAGAAAGGGGATAGAGTCTTTAAGCTCTAGCATTTTGGAGATGTGCAAGCAAGCAAACATATTAAATGTAGGTTTTCTTTCTTTTCATCTTCTTTTTTTCATTTTCTTTTTTTAAATGTAGTAGTCACTAGAACAAGTTTAAATGCCTACAGAAATAATCCATTGTGCCTAAGGACTGAGGCAGTATTTGAGATCACTTTCAGGATTTGGTTTGAAGAGGAAGAATGGCCATATTTGCTATAAAGATAAAGAACTGTGGATTTACGTAGAAAGGCAGTCAGTTTTTATAGTGAGGTGAAAGTGGTCAAAAGAATTTGTGTTGGAAAATAAATCTTGCAGGCAGATTAGCAGATTCAAAATTGCCAGAATGAGCTAAACAGTAGGGGTCTAGGAAGTATATATTTCAGGAAAAGACTAGGAGTATCAACTAAGACAGGAGGCATCCAACAAGCACATGCTGTGGGGCCATGTGGAAATTTCAGTTTCCAGGACTCCAGGCAATCATCAATATAGATATAGGTATCAGATCAACAGAGATATCAGATTCCAGGAAATAAAATCAATAGATATTTTGCAAAGTAACTAGTCAATAAAAGGTCAAATACATAGGTCACTGAACCCAGAGAATAATATGGCTTTCATCAGTGGAGTCTTTTTAGCAAGTCTGTGGCACTGGAATTCAACCAGGATTATATTTACTCAAAGACTTATGAACAGGTGATCCCTATGCAACAGTAACCACATTTCTTTCCTCAGTCTTCAAACCATCCTTCCCTATTGATTCTTTCATCAACCTATAAACATTTTTGCACAGTCTCTATCCTATGAACAAACAGGAAAATAAATGTACTTAAAAAAATATGCTCTCTTTTATGGATTGAGTTGTGCTCCCTTGAAAGACATGTTCAAGTCCTAACCTCCAGTCCCATGAATGTGAACATATTTGTAAATAGGATCTTTGAAGATGTTTTCAGTTAATATACAACCAAACTGGATTAGGGTGTACCCTTAATTCAATATAAGCAGAGGAAATTCAGACAGAGTAGGAGAGACAGAGAGAAAGATGGCCATGTGATGGAGGCAGAGCTTGAACTATGCCACAAGCCAAGGAACATCTTGTATTATTGCCACTTTCAGAACCCTACAGCCTTCAGAGGAAGCATTGCCCTGTTCACACTTCGATTTTGGACGCCTAGCCTCCAAAACTGTGAAACAAAAAATTTCTGTTGTTTAAGCCAACTAGTTTGTGGTGCTTTGTTATAGCAGACCTGGAAAACTAAGAAACCATTGTTTGACCCAAAATCTTCCTCTGGCTTTTGCACCATTTTTCTCTTTTTTCTTATCAGTCAAGATTCTAGAGAAAGTAATCTGCACTGATTGTCTCGATTTCCTCACCTCTAATTTGCTAATCCACCCCGTGTAATATGGCACTTGCCCTTAAAGACTATCTATTGAAACCCCTCTCACTATTGTCAGGAGGACTACATGTAGGGGAATCCAACAGAGACTTCAATCCTTCTCTTATTGTGCTCTACTGACTATGCCTTCTATGAAATCACTCTCTTGACTCTTAGCCAAATTCTCTCAATGTTTTTTCCAAATATCCTCCATGAGTTCCTCTTTTTGCCTCTTACATTTTAAACATTACTCTCTATTCTTGATACATATTTTTTCATCTATTAGTGGAACTGTGGAAAAACTGCCAATTATTTCTAAAGATCTGTTTCAACATTTGACTAACCTCTGAGCTTCAAAGTCATGCATTTTATCTTTTGCTAGACATTTCTTCTTCCCTGTATCAAATATATACCATGAAATGATGCATAATCTCTCTTTTAGCCTGTCCCATACCTGTTCCTCTGATAGTATTGCCTATCTCTAATAGGTAATGGTACTTGAAAATCTGAAGGCCTCTCAGACTCCTCCAGATCTTTCATCATACATCAAAACCAATCACCAGGACTCAGTTATCTCTAAATATTTATTTAATTTTTATCTGTCCTTTAACCTATTTTAATAATGATGATGAATAATAATGATGGCAATAATAGCTAAAATGTATTAGTGTTCACTATGATGTTCACTGTGTCTGTCAAGTTTATCAATTTCTTTGATCCTCCCAACATACTTATGAGGTAGGTGTGTTGGCTTCAGGTTGATTTTGTTCTGTAAAACTGGAATCCATAATTAGAGAATAATGTACCATTTGAGGTCTGAGAGAGGAGTGACCGTGAGTAAATTATATTTTGAAAATCACACTGCAGTAACTTCTCCTAGGGAATATGAAAAGGAATTCTCTTTAAGGAGTCTAGTAACTACAGCATGTGGAAAATGAATTAGATTTCAGACACTAAAGCTATTCACTACTGCTGAAAACCTCCCTTATGACACACAACCAATCTTTTTAGAACACAAAGGTTGACATTAAAATGAAGTTTGTTCTGATATGGGTAAAAAAAAATATCATTTCTATTACAGAAAGTCATTTTGTTTTATTTTTTATTACTGTTTGAAGTGGGCACAAAGTGGCCTTTCCATTTTTCCAAGAGACCACACTACTGTCCTCAAATAGATGGACACCCAACATTTCTCCATAGTTGTTCCTTCATAGTTCTTGGCTCAATTCAAGCTTTGTTTGTCATGTTGGGAAAAATTTTAAATGCTATGAGTGACTTCTTTTTCTTATCATTTCAGGAACACCCACCATTTTTAGCTTTTCTCCTCAGCATTTATTTTCTACATACCTTTGCTCTATTACTCCCTGCTCCTTTTACACAATTAACTAGTTGATCCTACTCTCCCCAGAATAGAAAGCATTGGTCATTTTGTCTATAAATCTTATAAATGAAATCAAATACTTAATCTAGATAAAACTTAAATTCCTAAAATGCTGTGATAAATTATACAATGAATTATGTGAATTTTTGGTCAATTAGAGAGGACTTGGAAATATTTCACTGCTTTTCATTATCAGTACTGTGGTGTCTCAATGAAACTATATTGAAGAGTCAACAACATGAAAGATAAAGAGGGTTTAATAATAAGAGAATCAGATAAGGATTGACTCTATAAAAAGGGAAACAAAGTGTCTTATATTATTATTATTATTATTTTGGGAGGTACAGGGATTGAACCCAGGACCTTGTACATGGGAAGCAGGAGCTCAAGCACTGAGCTACATCCACTTCCCCTTATATTATTTTAATACCTGAAATAATTTTTCATAAATCACTGAAATGATTTTGACCTGGCCATTTCCTTTCGTTATTAGTCTGTTGCTACAGGTTTCATTAGAGGCGATATACGTAGACCATTTGCATTTTATAGAGAAATTTCAGCCTTTTCCCCCTTTATACACATTGGAGGGAAGATCATGGTTCAGAAGGTTCAGAGACCTAGATTTTGTTTTTCAGCATAACCACCAAGTATTTTTGTCAGATCATTTTCCCTGTCTATGAGGCAGTTTTCCATACTTAAAATTAGAGATACTATTAGATTTTCTAAGGCATCTTTAAAATGAGGAAGTAGTATATATATATACTCACACAGAACTTTGCTTATGGTGCCAAGAAACATGCTTTCTAAAGAACCTTGGTTCCTTAGTATGTCCAAGACCTGATATCTATAATCTTCCTCTCCTCTTCTGCGAGTTTCCACCTCTTTTCCCTGCATAATGGAGCTGAATGTCTCATGAATAGCATTCTCCAGAAAGGAAATTGGGCCAACTATCCAGAGAGTAAATGGTATCAAGAGTCTAACCCATCTGGATACTTGAAACAGGAATTGCAATAGGGAAATAGAAGCTAAATCTACCCAAAGTAGTTATCTCTCAGGAAGAGAAGTAGAAAAAAGAGATTAACTGAACATACAGTATCTCTTAAAGCAGGTATTTGGTTTAACAACTATGAATATATGGGGTAAGTTGGATTTAAAAGAGAAGTCATCTTTGAAGGAGTAGGAGTTGTGGGTATGAACAGAAGAGAGATGCAAATAGGGTGTGTGTGTTTATTCCATTTTATTCCATAAGAATTTAAGAGATAAATAAAAGAGCATGTTGATTAATTCAGTCATAAAGAAGACCAAATTAAGAAATTTTTCCAGGTCTTTTTCAGATTTTTCATGTTGTAACAAGAAACAATTACTTGGTTTAAGTGTCTAATTTCTATATTTTTTTTTGTCTAAAATTGTAGTTCTTTGTTAATTTATTTGAAGATAGAATCTGGAATTTCTTTAGCATGTAAAACTATGAAAGTATCCACACTTAGATGTTTAATCAGGTAGTATTAAATCTTAAATATGGTTTTAAAAGAGAAACTTATGATTCTGATATTGCATTTATCTTCCCATCTTTTTTTTGTAGAATACAGATGTGAAAGTATTTAATAATGAAAATTAAATAATCATATACCAGGTTTTAGGCAGCTCAACCAAATAGATATCAGTAACATATAAAGGCTGCTGGACAGATATCAAATCTATTTGGGAGTGATTATATTCACTATTTCTTTTCAATATGAAACTTTAGATGAATAGCTAGTCCATTTTGCTGCAATTCATTATTTCATTTTCAATTGTAATAGCTGCTTTTAAATAACATTACAATGAAATTATGAATGGATAATTGACATTTTGATATTGCTTGTAGTTGCTGAGGCATGACATTTTATCTTACATTTAGCAGTAACAATTGAAGCCCAGGACATTTATGCCATGCTAATGATGGGAAGGGAGGGTTTGATATATGGGGATTGCTTTGACTTCCATTATTCATTACAATTCAGAAAGTGCTCTGTAGTGAGGTCGTTTTTCAGATTATTCAATAAAAAGAGGATATATATATATGAAGTTTTGGTTATTTATATTGAGTGTAAAAAGCTTTGTACAGAAGATTATATACTATAAGATACCATGGGGAAAATTATCAAAGCAGAGCAGTGCTGGGGGGCAAAAAAATAGCTTTGGAAGAAATTTTCTGTGGTTAGAATCATATTTCATATATTGATAGGAGTTTATGTTAGAGAAGTGTATGCATTTATCAAAGCTCAGAGAATATACACTTAAGATTTGTACATTTAACTATGTGTAAATTTTGTTTCAAAAGAATAGATCTGAAACAAAAACTTACATAAAAATCATGCTGAATATTTAGGGGAAGGTGTATTGGTACCTTGATATGCATGAGAATAAAATAGATCAGGATGGATAGAGCAGTTCACCTGAGGAAAAGCATGCTAAAATGGCTAGGAAAGTGAAGGAAAAAGCTACATAGGAGAGCAGATATTAACAGATATTAAAGCATAGTAGAAAGCCCCTATAATTAAAATATTGAGATAATGGAACATGGACAGATAGACAAGTGGAATGAAATAGAAAGTATAGAGATAAACACAAGAATACATGGAAGTTTAGTACATGATAAAGATGACACCTCAAATCTGTCCCAGTCTTAAGAGGTTATGTTGGGACAACTGGTTAGTCACTTGGAAAAATATATAATTAGATCCATATTTCACATCATACAAAAAAAGAAATGAAACTCCACATCAATTTCCAATCTAAATGTGAAAAAAAGAAATGGCTGAATTACTCTGTAACCTGGGCAAAAGGAAATGCTAAGTGATCGTAATCCACATGCAATTAAAGAAAATAGTGATACCTTTGAAAACATTAAATAAATACTTTTATAAGAAAAAAATTAGGTGAAATAAATAGGCAAATATTAAAGTGATGGAAAATATTTGCCATATTTATCACAGATAAAAGGCTAATATCATTATAATATAAAGAACTCAACAATTGAGGAGCTAAAAATAAAATAAAGAACAGAAATCTTCCAGTACAAGTATGGGTAAAAAATTTGAATGGACAGTTCATCCAAAAATATATAAATGTTCCTTTTGAACATATTTTTAAAAATGTTTGAATTCATTCCTAATTAGAGAAACACAAGTGAAAACTACCCAGATATATTTTCTCACCTATTACAGTAAGGAAAATTAATAGTATGATATCACATTCTTCTTGCAAGTCTATGGGCAAACAGAAGCTGTCACACAATGGTTATTGGAATGCAAATTGGCACAACACTTATGGAGAGATATTTGGCAATATTTAATAAAATTATATATGCATTTATTTTTGATTCAGTAATTCCACTTCTAGTAATTTATCCTGAAGTTACATCTCAAAATATAGGAAAATGCATACACAAAATACATATTGCAGGCAATAATCATCAGTGGGTTACTTGAATACAGTGTGAATGCTTGATAAAAATGGAAAATTTATGAAGTCCTAAAATATCTCCTCACAGAGAACTTATATTTTGCAAAGAGAAAAATATTGGAAAAATCTTGTAGACACCACCTTATTCAAGTGATCAAAGTAAACATTAGTAATAGCACAAATTTGTATCATGTGTCTCCTGGCATGATGTATTAAGAAGGACATGACATTACTTCTGTTGTATTTTTATAAAATGCTTGCCTGCCTCTAAAGATGTGGAAATATCAAACAAAACTCCTCTCTACAAAAATAATTTTCCTGTTGCTGCCATTGGTAACAATTCTGGAGAAATGCACAAGAGGAATTAATGATGCAAATAGTCGTTTAATTAATACTTAATTTAGCAGCAATTAAACCTTGCAATTACTATTTTATATTTTAAATTTTTACCTTAGTAAGTAAGACAACAATGGCTTCTATGCTTTAATTTGTTCACTTATTTCACACATAAGATTTTAATTTTAATTTAGTTCTCATTCATGAATATAAAATATTTTTGTAAATATATACAACATATGGTATTTAAGTTTCTGTGCCAGAGGAGCAAAGTTGTTCCTTGCAGCATTTCTTTAGTGTCAGAAATCCATGATATTAAATTTCATACAGTATTACTGAATAAAAGTTATGGTAATTTACATATATATTAATATATAGTGCTTTATTTTTAACAAAGCTACAAAAAAATGGAAAAGCCATCTGAGCTAAAGGGAACAAAGAAATTCTCACAAAGCACACATACTTTAGTTCATATAGACAGAATAGACTCTCTACACTTGACCCCGTTTGAATAAAGTGCAATGACCTGACTTTCTGCCCCACTATTAGTTCCATCTACAATTCTTATTCTAAAGGTGCAACTGTGTGTCTGGAAAGAAAACTTATTATCTTTGAAGTAAGGGTGATTTAAGGACTTCTATTGTCAGGACATCCATGCAGAATTGTTCAGTGTGTGCAGTGCACAAAGATACCCAACTGACGGGTGAGTGGGAACTGAAACCCATGCTCTGCTCTGCTTATGATGGCATGCATGGTGATAGACTGTGTCTCACTGAAAGGAAGGGCCCCTTTTTCTGGGCACAAAGGCTCGATTTGTTTTTCAATCTATGGGACAGGATTCCCACTGTCCGTAAGGGCCACATTTTTCTAATCAAAGAAAGGTCAGTATAAGCTGGTTATGGCCCTGATTCTAGTCATCAAGTCTATTTTACATCTTGCTGACCCTGTGTATCTCTTTCAGTTACTACTTTGCTCATGAGATCTAGTTCCCATGCTGTACTCTGATCCATGAACCAAGTTTCTGCCCTTTACTTTCGTATGTATGACTTTGCTCTGGCAAATACAGAGGCCCAGTTTTTCCATAAGTGAATTATTTTGTTTCTCTGCCTTATCCCTCATGGACTGTGGCATTCTACTTCTTAACTCACCCCCTGGATTATGAGCCCTGTTACATGAGACCAGGTCCTACAAATGTCACCAATTTCTCTGTAAATATCCCTTCATTTTGCTTTTTCCTAGGCACCCCTTGCCAACACCAGGCTATTCTTGGCACAGGCTTTTACTCTGAATTACCATCACTTAATTCAGTGTGGATATAGAGCTTTTCTTGAACAATTGAACTTTCTCCTATCATCTATAACTTCATCTTCTTCAAAGATATATGGCCAATAACCAACATATTGTTTAAACATGTAAATTCTGAAACATTTGCTGAATATATAAATATTTTATATGCAAAATATCTATAGCTGAAAATTCTCATTAGAAGGATACTAAGAGGAAAAGGATCCTTTCAGATAATCTTTCTGATCTTTTCTTGAAAGCAGTAGTTACACTATGATAAGCAATTTTTCATATACTTCAGAGCAACTCTGTTCTGTCAATTGAGCATGTTACCAAGCAACTATTTATACGAGCAAGAAAAGGGGATAAATATATGAAATGTAGTGGAAATTTAGGAGATTGAGCACTTGAATGTCCCTGGGGAAAATGAGGGTTTCACGGACGAAGTTTAACTTGAGCCCTACCTTGGAAAATATGTTCTTCAGGGAAGAAAACATTCCAAATAAAAGGAATTATAGATATATATAGAGATAAAGGCATGAGGGAGCTTTGTCTTGTATATGAAATTTGAGATGCTCAGTATTGCCAAAGAATTAAATCTGAGGGTGAGAGGAGAAGGTAACTTGAGGTGAAGCTGAGCCAGATCCTGAGAAACCTTCAGATTTTATCATTAGACAATGAAGAGCCATCAAAGTTTGAATAAGGGAGTGGTTATTTGAATTTGCATTTTAGTCTGTAATGAGGGGAACATATTTTGGGGAACAAGAACGTTCTACAAATACACCATGTTGACTCCATGCAATAAGTCAGGGGAGAATTGATGGTCTATGGAGAATTTTAAGTAGCCAGAAAGGATAAGAAAGATACATCAGGATTTTGTAGCTCAATGATGTTGGTGGCAAGGGAAAGGAAGATTCTGATGAGTCTCAAATTTCTGGCTTTGATCTTGGGGGGATGGTGTTTTCATTGTCTCAAGAGGTAAAAACGGGTGGCCCAGGGTAGTCAGTTGACTTGGATAAGACCATGTAAGAGGGCAAAAGCAAAGCCTGGTCCAGATTCCAAGTCTATTAATAATTCAGTGATATTTTCACTAACAAATGTAAGAATTTAAACCTTTGAATGGCATAGTGAGTACTTTTGTTGCAAAGTCACTTTAATTATAGCTATCACATGCAATAAACACATTTATTCTAGACAACTCATTGTTAAGTACTTTCAGTAGTGTGCGGGAATTACATTCAGAGGTCACGGAAAAGGAACAACCTCATAAATTCATGTTCCAAGACAACAAAGGCTGCAGAATTTACTTGGATGGTACTCTTTTACCTTTAGCTGCAGAGTTGAATTATAGTTCATTTCCGAAATTCGGGAGGGTTATTCACAACAGAAGGAATATAAAACTTGCTCATAGAATACTCTTGGCCTTCTTCCTCATTTTATGTCCCAGAAAGAAGACTGTTTATTAATACTGACAACATGAAAGTAACTCCAAAGGGAGTATATGATTACCATTTATTTGGTAGAAAACAGATCTTTGATAAATTTTATTTTTTAATATAACCTATATGTCAGCTGAGGGCACCCAATCTGTTAAATCAAAAGAGGTCAGCTTAAAGCCAAAGAGAATTGTCCATGGCAATCTAGTGACCCCAAGATTTATACAAACTCCCTGATGAACTTACTATTCTGGATTGCTTTTGTGACTGCTTGATTTGTTCCTCACAATATAATCTAGATATGAAACTTGGCTTCTTTCTCAACTTAGTGACATAGTCACAAAACCACTAATGCAATGCATTTATAATAGAGTGAATTTAATGTGGAGGGAAGGTCGGGTTGCATTGCAAAATTGTTCTCCAATCTGAATTTTAGACATACTCATTATTAAAATATCATCACTGAGGAAAGTACACTGGCCAGTTACCTTCATACCCTTTTACTTGATTTTCTCTTGTTCACTGTTCCTTCTTTGCCCCCATCTTCTCTGGAGGAAAAAAAAAAGTTTCTCCTTGTCTCATTCAAAGTAGTAAATTGGTTAATGATCTTTTTTTTTGCTGGGAATTCACACCTTCAGGGTTATACCTGCCTTCACAAATGACTTATTAGGGAATTCTTACTCCAACAAAGGCAGTTTCTTCCCTAAGTGGGATGGTTATGCTAACTGTTAAAATAAGAAAATATTCACCTCCTTAAACAAAGACCTATCTGACCTTATGAGTTCAAATACATAGAGGCCCCTTCAAAGTGGTGACCTCGGAAGACTTCATATTTTCACCAATGATGTAAGTGGGTTGTTTCATTTTGTTCATCTATTACTACTGCTATGGGGTGCTGAATTTATTTAAAAAATAACATGCTGAATTTATTTAAAAATGACAAAGATCATTTCTTATTTTAAAGAACCTCAATTAGCACAAAAAATACTTTGCTAAGCTAGTCTGTAAGGAGGGGCTATTACTTTTGAAGCTTTATTCCTACAATTTTAGTGAAAAAAAGAGGACAGAGGTGCATGGATTATAAAATGTCTTTCTTTACCAGTGCAATGTTGATTTTCCCTGAGCCATGTACTAGCCAGCCTCTTTAGTTCAGTTTTACAAATATGTACACACTAACACATTATAATAAGGCGACTGTGTCTATATGTATTTTTAAAAGTACAAGTATAATAAATTATATATATATAGTGCATACTTGTGTGAGGTACTATGTGCTTTAATGCTTCACATATATTATCTCTTTTAATACTCACAACTCTGTGAGGTAGAAACTCTTTTATAGCCAAGGAAGTGAAGCACAGAATTTAATAAAATCAGGCAGTCTGACTCTAGCACCATGCTACCCTATAATGGATCTCAGATTATAATATTCACTTTATAACAATTCTGAGATATAATTGGGGAATTGATCTGATAATTATAGAAAATCCTGTCTCATTCTGAGGTTTTCATTTATTTAACTTCTTATTAAATATTTTTTGTAATATGCACGTACAGCTAATAAATATATAGTAGTATATTGATAGTCTCTAAAATCAGTGGTATTAATCCTACTTAAGGTTTCCTTCTGTTCTGTTTCTCTCATAGTAATGATGAGTTTATTCTTGGTTTGTTGAACTTGGCTGTTTTTAGGCACCAAGTTTTGATGGGCAGTTACAGATTTATTCCTCTAAATTATCAGAACTCAATCAATATAGGAGATTTCTGTATATCCAAATCCTGCTTAGTTCCATCATGAAATACTTAGAAATAATTTGCCATCTGTATTCCCCCACGTGTTCTGATTAAAATAGTGACTTAACTACCTGTAGTACCAGAAACACCTCTTGCATTAGGAAAGGATTTTGTCCCATCAGGAAAAGGTTTTGAAGTCAGACTGTGTAGGCTTGAATCTAAGATCCACTATTTAAAAGCAAATAAATTAACTGATCTGAACATCTTTACTTATCAAATGGAAGCAATGGTATAACAAGGTCATAAGGAATATTGTGATAGTCAGCTGCTAACTCCACAAAAGGCCTCCAGAATCACCTGTAGATCAAGCAAAGTGAGTTTATTCCCTATTGCAGTAAAGAACTATGCCACCTTGGCAGATAGTCTTGATGGTCATATCCAGTTCTCCGGATATTTATATAGAATTGGGATATGGTCTTTTGGGGGTCTTTCAAGCAGGAATCTCATTGGGATCAGGCAAATTATGTGATTTAATATTTTAGGGCTGGTGGAAGTATAAGGAGAAGATCTGGAAGTGAATTGATAAACAAGCAGTTTTCCAGTTAAGTGATATATTTTCCTGAAAAGAAAGTGTTTGCCCACTTGAGCAGCCTATTGTCCTTAGAAGGGGGCTATTTGTGCAGTTTATTGTTTGAGTAGCTTTATTTTCTGGAAGTCCTTGAAGCATGCAATGAAGTTATGTATGAATTTATAGCCTTGTCATAGTCCTTATACTTAAGGTTTGTGGTTGCAAGAGGTCTCACTTCTCAGCTTCAAATGAGTTGATCCATATAAAACAGAGAGTACAATTGCTGGCTACCTAGTGAAGAGATGGATAAATGTTAACCATTCACTATTGACTCTCTAATTATTATGTTTCTTGAACCAGGGCTTGACTGGTAGGGGAGGTGGCCTAAACTTGGTTAAGGATCACAAACGTAGCAATCAGACAAACCAACAAAGCATAGCATGTAGTCCGGGAGTTTGGGGGATGGTGGGTGGCAGTCCCAGCTTTGGTCAATAGGAAGCTTGAGTTGGCAGATAGTTCAGAATAGACAGTTCTACTTCTGGTAAGAAATAGAGATCCCAGCAGGCAGGCAGAACATGATCCTCTGGATTCTTCCAGCAGAAAATAATAAACAGAGATTAACATAAGTAACCAGGGAAATCTAATACCAAGGGTGGGGGCAATACAAGACAGGACCCTCATTCCACATTGCTATAGTGGACAAATAAGTAATGCGGTTCTCAAGCCTGGATGGCCTAGATATCAGAAACATTACTGAAACTGGCATTGAAAGTAATGAATAAAATGAAAGCTTAGTCACAGGAATTAGGATAAAAGTCAATTTTTTAGGGCCTATGTTAATAGTCAGAATCCTACCAGCAGCAAGTGTGTCGCAAATAATTTTAGAGACCATATTTACAAAATTCTGTAAAGTTCTTCATAATACAAAAATAGTATAATACTAAATTACATTCATATAATTCCTTTGTAATTTCATTCAGTGTCCTCAGAAATCCCGCAGTATATGTGTAGCCGTGTTTCCCTCTGATTTAGGTGATGGGAAAGCTGAAGCTTAGAGAAGTTGCTCACAGATCCTAGTGGAAGAATGGGGTTTTCCCATTCTGCAAAGCAGAGGCTCTCAAGTCAAGAACTTGCTCCAAATGTCCAAGTAAGAATAATGTTATTTAGGCTTAAGGGGAATGTGTTGAAATAGAATGACTTGCAGACTCATTTTCTTATACTCATTTTTCTTGTCCCTTGCTCATTTATTTGCCCTGGCTCTAGAAGCCTGAAAAACAAAATCAATTAAAGATAATGTAAAACTGTAAAAAAAACTGGTATTTTAAAATCCCTAGTTCAGATTGCAGCAATACTGACATATGATAATTAATACGATAACCTGCCTCATCGTGTTGTTTTCATTTGTTCAATTTCTTATTAAATACATTTTGTGACATGCAGAATGCTAGGTTCTGGAGAGCCAAAAAAAATAAAAAGATGAACTTTTGCATTTTGTTTGTTTGTTTTTTAACAATTTCAAGTCTATTGGATGAGATAGACGTTGTGAAAGAGTATAATAGATGCAAAGATTGGGGCTTATACAAGGTACAAGGCAGCAGAGAGGGGGTTAAATAGTCTTCTATAGGATAATGGGATTGGCGAAGTGTAGACAGAAATTTCCTGGCTTCCTATTTCCTCCTCCAGCAAGACAGTTTTCCATCAGAGGTCCTAATGGCAAATTCCAAACAGAAACCCAAAGCAAGAGAGTCTGAGAAACACCTGCCTCCCCCCCTCCCCGCTCCAATACTTAGAAGAGAATGGAAGGGCAAGGGAATGGAGCTCTGCAAATAGGCCAAGGATGAGCAGCATAGTATTTACCTGGGTTTTAAAATGAAGAATTTGGGGACAATTGAATAAAAATACGATTTTCTTTTATTTGAATTGCCTAAGTAATTATAACTTCTAAGAATTCCCCTTTGTAACTTTAACACAATGTAAATATAAATCAACATATAAAAACTGATGCAAAATTAAGTGCTTCATTTTACATGTAGCCCCAAACTGTTTAATTGTTATGAAAGAACCACTTCCCTGTTTCCCAAGTTTTCTTTGCATGAATGCATTGGAGAACGATGAAATTTTTCTCTGTGAGTATAAATGTTAATGATTAGAAAACAGAAATCACACGTAGTTCTGCGAGGTTCAATGAAATGCCCATAGCTTTTAAAAATAAGTATTTAGGGACTGTTTTGCAAGTCTTTATTTTTAATTACTGTCATTAGTCTTCTTTGATTGAGACAATAAAAGGTAGCTGCAGGCTCACTGAGCAGAGATCCAACAAGTCATGCAAACTACAGTGTTGACAGCTATTGTTTTGAGCCATAACTGGATTGTATCTAACCAAACCACTGTGTAATTATGTATCCTTTGTGATTTCACATTCTCATCTTATAGGCAATTTTTCTTTCTTTGATGTGGTATGTTTCATTGAGTAGCTTATCTGAAAATATGAATATGGTTTTGTAAAACATAAAATCAAATTGTTACAGTTTATGTTCCCATAATGTATGCATAGCCAAGGGGAAAGATGGTAAAAAGGTATACTCTCTTGCTGTTTTCCCTTGTTATAGGTATTGGAAACACAAATTCAACCCTGTATTCTCTCTAAAGTAGACTGGCTGGATTTATTTCTCATATATTTATAAATCAACAGCTAATAGAATTTGGGACCAACATTAGTGTACATACAAATGACAGGGGAGATTGTAAATGAATTAGAGAAGACTTTCTGACTGTCCAGGGCACAGAAAATGGTGCATTATTAATATCATTTGGTATGAACTCCAAAAAACAGATTAATCGCATGCATCTTTTACAAAAATTGTTATAAGCAAAAAAGATTTTACATACTTTTTTAAAAAAAACTATATTCCTGTTGAATAACCCTGGGCCCAACAGTTCTCAACTTTGACTGCACATTCAAATCTCCTACAGAGATTTTTTAAAAATCCTAATGCCATGACTACTCAGCAGACACCGAAATCAGAATGTCTGTGGCTAAAACCCACACAGCAGGATGTTTTCAAGTTTCTAAGGTGACTACAATGCACAGCCAAGATTAAGAGACACAGCTATATTATGACAGAGTTAAAAGGAAATAAACTTTCAGTTCCTTTCAAGTATTATATATTCAGCATTTCACAATATAGTGTTAGTATGAAATGTTGTCATGATAGAGCTGGAGATTTAACTGGAGTATCAGATTTTGGGAAGTTGTTTTGACTAGTGGACATCAGATATTTCTTTCAAACTGATGAAAAATTGTTATTGCAGTCTTCCACCTTTACTCTCAAAGTTAATTATATATGCATTATACTCCCACAATAAAGTCAATGTTTGCCAACCCCATTTAGAATATTTACTAAAAGAAAACAAATAATATCTTTAAAAGAAAGGTAGTTACAATAATAACCTGAAATCATCTTTACCCATTTTTTTTTTAATTTACAAATGTTTGAAAAGATTTTAGAGAAAAGAAACCTTGGTCTATATACACATAGTTTCAATAAAAGCTGACTATGCTTAGTTTTAATGAAATGATCTCATGGAAATGGCTATTTCTGTATTTGTGATAGATAGATAGATAGATTTGCATGTATGATTAAGGCACATTTTAAAATAAATTAAATGTTTTTTACTGAGTTTTCAAATACCAATAACAGCATTTAAAACTTTTGACATAGTACATAATATGGGGCAAAAATTGTTACTGCTACTATTATTATTGCCTTCTTATTGTCTCACACTGAAGAGTATGGAACTAGTTGTATGACTTGAGTCTTGTATTATGTGAAATGAAGGTTTGAATTAATAAACTTTTTAAGTACTTTCCAATTCCACCATTTGGAGTTTCTGAGCTTTACTCTGCAGTGTTGACTGAGCGTTGACTACCATACATTCAAAATGTAACATTGTTGATTATCATAGAGTTTAGACAGGGCTTTTGAGATTACCTACTTCAATATTACCTTACAGCTTTAGAAACTCAGACAGCATGAAATGATTTTCTTAAGATCACAGAGAACAACTGACTTGTCATGTATTAGGAAACAGAGATTGCTATAGTCCCTACTTATTTGATTTTAAGTACTTACCCCACCTCCCTCCTATATATAGGTTGCTTATTTTGTTTGATTTTAATTATTTCTAGAAAAATAAATGTTAAAAACTCTTCTAGCCTTTATATTAAACTCATTTTTAAAAAATAAACAGCACTTTAAGTACTTTTTGGCTAAACCCAAAAAATTTTGTATTCACTGATTCTAAGATGTACATTTTTTTTTTTTTTTAGATTTTGCAGGTCCGAAATCAGGATGTTAACTACAATCATTGTCTACCAACTTTCATGTAGGAAATAGTTCTTGAGCCTGTGTTAATGTGGTCATAGATGCCCCTATTGTCATTGTTTCAACTAAGTTATGTACAGTGATTTTAGTACGTGTGTTGATTTTAAATTGTCATTTAAAATGTCTTTTAAAAGATTACACTACGTGATAAGCAGGGCAGACAATCCCAGGAATTCAACACACTGTCAGTGGGCCTTACTATGGAATTTATGCTCCCCTGTGTAACAGAGTTAAACGCATGTATAATTTCCCTACACATGGCTCTTCTGCCACTTTTATTTGAACCTATAATTAGCACTATGCTTGTTAAATACATGTCCCAGAGACGTAAATCTTAGGTCTATTCATGTGCCGGTTGACCCCTGAATCTCAACAGAGTTGCAACACCTAATCTCCAGTTCATTGGACTCACCCAGGACAACTAACAAAAGGATGATTATGGGTGGTGCCCATCCCAAGAAACAAAGAGTACCTGCAACTGCAAGAAGACAGTTCCATCCATCTGCTCCATAGGATTTAAGCCCTCTCTCAATCAGAAACAGAGTGGGCATCACCATCCCAAAACCCTCAAGATTGGGGAATGGACAATGGACTAAAGTAGACTTATTATTATTCTATTATAGACTTATTATTCTTCTAGCAATGGAAGAACTTGTATCGTTGATGTAGAGGAAGTGGCCACCAGAGGTTCTGAGGGGAAGGAGAGGGAAGAAAGGGTGTAACATGGAGGCATTTTTGGGACATTGGAGTTGTCCTGCATGACACTGCAATGACGGATACAGGCCACTATACATTTTGTCAAACCCTATAAGATTGTGCAGGGCAAAGTGTAGACTATAATGTAAACTATGATCAATGGTTAGTAGAAATGCTTTGATGTGTGCTCATCGATTGTGACAAATGTACCTCACTAATGAAAGATGTTGATGTAGGAAGGTGTGGGAAGGAGAGGGGGTGAGGTGTATATATATATATATATTTTTTTTTCCAGTTCTATTTATTTGCTTTTCTTTAGGTATGTATATTTTTTTATGTAATATTTATGTAGCCTAAAGCATCTTTAAAAATAAAAAAAATTTTTTTTAATGTTATACTGTGAACAGTATTGGTGCAGAAAGTCACTGTTTACAAAGAAAGGCAAGGGAACAGAACAGCAAAAACTAAATCTGGCAAATATTTATTGTTGAAACAATGATTACAGTCCTCTATTTAAATACTGCATCAGTCTTGTATCTTAAAGTATCACCAGCATCCAGAAATGTCAACCTCGCCAGGGAACTTGTTAGAAATGCAGAATCTTGGGCTATGCCCAGGCCTACTAAATCAGAATCTGCATTTTAGTAAGATCCCCAGATGATTCCTTTCTACCTTAAAGTTTAAGACATACACCTTTATCTGGTAAGTACCTGTGAGGATGCTCCCAGGAAGACTAAACTATTTTCTATTTACTGAGATATGTGCTAAAAGTTTGCAATATGACTTACATTTGGAAAAAAACCCCATCAAATAGGTGAAAGAAACTTCAAAGCAACAAGAAACAAGAAACTAGTATAACCTATTTATAAGTCTAGTATGACAATATAGAAAGAAATCTATGTCTAAATAAGTTGCAAACCTTTTTTATAAGTTCTATCTAAGTATTAGATATATTTCAGTGATAAGAAACCATTGTTATAATTTATATGACACCATTTTTTATTTTTTTGCTTTCCTAGTGGTACATAAAATAATGGTGGTTCTTACCACAGGTGAAAGCACATTTTTGATGATGATATATGAGCAGTAACACCAGTTCAATTTTTCATAAACCCATTAGAAGCCATGAAAATCATAACTCTTGTTAATACAAGTCTATGCATTTGAGATAACTGGATAAATTGGCCAGGAAATGGATTAATTTGTATAGCTTAAACATTCTATAAATTGTTTTATTTGTACACTCTGTCTTCTCTACTGAATAACTATTTTCATAGGACATTGGGGAAGAATTAATTAAAATATTAGCCACATTTTATTTTTATGCCACATTAAATAATGACATAGTGGAAATTCTATGAAAGTATACATAATAGATGCGTTAATAGTAAGTTAGTTCATTATAGCTTTGACACATATAATGAATACAAAATTATCATTTGTGAGATTTTTAAACCACAAAATCTTGATAGTTTAAGATGTCTTTTTTATTTGATACTTTTAATGATTTATCTAAATTAATGTCTCATCCACTTTTTCTTTGTTGGTAATTAGTGAAACATACAATAACTTTTTGTCTAGTAGAAATCATTTTTCCCTGTGTAATCCTAAAGTAGTGTTTATGGACTATAAAACTTTGGGTTAAATCTGTGGTTGCTTACTGTGGTTGCTTTCGGCCAGTTTTGTCCAGTTTTACTTCTTTATTTGTTCCATCTTCTTCACACTGATGATGATGTGTTGGGGTTGTTCAATGAGACAGAGAATGGAGGATTGATCAAAATGGCAGGGAAAACCTTTCTAACTTATGAAGATTATTTTCTAAGTTCATTGAATAAGCTTCTTGGAGGTGCAAATCAAATGATGATGAAGCACAAAGAAATCATTTGAATCTTGCTGCCAGAATGGGAAGAGATGACTATGCATCAAAGTTCTCTTTTCTCTGTATTTTGATTTTCTTATATGCACAACAGCTTACATATTTAGGTTACTTAATATTTGTCAAATAAATAAATATAGGCTGAAAAAATATTATTATTGAGACGTGTATACATTCTTCCCTGGCAGTATTGCAAGAGACTTCACCGAACAGGTGACATTTTAGATTGTTTAAAAAGACGAGTAAGATCTCAACTGGGACACAATAATCAGTATTTGTTTTATAAATGGTTCATCTCCCACATTTCATTGGATTCTTTTTACTTACTAGTGGAGGAAGACTAACGATGCTTTATTTCTGTCATGTATTAGATTGTTCATGAATGGCAGGGAGTATCTGGATCATTTTATTTTATGAAATTGTTTAATTCTGTTGCCTTCAGAATATTTACCTGAAAAAATAACTTAAAGTAAATAAACTTCTATTCCTGCTCTCAACCTGGTGACATTTTTTTCATACTCTAAAATCAGGATGATTTAAAGTTACATGACAGAAATGTCTATATGTGGACAAGTTGAAGTAGGATAACAGCCACCTGCATGTTAAACGTGGGCAGACCATCTAGAAAACAAAACATATGTATTACCAAAATCCTTTTTGGATCATTTGGAAAGTAAAATATGGGCTTCTTTGGATTTTTATAAGCTAAGTTAAAAGCTTTCTCAAAACATTGCTCTAAAATCAATGGCAATTATGGCATAGTTCCTAGCTGGTGTGCTCCAGGGTCCAGCAGCATGAGAATTACCTGGGAGCCTGGTAAAATGCAGACTCTCAGGTGCCACCCAGGACCTGTTAAATCAGAATCTGCATTTTTAACAAATCTCCAGATGATTCCTATGTACAATAAAGTTTGTTAATTGCTGGTAGGCTATTCTCTTTCCTGGTCTCTGTTTTGATTATATTAGTACTAATTGAGAATCTGTAAAATGCATCCTGGCCCTGAAAATTTTCCTTCAAAGTAGATATGGCTTATAGCATTCTCAAATTGAATGGAAATCATGCATGGCTAGAATTTTTCTGAAAAGGAAAATAATCTCAGTGTTAGATGCTATAAAACCCTGTGGATATTTGTTTTTTATGTTCTTATAACTTTCTGAATCATACAATAATTCTTTTTTTCCTAAACAAAGAATAAAATTGTATCCACTAAATGAATTCATCTGTTCCTGTTGTACCTGGCCCTCTATTGACAATCTCAGAAGGTTATTTTAGCTTTCTTAGACTCGTGGAAATCATGCCGCTTTGTTCCCTGCAGGATTTAAAATAAAATATGCATACTTAATTTTCAAAATGCCAAGTGATTACTCACAGCATTTATGAAAAGGAAAATGATTTCAGATATTCATAAAATGTTTCCATAGTCAGGGACTTTAAAGTGGTGTTATTTTGGGGAGCCCATGTACCTCAGTGGTTTGATCACCTGCTTCCCATGTACAAGATCCCAGGTTCAATCCCTGGTATCTTCTTTTTTTTTTTTTTTTTTAACTTTTACAATAGGAATTTATTAGTTTAATAACTTTAAGTTTCAATGCTGAAAAAAATGTCCAAGTCCAATCTTCATCAGGTGACACTTTTTATTCTAAAAGATTGGCTGTTAGCAATCCCAGAAACCTGTCTCACATGGCAAGGCAGATGGAAGCATCTGCTGGGGCTTCATTGCCACAGCTTCCTGCTTCATGGCTTTCTCTCTGCTTCTATGTTCTGTTGATTTCAGCTTCTGGCTTCTGGGGCATTCTCTCTCAGCTTCTGGAGTTTTCTCTCTGTCTCTGAAGTCCCCTCTCTCTATAGTCATTTGTTTATAAAGGACTCCAGTAAGAGGATTAAAGGCCCACCATTGCCCATGCCTTACTGAAATAATCTAATCAAATGGTCCATATCCATACTTTCAAATCCAGTGAATTTGCATTCAAATATTAGAATTATAATGCTGCTGAACCAAATGAAATTAAGTCACTTGTCTTTGTTTTTCAGTGTCTCACCACTTAATCTTGATTCTTGTCATTAGTAATAACATATGCTTAAGAAACCTGACTAGAGTTCATTTGTAAGAAATATAGAAAGTTAGAACTTAATGATTATTAGGATGTAAGATTATCTTTCCCTTCTCTTCTAACAGATTTCAACTCTAATAATTAAGGCAAATGAGGGGACAAAAGCTTTAGACTTAACTTTATAAACTTTACTTATATTCATTACACATGATGTGAAGGCACCATTAAGCAGAAAAATAATTCTGAAAGTTAAAAATATTTTGTAAAATTTGAGTTTATCTTATTAGTTTTACTTGTGGTAGTTTGAGACTGTATGTACTCCAGAAAATCATGTTTCTGGACCTGGTCCATTCCTGGTACTTTCTTTAAAAAAAAAAAAGTCACATTATTATGGATATTTATTATTGTGATCTGAATTAAAAATGATTATATTGACATGTCTCTCTCTTTTTTTCTCTCATCCAGATGCAAGACAAAAGTCTACCCTGATGAACTTCCAAACACAAGTGTAGTTATTGTGTTTCATAATGAAGCGTGGAGCACTCTCCTTAGAACGGTTTACAGTGTTATAAATCGTTCCCCACATTATCTACTCTCTGAGGTCATCTTGGTAGATGATGCCAGTGAAAGAGGTAGAGATATATTTCTTGCATTTTTTTAATTAAAAAGCTTTATAACAGTAAAAAGATATCTGGGCAGTGGTCTATATTTGCCTTATAAATATGCTAACCCTCCAGCCACCTACAAATTTGTATCAAAAAACCTCATCAATGCCAACTCCAGGAACAAGTGATTAATTCTTTCAGTTTCTCTCATGACCCTATCTTACTAAACTGAAAAAGTGAAAATGACTTTCAAAAATGTTCTTTTTCTTTTTTTTTCAAATTTTTGAGCATGTGTATGACTTTGTGGATTCTTCTCATTTTTTTCTTCAGGCAAAAACAAAATAACTTATAATTTAGGAGATTGCATTGGCAAGGTGGCCCAGTTTCTAAATTAGAGCCTGGTATCATATTAACTTCCTAATTTGTCCTTATGCTTGTCCAGTCAAGTGACAGATAGGGTCATAATGAACTGTCCATTAATTAACTGCTGAAATCTCTACATCTTAATGTCATCTAATTTTCATAGGGGTTAGCCACCATTTCTGTGTGTTGAATTTCCATCTGGGCAGTATTTCCGCTGTGTTTTAAATCATTTCAAATTTTCCTTATAAATTTTTATTGCATGTTACAGATTTTCTCAAGTTGACATTAGAGAATTATGTGAAAAATTTAGATGTGCCAGTAAAAATTATTAGAATGGAAGAGCGGTCTGGGTTAATACGTGCCCGCCTTCGAGGAGCAGCTGCTTCAAAAGGGCAGGTCATAACTTTTCTCGATGCACACTGTGAATGCACATTAGGATGGCTGGAGCCCTTGCTGGCGAGAATAAAGGAAGACAGGTAAGAATTCATGTTGTACGTCTGCCTGGGTTATGACTGAACTTGTCGGGACAGTTCCAGCTATCCATCAGAACTTCTAAGTTACTATTTTCATAATGTTTTTTTCCTAGTCTTTTTTTTTTTTTTTTAAAGCATTTATCTCCCTTATTTATTAAAAAAAAGACCCTGGCTTATTCTTTCTGAATGTGGTTAGTTGACTAAGAAATAGTCAAACATTTGAAACAATAAAAAAAAACATGGAATATTCATTTTTTATGTGAAGGAATCAGGCCAACCTGAAAAAGTATAATATTTTATAAAGCACCTTTTCAAAGCCCTGCATTATGACCCACAACTGCCCTGTGAAATAGGTAATATAGATGCTCTTATCTCTAACAATAGAGAAGAGAAAAGAAGTTAAATTGCTTGCTCCAGTTATCCGGAGTGCTGGGAACAACAATTCAATTCTTCTCACTCCCAGACCAGTGTTGTCTCTACTATGTCAGCATCCTGAATCAGAGTCCAGTTCAAAATCACCTTGAGTATCTTAAAAACAAGAAAACCCACATACACACATGCATGCTCATACCACACTGAAATAGACTCATGATTAAAAAAAAAAAAAAAACATAGGGAGCACAGCTATAAGAACAAAATGTTTAATTTATTTAAACCACACTGCTAGTTTATATGTATAAATCTGAAATCCGAAAGACTGAATAACACTTTATAAAAATTAAGAACCCTCACAGGTACCCACAATTATTTCTTTCTGATGATAATATGGCACACAAGCTTTTTTTGTAGATATTCATAAATGTTGGTGATAAACGAGTATATTTCCTAAACATCTTATGAGGTCAACTAACATTGAATGGTGTCTTTGATGTAATAAAGTGTTATATAACACCTTGCTTGCATAGCCATTTCACCTACAGGTGGTTTTAGAGTTAAGCCTCCAAGAAAGGTGCTGCTTTTTCTGGGATAGTCCAGCCACATCACATAAATGGCAGGATTTGGTACGTGTCAGAAAAATGTATGGAGGCTGTCAGTAAAATGAACCATAGCCATTGAAGAGAGCAGTAGGAACCTTTTAGTCAACTGAGTGTAGTACAAAGCTAATGACGTTTCCCCATTCCGTGTATTGTGCAGTACCCCTAGGAGAGTAAGACTGGCAAAGTAAAATGAACATCTTAAATGCATTTCTTGGCACGTTATCACGCAATATGCAGCTTCTTAAAAATGTGTTTCATAGTCAACTTAGAGACTTTTTAATTTAATGCTGTTTTAATATGGTCATGCACAGGGTATTTATTTTGTTAATCTATTAATATATTTAGATGGTACTTGCATATGATGAACTCTAATCTCTTAGCCTCCTTATAAGTACTGAAGTTGTTGTGCCTAGATAATAAATTCCTGTTTAAGGTTATTAGATCAAATAATTTATTTCCCTACAAATTAAGTTATTAAATATAATTAACAAAGAGAAAAATATATTGATTATTTTGGCACCAGAGTCTAGGCATTCTAATGCCAGATGAATCCTGTTAATTTCAAAGAACTTCAGACTTTGATCAGTTGTGTGGTATGTAAGACCCAATTAGAAATGAGCATTGATGTTACTGGGGTCACAAAACAAGCATAAATAATTGACAGTATTTCTTTACTTCCCACCTGTGGGTGCTTTGGAAACATATTTATCTATTTACCTTCTAGCAGATATGAAAAATAAGCTAGGTCTTCAGAATCAGCTACAGACAAGGCATTCTTGGGTAGACCTGAACATTTACTTGTGGAGATGACAGAATGTTGGTCCTTTAATAAACATGTAAGCTCTAAGTAGAGGGGGAAAAGTGGGAGAAAGCACGACAGGGATTAAGAGAGTGCCTAATTATCTCCTGAGTGAACATTTTGTTACCCTAAAAATCCCCTACCAAGTACTCCAAACTGGTTCTTCCTCTCACTTTAAGAAAAACAGGTCATGGAGAAAAAAAGAGAGACACAAGTTGCTTATCTTATACTATCTTAGAATACCATCTAGATTGTGACTATAAACCCTTAATTCTAAAATAATTCAGTTAGAAATTGTCCTAGCCCAAATATCAGTCATAAGAAATATCTACTTATACTTATAGATCTTGGTTTTCATTGTTGCTATTTTTTTTATTTGTTCTTCCTAGTAGGTATTTTCTTCATGAGGATTTTTCTCATAACTGTCTTCTTAAGCTAACCTATGCTATTTGAGATGCAAGCTACCAGCTTTAATTTTCTATCATCCGTTCTCCCCTCCCTGCATGCTATTGATTTTCAGTGGGTTGGAGCTAAAATGATGCATAATCTCAAAGCAGCTTTATTAATCATGCTGTGGGTGAGGGTTTTATGAAAAATAGACTATGTTCATCCTGCTGAGCTAGTACTTAGAATGCATTTGGAAATCAGCTTGAAAGTCAATTAGTATATTTGATTAGATAATATGTGACAGTATAAAGTAGACTGTAAGGAAGTTGTAGAAAAAGGAAATAATTTCATAGAGAAAAAGGATAAAATGAAAATAAAGCTGTATTAAGTCACAAAATACTTAAATTCAACATATAAGCAATATTGTTTGAAGAAGCTAATTTAATATTTAAGTGATTGGGTATATGAGAGCTGGTTTTAATTTTTCTGCAGGAAAACAGTTGTATGCCCCATCATCGATGTGATTAGTGATGATACCTTTGAATATATGGCTGGGTCAGACATGACTTATGGGGGTTTTAACTGGAAACTGAATTTCCGCTGGTATCCTGTTCCCCAAAGAGAAATGGATAGGAGGAAAGGAGACAGGACCTTACCAGTCAGGTATGTAGATCTTATCTCCCAAGGAGTAGCTTGTGTTCCTATAATAATTAAAGATGTATTATAAATCTGTGTTCTTATTTCTGTCATTAAAGTCATATACTTATTCTTCATATATACCATAGCTCCTGGGAATATTTAAGATCAAGTTAGTCCAGAAAATATTTGTTTTTTAATATTCATATATTGCAGCTAAATGTAGTATTTTATTACAAATACATGCTTATGAAGGTATTTATAGATGATAAATAATTAACTTACTGATCCTATATGATTCAATGGGAATATTAAAACTAGTTAAATTAAATCTAATGTAGGCAAACTTAAGTATGGGCAGAAGATCCAAATTCCTTTTGTAACTTTGTATATTATTTTACTCAAACTGTATTTATTGTGAATTTAATATGTGAGAAAAAGACAAGGATGTTCTAGACTTTACCCTTGAGATAAATATACATGTCACCTAAAAGTATGTGCTTTGCAATAGAAATATTATCAAAATTGAAATAGCCAAAATATTTTAGTAAATATACTAAATTTACTAAAATTAAATGTCTATGTGTCTTATTGATACACTAGAAATATCCACTCAATAAATTTTAATTTATTAAAAATTATGAAGGATTTATTGTTTATTCAATAAATAGCTACTTAATCTGAAAATATATACTCATAAATTAAATGTTTACTCAATGCAGAACAAGAAATATTCTCTGCATCTTTAGTTGTCTAAATAAGCAGTATCCAATTTATTAACACAAATTATTACCTTCCTACCTTAAAACATTGTGTACATCTTATCTGCAACAAAAAAATGACTTCTTGCACAATACTTTGGAAAGGGAGTTCACTATTTAACTCTTTAGGGATCAATTTGGCCAATCATCATTTTGTTGGAATAATAGAGAAATACCCTAACATTTTAAAACAATATATATCACCCATTATCTAAACAAGAATGACTTATAACATATTAATGGAATGAGTTGCCTGTCATATTAATTATACAATGGGTTAATTAAAACTAACCCTGAAAATTGGTTAATGGAGGAAGATAGCTCTAATCATTTATTACTGAATAATTAAATATTGGGAGCAGGCTACCCTTTTAAAGAGATATACTACATCAAAGAGAAAAATAAAATACAGCTTCTAACAATTGCATAAAGACTGTGAAATTATTACATCAATATTTGAAGTATCATTTATCCAGTAGTGCTTAAAATTTGCTATAATCTTCAATTTTACAAAAACGTATTGATTCTTGCCTGTAGCAACCTGAAGAAATGCATTGGATCATATTATCAGCATTTATTAGAATTTCTATTTTTCTAGATCATAGCTTCATTTATTATTATCTGATTTTTTCAAGTCCCAAGTGAAAACTATCAAAATGCTTCACCAGTACACTTAAATTATAGTTATGTTTATTCATTAAAAAAAAAAAATGTTTAAAAGAATACATGTTTATATTCATTATTTCTTTAAATACATTGACAAGAGACATGCTTTATTTAACTTTATTTTCTCACAGAGTCAAAAGGTAGATAATAAAAAAATAATCAACATCCATAGCAAGAAATTACTGATGTCATTCACACAAAGTTCTGCCTGGAAATCAGCCATTATATCTCAGCTTTCTATTATCTAAAACAAAAGATGAAGCATCTTATTTGATTTATTTTAGTCACAATTTATGTGGTTTTATTGTAGTAACATGGAGAGCCTATAAAATTTAAGTATATTTGATTTGTTCACCTCAGGAACTGAAAGTCATTTTATTTTCTAAAATGCTGAGGGAGCTGGAGCAAGAGAAACAGAAAGAAGTCTCAGTTTTTGCTGATATTTCTAGATTTTTTTATGGCAAAAGGTTAATTAATTCACTGGCTGTGCTATAATAGCCTGCAGGTAATTTTCATCAGCATAGCTGTAATGTGAACTTTCTTTGTACTTGTAATCTATTACTTGAAGATGTGATCATTTTTTTCTCACATTCATACAAACAGATAAATCATTCTAGGTGTTGATCACAGAACTTTTTTCTGACTTGATTAACAGAATTCTGAATAGCTAAAGTGATTAAAATGAGGTTGAAATTTTGGTTTTGTTAGTGGAATGCTTCATTTAAAATGTCAGTTACAACAGATCACTGTAGTCACTATAATTTGGCTAGTCATCATTTAGAAACATGGTCATGGATCTGCATAAATTGAGAACCAATTTGAACTTGTGGCCTAAACTCAGTTATACCACTTTTAAAGTAAAGCTTTAACTTGTCAAACTCTGAGCTTTGATATTTTCATTTTAATAAGAAAAGGAATTTCTCTGAATACTTGGCATTTCTGAAATTACGGGAATGAAATATCTTAATTCATATCCTGAATATTTAGTTTTCTTAACCAGTTGATTCCCCTTGCCATTTTTAAGAGAAGTTCTAGGTTTACAGAAATATCAGGCATAATGTACACGGTTCCCATATATTCCCCAAACACAAGCAGTTTCCCCTATTATTAACACTGCATTAATGTGGTACTTTTGTTGTGATTGATGAAACAATATTAGCAAAATTATACTATTAATTATGGCTCATAGTTTACATTGGGGTTCCTGTTTCCACTGTATAATTTCATTTTTTCAAGTGATAAAATTTTCAATTTTAATCATTTTCATATATAAAAATTCAGCAGTGTTAACTACATTCAAATTGTTATGCTAGTGTTCTCACTATCATCCATTACCCAAATGTTTCCATTACCCAAACCAGAAACTCTGTACTAATTAAGAATTAAATTCCCATTCTCTACCCCTGCACTAGACCCCAGAAACCTGTATTCTAGTTTCTGACTCTATGAATTCACATATTTTGATATTTTCACATAAGTGATATCATTCAATATTTGTCCTTTTATGAATAGCTTATCTCAACATAATGTCTTCCAGGTTCATCTATATTGTAGCGTGAATCAGATATTATTTCAGTTTTACAGTTGAACATTATTTCATTGTGTGTATATATCACATTTTGTTTATCCATTCATCTGTTCATGGACACTGGGTTGCTTACATCTTTGGGATTTATGAATAATGCCACTATGAACATCAGTCTGCACATAACTGTTTGAATGCCTGCTTTTAATTCTTTTGGGTATATACTAGCAGTGGGTTTCCTGGGTCATATGAAAATTCTATTAATTTTCTGAAGAAGCATCACACTGTTTTCCACAATGGCTGCACCATTTTTCATTTCCACTGAAAATTAAAGAGTGTTCCTATTTTTCCACCTCCTCTCTAACTTCTTATTAGTTGTTTAATAGTAGCCATTCTAGTGAGTGTGAAAAGGTATCTCCTTGTGGTTTTGATTTCCATTTCCCTAATATCCAATGATCTTGAGCATCCTTTCATGGGTTTGTTGGCCATTTGTATATCTTCTTTGGAGAAATGTCTATTCAAGTCTATTTCCCATTTTTTAAAATTGGGTTGTTTGCATTTCTGTTGTTGAGTGGTAGAATTTCTTTATATATTTTGGATATTAAACCCTTATAAGCTATGTGGTCTCCAAATGTTTTCTTTCAATCTATAGGTTGTCATTTTTCTTTCATAATAAAGTCCTTTGATGCACAAAAGTTTTTAATTTTGGTGATGTCCCATGTATCTATTTTTCCTTTTGTTGCTTGTGCTTATGGTGTAAAGTTTAAGAAACCACTGCCTAACTGTGAAAGACATAAGTAAATACAGTAAATGCCCTTGAGGGCAGGTTTGTCTCTCTCTCTCTCTCTCATCTTTGTTTTCAGCTTTATCCCTCATACTTGGAGCAGTGTTTAATCAACAATATCTGTAAAAGGGGAAAAAAAACAACACAAGGTCCTGAAGATGCTTCCCTATGTTTTCTGCTGGGAGTGTTATAGTCCTGGTTCTTATATTTATGTTTTTGATTCATTTAGAGTTCATTTTTGTATATGGTATGTGTCCACCTTTATTCTTTTGCACCATTTGTTAAAACAGTATTCTGTTTTATACTTTTCTTGTACAATCCCTTTAGATCCTTGGTTAAATTTACTCCTAGATATTTAATTATTGTAGTTGCCATTGAAAATGGAATTTTATTCTTGATTTCCTCTTCAAATTGTTCATTACTAATTCATAGAAACACTACTGACTTTCCTTCTTGATCTGGTAACCCTTCAGGTTACTGAACTTGATTTTTAGCTCTAGTAACCTTGTGGATTTTTTCAGGACTTTCTACATATAGGATCATGTCATCTGCAAATAGGGAAGACTTTAGTTCTTCCTTTCCAATTTGGACGCCTTTTATTTATTTTTCTTGCCTAATTGTTTGGGCTAGAACCTCCAGTACAGTGTTGAATAACAGTGGTAACAGAGGGCATCATTTTTTGGTAACTGATCATAGGGGAAATGCTTTCAATCTTTCAATATTGAGTATTATGTTTGCCATGTGTTTTTAATACACGCCCTTTACCATGTTGAGGAAGTTTCCTTATATTCCTAGTTCACTGAATGTTTTTAATCAAGAAAATGTGCTAGATTTTGTCATATTCGTTTTCTGCATCAAGGTGATCATGTTTTCTTGTGGGTTTTTTTTTTTTTTTTCATTCATTCCATCAATGTGGTGTTTATATTAATTGATTTTCTGATGTTGAACCTCCCTTGCACCACCTGGGATAAATCCCACTTGGTCATGGTGTATAATTCTTTTAATGTGAAGTTGGATTTGTTTTGCTAGTATTTTGTTGAGGATTTTTCCATCTATGTGCATAAGGGATATTGATCTGTAATTCTCTTTTCTTGTGGTATCTTTATATCTAAAAGCCACTAATCATTTATCCCAGGCTTCTTCTGCAGGGCAAGTTCTGGGAGCTTGAACCAGATAGGCATGTCATCTGGTTCAAGTCTTTCAAGCTGCCACCCAACAGATTTGCACTGACATGTCGGCACCTCAGTATAAGTGTTACTCTGCTCCCTCCAGAACAGGGCCAGGGACTCTCAATGGGAATGCAAGCTAGTGCCACATAGTGCTGCAGAAGAGTTTTAAAAGGGGCCAACAAGGCCTTCGTGAGCTCCTCAAACCAGTTTTAAGTTGTGCTTTCTTGAATTGTCACTTGCCCAGTTACTGCAACCTATTAATGGTTTTCCAGAGTTTTGAGGAAAATAGCTCTGCCAGTTTTTGCTAGTTGCTCAAAGATTCTGTGGGGGAATGGAACCCATGAGTATCTTACACCAACATCTTTGTTGAGGAATTTTTCCCCCTTGACAGTTTAGTAGCAAAGTTATATGACTTTTCAAGAATATTTTAATTGTGTCTCCAACAATAAAGTAATCACATTGCTAAAGCAGAGGTCTTAAACTCTAGTCTGTGTGCCAAATATGGCCTATAAATGTGTTTTATTTGGCCTATATAATGTTTTGCATTTAAAAAAATGTTTACCAATGTTTTAAAAATGAGAAGTTTTAAATAAAAGTCTGGATTTCCAGCTTTTTTTGGAACGTCAAAAGATCTTGCTACAATGGCTCAACATTCCTACTCGGCACTATGACCTGGAGTTGAGCAGAAACTGCCCATATAGAATTGGCATGGCCATATGTGGGCTGAACAAGGGAAAGAAGTCAGCATGAGTGGCCAAGTGTGGATATACATGAGTTAAACATGACCTCTGCAAAAGTGGTGTATACTTCTGGAAAGAAGCCTGACTTAAATCTTATTGATTGCTTTGGTCTCTTAATTATGCCTCAATAGTTAGAAAGATAGTTTCTTCTTTAATTTCTCATTGATTAAAATTTCTTTCTTAGAAACCTACAGGTGAAATTTATTTTCAAGTCTTTTTAACATATTTACTTTGTATCCTTGTGGGATCTTTTACATTTAATTATTAATATTTTAACATGATTTCTCTCATTCTTACTTGGATTACTATGTTAAGTATCTTCCCAAAATAAAATAAAGGATTTTTAAAGTTTCTTTTAGTCTTGCTACAAATCAAACATAGAGTAGTTATTATATTTTATTCCTAACATTTCCATTGCTTTAAAATCCCTTTTTGTTAACATTTGTCTGAACTCTCTGGTGTTTATTTTTCTCTCAGTTGGCATTAGGAATTTATAAAGAAGATCAAATAAATTACATGATTAATAATATCTCAGATTACAACCATTGTGTCTTTATAGTGATCGACTCACAGAATGCTCCTATATATTATATTCTGCATCCTTCTAGTATGCTATCATAGAAGAAGCACTGAAATGGGCTTTGGAAGATCTGGGGTTCATTTTGAGCTCCTCTTATTGAGAAATACCCAGTATTCTTAACTATAAAATGGAAAGTTATCTCCCAGACTTGCTTAACTTATGAAGTACTGTAGACTATTAATTGAGCAAATGTATTTGAAAGGAGTTCATTTATAAATTTATTTCTGATAATGTAACACACGTACATTGCCAAATAAATATGACAATACCTAAAAGTATGAAACAGAAGAGCATCACTGAGCCACCATTTTTAGTATTTTGTAATATTTCCTTCTGCAGCATTTATTTCCAGGTACATTTCTCCACAATTTAAAAATTGATGTATCATGATTGATTTCATATGCTTTTAATTTTTTCATAAATAATAATTTAATGGCTTCTTAATGCCAATTATTTACTTAGCTTTTTCCATAGTTTTTGTAGTCTAAAATTAATGAGTCATTTTGTTTATACTTTTTTCCCCCAATTTTGCCTCCCTGATCTACAATTTATACATGCAATGATATCTCTAGAAATATGCTGACTATAAAATGTGTTTTAATATTCTTGATGCCTTTATCATTTTGATTTTCAAAATAAATCATTGCTGGTCTCAATTTATAATTCCTCCAGCAAGTACAATAAATGAAAAACACGTATTTTATTCTATAAAATGTTATACAAATATAAGGCAAAGGTTCTTATTATTTAATGTTAACTAATCATTTATCTCCTAATATTATATATCAGGTTCTCTTTATTAGATTTTTCTCAGTTGGACTAAGATATACTTTGGTTTGGAGGAAATAAACAGAGACAGACACACTCAAAGCCTTTGAGACACTTCTAAACAATAGGAAGTACTAAAGCAACAGCATAGGGAAAGGTCAATGTTTGAACAGAATAAAAACTTTGAAAGAAACAGTTGAAGTTTGGAAGACCCAACTGTTCAACATTCTTGCTTACTCAGATTAAATGTAATATATGCTGATTTTGAGTGAAGTAAAATATCTCCCATCTCAGATGAAATTTGTGAATGTATATTCTGTGGAGAAAATAGTATGTTTATATTAATTATTTCCTAATGAATTAAGAGATAATTTGTAAGACTTTCTAGAAGTCTGTTGAGATGAGAAGAAAACAGGGGTAATACAGAAAGTATTCAGGGTAATTAAATAACACATTTATATACTGAATAGTTTTAGCATTAACCAAAACACTTTGAAATCTATGTCTTCAGCTTTTCCTTTGTTTATTTTTACTCTTATTTTTTATTTTATTTTTTATTAAAGATGTGGTGGGGTTTGACCTCTCTTTTGCATGAAAGTATAAGAAGTTAAAATTTGCACAAACTTCTGTACATCCTCTTGGAGGCTTAAGGCGGTACTGGGCTGTGAGAATTAGAAAAAAGGATTAAGGAAAGGGGGGGAAGAAAAAACTCTTTTATTGGAAAATAGGTCTTTAAGTGCAGGTTAAGATATTTGATCCCAATACTTGTTTTGTGTTATATAATACATGGCTTTTCATTATATAATAAATGGGTTTGGGGGCAACAAAACAAGTCAGTTGCCCACACTAAGCAGACCTTTCTTTATTTTTTTTTCTTACCCTCAAAAATAGCTTTGAAATCGTTTGTGGTCATAGATACTGCAGGATTTCAGTAAGCTTCCTTGCTCAGATCCTAAGCCAGCATAAACTCTTCAAGTGACAGTTTCTTTTCTACAGAAAGATACACCTTTATACCCAAACAAACGTTAAAATGAGTGTCACAATGTGCACTATTCCACCAAACTTACCATTTGTTCTCTGTAAAAATCTTTCTAATGACTCTCATTAGATTTTTTCCTGTACTCTAATAGAATATTATTTGTGCCTTTGCTTCTGCTTTTTATATTGGGCATAGTGGACATAATTAGAAAAGAAGGAAAGAAACAGCATTTATTTTTCCTCTGGTTTCATTACCAAATGAAGCAATTAAATTTTATGATTTAAAAACTCAAGGTTATGTGAAAATTTCAGCTATTCATGCCTCACAGTTATGCAAATATAAAATATTTATTTTTATCATTGCTCTTCATTATGGTTTATAATGTATAAGAAATATTATTAATACAGATCCAAACTCTAACAGTCTAGATACTGTTATTTTGACCATTGCAAATAGCCTCCTTGGTCTGTGCTGTAGTCTCTGAAACCTTATTGGAGTTTTCCTCCAGAGACTTGGGTTGTTTGCCATGTAAGAATAAATAGACTCCTGATATAACAAAGAAAAAAGTAAGTGAGAAGGAATGGTGTTTCCATAAGCTTCTTCTGAAGATCAGTGATAAAATTTGAAGGAAAACATGGTGCATAAATTTGGAGCTTGAAATCAGGAAATGTGTATTTCTAATTACCTCAGATCATCTGCTGGATAAAGTATGTGGATAAATTGAGAGATTACAGGTAGGTAGGTAGGTAGGTAGGTAGGTAGGTAGGTAGATAGATAGATAGATAGATAGATAGATAGATAGATAGATAAGAAAAAAAGAAAAATGGATAGAAATCATTTTCTTTACTCTGCTACTAGCTAGTTGGGAGGCCTTGAAAATATCACTTTAAACACATTACACCTAAAGTTGGTTGATTACATAATTTGTAGGACTTTTAGGCTTCTAAAATTTTACAGTTACCAAAAAAAATTGGATTCTGAAAATAATTTTTAAAAAACCTTAATTATAATCTTGGTAAAAATGGATGTCTTCATTTTTCTTAATAACAATAATATTTAAAATGTATAGTACTTGCTGTGTGCTGGTACTATTCTAAGAGTCTTACATACATTAATTCATATGATCCCCATTTTACAGATGCTGAAACTGAGGCATAGAATTTAAGGACCTATTACATGAAGATCAGGCACTGAGGGGTTGGGTTTTGAAACCTGTCAATCCAGCTATAAAGTGCATACTCCTAACCCCTAAATTTCTTAGAGTTTCCTTACTTGCTATATGTTTTTCACACACATGGTAGTTATCCCAGTATGAAAGACAGGATATATTTTCTTTGTGAAAGCTCCCGTGTTGCATTTTAGCATTACAAATAATCAAATGCATTATATCACAATATCTGTTGATTTACCAACTTCGTGTGAAAATATCCAGTATTTTTCCATGTACAAATTAGTACTTTCCAGAGCACATCAATATTAGACATTGTTAAAAAGCTTTATATCTTCAATTCCAAAATCTATCAAATGACAATCTCCAAAAATCCTACTGAATAATAGAACCTTTAAAAATCTTGAGATTAGTCTATATATTTTTGTTACTCATCAATTTGGCAGATAAGGCAAAAACGTTTTTTTTTTGGTAACTTCAGAAATAAAATTGCAGGTGATTTTAACTTTTCAAATAGATTGTTTTGTGATCATGGAGAAATATGGCTCATGTGTTTATTATATTAATTCAATAAATATTAATTGTATACTATATTAAAACCAAATATATTGGCTACACATATAGAAGTGGTAAAATGTAGACAGAAATAAATATAATACTCACTAAATAAGAAGTAAGTTGAAAGAGACAGATAGAGGGCTATAGTAGAAGGTAGAAGGAGAAAATTATATCCAGAGTGACATAAAGAGGGGTTCTATTGAGGACAGTCTTCCTGGAATCCATAACATTTGTATTGGCTTGAGACTAGAGCAGACTTGAACTTATAAGGGGAGTTTACAAAGGAAAATCCAGATGCCAAAATGATTTGATTAAATGCACCAAGGAGGAAAAGTACGAAGCATGTATTGGTAACAGCTAAACACAGTTTTTATATAGGGGAATGCTTAAGGGCTTGGGGGAGTGGGGTGGGGGATTCATTGGGTGGTGCCTGAGCACTGATGCCAGGAAAAGAAGCTGGAATTTATTCCTTATAATAAGTTTTTTAACATCTGGTTAATATTGTAGAGGAATTTTGATTTAGAAAAATCAATCTGCCTATGGTTTACAGGATAAATTTTGGAAACAGCAGAATCTAGAGGCAAACAGAGTTTTTCAGAAAATAATCAGGGCTAATATTGGATAATGACCACAATAGAAGTGGATAGAGAAAAGTGTCAGAAATACTGCAGGAAAAAAAAGTATATTGGGAAATCATTGAATGTGGCACAAAAAAAGAAAGGTGTGAAAGCTGGTTTCATCATTTTTCATTTGGAGTCTAGAGGAAATATAGGGCATTGCAAGAGAAGCAGATATAGAAGGGGTAGGAAATTCCAAATTCTATGTTATACATACTGAGCAGAATCAGGAGAATGTTTTGAAGGAAGCATTCAGTGAGTAATTTAAAAAGCTACAAAAGATACAGAGAGAAGAAGTGAAAAAAGAAACTAGAAATTAGGAGTTAGACCTCCTAGAGGTGACAAATGAGCTTACACAGGTAAAGAGTATAGAAAAAAAGAGTGCCACTGAGGGACGCTTGGGAGAATGACATTTCAAGATGAGAGATGATATTTATTAAGTGCACACATCCACAAAACAATATTATAATGATATATTCATGACCCAGATAAGGAAACTAAGAGCATGTCCAAGGTCTCATAGCCACAGGGAATAGGGAGAGGAAGGAGCTTCAAGAAGAACCATAAAATGAGTCGTCAAATCAAAAACCTCTCTACAACAATGCCATGAGAGCCAGAGGTGAAAAGAATTTCAAGCAGGGAGGCTGATAAATTGTCTTAAACTCTTTCAGAGGAGGAAGTAAAGGAAAGACTATTGGAGTTCAGAATTAATGGTGACCTTTCAGAAAGAAGTTACAGTAGAAGCAGGACCAGGATCCAGATTCTAGTTAGAAGGTTTAAAGGAATTAAAACAGAATATAGAGAGTACACTTTCAATAAAGTTACCAGTGAAGGGAATAGAAAAGATACCATCTTAGTTTGATGGAGTAATATGATGGAGTCAAGATGTATTTTGGTTAAGGATAGAACATAATTGAGCAGGTGTGTAAGCTCAAGGGGACTATCTAGAAATCAAAAGCATAAAACATAATAATAGTCGATTATTTACAAATAATCGTAAACATAATAATAGTCGATTATTTACAAGATTTACAAAAGGAGAATTGGGTGAGACAAGGGAAGGACAGAGAACCAAAAGTGTGGACCTGGATTTTCACTGACATGGCAGTATCTTGGAGAGGGGTAGGAGAAGAGAAGCAAAAATCCTCCAGAAGGGGGCTATCAATAAGAGAATGTGGAGTAACTAAGGAACCAGAATCACCGATAAAATGTGAAAAGTGACTTCCGTAAGATTGAAATAGGAGGGGTTAAAAAATAGGAAGTTGTGTTCAGAGAGGCAGATTTCAGAATTCAACATCCTGAATATGAAGTTGTTTCAAATGATTTTTAAATACAAAATGTGAGTATGTGCATGGGGAGATGAAATTAACTGAAAGACATTTATGGATGCATAGAGAATCAATGAGACCATGGCGCTCAAAGGTATGTTAAGATGGATTTTGAAGTCACCACATATTATGGGAAGGGCTAGTTTGAAAAGACTTGGGAATGAGTCATCTCAAATTCAAATGCTGATGAATATTTAAGGGCTTTCCGGAGGTCATAGAAATGATGAGGATGTTTAAGGCGATATAGGAGGCCTACAATGAGGGGAAGATTAAGGAGTGGCAATAGAAAGGTGACTGACCTTTGAGTTAGGTGACCGAGGGATATCCAGAAGGCATGGTCGCATTTGCGAAGAGGTGTTTTAGGTATTACACAATTTTCCACTATTTCATAGAGGTAGAAAGAAAGTTAAAGTTCGAGGCCAAAGAAGTTCAAAGAACTGATGGAATTATCCAAGGTCTTTTAAGTGACTCTTAAAGCAGCTTCTGGGATTAGCAGAAAGCTCTTAGGGCATTCAATTCAAAGGAGAGAACTAGAGGTATGTGTGACTGTGAAGCTCACCTACCTTGCTCTAGGTCCACGGATAACAATAACTCCAGGTCCTGAGCCAATGACACTCATCTGACCACAATGAAATAATTTTCTAGAGTCAGTATCTTCCAGTGGTTATTCATTTTTTCCCCTCTTTTATATAGACTCATATATGAAATCAAAAATTGATCACAACTTTTTCTATTTGTGCCACATAACTCAAATAGAGAGAGAACACATATAGTCATTCAAAAGGCTTTCATTTAAATGATCAAAAGCAGTAACAACAAAAACAATCTAAACTTTAACTATTTATTATGTGCCTTGCACTGTTCTAAGTATTTTACTTGGGAGAAAGACAAATTGGAATCGAGTTTTCAGATTACAGTATTTTATTTGGTACAATAAAAGTTTTGCAGTAGCAGGAATGTTGAATCACTTGCAAAAACAGAAGCAGCCATGAGCTTCTAGAGATGGCAAATGATTTTTATAGACATAAAATGATGTTAGCTTCAGTCTTATTGATTGGCTGGGGTTTGTCCCTCTTTTAGGGGCGAATTAAAGGAAGGCAGGCTTTATTTTATACTGGGTCAAATATAACTAATTAAAAACTTGATTGGGTATCTGAGCTTGCTGCCTTGATGAGGTTTTCAAATTTCAAAAGATTTCAAGAGGAAACTCAAGAGGGAGTCAAAGAGAAGTAGAGCACGGGTGTTATGTTTTCTTTTGTTTTGTTTTGCTTGGCTCGGAGGGGTCCCCGGGGCTTTCTTTCTTTAATTTTACAAACATTTATAAACTCAATTCATTTTCACTTACTTACTGTGTAGTAGACATTGGGGTGATGATTTTTTCCCAACGAAATTGAATGAGTTGGTAAGCAAATAATCTGATTAATTTAAACTATAATCAAGGTTTTTAATTTTCTAGGCACACTGAAATCTTAAGGTCCACACAAGAAAGCTAACTCATATAGAAAACATGAAAAAAAAATCCTCTCTAGGAGTATCTGTCTTTAGAAAAAATACAGATATTTGAAGAATTGTAGTCTTATCTTAATCTTTTTGTTACTTTTCAATGTAAGTAAAATTTATTTGAGTCATTCTTATGGTTAAATATAGGTAATTTATTCTAGCCATTTATTATACATCTCACATATTTCTTAGAGTAATGACCAGCTGTAAGATTAAATTCAATATATGTAATTAAGTTAAAATGCATTAGTATTTTATTAGTAAGCAGATAAATGGATAGGCACTTTGAACTGATCATTAAAAATACATCACTTAACATTCTTGAGCACTTGGTTGCATTATGATAGGATAATTGCTGCAATTTTTGTTTCTCATTTTATTAAATAGACTATCCAGCACTGTAATACCTTATATAGTTATTACCATAGAGTTCCAAAACCCCAATCAGGTGAAGGTCATGGCTATGCCATAATTACCATCTGTTTAGCTTTGTTAATATTTCTCATTATAACTCAGAAGGTCAATAATACTATTCATGATAGGAACCCAGCATGACTCAAAATAATAAAACAGCTCTGAGACTAAGCAAGGCTCTGCTACTCCAACTGATGGATAGTTAATTACCTAAGTATATAATAGTGAGAGCACTGGGAGAAATAAAGAACTTTGCAATGTGGTAGATGTCCAAGTACAATATTATTTGGTGGTTTTTCAATGAACTATATTGTTTAATTAGAAGATATGAGCATCACCAGTGGAGGAAGATTTATGTGAGAAAAGCAAAACGTTAGGTTTTTTAACAATCTCACAGACTCAGTTTGGGTGAGCATTCTAATTCTAAGTACTAGATCAGTGTTTATCTTTGGCAACACATTAGAATAACCTGAGAACTATACAAAATACCAAATGACTGACTCCCCTCAGAAATCAGAATCTGTGGAGGGTGGTATCCAAGCAGGGATTTATTATATATATCGTATAACAGCCCTGGTGCTGATAATGTACCGATAAAGTGCCACCAAGACCAAGAACCTCTATACTACTACAAGCATTCAAAAATAATTATGGCTGATTTAGATTCACTTGGGAACAATGAGAATTGCCATTTTTCTATTTAATTAACACTGCTTATCTACAAAGGCTTGTGTAGTCCACAACATAATCATTGCCTTTAATCACTAATTATTTTTAAAACTTAACATCTGACTTAGTAGTTCCTAGAGAAGGATTTTGAATGTGAGAACCAAAAAGCATTTATTTCTAGGAAAAGTTTCTTTTAGAATCATGCCAAATGTCTTCCTAAATCTCTGGATAGCATATAGGATTTATGTTTCTCCATAGGGCTTTATGATTAATTCTAGCCTTTTAATTAAGTAAAAAGAAGAATAAATAGATGGAAAGTTCTTATGTTAAAAATCTTTTTGTAACTATCATTAAATACTTTATAGCATTTAAGAATTTTCTTATTTAAATAAGCTGTGGAACATTTCATAGAGAAACCATGAAACCATGTCCATAGGTTTCTAGAGTTTACTTTAAAATAATTTATAATTATGTGACAAAAGATCACAACTGGCAGTTTCATCATCAGTCTCTTTACTCGGATAGCTAATGGCACTCACTTTTCTTCACTATGTCTTTCAGAAAGAAAGTAGAAGCCCCAGTTTTAAATGGCCAGTGTTCCTTGTATTTATCTATTTGATCACTTGTAAGAAAACATAGACTCATCTAAATTTAATTTTATAAAAAGTGTGAAATAAAATGCTATTTATTCATTCTAAAAATCTCTTACACGTTGGCTTTATGTTTCCAGTCTGAGATTTTTAAGTACTATTTTTTATTTAAAGTGTCTCAAAAATATTTGCTACAGTCTCAATAAACTCCACACATTGTTTTCAAAAGATATTCTTTTTCTTTTTGTTTTTTCAACTAGGACCCCTACTATGGCTGGTGGCCTATTTTCTATTGACAGAAACTACTTTGAAGAGATAGGAACTTACGATGCAGGAATGGATATCTGGGGTGGAGAGAATCTTGAAATGTCTTTTAGGGTAACTGCATTTTACTTTATTTTTTTGACACTGAACATACTATGCTGTAGCATGTACATATCAGACCCAGCAATATATTATTGAATCTTTTGTGTGAAGTGAGTGATGCAAATTACCGATCAGTTAGTCATTTTAATATTTAGTTACAAGATTTGCTAGAGTCCTGACACATGCAATATTTACTATTAAATGGGAATAAATATATTTAAGTTTCATTCAGTGTAGAAAGACAGGGCTTTCAATTTTTTTAATAAAGAAGGGCTTTATTTTTTAAATAAAGCATTGCACTATAAAATCATTTTGCATTTTGTTGAAACTTGGAAGTGTTTTTGTGATTTGAATTTGCAAGCGTTGCCTGTCATTATTCTCAAATAACTTTGAATGACCTCTGGCCAAAGGAATTCTGGATGGTTTAGCAAGGAACATGACTATTTTGACATCCATTGACATTATTGAAGAATCAGTTTAAATAATGCAAATTAATTTCTTAAATGACCTTCCAAGTAAATGAAAATTGAGGCTTAATCCCTGGCAGATATGATATTAAGAAACATATAGATAATTTTCATAGTTTTCATATTTAAAAATTTGAAATATAGGCACAAAAATGTGCCTTCATCTAAGAGAGTGATACGTGCTAGCATATTTCTTTCTTTCTTTTTCATATCACATATATTATCATTTTTAATGAATTTGGTTTGTAATATTGCTGTTATTTTCCTTTCTAGAATTTAATGTGAAATATTTGCAACACTCCATAATTTTGCCCAAATTATTTGTACAATGAAATTATTACAGTTTATATATCTTTATCTATGTAGTTCAGGTTAAGCCTTTTAATTTCTCATTTAGAAAGTAAGTTTGTTTTTCACTAATATAATGTAAATATGTGTAAGGATGCATAAGGAAATGTCAAAATTTAAGAATAATAATTACTTCGAATTTCTGTAACATGAAATTTAGTAGATGTCTGATAATTTGAATTCTTTTCAAAGCACTAGAATGGTTTTCATATACTATTATTTTGTGCATAAGCCTTCCTTATGACCAATGTCTGAGAACATCAGTTAATGGGATTTCATCATCCTCATATTTGCATATATACTTGTAGTTTGATGGAACTTGCCCCACCAAACTCAATACCATACTCAGAAATGTCTTATCTTCAGGGCCAAGAATCATCTTGGTGCAACCTTTAGGGGAATTTGGAGGCCTGAACTTGTTCTCAGTGTTGTTCTTAAAGTGAAGAAAATAAGAGATGACAGTTTTTTTTAAAAAAAGGATGTAATAATGAGAGTATTTTCTCATTCATTAACCAATATTCCTTAGGATCTGTGCTGAGATTAAACAATAAAAAATAAATACAATATAGCAATATTACTACTATTTATGAACCCATTGCCTACCTTTTTTCCTCCCTTCCTAAGATTCTTATTCACCTCCTTTCTCCCCCTGCTAAACTTGACTTTCTGCCAATGGACTCCCCTTACTTCACTACATAGCTCCTAGATTGGATAAATGATCTTCATCTAACTGGTTAAAAGATCTACTAGGAAAAAAATTTGTGGAATAATATAATAAAATAGGAGGATGTGATTAGGAATGCAACAGAGGTATAAATATAACAAAAAGGTAGTTTTGATGGTAGGTGATGCAGATACCAAGGGGACAGAGGACACACAACTGATGGCCATAAATATGATCAAATCCCTAGAAAATTACTCAAGACATTTCCTGTGATTGGTTCTTTGGGATTACTAAGAAATATGGTACTCTTGAGTGACTATTTTTCAAATGTTTTAAACACATCATTGCCTTTAGTTTCCTATTCTTTCAATAAAAACAAAATAGATATTTTGCTTTTTATTAGAATCTTGATTAATGTTGTCCTCTCCATACAATAAATGGAAGTGTTTGATAAACACTTAGCACCGTGGAAGATATTGGGTGAGAGAATATCCTATAACAGAATATTTGCAAAGGAATGAGAACCCCACTTTCTTTTGATTAATTTGATGAAAAGAAGTGTGACTTAATGAAATGAGAATATTTTGAGGATTTATAATCAGAAAACCTGAGTCAAATATCCTGCTCAGTCATTACACAACAAAAATATATTTGAGCACATTGTTTGTGTGTCACACTCCCTGTGAGTCAAGGATACAAAGATGAATAGACATGTTACTTTCATACTCCCAAAAAACTACATTCTTATGGGAGACATGTATAGATGCTATTGACAAGAAAATGTTATAATTGCCTTTATAAATTTGAGTATAAGATTTTCTTGTCTTTGTCATGTGAATATAGGCAAATCGGTTAACCTCTAATGTGAATAGGTGATTATATTAATAGTGAAGTTATTGCAATTTTGTAGCTGTAGTATACTTATCTTCTAGGGTAAGTAAAAATGATAGAAATATTGAGAGTTTGCAAAATGTTAGTTTCTGGTTCGCCTTCAGTGAGTAGGCAATGCAACTGTTTAAACCAATACAAAGAAATACATTTTAATTATTTCCTTTAAGTCTCAGGGTGAACATCTTTGACAAATAATGATAACTTCTAATATTTATAGAGCTAGTAAGTGTAATAGCTGAGAGTTGAACCCCTGCATTATGAGATCAGGGGTTATACTGTTAACTACACCTCTGCCTCCCCCTTAAGGCTTGTCCATCCATAATATGACAGACCCAACAGCTGATGGTATTATCAGGAGAGAGTGGAGAAGCTAACATGCAAATTCAATCTTCCTCCTCAATTCTCATCTATTGATATTATCTTCCTTTTATAGAGTTTTAGTCTCTTTTAACAAATAATATGCATCCAATAGCAGTGAGAATGGTTACAGACAGATTCTAATGCTTCTGTAAACTAAGTCTCAAATATTGCTCTCCTTCCCACAAGAGAGCAAACATCAAAATAACATAAATCCAAAGAACACTGTATAAACATAAATGCTTATTTATTTATTTAACAAATATTTACTGAGTTCCTCCTCGATAGGTGCTAGGAATAGTGAACAAAACAGGCAAAAATTTGAGTTCTTTTACAGCTTACATTTTAGTAAAGGAGACAGACAATGAATAATCTAAAATATATTAATATATTAGATAGTGATAAATGCTAAGGAGAAAAGAAATAGAGAAAAGGAAGAGGAATAGAAAATGTTAGAGAAAGGGTGGGGGTTGATATTTTAGATAGGGAGATCTCAGAAATGAATGTCCATATGAAATAATTAATAAAAAATGAACCTAGTATATTATTAATCATTATCAAAAATATCATCTATCTTTAAACCATATCCTCATTCTCAGAATAAATGCTACCCAACATGCATTGCCATCAAAACCCTTGCCTGTCATGAGCAATAAATTGTTCCCAGGGATATATATTAATTTTTTCCATTTTAAAAAGCAGATAAACTGCCATTGTTGATACAATTTAGGTCCTGGGAATAAAAGAGTCAGAAGGCAGCAAGAGTCTCAGAAACCCACTTCACCACCAGGCAGAGTTGTCTAGTGGATACAAGTATGGCTCAGGGAGTTGAGCAGTCTGCCTTCAAGACCCACCTCTGACACTTAATTGCAATCGGAGCTTGGGTAAGATAGCATATCCTTAAGCTACTGCTTAAGTTCCTCCACAATGGGGAAGTTTAAATGAGATTTTGTATATTGTGCTGAACACCCCATCTGATACACATAAAATATGTCACAAATGGCAGCTATTACTATGGTGGTGGTTATAAGTTGTGCAATTTTGGGCATGTCATGCCCAAAATTAAGGTTCACTTAATTTCAACCTTGCCCTTTGGTAAATTATTTGAATAATCTAATGAGGGAATATACATGAAAGCCCCTTTAAAATCATTAGATACAATACTTATATAAAATACAGTTGCTCTCATTGTTATTCAAGATGTGATTCTGATGCTCACAGCCCAGTAAAGAGGGATTAAAACCAAAAACAAAAAAACACTTTCTTTTTAAACCATTCTACATCCTTTAAGATAATTACTGATGTAGGAGAAATTTTTTTTTACCTAAACCCATAAAACAGTTTGAATTTAAATAAATATATATATATTTTTGAGTTATATATATATTTAAAAATTTTATATATATATATATATCATCTAAACTTGGAGTACCAGATTTGTACTTCCACCTTATCAATAAAGAAAAGAGTGATATCTCTCAGGAAAAAGATGCAAACATTCTAAAGCAAACTTTAAAAAATCAAATAAAAATATATATACAATGAATAATATATCATGACCAAGTGTGGTTATCCCAGGAGTGCAAGGTTGGTTTAACATTCAAATATCAATTACCACATTAAGACACTAAAATGGAAAAATAATCATCAGAATAGATACAGTAAAAGCGTTTGATAAAACTCAAAATTCTAGTTCTGGTTTAAAAAAAAAAAAAAAAAAACCAGAGCAAAGTAATTATAGAAGGGATCTTCTTCAACCTGATAAAAGACATTTACAGAAAAAATATCTTATATCATATTTAAAGTTAACAGACTGAATGCCTTCCCGCTATAATCAGGAAAGGGCAAGGATGTTGGTTCCTACTCCCATTCAACATTGTAGTGAAGGTTCTAGGCAGTGCAGGAAGATAAGAACAATAAATAAAGCCATCCAGATTGGAAACAAAAAGTAAGTCTGTCATTCCAGATGACATGATAGTTTAGAAAGACCAGTGGAATATAAAAACACTATTAAAACAAACAAATGATCTTATGAAAGTTGCAGGATATAATACCAGTATATCAAATCAGATTTATTCTAAATATTAGTAACAAACAATCAAATATTAAAATGAAAAGAAATTAAAATAGTATCAGAGATAAGAAAAAATAAGAAATCTGACAAAAGATGTGCAGCACCTCTACATGGAGAATGACAAAATATCACAGAAATTAAAGAACTAAATAAGTGGAGAGATAGACTGTATTTATTAGTTGGATGACCCAATATTGTTAAGATTTCAAATTTCTCCAAATCAAGTTAGATTCCATGCAATGTTAATCAACATCTCTGTTTTTTCCATAAAAATTGACAAGTTGATTCCAAAATCCATATGGAAAGGCAAATGTCATAGAATATATTTTTTTAAAAACCTTTGTTAAAAGAAAATTGGAGCACTAATAGTTCCAGATTTCAAAATTCATTATAAGGTTATAGTAATCAAGATTGAGTGATATTGGCATAACAGAATGCCAAGTCCAGAAATAGACCCGCATATATATGGACAACTAATTTTCAACAAATAGGCTAAGGCTATTCGATAGATAAAGAATAGTATTTTCACTAAATAATGCTGGAACAATTGGATATCCATGTAGAAAAAAATTCTTCAATCCATATGTTTCACTATATATGAAAATTAATTTAAAATGTAATATCTAAAATTATGAAATTCTAAAAGACAACATAGTAGAAAAGCACGTATATCCTTTGATTAGGCATAGATTTAATAGATATGACAACAAAATTATGAGCCATAAAGGAAAAATTTGATAAATTAGACTTCATCAAAATTAAAATATTCTGCTCTTCAAAACCACTGTTAAGTGAATGAAAAGACAAGTCACAGACAGGAAAAGAATATTAGCAAATAATATATCTGATAAAGAACTTTTATCCAGAATTTTTTAAAAACCCACTCAAAACTCAGTAATAAGAAAAGATATCCAATAAAACATGGCCAAAATATTTGAACAGATACTTCACCAAAGCAGGCATACAAATGGCAAATAAGTACATGGAACAAAACTAAACATAATTAGTTAATAGGGAAATGTAAATTAAAACCATAATAAGATAATATTACACATCTGTTAGAAAAGCTAAAGTTAAAAAGGCTGGCCATGTTGGTGAAGATGGAGAAATCCAAATGCAATGCTGGTGGGAATATACAATGGTAAAATAACTCTGGAAAACAGTTTTGCCATTTCTTAAGCCCCTCTTAGGTTTTTCAACAAGGGAAAGGAAGGCATATAACCTTAAAAACAATTGTGCAATTATGTTCATAACAGCTTTATTTGTTATAGCCTAAAGTCAGAAACAATCTACATGTCCATCCACAAGTGAATGGGTAAACTCTAGCATGTTCATATGTGGAGTGTTGCTCAGCAATAAAAATGAATTATTTTTATACTTTGGAAGATCAAAATAATTAGGCTGAGTGAAACAAGCTAGACAAAAAAAGATTACATCCTTTATGATTCCATTTATATAAAATTCTAGAACATGTAAACCAATCTGTAACTAAGAGAAAACGGACAAATTTTTGTGCAGAGATAGGGGATATGGTGGGTCAGGAGAGCAGGAGGGAGGAATTACAAATGGTCACACAAACTTGGGGAGGTAATGGAAATAGTCATTATCTTGATTGTGGTGATAGTTTCACAGGTGTCAAAACTTAACGAATGGTGTAATTTAAATATGTGCAGTTGATTGTCAATTATACTTCAATAATGCTATTAAAAAGTAAAATACACACATACCTGCATACACAACACACACTCCAAAGGATTCTCTCTTAGACATTCTCCAAAGAGAAACAAATGAAGGAAGTATGGAGTCAAAGTAGCTAGTTGATTACAGATCAGTTTCACAGGATAACTTAGCACAGTTACTTTTAAATACCCCTGATGATCTGATTCTAGCAATCTATCTCTTAGGTCTGCTGTATGGATTAAATGAGATAATACATAGTAAATTTTTTATTAATTATTAGTGCTATGGAAATATTATATTATTATTACCATTAAAGGGTAAGTTGTTTGGACATCACTACTATTTTTAATTAACCGAATAGAATTAACTTTAAACTTAACAATTTTCTTTCCCTTCCAAATCATGGAGAAACCTGACAATATATTTATCTGAAATGCCTATATCTTATGAAATCCATTTATGTTCAAAGAGTACAAGCAATGGAGTGAAAACGAAATGAGAGCTGACATAATAAATAATAGAAAGACAAAAGGCAAAGATCCCATTGAACAGAACAGTATGGGAAAGAGGCGGAGATGTTCGTAGACCTTTTAGGGATTGTAATATATAGATTTTTTAAAGTATTATAAGAAAATAAAGAATTTTCTAAAGATGTCCGCATAATCAAACCTTGACAAGTGAGATGTCAGTCAGAATAATTTGTTATAACAGAAATCAATTTAGACAAAAGTCTAGCTGAATTAATTGTGTTAGAACTCTGCCATTTTTTAAACTTCATTCATGCAAATGTGGGTGTAGTGGATTGTCAGTGTATAAAACTTGACTTTTTAAAATATTTGACCAGTCAGAGCGACCAGACAGACCATGATAGAAATATTTCAGTTAAGTGAACTTAATTTAACTAAGTTCATGTATTGTCCACAATTTGGTGGAGATAGTTTTGTGGAACACTTTTCTTTAAATATACTAAAGTACTCTCTTTATGTTAATATGGAGATTCACAAGCTTCTTTTTTTTAAAAAAAGACTAGGTGATCATAAATTGAGATCATGTTTATATATACCCTCCATAAAGATTATAATCCAATATTAATGATTTGGTCCAGCAAACTTCTTTCTGGTTGCCTATTTAGTACAGGCCTACCCTTAAATATATTGCAAATAGCTTGGATTGATTCTTTTAGCTTTTGTGATTACAATTAAATTTTCTGGCATTTAGGCTACCATTCTGCCTTAAACTATTGTTTAAGCATATCTCTCTTCACAGAAATGCTTATCATGTTAAGGTTAATCACAGTATAAAATATCTCTAGATAAAGGATAACTGAGACAGTGCTACTGAAGACTTCATCACATCACATTTATTTTAAAAGCATTGGGTCATTTGATGCCATAGAATAATATTTAATTAAGATGTCTACATAGGACTCTACTTATCCAAAACAAAGGTGTTAAAATTTCATTTTGAATGTTAACTACAAGAAATACCTGATTTCATATGCTCCCTTAGGGAAAAACAAATGAACAACTGGTAAATTAGACATTAATCAAATTTTAGCAAAAATACTCATTTTCCCATTACAATTATAATTGCCAAAATTTTGATAACTTTGGTAACTAAATCTCTTCATTAATAATTTTTGATTCACAAAACTATAATATAAGAATACACTTATGTTAGTCTTTGATGTGATGTTTCATATTATAAACATACTATATGGGGAAATACTTATGTTTAGAAATATAAGGTATTTTGGGGAGATTTAGATACACTAGAACTTGTTGGTAAGTTTTAGTTCTCCTTTATATTCATTCCATTAGTTCTTAAAATAATGTTTTTTGAAAAAATAATTTTTGGGAGCTCAATAACACAATTTATTTTTAGATCACACCCATTTATTTATGTCTTATTTTTGTTACTTCTAAAAGTTACCTAAGAGATTAGCAGTATGAAAACTCAAACTAAAAATAAACTAACACTAAGAATAAAGACAAAAATCAATCATAAAAAGGGCAGAGAAATAGAGTAACAGGAAAATGGGATGAGCTAAGTAATATTGTGTAAGCACTAAGTTTGTTCAGAGTTTCCTGACAGCTAAATCAAAAATATTATTAGATTGTATAGAGCCTCTACACAGATCAAAGGAAATTTAGGTGTTAATCTATAAAGATAAACTTGGTACTGGATTCTAAAAGTCATCATCCATTAGATACAAAATAGTACTATCTTAGACTATGTTTTGAACATCTAATAATGCTCTTCAAATGTATGCCCATTTTCTGGGGTGCTCCCTTCATTTCCTTGCAGTCATTTGATCTCATAAAGGACTATATCTTAAAAGAAGATAGACTATCATTTTGAGTTTCTCTCTTAAATATAAGTTGTTTCAATGACGTCTACCTGAACTGCTGGTCAATTAACATTTGAGTTATCTTAAAAGTTGCCAAATATTATTTCCTCTTAATTAAAAATAAAATCCACCTTCTAAAGATATAGACGTATAGGTATTAATAGTAGTCAGTCATGAAAATTATGAAATTAACTTTTCCTTTTGAGCAGGCCTACCTCAATCCTTCACAACTTTGGTTTACAGAATTGCTTGCAATAAAGGTCATAGTGAAAAAAATTTACTTTGATACAACTTTGTTGATAAATTAAACTATAATAAAGATTTAAGTTATCTAGGTATTTTTGTTATGCTATTTTTTATCTATTCACCCCACAGATATTTGACAATTACTTGCTAGTATCAAACACTATGCCAGGTTGGGAATAAGCCTTGTAAAGCTCTATTGGAACTCAACTGACAAACAAAAAAATTACAGAGCAATAAAAATCAGAGCTTTTTTAGAGGATGGGATGAGGACAGATGGTAAGACAAATCCTAATTCATAATATGGGATAATTGAGTGATGTTAGAATGGAGAATTGAAGAACAAGTAGAAGTTAGCTTTGTAAAGAATAGAAAGAAAGGCATTTTAGGCACAGATTAGCACATGTGTGAGGAAATGGAGTATAAATAGTTAAACCTAGCCCACTTATGGTAAATAACATTCACTGCTTCTTTTTCATGACCTCATGAAATCTTATCATATGAGTGTTTCTCTGGAGGATTGTAAGCATATACTATATCTTTTAACTTGCAAAATTACTTATCAAATATTTAACCTATTCTGTCTGCTCTCTATCCGATTATTTTGTCCATTATATAGCTACATCTGTCTAACTTTATGTGTATATTTAAATATTCATAGAGACCCAATGTAAGTCTCTTGTGGTAGTTTATAAAGGATATATGTGGCAATAAATATACAGATAAAAAAATTAAATAGCATAAAGGAGTCTTTATTGCAAATGAATTCTGAGTAGTACTCACCATATATCCATAAAAATAGGAAGAAATTGAATGAAAATGGTACAAAAATAGTTATGTGTAAAATATACATTGTATTTCAATTAATATATAAAGCAAAGGTGAATGATATTTCTACAGCGTTTATTCCAGAAATACTCACTGGAAATACATTTTGTTGAAAGATCACTCTAGTTTGGAAAGTTTTGTTTGTGTTCTTGAATTATGCCTTGAATGGAAATAAACATACATGAGATGAGAAATAACTATTAGTTTTTGAGCTAGGATAAAAAAGAACAATTTCAACAATGTTACCCCTTAACAAATTCAGGGATATTTTAAGCATATTAATAAAATTTCCCTGAATATAATAATAAGTCTAGTGTGCCTGGCTCTTTAGTGGGTTTTACTACATTTAGAAAGCAACAATCTTGTTAGAGACAATTCTCTGGTATATCAGCTTTGGAAAACACACTCAGATTCTGAGACTGTTTTCAGATCCTTCTCTGTTTATGTGGATAGCTAACCCACACCCACCCACATTATCTTTAAAAGTCTAGATGATCCATCTGGCCTTAAACCTGAAGGACCGCGATTTGAAATTATGGCAAACCTGAAGGACCAACTATTTAAAATTATGGCAATAAAAAGAGCTATATGACAAATGTGAATGTGCTCAGAATTATTGCACCAAAATTTTTGATACATTCTATCATGGACTGATTCTATGAGAGACTTCCATTTTATTCCTAAAGAGTGGTGCATTAGCATATGATTTTTATATATATATATATATATATATATATATATTATTTTTTATTTTTTTTTTTATATTTTTTTTTCTTTTACTGGGAGGTCCCAGTGATCGAACCCAGGTCTCTCCATATGGGAGACAGACGCCCAACCATTTGAGCCACATCTGCCCCCCCATATATATATATTTATGTTAATAGTGCACTGAAATATTCTGGTAATAAAACGGTTATATACTTACCTGGCAGGGGAGATACCATGATCACGAAGGTGGTTTTCCCAGGGCAAGGCTTATCCATTGCACTCCAGATCTGTTGACCCCAGCCATTTCCCCAATGTGGGAAACTCCACTGCATAATTTGTGGTAGTGGGGGACTGCGTTCACACTCCCCCCCCAAAAAATAAATAAATAAATAAATAAAATAAAATAAAATAAAATAAAATAAAAGTTACATTTTTTTCTGTATTTTCTAAATAAGTGATGCCATGAAGTGACTTTGCACTATTTATTTTACAAATCAATGTTCCATTTTTTATATACAAAAATGGAAAGCTAAAGTAAATAATCTGAAAAAATAAATAAATAAATAAAGTAAATAATCTGCAAAAATACTTCTAGTTTTGAAATTTTAAGAATCATTTATATATGTTGGGTTTGATTAAGTGAGATTAATCTGTTATTAAATTCAGTCTGCAAAGAATTTCATTCAGAAAATGTACTTTTTATTTTTAAAATATTTACTTTTGTGTCAGAAAATGGGCATACAGTGATAAAGACAGGTACAGTCCCTGGTCTCATGGAGCTTATGTTAGAAGGAGATGATAGACAATAAATGAATGAACAGGAAATGTGCCTGTTGATTTCAGATAATAACAAGTGCCTTGTAGAAAGCAAAATTATACAAAATGGTTGTATCAGAGGTGGAAGATGCAGTGTCCTCTAAGAGGGCATTTTAACTCATACCAAAATCACAGGAAAGATCAAGCCTTGTGAGGATTTGCAGGGGAAGCACTCAAGATTGAGCCTACAGTAAATGCCTTAATCAGCTATGAAATGATGAGTTGAATTCCTTCATTACAAGTCTATAGGATCACAAATATCCTAAAGCTTTCGGAGAGGTAAAGCTTTCTTATTCAATAGTTAAGAAATAATTCATTCTCTCAGAATAATATTTTGGTTCATTGATTTATTTGGCAGACACTTAATAGGCACCTACTATGTACCAAGCACTGTGTGAGGTACTGGAGATGTATAAGTGAACACAACAGGTAAGGCCGTGCTCTTGAGTAGTTTATCTTTTGATGAGGCTTTACATTTAAATAGCAATTTCTAGAGTTATTTTACAACATATTATCATGATGGCATGAATTTAACTTGTAGAAAGCGTTTTCTTTCCCATAAATTTGGTTTTTATATTTAGTGCATTTGATAATGTTTGCATTACACTTCAGATCACCTCTGTGTAGCAGCCCAGTACCAATCTACCCTCATTTTATCCATCAATCAGTATAAATAGTCATATAACTACATCTGTACTAGACACTCACTGTAGGTGATATATATAAAATATATGATTCTTGATCTCAATCAGTTTAGAGATGTGTAAGGTAACAAGTTACCTTACATGCTAGCATTATGTTCTGGGTATCGTTTGAAGGTGCAAATATTAAGTGCATTGAGTTCAAAGGAGGGAAGGGTTGCTGTAGTCTAGGACAGTCAGGGAAGAATTTGTAAATTAAAAATCCAAAGTCCTTGCCTTGTATACAGCAGAAGAAAATCAGGGGCTAGAAATCACAAGCTCTCATTTTATATTCTATCTTCCCATGGTCCTACTTTTTGTCTTGAATCTTACTTAGGTTTAGGCTAGAATATCTGATCCCTCTATGTTTTATTTTCCCTCTTGAAAATTACGTGAATGAGGTATCACTAAATCTTTAAATATGTATTTTTCAGAAATAGAAATTTGCTAGCATTAATGAAATAGCCATTAAAAACACCAGAAATTGAACTTAATATTTTCTATATACCTATATTTGATCCCTTAAAGATTTTCAGGGGAAAAATTCCAAAACTGTTGTTTCTATATATGTGTATTCAGTTAGAAAACCAGAGCACCTTGCTCAGACTAAATTAATACATTCTAACTCAGATTCATGTACTTTTTTATTAACAAGCCAATTTTAAATCTCTATGGTAACTACTGCAATAAATGTGCAACATCGAAAGCTATGATTATATTGTCACACTTGGTGATGTCTATCTTAGAGTACATGACTACCAATCGTTTCACTGTTGTTCTTGTCAACCAGAAATGTAGTTAAAAAAGGAAACCAATTATGAGGTTTATTTAAATAAGCCTGAATGATTTCAGCAATAATGGATTCTAGATACTAGGAATGACTCTTTAGGGTGTAAGATCCTGTTGAGAAATACTTTGATCCACCTGTACAGAAATTAAATATTAAGTACCAATGAAAAGCTAGTGGTAGATTTTCAATAGATTTTTTAATTTACTCTTAAGAAATTATGCCCAACTTAACAGTTTTCTCTACATCTGCAATAATTCAAACTTAAAGGATTAAAAATAATAAAAATATTTTATTAACTATCAAACTAGCCACCGACTTATGCTACAAAATGCTGCATATATACAAAAAATGCTAAAATAAAAGAAAAAGTTAGGGATAGAAATATTAGCAATTCCCTATTGCTAACACAATATACCTGCATACTAAAATGTTTCTGCATGCCCTAATCTACTATGAAAGATTTGACTACATTTTCCCACTTATTTCCTTATTGCATAGCCCAGTGATTAATACATAATCCCTTCTCTATGGTTTTTCCTCTATTTTAATTGGTTAATCGAATTCTATCTTTTTGATTCTGTATTTTAATTGGTCCACCAATTTTATGTTCTCTATTCTTAACTGATCACCCAAAACTATCTGAGTTTGAGAAATCATCATAATTTCTGGAATTCTTGAATTAAGATACGAATCTATAAATAAATGGTTTCAGGGTAGAGTGTCCCATACTAATCCTGTAATGATGCATGTGAGTAGTGATTAGACTGTAGGAAACACTGTGTTTCCCTGGCCCTGTGGGAAGGACCCCTGAGAACTACAAACTTTCTTTTCACAATTGGGGAACAGAATGGAAACTCTTGAATCTTTAAGGTCATGAGTTAAAGATGTACCTGAGGAAGTTGGAAATGTGGGGCAGAATCATGGCAAACTGTAAGGAAGATTACAGATCTGCGAGTTAGATTTATGAAATTTATAATTAAATGAGTGTGTGAGAATGGATGAGTTCACCAAGAAAGAAAATAGGGAGAGCAGAACAGCAATGTGTGTCCTTAGGTAGCACCTACATTAACGGGTAGAAGGAAGAGAAAGTAAATGCTGTCAGAAAAGAACAAATATAATGTCACAAAAACTTAGTTACTATGATTGTCAACAGTGTCAAGAGCTTCAGAAAAGTAAGGAAGTAAGAATACTGAAAGCCCATGAAAAAGCTTCATGAGCAATTTCAAGAGATGATAGAGTCAAGATACTAGAATGCAGAGATATTTATGGAAAAAAAGCTTATGTTTACCAGCACATATGAAAAAAAAAAAAAATAAAAAAAAAAAAAAAAAGTCCTAGACAATAACTTAAAGGGCAAATAAGATCAAAGTAATTGTTTTATTGTTTCTATTTTCTATTGTGAGATAAAGTAATAGGAAGGATTCAAAAGATACTAGATAATATCAAAAAAGAAAGAAGGGACAATTGATGAGATACATTCTGGCAGGTGTTGGACAAAAATTATAGAGATAATAAAATACATTTTGGTAAGACTTCCTAATTTGCAAAACTGTTTCACCCTCTATATTTCACAATGTCATTACCAGGACACTGTGGATGAAATATTATTGTCTAATTCGATAACTGAAGATTTTGAATGTTGTAGAAGTTGTCATATGGCTAGAAAGGGGCAGAATGGTATATAAAGCCCATACCTCCTGGCTCTGGTGTTCTCATCTTCTAAGTTCAAGAGCCCAAGGGTAGGAGTTAACTTTGGAGAGGAGGGCTGACTCTCTTTAAGATGCCAGAAGAAACTAAGGCTGTAATATGAGACATTTCAAAGGAGAAATGAGTAGGAAATCAAATCAGCTGTTCTTTACCTCTAGAAAAGTAAAAAGAAAAAGATTATCTACAGAGAGGGTAGGATTTATATTGTGGTTTGATAAGAATCAAAGTTTTGGATTAAACTCAGCCCTTTCAGCAAGGCTTTGAACAAGCATTGATGTTTTCTACAGAACAGCCTATAAATGCAATTCTAGTGAAACAGAGGTGAGGAAGTATCTTCACTGAACTTTTGTTTTTTTGTGACTGATAAATGAGCAAAGTGATATGCTAAATGTTTTATTTCATGGTCATTCCTTTACTTCTAAAGTATAATATAACCTGCATTGACTACTACCAATTTATTTTTAAAATATCAAAAACTGTCAAAAGTAAAGTACTATTTCCCTTCATAATGGGGTCTATGGGTATTTGTAATGATCACTTGCAATAACTTCAGTATGGGTATTTTTATATATTTCACATTTCTCTCACTAAACACTTGACAGTAAAAAAGATGCCTATAAGACAATTTTTGGAAGGAGATCATAATTTTCTATTGATGGCATTTGAATTCTCCCTGGAGAAAATATTTATCTGCAGCAATACTTATAGCTTCCTATAAAAATGTCTCATGTCTTTGGCAAGAAAAAAAAATGCCTCTAGCTAATTAAAAACCAGGAGAAAATCCTGTCCATGAAGAGACTGTGGTTGGTATGAGTCCCTCTTAAAACTGTCCTTTTCTTGTAGACATGAGAGACTGCTATTTAACTGTCAAATGCAAACTGATGACTGGTTTTTAATATGCCCAGTTCTAACATTCACAACTAGACTAGCCTCTGAGCTACTTGAAGACAGAGAGGCATGTTTTATTATTCTTTCTATCTGCCCCAGAACACAGCATGGTGCTTGACACAAAGCCAATGACTAGTACATGCTTGCTGAAAAGATGCCTGCCAAGGCCTGAGGGAAAAATGCTTGAGAGGAGAAAGGCCATTCTCTCTCCTCAGATTTATCCTAGTGCCTTACATTTGGAAAGCACTTGAACACTTCAGAGGTTATACAGGAAATTTCATTTAAGCTTAAATGTTGCAGCTGCAATTAGGTGAAGTGGACAATTCACAGATGGAGAAATTGAGTACCTGAAGGATGACTCTGTCTGCTGGACCAAGGTTTTCTTTTCCTCCTCCCAACTGAGTTCTTTTGAAGTATTTCTGGCATCTGTAAAAGAGCAGGAGTGGCAGTCACACACTGCCGCTGGGTACCCAGGTGTTCTACTGATAATCAAAGAGCACTGTGCTGGACAGCGTCACCCAGCTGTCCGGAGCTGCTCTGTGGCTGGAAACAACAGATGTTACTGATATCTGACAGGCGGTCAGATCATCAGATATTCTAAGGCACCAATGTAAAATGCAAAACATCTGACCCAGATATCATTTAGTAAATCACAGACCCTTCCATCCGGTTTTCAAAATCACATCTCCATACAATTTTTTACCATTGAGATTTATTTATAGGGTCCATTGTACAACAAGGAAAACGCAAATTCCAGTAAGTCTACTTCTGTTCTTAGTTAATATTCCCCTTAAATGCATTGAGAATACTTTGAAGACCTCTAGTATTTATCACACTTCAAAATTATTCATTATTAAACGATGAAAAGTATGACAGTGTCAAATTATTTTTTGCATGCTTTTTCATGAATTATCTGCTCAGGACAATCTATACTAATAAAGCAATACTTTTTTGTGTGTGTGAAGAGCTAGACACTAATTTTCTTAAGCAGGGCCACCTTATACTACCTAGGATTTTCAATATCCAGTAGGCTGATTTATGTTCTTCTTCATTTCTGGCCTACTCTATTCATGTGTGTGATTTAAACAGAAAATGGAAGGTTTGCCATAACACAATCAGGTCTGTGTGTTGCCTTGTTGATCCAAGGGAGAATTGGGGTTTTCTGAAATATAAGCGATTTTAGTAGGATGTGGGATAATGACAGGTAGTTCTCCTGACCCCAAGAAACAGTGGCCAAAATGTGTGGTAATTCTGAAGGTCAGAACAACCCCAAAGAGAACAAAGTTTTGTAAAGACAAAAAGTGATAGAATGTGCATTATGAAGTGTCATTTCTATGTCTGAGGGTAGCTCCACTATGGATTTTAACTACTGGAAATGAGTGGTTTTGAGAGGAATGAGAGTCAAGGGTAAAGGGACTCCATCTGTGACCACAGCCCCCTCAACACAGCTGTGATGCACACAGGTTCATATGCATACTGCCTTGATTCCACTTCAAGCCTTGTCCTCCACTTCCAGTATGCAGCCTGTCTAAGCAGCCCTCGCCCTTCTGTTGCTCAGTTTTCTTCTTCTCTGCCTTCCCTCTCCGAGTCACTTGTGAGGCCTCTGGCAAGACAGAAAGATAAATGGTGTATGGGAGACTTCCCTTTAAAAATCCTATTTCAGTATCTATGTGTTAAGTCTTTTAGAAATTGAGTAGATATAAAAGGTTACTTTTTGAATTTTGGACTTTCAGGAAGTTTATTTTGAAGGCTAGGAGATAAACCAACCAATTAAGGAAGGCTTTTCCCCAAGTAAAATGACTCTGAGAAATAACTGGCAACTTTCACGGCAAGAATGAATAGAAAATGCCTACAGAAACCCTTATTTCTGTCCCATTTGAATAATGACTTTCATGCCTCTTGCTTTTGCTCATACCAACTTACCAAGTGCCTTAATACCTTCCGGATCTCCAGGGAAGCTCTTTTAGGCTTTGTTTCAATAATAAGAATTAAAGGATTTGTCATCAGTCTACTTGGATATTATAAACAGTGGAGTGTTGATGTGCTGAAAAGGATTATTTGAAACAAACAATGAATGTAGAATGAAATATTTTGAAAATTGATTTAGTAGTATCTTGTTTCCATTTTCTGTTAGCCAGAACTAAGAAAGCAATAGCTTTTTTTTTTTCCTAATTTCATTTTTATGGGGAGAAACATATTTTGTATACATAATGTAACATGCCAAATATAATATTCTATATTTCTCTATATTAATATTAATGAATAAATTTACCAACCATCAATATGTGTTAATGCCAATGTGAACTAAACATTTTTTTAAAACTTAGCAAACATGATCAATTTGTATCTTTAAATTCAAATTTTTTTTCACCATAGGTAAATTATACCTCTGTTTTTTTAAGTGAAACATGTGATGCTTTTCAAAGAGATAATAATATGGCTGGGGAGATAATAATACATCTAAATAACTATAAATGTATATATATATGTATATGGGACATTTAGCAAGATGACAAAGAATAGGATTGAGAGCCAAATGGGGTGGTATAGAGGTTGAAAATAAGTGCTATATAAGGACAGTAAAAACTGTGACCAGTAAACAATGAAAGCTGGTATAACCAAGGACTTTTTATAGAAAGAGAATCTATTTGAGCTGGGACTGATAGGAAGGACATATGTAAAGGAAAACATATACATTAATTCCTCCTTTTACTTTACAAAATTATGTTAAATTATTGCATTCCTTTCTATTTCCATTGTCACTAACATCTCTTTCCTAGATTATTGTGATAACCCCCTAATAAGTCTCTTATTTCCTCCACTTCAACCATTTAAGGCTCTATTTAGGTGAACTGGTTAGCCTCAATCCCTGTACCAAGTCTGTGAGATAGATTTTGCTAGTCTCATTTTATGACCTAAAAATGGAAGCATAGAAAGATGAAATAACTGAGCTCCCCTAGCTAGTAAGTGGCAGAGCTGGGTTGTGATCTCAGGACCTGGAGCCTACACTCATAACCATCGTGCTCTTTGGCCTCCATGGAATATGATTGTTGTTTTTATTAAGGCTGTATTAAACAATGACTCTGTGTCAGGGATAGTATATGTGTGTGAGGAGGGATATGGGGGTAGTTTAGAGTAGTATAAAAACAACAGCTGCATGAATTTGGCACAGAAGCTTTAAAATTAAAAACAGCAGTTGCATTAGAACTGATTGCAAAGTTGGAGTTTATGTAGTTTATGAACCTTAATTAAAATGTCACTGATATAGGGGCCAAAAACATGAAAAGGATAATGTATGTAAGTTTAATTGTCTCCTAGCTGGGGGAAGAAAATGAAATAGATAATCAAATGAGCAAAGGGCATTTTACATTTTGATTAACAACTTCCTCCATCATCAAAAGATTCTCATAAAAATATCTGGGAACAAAGACAAGTAACTAACTAGTTTTAATCCTCTGTAGATAAAAGTAAACTTTGTATTTTATACATGAGCAAATTTATTTGAGAGATATAATATACAAATATTAATCTGCTGGAAGCCTAGAAAATAACAATCCAATGTCCTCAATGAAACAAAATAAATTTGGGTGCCATGGGCACATGGGAATGAGGCATCATGTTTTATTCAGTGTCTACTGTTTGTTAAGACATTGCAAAATAATTTCAGAGAACTAATTGTAGTATTCTAATGGAAACTAATTGATCATTCTTTTAAACTTCTTACAGTGTACCTAACTTGTGGATATTGATATTGTGATACCAAGGAAAAACAAATTTCTCCAAGATTTAAATAATTTTTAAAAAATCAGCTGATAATCTACAGATGTTGGTTTCCCTGAACAACAACAAAAAACTTTAGATAAGAGATACCTTTTTACTTCATCCCATATAAAGTGCTAGGCACAGACCTTGACACAATCACATTAGGGTTTTAGGAAATAGGTATTTTTTATAATCCCAATTTTGTTTTGCCAATGGGAAAATTAAGGCCTTGAAGACTTAATTTTCACTAAAGTATGCCCAGGTAGTAAGTGACAGGGCTTATAAAAAAATCCTATTTGCATATATTCAAGCCCAAGAGCATAATGACCCTGTCTTACTACTTCTTCCTTCCTTTGTTCTTTCTTTCCCATCTTTCTTCAATTTGAGTTTTTCCCACTTAAAATTTATCCAAATAGTTTTTGGGGATTAGTTATGTTTTAATTATTTCACATCACCCAGGAGACTAACTACATGGCAACTATTTGGTCAATATTGGATCAATTAAATGTTTTATTTTTATATTAGTTAACTCAGTATTATAATAGCCAGAAATCAACCTAATTAATCCATAATGTTATGCATTCCTACCTTGATCCTTTCATTTTCATACAAATTTGGGGGAAAGCCTTTACTTAGGAAATACAGTATGGGTGGTTTATCTACACTTTCTTTGAACACAGATGACAGAGAGAAATACTCACTTTGGTCTAGAATTCAGAACCCTATGGCACGCCAGCAAAGCATGGGCCAATAGTCAATGGTTTATGGAACAGTTACAACTACCTCTGCGCATCTCCAAAATATTTATAAGAATGGCCTGCATCTGTGAGAATCGAAGTCAGGGGCAGGTTTTCCTTAGTCTTGTAAATCAACAGCCATTATTACATTATGCCTGTACATGCATATACAAAAGTTCATTGCAAAAAAAAAAAAAAAAAAGTTCATTGCAAGTAGGACGGTAACTTAAAATCAGCACTTTCAGTTAGGCTTACCTTTGCCTAATTAGAAGGGAAAGGAGTGACACCAATGATACCCTATTTTTAAAAGATTTTAAAATCAGATCTTGCTCTCTGTTCTATGTGCATGTTCAGAGAATAGACACTCTATCACCAGACCTACCAATTCTGCTGGAACAGGCTGTCCAATAACACACAGCCATACCTTCAGATTTCTCTAGACCTGAAGTGGGCCCCATTTTACCAAGGTCATGTTTTTCCCACACCTAAAGCTTTCTCAAGAACCCTCTCACCACATTCTTTTTTTTTTTTTAAAAGAAGTTGTAAGCGTACAAAACAGTCATGCATAATGTGCAGAATTCCCATACATCACCCCTCCACCACCATCTTCCATTGTTGTGGAGTATTTGTGACAGATTATGAAAGAACATCATCAAAATATTACCGCTAACTATGGTCCATAGCTTACATTTGGTGTATTTTTTCCATAAAGCCCCATATTATTAACACTATGTATTAGTATTGTACATTTGTTATAGTTCATGAGGGAACACTCTCATAATTGTACTGTTAACCACAGTCCATATCAATCACATGGTTCACTGTGCTATTTGGTCCCATGCTTTGTACAGCCCATCCAAAGTGTACAGTCAGTGGCCATCACTTTCATCACAGAGTTGTGCAGCCATTGCCTCAGTAAATTTTTGAACATTTTCCTTAGTCCAGTAGAAAAAAAATCCCATAACACCTTATTATTGACCCTTAGCATTGATATAGTACCTTCTTTGACATTGATGTAAGAATATTACAATATTGCTGTTACTATAGTCCATAAGTTAAATTAATTGTATTTTTTCCATGTATCACCACTTGGTAATAGGGACATACATTTGTTCTAGTTCATAGAACATTTTTGTATTTGTACTATTAACCACAATCCTCATCCACCACTGAGTTCACTATGTTATATGGTCCCTAGATTGTTCTCCAGCTTTCTTTCAATTGACATTTACATCCCTAGACTTCCCCTTTCAGCCACAATCACATTTATAAATCAGAAGTGAGTATATAGCTATACTCACTATAATGCTCTGTTCTGATGGGAGCAACAGAGAAGCCCACCAATTTTCTTGCTCAGCAAGTATCCAATTGGAGTCAAATGCCAATTTCTCCTTCATTCACTTAGCTCCCTAATTTGACTTGGGTAAAGGAGGAAAGAAGCTCTTCACTATGCTTAATCTACAGAAGGGGAGGAAAAAGACTGTTTTAGTTTGCTAAGTCTGTCTTTTTACCACTAACACTGCATTCCTCACAATAAAAAGAAGACCTTAAATTCCCTCTCTTTCTTTCAATTCCGTAGTGCTTTGTGTAAGATGAAGGACTAAGATATTGGTTGGGGCAGACCAAACTATTTAAGAGAGGAGACAGCCCTCTTAAATCATCGATAGGGTGTCTGGCCTCCAATTTTTGTTGCAGACTTTATAATGTGAAGAACTTGCCCTCTATTATCATTTAGCTTTGTATTCCAGTCATCAATTTTGGGACAACAGGAAAAGTCCTTGTATTAGTCAGCCAAAGTGGTGCTGATGCAAAATACCAGAAATCTTTTGGCTTTTTAAAAGGGTATTTATTTTGTGGTAGAAGCTTACAGTTACCAGGCCATAAAGCATAGTTACTTCCCTCCCCAAAGTCTATTGCCACGTGTTGGGACAAGATGGCTGCCAATGTCTGCCAAGAGTTAGGCTTCTTGGGTTCCTCTCTCCCCAGGTCTCCTGCTGTGTCTAAGGAGCCGTCTCTATTCCTCTGTGTTCTTCTCCTGTGTGTTCACTTCTGGGGCTCCAGTTCAAAAAACTCCCAACTCTGTCCTTTGCCATGTCCTTTCTCTGTGGTGGGTGGGACTCAACACCCTACTGATATGGCCCAATCAAAGTCCTAATCATAATTTAATCAATTAAAAGTGATACCTCCGACAGACCAGTTTACAAACATAATCCAAATCCAATAACTGTTTTTGGAATTCAAACAATGCCAAACTGCTACAGTCCTTTCGGCAATGAAGTCCGTAACTTTGCCCCAAAGCAACAATCAGAACTTTGGCTTATTTTTCCTGAAGCACAGAGGGAAACTTGTGATACTAAACAATGAAATTCACTTTCCAAGATATTTGCACTATCCATGTGTAGAAGAACTACAAAGGAGGCTAATGTTACTCTGTGTTGATTTGCTTCACTGTCACCTAGCCCTCGAGTTCCTAGAGCAAAAACCCATCCTATACTATTTCTTCTGCATATGGGGCACCTTGCCAAAAGGCCTGGTCAAAGAAATAATGACCAAGTAATTTAACAACTCATGTTTTTAACAGAGAGAGATTAATGTGAGGTTGGCTCAATGGTTCTCTTTGATAGCATATTAAAAATTTTATATTTAGCAACCTTGTTTGTTATGAACCATCAACTATTTTTAATTTGTGTTGTGTTGTTACCTCCAAAGAACTTCCTCAATCCCAGGGCATGTGGGACAGCAGTTGCATATCATTTTACTAGACCAGTCTGCCTTGTCTGATATTAAAAATATTTCTGACAAAAATGCAATTTAAAATCCCCTCTAAATATATCTTAACTGTATAACTCACATCATTCTACCAGGGATGTCTTTTTATTTGTGTGAACCTTGGCAGTTTATCATAAATTGTCCTTTTTTCTACTTAACAAACTAGAGTGTGATTGTGTACCACACTATACTGTGTACCAAGAATGGTGTACCATTCATTACTACTGTCCTTTTAGATCTTGCCTTCTAATTTGGAGAAGAAAGTACATAAACAAACAAACAAACAAATTACAGATTGTGATAATTAATGAAGGAAATAAACAGGGTACTACTGGAGAAAAGAACAGGTGTCGGGGCTAATTTAGATACGGAATTAGGGAAAGCCCCTCTAATGAAGTGATGTTTTAACTGAGATGAAAAGTATGAGAATGAGACTGCCAGGTGAAGGGCTGATGGACTAGATTCCAGGTATAGTACACACGTGTTTAAACTTTTGTTTGTGAAAGAACATGTGATATATTATTTTAGAAGATGGCAGAGGGCCAACATCACCAGTGTTTATTGACAAAAGTAAAGAATCAGGTAAAGTCTTAGATGCCCTGTTAAATGGTTTTGTTTATATACAAAGTGCAATGAGAAACCATTGAAGGATTTAAGCAAGGAAGCAAAATGCAATGATAAAATTTTTGAAAGACCACTCTAATTTCTCATTACAAAGAAAATCATAGGAGAACGACAGTAGAAACAGCAGGGCAATTAAAAGTCTGTAGCAACTGACAGATGAGAGATGTTGGGGATTAGGACAAGCATGGTGGCAGTGGAGACAAAGATAGATGGATATACTGAGGATATTGTAAAAATAGCACTATCAGGATTGTTAATGGATTGGATATAGGTGATGAGAGACAGAAAGAAATCAAGACAACAAAACCTGTATGGCAGGGTAGGGATGAATTAACAATTCCATTTTGAACATGTGTTGTTTCTTGATGTCTATGAGAAATGCAAGAGGAGGTATTAAGTAGATGTTTGGGATATGCAAGTCTGGGTCCCACAGGGGAGGTCTGGGCTGAGATGTAAATGTCAAGGTTGTCAAGGTTGTCGGCATTTAGATATTATTTATAGTAATGGGAATAAAAGAGACCTCCTAGTGAATAAGTAAAGAAAGATGAGAGCCAACATTTAAATAGAAATGGAGATTGAAAATTTATACACAGTTAAGTAAGATGAAAAGCAGGAGAATCCAAGAAAGGTGGCTACTAGATATGCATCAAGGGAAAAGTTTGTGGTTTTTACGATGGCAATTTTGCAGGAGCTGCAGAAATAAATGACATTTTAGAATGGGTAGAAAAATAAATGAAAACTGAGGAAGGGAAATAACATATCAGTAAAACATATTTGGTGTTATTTTAACAGAGAAAGTAAACAAAAATAGAGATGATATCTTAGATATAGATATGGATCAAAGGGATGATTTTGTGGAATTTTTTATTTTTCATTTATTCATTCATTCATTCATTTTTGGTATTTGAAAGACAGAAGATTTTTAAAGATATTATGTGATGATATATATAATCTATTAACAAGAATAATATTGATGTTCCAGGAGGATAACAAGGGTATGATCAAACTAGTGAAGTCCTTAAGAAAGATACAAGGAATATAATCTAGACTGACATACATTGTCTTTGATAGGCAAATGACCAACAGCCTTTATAAAAAAGTGTGTAATTATAAGAAGGTTTACAGATTTCATGCTAGAAAGATGGAGTTACCAATCAATTATTTTCTTTTATTAAAATTGAACTGTCCTCTTTGATTAAAACTGAACTGTCCTCTCTTTTGATGGGGGTTGTGAATTCCATTTTTCTTTCCCGTTGCTCCATCATTTCATTGTTGAGTTTGAACATTTTTTTATGCTAGCATTACACTGTTTAAATAATTAGAAAATGGGAAAGACTAGATTGCACATGAAATGCACAAACCCTTGTTGATGAGTATCATATTTAGCATCTCACATGTTTTAGTAAAAATTAATGTCTCCAAAAGGAATTGATGTCTAAAAACAGACCCTCACATCTTATGGTCAAGTGATTTTTGACAAGGCTGTCAAGCCCACCCAGCTGGGCAGAATAATCTATTCAACAAATGGTGCTGGGAGAAGTGGATATCCATAACTAGACCCCTATCTCACACCTAAAACAAAAATTAACTCAAAATGGATCAAAAACCTAAATATAAAAGCTAGAACCATAAAACTCCTAGAATAAAATGTAGGGAAAATCTTCAAGACCTGGTGGTAGATAGAGGTGTCTTAAACTTTGTAGCAAAAGCACAAACAATGAAAGAAAAAAAAAGATAAACAAGCCCTTCTCAAACTTAAACACTTTTGTGCTTCAGAGGACTTTGTCAAGAGAGTTAAAAGGCAATGTACTCAATGGTAGAAAATATTTGGAAACCACGAATCTGATAAGGGTTTGATTTCCATACTAAAGAGATCATACAACTCAACAATAAAAGGGCAAGCAATCCAATTAGAAAATGGGCAAAAGACTTAAATAGACATTTCTCCAAAGAGGAAATACAAATGTCCAAAAAGCACATGAAAAAATGTCCAATATCACTAGCTATTTGGGAAATGCAAATCAAAACGACAATAAGATATCATCTCACACTTCAGAGAATGGTCATTATTTAAAAACAGAAAACAACAAGTGCTGGAGAGGATGTGGAGAAAAAGAAACACTCCTTCACTGTTGGTGAGAATGTAGAAGAGTGCAGCCTTTGTGAAAGACAGTTTGGCAGTTCTCAGGAAGCTAAATTTAGAACTTCTATAAGATGTAGCAATCTTTCTACAAGGAATATATCCCAAAGAACTGAAAACGGTGACACGAGCAGACATTTGCACACCAATGTTCAAAGCAGTGTTATTCACAATTGCCAAAAGATGGAAACAATCCGAGTGTCCATTAACTGATGAATGGCTAAACAAAATGTAGTATATACATATGATGGAATACTATGCTTCTGTAAGAAAAAGTGAAATTGGGACACATATGACAATATGGTTGAACCTTGAGGACATTAGGCTGAGTGAAATAAGCTAAACACAGAAGTACACAAAAGAATAAATATTGTATGGTCTCACTAATACGAACTAAATACAAAGAATAAACACATGGAATTAAAACCTAAACTATAGTACATATAAGTTACAAGAAGATAAGAGGGCTGAGAATGTGTATGATGCTTAATGTATGTAGAATTTTTAATCATCTTTACAGTAAAAGTGTAGAAATGGATAAAGTTGATGGTAACACATTATAGTGAGAATAAATAATGCAGCTGGTTTATAAATGGGATTGTGGCAGAAAAGGGTAGTCTAGGGATGTAAATGTCAATTGAAAGAAAGCTAGGGAAGAATCTAGGGATTGAATAACATAGTGAACCCAGAGGTGGATGAGGATTGTGGTTAATAGTACAAATATAAGAATGTTCTTCTATTAACTAGGACAAATATACCTCACTATTACAAGGGCAAGAATATGGTGATGCATGGGAAAATATAATTAATGTAATTGAGTTAAAAAAAGCACCATGAGATACCACTTCATACCTACAAGCATGGTGCAACTAAAAAGACAGATAATGGGAGCTGGTATAGATCAGTGGTTGAGTACCTGCTTCCCACATACAAGGTCCCAGGTTCAATCCCCAGTACCTCCTAAAAATAAAAGATAGATAGTAAGATAATAACAATTGTAAGCAAGGATTTGGAGAAACCAGAACCTTCATACATGGTTTATGGGATATAAAATGGTGCACCCTCATTGGAAAAGAGTCTTACAGTTCCTCAAAAGGCTAAACGTAGAGTTACCATAGGACCCAGGAACTCTACTTCTAGTATGTTTCCAAGAGAAATGAAATCTTATGTCCGTGCAAAAACTTGTACACACAAATGTTTATAGCAGCGTTATTCATAATAGCCAAAAGGAGGAATCAACCCAAACATCCATCAACTGATGAATGGAGGAATAAAGTGTGATATATCAATACAATGAAATATCATTCAGCAATAAAAAGAAATGACATAACAATAGAAGCGACAACATGCATGAACCTTGTAAACATTATGCTAAGTCAATGAAGCCACATATTGTATAATTCCATTCCTATAAAGTGAACAGGAAGTAGATTAGTAGTTGCTTAGGACTGGAGAGGGATGGTAGGCTGTGAGGGGGAATGGGGAAGGACTGCTAATGGGTATCGGGTTTCTTTTGTGGGTGGTGAAAATGCCCTAAAATTGATTTTGATGATGGCTACACAAACCGGTGCATGTACTAAAAACTACTGTATTGTACATTTTAAATGGAGAATTTTATAGTATATAAATTATCTCTCAATAAAGCTGTTTAAAAAAAAAAAAAGAATGTCCTATATTTCTACTCAAGTCCAATAGCAGCTCTCTTCTAACCTGAATATTGCTTGAGGGATCAGTAGGAGAAAACTTTTCTTTTCAAAAAAAGCAACTCTCCCTAAATCAGATCTACCAAATAAAAATAATGTTTGTTACATTATAAAACTAAGTCCTTCAAATTCCATGTAAAATTACTTTCATTTATTAAAGTGAGGTTAAAAACATGTAGCAAAACTATTACGAATATAATATATTAAGTATCTTGGATATAAATGTAATAAATATATGAGTCCTTGTAGTACTATATGTATATATACACAGATGCTATTGGTATGACCAATGGCCATAATGTAATTTTATAGAAATAAATGTTTTATGGATATTTTACATAATGCCTAGAATTGCTGTATGGTAAATGCAAGGATACCAAGAAATATAAGGCACATTTATGTCTTCTAAGAGCTAATCATTTTAAAGAAGAGATACTTTGCTTACAATGCAGTGTAATCAGTTCTTCAGTAAATGCATGTTGAAAGTACAAAAGACACACAATATTAAATCTCCCTGCAGAGCTTCCAGAAGAAATTATCTTGAAGATGGATTTTGAAGAATGCATAGAATTTGAGCAGATATAAAGGAGTCCTAGTACATTTTAGTAAAATAACATATTCAGAGGCAGGGGGCATGGAAAGTGGGGAATAAGTGGTCATTTAAAATTCCAGATGGATGAGGTATAATAGATTGGTTTTGCTCCAAATCAAATTTAGCTGTTGACTGTAGCATTTAATGCATACAGATGCATTCATTCCCAGCAGTTTGGATTCAGAGATCTATTAAGCAGCAACTAGGTTAACTATGAGGAACTGGAAACTAAATAGGCTAATAAAGGTACATAAAAATAATTTTTAAAAAATAATTAATTAAAAAAAATAATAATAATAAAATATTACTTATATGATTCCAGTGCTATCAGTAATGAAAATATCATGCTGTTCCAAAATAGCATCCTTTGTTGAAAGTAAATATACTAGTTCTAAGTTTTGTGTCTCCTATGTTTACTTGAAACATGTAAGATCTGAAGATTTGGCCTTAGCTTCGGTTGCTTCTCATATAGTAGGGTTACAACAGTATAATGATTGTTATACAATGGTTATTCCTTTTCCCAGATTTGGCAGTGCGGAGGCTCATTGGAGATTGTGACCTGCTCCCACGTTGGCCACGTTTTTCGGAAGGCAACTCCATACACTTTCCCTGGTGGTACTGGTCATGTTATCAACAAGAACAATAGGAGGCTAGCAGAAGTTTGGATGGATGAATTTAAAGATTTCTTTTATATCATATCTCCAGGTAAGCAAATGCGACAATTTTTTTCCTCTGCAGGGAAATATAAAATTTTAAACATGTTGAATATATGTTTCATTATTACTGTTATTCTACTTGTTATAATAAAACATTGTTTATTTCCATAATACTGCAGAAAATTGTATTTGAGAAAGTTGCACTAAGTAATTAATTTTTACCTAAAATGAAAAAGACTATCTCAAATCCCTGAATTTTCTTTTCTTTCTTTCTTTCATTCTTGACACAAGTATTATGCTAGAAAAATGGAGCAAGTGGTGCAGAGGGAGCTCCAAATTTAATTAACATTTAGCAGCTCATTTTAAGAAATATTTTTCATGTTTATACAGAGTTGTTTTCTGCAGCCTTATTTTCTTAAATATACAAAGTAGGAAATGGTTAAATGACTTCATACAGAAACAAGATGGAAATTAGATAATAAAAATTTATATGTTTTTGAAGAATATTTAATGACAGTAAATTGCTCATCAATAAATTTGAGTAAAAAATAGCATAATGTAAAACATTAAAATGTTCTCCTACTTTAGCTACAGAGATAGGTATAGAAATAGAAGTAAATATAGCCTAGTGTTAGCTGGTGGGATTATGAGTAATTTCATTTTTCCTTATACCTTACTTTTCTGTATTACCTAAATTTTCTTGATAAAAGACATTATTTTTTAAAATTCTGTCATTGAAAAAGGAAAAAAAGACATTATGAGAAAATCCCATTACTCAGTGTTGTAATTTCATTCTTTTCTTTATAATTTTCTATATTTTATAAATTGTCTCCAATAGCTATATTACTTTAAAAAAATGTTTGAGGCATCAAGAAAGGAAAAAATGAAGCATTATGAGAAGATACAAATCAGAGTAACACAAAGTTGCCTTCAAGATTGCAGAATCTAGACAAGGAGACTAAAGCACAAATTAATTTAACAGGAATTCAAATTAATTGATAAAATAATTTGAAATGATAAGTTATGTGTAGCCCTTATGATCATCAGTATCATCGTTTTGTAACCCATAACAACAACAACAAAAATATCCTGGCCCTCATCCTCTTTTCTATTGTTCAATAGTACCTGGCTTCGAAAAGCCAGTTTGGGTTCTAGTTGACATGCTCTGATTTCTGAAGATAAATGAGGCTCTAAAAACTCTTCTTTTATTGAAGACTACAAAGAAGGTAATGAGCAATATGACCTTTCTTATTAAGATCCTGCATTACTGTATAGAACAAAATTGAGGGCAATGTATATATAAATATGTGATTGGGAGGACTTTTTCACACATTTTCAAGCTTCTTCTATATCAGGAAACTATAGCCAGAAACATTATTTCATGCATAGATGTACTTCTCTTTACAGTAGAGCCCAGTCCAGATGTTCACAGAGTTGAGTTCAGCAAGAGCATGTAAAATTCACAGCGAGGCATTGACATTTATATAACCTTTTCATTTTCTTTTGATGATATTTTTTGAATTCAAATCAAATACTTGTAGAAATATAAACACTCGAATATGAATAAAGGAGCAATGTTAGAAAGAAGCATGTTGTGTATGATTACATGCAACTCACATTCAGAAATAGAAGTAATTGGAAATGATTGTAACCATATGCATTGTCTTCATCAACACATTAAAAGTGATATATTGGTCCTTTGTATAATTTTCTATTGAATGAAGAAGGCAGATAAATGGTAGAACCGTTTCTCAAACTATAATGAAATGAAAAGCTTTAGAGTTTAAAGGGCGAAAAAGAGCATCTACTCTCTGGAACTAAGGACTTCATGTTGCTCAGCAGGGACTGTTTGTATATCCTGAAAGTGTAGTTTTTGAATTACAATAAATATCATTTGGAAGTCTATTGTTCTTACAAAATGGGCTCATTTAAATCCAGAAAAGTACTTTGGAAAGCAGAAAAAGGACATTTAGGGAATATGCTGCAAATATCTAGGAATTTCCTAAGGGACGTTTATGCTTATGTATGTCTCAGAGGTAGCCAGCGTTGCTGAGCATGGGATCTGCCAGCTATAGTGTAGGCAAAAGGAGCAAACCAAAAACACCAAGCAAGAAATTGCTTCTCAGTGGAAAAGTAAGAATGGAAATAAGCCTGCAAGTGGAGCTGGATGCCTGAAAACAATTCTAGCTCTAGGCAGGTTTCAAATCATCTGAAGAAAGATAAAGTCATTATTTAGTCTGTAGATGCTGATAATTTTTATAACTCTTAAAATAAAATAATGGGTTTCTTTGCTATTCTCTAGAATTGTTGAGTTTCTGTTTTTCCTTTTCTTGAGTACTGGGTAAATTTGTGAAGAGAAAAGCTGGTGTGTGCAGAGAGGAAGTGATGTGTGCACGCTCACATTTAGAATAATATTGTTTGCTATAATATACAAATACACACACATGCATATATTTCTGTTTCATTCTCCAGAAACTTCTTAAAAATCTGGCTAAGGAAATTGCTATGCCTCTGTATGTCATTTAACTTGTCCAATATGTTTTGTGAGGAGACTCCTGCATTTTATACCAGGGCTTTCATTACTGAATCTTTTTATCTACTTAGGCAGTTGTTCAACTACTGATCCTTTGTGAACTGAATTCTGACAACATTGCCTTCTTCCAATAGGCTGTTTAAAATATTACCTGCCTACTTTTTTGGTTACCTTCAGGGATGCTTCAGCTCTATCTCTGTCTTGAACTCTTCAGGTATTCTTTCTCTCTGGAAAATATATAACCTATATATTTGATAGCATGGCCAATCCATCACTACTATTTAACATATTTTAAATTTTGTTACTTGTATCTATATCCAAAGTAGCTCATAGATTTATATTTCCAGTGACTAGTAATCTTCTTATCACTTTGTAATCCTTGAAAAAATATTTGTTAAGTAATTAGATGAATGAATGAATTTTAAAAGGAAGCCACTTTTGTTTCTTCCTTTCTCCTTATTTCTCCCTGAATGTTTGATCTATACCAGGCAATCTCCTCACAAAAGTTACAGTAGATGGAAAGCCTTTGTCTCACCTCTCTGCTCCTGCCCCTGGTTAAGGACCCACTAATGAAAGAGATATGAAGAGTACTGTGCCTATATCTAGAATACCATTACTCTGAGTTTGCCATCAGAAAAGAAGGTCCATTGGCTTACCTCTGTGTTTAGGGTTTTATGATTCTACCATGATAAAAAATGCCCTCTGTAATATAATCTTACCCTCTAGGGCTAATACAAAAGTCTAACAGGTACAATTTAGGCAGACAGCAACATTCTCTAATGGAGTTAGTATAAAAGTCCACAAATTTAAAGTAAGCTTACTTTTAAACATGTTGATTTTTATTTTTCCCATGATGCCCATTATTTCAAAGTTAAAACTAGGATGAATAAATAGCTAAATGTGTGAATTACTTTTAAATGATTTTTTCAAAATATTTAATATAGGTCCTAATTGTCTTAGCCTCCATATGCCCATTAGCCATTATAATATTAATATAGCTGACAGTGTTTAATTATGTCCCTAAATGACCATATGAATGAGGAGCCCTAATACTTTGAAATAGTGTTGAAGAATAGATTTTCAGCATTTGTTTAGGTTGCTTTCCTGCTATCTTTATAAGAATGCAAATAGTGTAGCATCATCGATTTTTAAAGCCCTGTAGACTCTTAAAGCCTGAGGTAGTTTTTACTAGTAATTGGGCTGTTTCAGGTTGAACCACTCTGATTGTGCCAGCAAATCTTTTGAAATGAAGTGAAGTAAGCAGAAACCACTTTTCACAGAACCCCCATTATAGATGGCAACATTTGTTTCTTTCTGTTGGGCACAGTTTTAAAAGCTTAAGAACTTTAAAGTAGAGTGTAGTCATAACCCTAACCATATATTTGAACTGCTGGAGGTTGTTCTATAAATAGTGATTTTCTTTCTTTGGGGATATAGATTTCTACCTGTATTTCAATTGACAAGGTGATTAGAAGCCACTGTTCTTCTATATCCTCTGATTCTTCTTTTTCTTAATGGGCAGTTTGTGCTCGTCTTGAACAGAAACAAATTGAAAGTAAAATTTAAAGACTCCCAAAGCATACCTTTAAAGGTATTTATATGTAGCTTTTCCTTTAGCAATAATGTAGTATTTTCATCCATCTTCCAGGTAAACCCAAATCATACAGTTAGAGAAGGATCTTTTAAACTCTATTTTAAAAGTTAATGCTCTGTTTATTAATCTTTTAAAATGCTTTAGAAAAATTAGCTCATCAAAAAGCCTTTGTTAGCAGCATCATTAGATTATTTTTAAAGTTAAAGCCTATATTCACTTTTATCTCTTGAAATATGTATCTATAAAATACAAATATTTTTCAGCATCATATTTATCATATTTTTTTTAAGTTACAAAACTTAGTAAGTAGCCCTTAGAGTGTAGGGACTAATTTATTCTGTAAGTCATGAAAATGTGGTTCAAATACTTACAGGCTGATTTCTTAAACACAGGTGTTGATGTTTCCAGCAAAATGTGCAGCCTACAGATGTTTCTTTTTTTCTTAATAATCTAGGGATATTGGTTTTGGGTTGGGTTAACATGAATTCATCTGAAAGGAAAGTGCAGTACTCCTGAAAGTAAAGTACATTTGTACCTATTATTTAGACTTTTTATTATTTATTAAATTCTTTCAGCAACGTCAACCATAATAACACTGAGTAAATATATTCTGAAGAGAAAACTCTAAATCTTTTTAATGTTCTATGTTGGAATGACACATAGTTCATTCATCTGAGTGACACTTTGAAATGCTAAATGCTAAAGAAGTGATGGCAGCCGTGTTCAATACTGTTGATATAGCAAAAAGACTTCTTCTTTTCCTTACCACAATCAATCAAAACATTTTTCAATTCTTTATTCTTTAAGGCATTAGTTGAATTTTTATTATTGGTATATATTTGTATTTTCATAATTTTGATATTACCTTGCTTTGTCTTCATTTGGAAAGCACATTAAATTCCTGCTCTTCACTATGCCAGGTGAGAGGGGACGGGGGTACAAGCAGATAAGATGTCTGCTTGCTCTTAAAGAGTGAGTTGCTATATCATCACATTTAATGTTTCAATGAAAATTAAGTATTAAGCACTTAGTAAATGGGAAACACAATTTCAAGAATTATACATTTTTATGTGAACTGCCAACATTTACACTGATTCTTCTTTCTCACTCTCAAGCTTCAAAATCAAATAAATATCCAAGTTCTTTCTATTCTCCCTGCTAATTAGCTCTCAAATCCATTCAGTTGTCCTGATTCCCACATTCATACTTTGTCCAGATTACCCCCTAACCATCCTTTTAGATCTCCCTGCCTGAAAGCTTGCCACTTCCCACCCATTCTTACAGTGCAATCAGAGGACTCCCTAAACTAAATCTGGTTAGATCTTTCACTTATCTGACAATATTTTAGTGACTTTACACACAGTCAAAAGTCTAGAACACACCCGAAAAGGCCCTGAATGATCTGGTCCTTGCCCAGCTCTCAGCCTTTCTGCCTACACGTTGATCCCTAGCGTTCCATACACCAGGCACTTAGAACTATATGCCCGAGATAAGCCTGCTCCCTTCTGCTTCTAGGTTTTTGCATCTATCTAAAACAATATTTGATGAGTTAGTGAATGTTGTCACCTCTGCATAAATATCTTCATCATCTATCCCCAATTTACCATTCAGTATCAGAATTAATATCACAATTTTGCTATTCTTCTTCCCTCCCCATTCTCTCTCTGAATTTCTCCCTCTTTCTTTCTCCCACTCTTTCACTACTCCTCACCACCCACCCACACACACACACACACACACACACACAAACACAATGAAAGAACCTATTCTGTGAAATCTGTGGCACCTTATACTTCCACCATTGTGGCATTTATGCACTTTTATTTCTTTCCTCTACTAGAAAGCTGTATGAAAAAAATGGACTCTGCTTTAAAAAGAAAATTTTTTTTTTTTTGGTTAGAGTTTGTTGAACTCCAACATGTTTCTTTTAAATTATTTTATTTATTACATGCCACATGCAAATAAAATATACTTAAGTCCGAATCAACTCTATGGCTTCCTCCTTCCCAAAATAACCCACTGTTAAGAGTTGACTTTTCTTATACCTTTACATACATATATGGATACCTACATATATGTAAGTAAATAGAATCATATACTAGGTACTGTTTTTTTAAAACTTCCTTTAATTTAATAATAGGTCTTGCCATAGTTTATATATCTCATAGGATTATATCATTATATTTCACAGCTAAATAGGATTATATTGCATAGATGCATTAAGACGTAATCATCAATGAGAGAGACAACGTGGGGAGCAGAGGTGGCTCAAGCAATTGAGCACTTCTTTCCCACATGGCAGGTCCCAGGTTCAGTTTCCGGTGCCTCCTAAGGAGAAGGCGAGCAGACACAAAAAGCACAAAGCAATGGACACAGAGAGCAGACAGTGAGCACAAACAATGGGGGTGGAGGCAATAAATAAATAAATCTTTAAAAAAATGTAATCATAACACTAACAGGTATTTAGGCAGTTTCCAGTTGTTCACTACTACAAAAATCAATTACAGAAACATTCTTTTTGGTTCTGAGAGGCTATTTCTAAAGGATGAGGTGGCATTAAGAATTAAGCTCTGTAGTCAGACTGCCTGGGTTAGTTCAATTCCTGGCTCCAACACTAATTACCTGAATGAATTTAACCTCTTTGTATTTAGTTTCCTTGGCATTAAAAGGGAATTATAAAAGCATCTTCATCATAATGTTATTTTGAGCAAGTGGAATACTATGTGTAAAAAACTTAGAACAATGCCTGGCAAACATCAAACACTCAAGTAGCATTAGACATTATTGTTATTATTATCTTGATATATTCATAGAAGTCGACTTATTGGATCAAAGGATATACATATTTATATTTTAGTAGATATTCTAAAAACTTCCATCCAAAAAGACTTTAACCATTATCACTCCCACCAACAGGGTTTGAGTGCTTACTGTATACTATCATCACTTCAGATTATCAATCCTTTTTGTTTTGCATATTATATGCAAAAAATATATATGTATATGTATATACACACAGATATGCATCTGGTTTCTTTTCTATCATTGCTACTAAGAATGAACATCTTTTGTTTATTGACAACATTTATTGTTTATTGACAACATTTGGATTTCTAATGTGAGTAAGAAATCATTCTTCTTTCCTTTCATATCCTTTTCATTCATATCCTTTGTCTATTTAACTGTTGGATTTTTGTTTTGTCCTTCATAAATTTTTATGTATTCTGGCAAGTGATCTTTTGTCTATTATATACACTGCATATATTTCTACCAGAACCATCACACGTGTTGTAACTTAATTGTTGTCATTTATTGACATAAAAAAGAATTTAACTTTTGGGGTAAAATCTCTGTATCTTAACCTTTATGGTTTTGGTTAATTTTTGAAATATTTTCTCCCATGTCAAGCACAAGGCTTAGCACATTTTAGGTGCTCAAGAAATATATGTTGAATGATTGAGGTTTGAGTTGAAAGAAATTCATGGAATTTTTTAAACGTGATGCCAGTGTCTTAGTTTGCCAGGCTTCTACCACAAATACCACACAATATGTTGTCCAGAACAAGGATTTATTGGCTCATGTTTTCAGGGGCCAGAAGTCTAACATTAGGATATCCACAAGGCTAGCTTTCTCCCCTAACACTGTGGCATTCTGGTGCTGGCTGCTTGTGACCCTTGGGGTTTCTTGGCTCTCATCTCAGCCTCACATAACATGGTAATGTCTGCTTTTTCTCTTGTGTCTGCTCTGTCAGGTCCCCCTGACTTCAAGATTCTGTCTCCTTATAAATCCAGTAACCTGGATTAAGACCCACTCTCATTCAGTTAGTCCACACTTTAACTAAAATTAGCATCTTCACATGTCCTATTTATAATGGGTTCACTTCCACAGGAAAACAGATTAAGAACAATTCTAAATTGGAACACTTAATTCAATCTACCACAGCTAGTGATCTCCTGGGTAATAGGCATTAGCAGAATGCCAGAATTAGTTAATTCTATTATGATAAGTGTTATTATCTTTATCCATGAATCATACATAAAAGTATCAGTTGTAATAATTAGAGCTTTCTCTCCAAGATTTCATTTCATTTTTAAATAAATCTATTAAGGTGATTATATCAGTCCCTATTACAATAATCCTTTCCAGGTATATTGAATTATTTTTATGGTCCATAAACTCAAAAAAAAAAAAAAAAAAAAAAAAGGAGATGAAATAAATAATATTTATGGAAGGTAACAAAAATATCAAGTTTGAAGAGCAAGGGTGGAACATTGCATTTTTAAAGTCTCTGATTAGCAATTCTATCATAATTTCATATATTTTAGCTCTTCAAATACTTTTATCATCAAATCTAGTTGTTTCATAGTTTTTCCAGAGTGAATAGAATTTAATAAGTTCTAGCATACATTTTTTTTTACAGAAAAATCACTAGCATCTAGCATTTATATAACAAAATGATTCACACATCTAGTTCTTGCTTCTCACACAAACACATGTATTTGCTTTAGCGGAATCATTTGTGTGTATATTTGTGTTTGTGTATGTGTGTTTGTGCAGCTAATGAATATCCTGAGATGTCCCATAAGTAAATTCTATCCCAATTTGTTTGGATAGGTTATGGTTAATTTTCATCTTCCTAAATCTTTGTTGAACTAGTCAAAGTAGGAAACTTACATGTTTTTCAAATTGGTACAAATGAAGAACAAACAGGTGTGTAAAATGCATGGGCTTTTACTGTCAAGAGTTGGCTGAGTTTTTGTTTGATGTAAGAGAGTTAAAGATGAATCAAACAGCTCAGGTTTTTACAGATACTTTATCATACCTACTTTCATCTTGTCAGTTTTTCTTCAAAGTGCCCCAGGTTCATTAATTAATTTTAGTATAATTAAACTTGAACAGCTTAAAATTATATAATTAATAGATTCTATTTCAATGATAATTCTTAGCTGATTTAAGTGGATTAATCTGGCACCCAGCAGCAATCACTTCATAATGTTATTGGTGGCCAGGTGGCTACATTCTGCAGATCTCTTGTTTCTCATACTCTCATGCTAATTCCCCAGCATTAGGTATTCTGGTGTACCACATTTTCCTGGATTCTTATGTTAAACTAGGCTTGGATGCCTATGCTATGCTGTTCTTTGCCTGGATTCCTATGTTATGATAGTCTTCTGCCTATTTTAACTAAAATATGGATTCACTGCTATATATGTGATATGTATGCTCAGGAACATGAGGAGAGTCAAGGATAATTTTCAAAGAATTGGGGAACCTAGTGCTTTCCAGATCCAATAATGATACAAGATGGAGTAAGCTTCCCAGATATGCTGAATTGACCTTTAAAATAGTCAATTTCAACAAAGCAAAACAAAACAAAACAAAATATTCTAAGCATTCTCTTGCCTACAGGACCTTAAACTCTTAGCAAGAGATTATCTCAGAATCCTAGTTAATTCATGGTGTCTTAGTAGTAGCTCTTCTTTAGCATATTAACACAAATTAGCTAGAAAAGATAAAGATATATTTTGGTATATATCTTTATTCAGTGGGGCAAGTGCTGGTTACGAAGGCATGCTGACCAATAGATACAGTCCAGGATGAAAAAGTATGTCAGGGAGAGAGGGTCAGGACATTGAAAAGGAAGGAGAAACAATTTCTGGAAAGGTAGGTGCTTACTTAACAAAGAAGAGGCTTCCTGCATAATTTTTTCTAGAAACAGCACAAAATGAAGCAGTTACTGTTAATGTGGAATTGCCAGTGCCTAAGAGCATGTAGCCATCATACTCATAAATGGCTGTCTATGAACCATCTGGTAGGAGAGGTCTACTTTAGAGCACAGAATACTTGTAACAATGTATTAGAATATGTTTTCAGAAACTAAATATAATGTTATATAATATATATAATACTATATTTAAAGCCTGGAGAAATTCCATAAGTCTTTTAGACTTTTGGAATTTGCAAATAACTTCTCCAGTTCAGTGACCTTTCTGACACCCAAAACAGATACCCTTCCTTAAAATTCCATTTACAAAGAGGTAATTAATTTAAAATAGGCTGTCTCTATGAAGATAAAATGGTATCACTGAGGATGATGGTAAGTTAATATGTCAACTCAGCCAGATAATAGTGCCCAGTTGTTTGGTCAAGCAAGCACTGGGCTAATTATAGCACAAGGACATTTCCTGGAATTTAATCATCAGTGTGGTGATTGCATAGATGGCTGGTTACATCTACAATCAATTGAGGAGATTGCCATCAACAATGAATGATGTCTAATCCAATCAGTCGAAGGCCTTTAAAGGGAAAGTGATTTCAGCATTCAAGGAGAGAATTCCCATCTCTACTTCGGACAGCCAGCATCTCATGTCTCCTGGAGAACTCACCAAGGACCTTCATTGGAGCCCCTGGTTTATTGCCAGCCCTACAGTATTTGGACTTGTGTATCCCCATGGTCACATGAGACAATTTTATAAAATTTCTTACTATTTACAGATATCTCCTGTCAGTTCTGTTTCCTTAGAGAACCCTGACTAATACTATGAGTTCAGATTTCTTTTGGAAAATGTGTTCATCATCATCTTATTATTAATTTGTGATTGATTTTTTCCAGCTTTATGATTTAAAAAGCCAGGTTTTAAAAGGAACACTAAAGGATGTAAGTCTAGAATTTGTGATACCCCAAAACATCTTCAAACATCATAGGAATTTAAATATTTTCTCAAACATGTTGAAAAACTTAATGACCTAGTATATTTGAAACTATAGTTAGTACTAAAGTTGATAGGTTTATGTTCAAGAGACTTAAATCTTTGGGCTTTCCATATGCCAGTCTGGCCCTAAATCTCAGCAGAGTTGCAACACCTACTCTCCAGTTCATTGGACTCACCCAGGACAACTAACAAGGAAATGATGATAGACCATGACCATCCCAAGGAACAAAGAGAGTCTACAACTGCCAATAAAATAGTCCCATCCATCTGCTGCATGGGATCTAAGCCCTCTCTCAATTAGAGGTGGAGTGAGCATCACCATCCCTGAATCCTCATGATTGGGGGATGAACGATAGACTAGAGTGGACTTACTGGTATTCTACTATAGACTTATTGTGATTCTAGCAATGGAAGAACTTTTATCATTGATGTGGAGGCATTGGCCACTGGAGGTTCTGAGGGAAGGGAGACGGGAAAATAAGTGTAATATGGGGACATTTTTGGTACACTGGAGTTGTCCTGAATCACATTGCAATGACAGATACAGGCCATTATATATCTTGTCATAACTTACACAATTGTGTGACAGAGAGTTTAAACTGTAATGTAAACTATAATCCACACTTAGTGGCAATGCTCCAATATATGTTCATCAATTGTAACAAATGCACCACACTAATGAAAGATGTTGTTAATGTGGAAAAGTGTGGGAGCGGTAGGGATTGGGGCATACAGGAATCCCCTACATTTTTAAAGTAATATTTATGTAATCTAAGTATCTTTAAAAAAATAAAAATAAAAATAAAAAATGAAAAAAAGAAAAGCTTAATGAATTTACAACACAAGTTTAGTCCATGATATATACCTTTGGCAAGAAGGGGAAAGTAATGGGTTAGTAATTTCACAAATCATTGTGTGATAGTTTAATTGGGAGTCATTTAGATTAAAATATGATCCCCCAAAGAGCTAGTGAGGCCAAGATAAGTGGATTCAGCTTCTCTGAGAGATACCCAATGTTTGAATATGGTCATACATGCCTCTACTTTTTAGCCATATTCAATATGTATCTTGTATGATAATAATACAATGAAATGGCACGTAAACACTGAATATTCTTTGAACTGAGTTCAAAATTAAAGGCTAAATGTAGCTATTTCCTCACACCACTGATTTTTTCCCCTTAAAAACCAGTGAGACATGTGGAAAAATGATAATCCAATAGAAATTATATACCCTATTTTAAATGTTTATATTTAAACTTAAGTATATAAAGTATGGTGAAATTAGGAAAATAGAAGGAGTCTCAGAAGTTAAACATAAAATAGATTTTTAAAAAACATTGGAACAGCAGAAGCTCTTGTTTCAAAGTGCAGGGAAAATTAATACCAATGCATAGTTCACATAATTGACTACACAAATCACTAAACAATCCTTTGGTTAATGTTTCTAAAAAAAATTGATTTCCACTCTCCTATGTGATAAATTCTTAATAATGCATTTCCATTATAAACAAAAAGTCATTTTAATGATATTTTATTCTAAAATATCAAACTATGTATTATTTCAACATTAAATGAGCATTATATTGAAATAAAATGTAACTCCTTTCCTTTCAGGAGCATGCTCTAACATCTTTCAGTAGTGGTAGGCTTATTTATTTCATTTTTATATATAGTTCTATTATACTTTCACTTCGAAGGTATAATTTAACCTTGTTGGATTTATTAATTATACCAGATATAAAAGAAAATCTCTAAAAAGACTAAGTAAAAGGATCATGGATGTATATTTTTTTCTTTTCCCCAGATTTGGGAATATTTGAGAGACAATGACTTATTACAATCTGCTCCTACTTTCAGATACCATCCCATTCTGGTACTGGAAGCCAAACATTTCTCTGAACAAACCTACATCATCCAAGATTCTAATGTCGCTTGGGAACTGTATCCCAGATCAGACTCCTGAAGACAGGAACTGTGAAAGGATGCTTCTTACCCCTTAGAATCATTTCCAATGAGAATAACTTGATGTTCTGATTTCCCATTTTCTGCTAGTCTTTATTGGCCCTCCTCTGGAAATACCTCAAATATAGGTGGGAAAGACAGTCAGTAGAAAGCCACGTCAGGGAAAATAACGCCATCGTTATTTTCTTTGTACTTTGCTAATAGCTACCCCAGGAGATGGGAAGATGAGTAGAGGTGGTCTATGCCAGGATCTGGAGCCAGAAATTATGGAAAACAACAGGGATGAATGGGAGCAGCAGGAGAGAAAGAGACTCTGGGATTGACATCCAGGAGTCAGCTTTGCTAGACCATGATGAAGGGCACAAACATGGATGAACAAAGCCTTGGAACAATGGCAGCTGTCTCCCACAGATGGAGCATTGGTCAAGTTATCATTGTTCAGCCCTTCTTTCTTTCTTTCTCCTGTATCAGGATCTTTGCCACATGACCTCCATATTTCCCTACGTACTGCCAACTTCTTTCATTCTACCATCTTTGTATCCCATTCCTTCTCATAATCCTCTAGGTAGGTTAAAACATTAACAATGAAAATATTTCAACATGTTTTTATCAAATATATAATCCAAAATCCATAAATCTATATAATCCAGTAAAACCAGAATCCACTACAAGTTATGTAACCTGAGAAAAGTTACTTAACCTCTTAGCCTCAGTTTTTCCATCTATAAAATAGGAATTTAATAGTATTTACCTCAAAGAATTTTTTGTGGGCCTTAATTAGATATTGGAACTGTGTCTGAGACACATTAAGGACTTAATGAATTATAAATTTATTTGTGACCAAAAAATATAAGTGAGCACTGGCCAAGAGTCAAATCTTTTGTGCATTAATATGTATATATTGTTATTTTTAGAAAAGCCATTATTCAATATGTTATTGATAAATAGATGCATTACCAAACTTGTCATATAAAAAATGACACTTTCTTTTATAAAAATATATAATTCTAGTTTTATTTAAGACAATGTTTCTGAACTTTGGGAGAAGCATCATAAACTGCTTTGAAAAATCTCATGGAATATATGAAACCCTTCCGAGACAAACACACATATATATACAACTTTTTCCCACACACATTTGGAGCTCATGGAAGACTTGGTTTCTCTTTATGGAATTCACAGGAGTTCAAGACCCCAGGTCAGGGTCTAGGATTAAAGGCAGAAAAGAAAGTTGAGATCTTGGACTTGAGTTCAAGATCTAAACATATAAATTTTATTATTCTACACAAGTCCCTTAATCTCTCTGGTACTAAATATTTTTGTTTAAAAGAGCACTTAAAAAAGATGATTTCTAAATACCACTCTAACATTCCCTATTCTTATGAAATAACTATCTTCTCCAATTCATATCAGACTCTGTTCAGCCACTGGCTTTGAAGGCATGAGTGGGATGATTCAGCTGCACTCACTATGAAGGTATATCTTCCTGTGACTCAAGCTTTTTAAATTGGAATGAGGCAAAGGGAGCAAAAACCAAAAACAGAAAGGATATGACACTTGCTCTCTGAGTCTAGAAGAACAATTAAATACAGATATGACTGGATTTTAGTGGCTGATTTGGTGTGAAGGACTCAAAGAAAGTGGTTTCAGAATTTATAACATCATTTTATCTTTGCCTTTTTGCCTTTCAGATTTTTACCCTTGATCCCTGGTCTTTTAAAATTGGTGTTAGTCAAGTTTTGCTATTTGTCTTGACTCTAGTTTTCTCTTGTTGCATAACATATTACCCAAAAAACTATTGGCTTAAAACCATGTCTCATGATTTTGTGGGTCAAGAGTTCAGGCAGGGCTCAGTGGGGCGAATCTTCTCTGCATGGCCTGGACTGAGGTCACTCCATGGTGTTAGGCTGACAGATGGGCTGAGCTGGAGCGTCCAAGGTGGTTTCACTCACATGTCTGGTACCTTGCTGTGATGGCTAAAAGGCTGGGCTGAGCTGTGATGGCTGCCTAAGGGCTTCCCTGTGTCCTCTCCAGCATGGTCTCAGGGTATACAACTTTCAGGAAAGCTTGATTCTGCCAGAGCAAGTGTTTCAATGGGCATGAGTAGAAGCTTCAAAGATTCTTAATAGCCTCAGAATACCAGAATGTTACTTCAGCCACATTCTACTAGTTAAGCAAGTCACTAAGGCAGACATATTCAAAAAGAGAGATTTTAGACCCCATCTCTCAAAGGGAGAAGTAGGAAACTATGTTTGTATTTGCAAACATCTTTAATGTACCCTAATATTTTCTTTCTCTAAACTTTGGGTGCAGAGGATTGAGTTAATCATACTTCTTAGTTCATGGCACATGACTATTTTTGGTCTTTACACAGTTTGTTTATTTATTTACATATTTCCTTTATCCCCCACCATAGATAACTATTCTAATCTGTTTAGTATGAATATTTTATTTGAATGTTTTACTGAAAAAATGTATATTGTTTGAGGTGAATTTATTTTTTAATTAGGATAAATGGCTTTGATTTAGAAATCTCATTCTTTTTCTTTCTTTTATCACACAAACAGTATGCTTTAAAGCATATCTAAATGTATATCTATGTGCTGCCACTCAGTGGTGAGAATCCTTTACATTTTAACTATTTATTATCTTCATGATGGTTATCCACGTTAGTTCCAACTCCCCACCACTATTAATTACATAATTCAATAAATATTATTATGCATTTACTATGAGCAAAGCACTGTTCTAGGCACAATCAACATACATATCCTTACGAAGGTATATATGAATTGAGGGGAGGGGTGCTTATACCCAAGAGCAAAATTCTGAGCCATAGAATTTTGTTAGATGATTTTGTAGAATTCCAGTATCTTCTCCCAGGTGCCTATTAACTTTGCCTATGTGGCTTATACTAACAATGATTCATTTTTTTTCCATTTGAATATTTACTTATTCTATTTTAATACATTCACATAATTCAAGTATGAAAACAATATAACAATGTTGAGAAATCATGATTCCACCCCTTCTCCACCTTCCCCACTCCTCTCCCACATCTTGTATAAGATTTTCCTGCAATCTTCATGAAAAATTCTTGATGTTGATGTAATCAAATTAATTGATTGTGTGTGTGTGTGTGCCTTATGGTTTATGCTCTTGAGGAGTTTTTTTTTTTTTTTTTATGAAACATTATGTAGCATTTTAAACATTTTAAACATTTTAAAGTTATTCTTTCCTTTTAATAATTTTGATCTTCATATTATTGTCAGTATTAGATATTTTATTACCTTAATTATTCTCAATTATATTTTGTTCTTATTAATTTGAAAATCATATGCAATTGGGTACAATTTTGTGTTATTGTTAAAAATTTTATTGTGGTAACATATATAATGCAACATTTCTCATTCTACCCACTTTAAAGTATATAACTCAGTAGTTTTAATTATATTCACAAATTTTTGCTACAATCACCACCATCTATTACCAAAAATTTTCCATCACTCTAAAAAGAAACTCTGTACCCATGAAGTATTAACTCCCCACTTCCCACCCCCCAGTTCTGTCCCTGCTATATTATTATTATTTTTTTATTGTGTGTAAAAATCAAATTTTTCACAATACATACCAATATTTGTAAAATGATATATAAATATATATGCATATATGTGCATTTGCTTACATAAATGTTATTTTTATATATGTGTGTGTGTGTATATATATATATATATATATATTTTTTTTTTTTTTTAAGGTGCTTAGATTACCTAAATATTACACAGAAATTACAGGGATTCCCATGTTCCCCACATTCCACACCTCCCACAACATCCCACACAAACATCCTTCATCAGCGTGGCACATCACCCGCAATGGATATACACATCCTGGGGCCTTGCCACCAAGCATAGACCACAGTTCACATCGTAGACCACACTCTCTCCCACACAGTTCTGCATGGTATATGCTGATGTAAAATGGCCTACATCCGTCGCCGCAATGCCACTCAGGACAACACCCAAGTCCCAAAAAAGCCCCTGTATTTCAGCTGCCCTTCCCCTCCCTGTCCTGAAAGCATCCAGTGGCCACTGGCTCCACCTCACTGTTATAATTTCTTCCATTGCTTGAATCACAATATGTGTGCAACAGAATACCATTAAGTCCACTCTAGTCCATAGCTCTTCCTCCAATCCTGAGGGGACTGGGATGGTGATGTCCACTCCACCTCCAAGTGAGAGAGGGCTTATATCCCATGGATACGGTGGATGGGATTATCCTGCCTGCAGCTGCAGGCCCTCTCCATTCCCTGGGATGGCTGTTGCCCATCATCATCTCCTTGCCAGGTGACTTGGATGAGTCCATTGAGCTGTAGGGTAGGAGTTGCATCTCCACTGATATTCCAGGCACAGCTGGCACATAGGTAGGCCAGAGGCTGTAGTCTCTGAAAGTACACCTAAAAACTCCAGCATCACATATAGGTTTGAATAGTAGGGACTGATGGACCATGTGCAAGGAGGACTTATTTGAGTCCAACTCTGTCACTCTCAGGAGCACAGATTCCAAACAAGAGCCCACTAATAAGGCGTCAATCTCTGGGACTATCCCCCTTATATAGGACCTGAGTGTCTCCAGAGCCCTCAGGAGCCCCTATTTGTGGGGTGATATCCACTTTAGTGTTCTATGAGATTCTGCTGAGGTGTGCTTAAGCGTTACCTCTGGGATGACCTCCCGACACTCTTTGAAGTCTCTTAGCCACATGAACTCATTTCTCTTTACCTTTTCCCCCTTTTATTCAAGGTCTTTTTCCAATCGTGTTGCCAGTTGGCACTTGGTATTAATCCCTCGTTGCCAGGGAGGCTCATCCCTGGGAGTCATGTCCCACGCTGGGGGGAAGGTAATGCGTTCATATGCTGAGTTTGGCTTAGAGAGAGGCCACATTTGAGCAACAAGGAGGCTCTCAGGTGGCAACCCTTAGGCACCCCGTAACAGTAGGTTAAGTTTCAATTACAAGAGCAAAGACTCATAAGGCTAGTCATCAATAACAAGAGCCCATCAGTGGGCCATCCTCTTTTACCAGACACTGCCCCTGCACTCCGGGGACTGTTGCTGCTCCCTTGGAGAATGTGGCAGAGCTCTCCAGGCTGGGAATTAAGATTCCCTTATTTATTGAGTGATTGTCCACCCACCGTGACCGTGCCCCATCCTTTGATCATTTGAACAATTTTATATATCTTTCATGTATATTCAGATGAACTTACTCCCATGAATCCCCCATCCCAGACACCCCCCACCAATGATCCTCTGCAGCCCCCATTGTAACCATTCTGTGATCTAAACCTTCCTTGAAGAAGAAGCCCATATAATAACCAAATACAATTAATAGGAAAAAGAAATAATAATGATAAGCTTAAATGCAAGAGATAAATACAAGGAAACTCAGAAGGAAAAAAAAAAAACTAAACTAAAAATAAAATATAATTAGCAGATTGGGACATTCAAAAAAATGGAAAAAAAATTCCTTTTTTAAAAATATTATTCTTTTTTTCCTTTTATCACTGTATTATCGGATGTCCAGTGTACTGTAACACCTTCCCCCTCTCATTCCCCAGTGTCTCCCAAATTTTCATTTAATTTTCAAAGAAGTTTTAGGTAACAGCAAAGTCACACACGAAATACTAGAGACTCCGACATACCCAACCTCCCTACCCCTTCCCCACCCCATATTAAAACTTTTTTTTAAATTTATGGATGTTAGCATTGTTATAACTGTTATACAGATAGTAAAATATAGCAACTAAACATTGTCAATGGCTTACAGTATAGTTTACAATTTAGATGATACAGTTTAATAATTTTTGATGATATTACCATGTCCTGTGTCCATTACTGTAAGGTAATGTAAAACCTTTCCCAAGACCAATAAATACCCTATTTGATCTTAACTGTTCCTTCCTCCCCATCCCCCTGGGGCATATGACACTCCGCTGTCTTGACTCATGGAATGACAAGATTCATAGTTACATGCCCTGGGTATTCCAACCTGTCCTTCCTAATCTACCCACCTGTCAACCCTGCACCACCAAACCCAGTAATATCACTACCCATCTGTCCTATCCTTCAATATGCAACTATACCCTATCTCTTTACCATAGATTTTGTCCATATGGGTGATGGCTCACAGCCTACTCTTCTCTTTCTCTCCCTTGTTAACCTATCTTTCAGACAATGGTTTTTAGAGACTGCTCACTTTCCTCAGTTCAAATCAGTGAGGTCATACACTGTTCATCCTTCAATGCCTGGCTTGCTTCACTCAACATAAGGTCTTCAAGATTCATCCACGTTATTCCATGTGTTAGCACTTTATTCCTTCTTACAGCTAAGTAATATTCCATTGTATGTATGTACCACATTTTGCTTATCCATTCATCTATTGATGGGCATCGGGGCCGATTCCAACTTTTGGCAATGGTGAACAATGCCACTATCAACATTGGTGTGCATATATCTGTTCATGTCTTTGCTTTCAGTTCTTCTGGGTATATACCCAGCAGTGGAATTGCTGGATCAAACGGAAGATCCATTGTTAGTTTTCTGAGGAACTGCCAAACTGTCCTCCATAGTGGCTGGACCATTCCACAATCCCACCAGCAGTGGATGGAGGGTTCCTATTCCTCCACATCCTCTCCAACACTTAGAGTCTGCTGTTTTTTTAATAGCTGCCATTCCGATGGGTGTAAGATGGTATCTCATTGTAGTTTTGATTTGCATTTCCCTGATAGCAAGCAATGTTGAGCATTTTTTCATGTTCTTTTAGGCCATTTGTATTTCTTCCTTGGAGAAGTGTCTTTTCAGGTCACTTGCCCATTTTTTAAGTGGGTTGTTTATCTTTTTATTTTCAAGGTGTAGGATTTCTCTATATATGCAGGATATTAGGCTCTTATCATATATATGGTTGCCAAATATTTCTCCCATTGGGTAGGCTGCCTTTTTATTTTCTTAATAATGTCCTTTGAGGTGCAGAAGTTTTTAATTTTGAGGAGATCCCATTTATCTATTTTTACTCTTGCTGCTTGTGCTTTGGCTGTGAAGTTCATGAAACCATTTCCCTTTACAAGGTCCTGTAGATGATTTCCTACATTATCTTCCAAGGTCTTTATGGTTTTGGCTCTTATATTTAGATCTGTGATCAGAGAAATTACTTTGTATAATCTCAATCTTTATGAATTCTTTGAGAGTTGTTCTGTGGCCTAGCATGTGGTCTATCTTGGAGTATGATCCATGTGCACTCGAGAAGAATGTAAATCCTGCTGTATTTGGGTGTATTGTTCTGTATATGTCTATTAACTCCAGGTCCTCTAATGTATTGTTGAGATCCTTTGTTTCTTTATTGCTTCTCTGTTTAGATGTTCTGTCTAATGATGATAATGGTGTATTAAGTCCCTCGCTATAATTGTAGAAACATTTATTTCTCCACTTAGCTTTTCCAGAGTTTACCTCTAGTATTTTGAGGCACATCAATTAGGTGCGTAAATGTTTATGATTGTTCTCTCTTCTTGAGAGATTACCCCTTTTACTAATATATAGTGTCCATCTTTGTCTCTTACAATAGTTTTGCATTTAAAGTCTATTTTGTCTGATATTAGAATATCTACTCCTGCCCTTTTTTGGCTATTGTTAGCTTGTAAAATTGTTTTCCAGCCATTTATTTTCAGCCTCCTTGAATCCCTGGGTCGAAGGTGGGTTTTTTGTAGACAGCATATAGGTGGATCATATTTATTTATCCATTCTGCCAATGTGTGTCTCTTGAGTGGTGAATTTAATCCATTAACATTCAGTGTTATTACTCGCAATGAATTTCTTACTTCAGCCATATTTTCTTTGGATTAATGTATGTAATATTTTGTTTTGTTTCTGTTTTTGTCTTTTTAGTTGTTTTTAAACTCTCCTCCAACTCTCTCTCCCTTGATTTTTCCTTTCAACTTGTAGAACTTCCTTTAGTATTTCTTGAAGTGCCAGTTTCTTATTGACATACTCTCTTAATTTCTGTTTATCTGTGAATATTTTGAGCTCTCCATCATTTTTTGAATGCCAGTTTTGCTGGATAGAGAATTCGTGGCTGGAAATTTTTTTCTTTTAGTACTTTGACTATGTCATACCACTGTCTTCTTTCCACCATAGTTTCAGATGAGAAATCAGCACTTAATCTTATTGTGCTTCCCTTGTATGTGATGGTTCTCTTTTCTCTTGCTGCCTTGAGTATTTTCTCTTTGTCTTGAGCATTGGACATTTTGACAAGCATATGTCTTGGATTTGGCTTGGGATTTATACTGTTTCGGGTGCGTTTTGCTTCCTGGCTCTGCACATCCATCTCTCTCAATAGGGTTCGGAAGTTTTCAGTCATTATTTCCTTCAACACTCCTGTTCCCTTTCCCTTCTCTTCTCCTTCTGGGATGCCCATAATGCGTCTGTTTGTACGTTTTGTGTTGTCAGTTAAATCCCTGAGTCCCTGCTGGATTTTTTCTATTTTTTTTTTTTTTTTTGTCTATCTATTCTACTATCTTTTTTATTTCAGCTGTATTGTCTTCCACGTCACTAATTCTTTCTTCTGCCTGTTCAAATCTGCTGTTATGTGAATCCAGCATCTTTTTGATTTCTTGGATTGTGCCATTGATCACCATCACATCCAATATCTTTTTGTGTATGTTTACAATTTCTTCAGTATGTTCTCCCAGTGTCTTCTTTATATCCTTAATCTCTTCCTTCACTTCATTAAGTTGGTTCATGATATTTGTTTGGGAATCTTTGATTAGTTGTTCAATGTTCTGCATATATTCCTGGTTTTTAGTTTGTTCATTGGAGTGGTCCATGTCTTCTTGTTTCTCAGTGTGGTTTGTAATTTTTTGTTGCCCTCTAGTCATCATTTTATCTTGCTGGGTTTATTCAGTTGATTAACTTCTCTCTCTCCTCTAGAGTTTTATTTAGATGGTGGTTCTGTGTGTGTGTTAAGTTTTCTCTTTGACACTTTTTCTTCTTATTTTGTTTCCTTGCTTCTTTCTATGTTACCTTGAAGGCAAAAGATTAGTGCCAGAGGAATCGTAAGATGTGAGAAAGGAAGAAGGATAATAGTAATATTGATAAAAGTTAGAAGAGGGGCCAAATAGGACTTAGTGAAATGAATATTTAACTTGTGTAGGCAGTGTAGAGTAATATGAAAAAAAGTGGAGTTCCTACAATGGACTGGGAAACCAAACAGAGGCATATATATATAATGATTTAGAAGGCTAGAATGATGAGGAGGGAGAGAAAGGGTAAAGAAATGGCTAAAAGGAAGAGGCTAATATTAATTTAAAAAGAAGAAAACAAAATAGATAGAATAGAAATTGACACCCTTAAGTTGTGGGCTAATGAAAAAACATGGTGTCTAAGAACCACAACAGAAAGCAGAAGGCAGAGAGATGAAGGAAGGATAAGAGATAGCTTGGGATACAATATCAATATAGACAGAGAGTGGGAAATCACTGAAGAAGAAGCACACAGCAAAGAAGAGGTAAGCTAGCAGCACCTCATTAAAAAAAAATGAAGGAAAACAGAAAGGGGGGAGGAAAGAGAAAAGAAAAGCAAGAGACAACAAATAAACAGGGAAAAACAAAACGACCACACCAGCAAGCAATCAAACAATGCTAAGGAGGAAGTGTTCCTTCTAGGGTCCTTGCGGGTCTTCTCAGCCTGCTTGCATTTATCAGTTTCCCTTCAGTGTTCTATCTGCAGGTTCTGAGGCAGATTTTCAGTATTAAACTAAATTAAAAAGAGGAATTCATTTTTTAAAGTGACTGTCTTTTTTTTTTTTTTTTTTTTTTTTTGGTGATATAAGGGACCCAAAAGAAATCCTCTACTAAATCACCCCTTTCACCGAGGGGACCCTAAATAGTCTCGTGGAAACTAATCAAGCCCTTCCCACTTCCTGGCCTCCTCAGGGGAGGTGAAGCTCTGATGCTTGTCAGTGCAGAGCAATAAAAGTGGCTGACTCCGCCCCCTCTGGGGCCAAGCCTCAGTGTCAGCGGGCTGCTGGGTAAATCAGGTTTCCTCAGCAGATTCGCCTCTCCCCTCAGCCTGGTGCTGTTTCAAGCCAGCCTATCTGCTCCCCAAAACTATGAGGCGGTCCAGGCAGCCAAATCCACAGAAGTTAAACCCCTTTCCACCTTCTGTCAGAGCCCTCCCTCCCTCGGAGAATGCTCCCTCACACCGGGACCGGGAGTTGCGGATGCGGAATTCACGGCTCAAACCACCCGTTTTCCCTGCGGGTGGGGCTCAGCTATCTGTGCTAACCACCCCAGGCAGGCTTAAAACTCATGAATCTCTACCGATCACTCCATGCCGTCGATCTGCCTGCTGGTAGATGACCCAAGCTTCTCACTCCATGTGCCCACTGCACAGACTCTCAGGCAGGACCCTGTCCACAATTGGCCATCCTCAGAGAGCTAGTGAGTACCCTCCTAAACAGACGCCATCTTGCCTCTCTCATTATTTTTTAATAGATAAAATCTGATCTTCTTTATCCTTGAGAGGGTATTGAGCAGTGTAATGCATGAAGACTTTGCCTCTTTATGTCTTGATATATTTAAATGACTCATTTTGAGAAGCTTTTTGTGAGTTTCTTGGCAAATTCTATCTCAGCATCTTTTTCACAGCTCTGATATCTGGGAATAAGGCAGACTGATTTGCATGAGAAGCCCATAGTCTTTCTAAAGGGCAGGTAACAATTCTCTCCCAAGATCCACATTTAAGGGTTAAACTTGATTAGCCACAAGAAAGAGAAGACTTTGCAGGGAAGATATGGAGGACCAGTGGGCCAACCCTTCCCCCAAATCAGAACAGGTGGGAATGGATACTGTGGTTCTAGTGAACAAAGGTTGAGGCCACCATTTCCACCCCAGTGTCCCTGGTCTGGCTGCTCCAGCAGCAGTGTGGTCACTTGGTCCTAGAAGCTGTTCATACTCAGCTTTGCCACCGTTCTCTGGACACGGTAGTCAGATGTAGCAGTGCTTTGCAGTGGAGAGACCCAACCTTTTTTGCGAGCTGCCTCACCCTGTTAAAGGTGTGTGCCTCCTTTTATTCCTGCCCCATTTTTAGGGACCCAGTCATGATTGCCTTCCAGAGTTCCCGCATTTGGTGCCACTGTTCTACTGTAGGCAGCATCTCCACCACCGTACCTCGGTGAGGCCAAACCCTGGGGCAGCCTTGCTCCTTGTGGAAGTGGCTGAGTGAAAAAATCAAAAGTGCTTTGGGAGCACTTAAATATTTGTCCAGGAACATTCTCATCCCTGCACCTAAGCCTGAGAAATGAGTCATGCTCACGGGCAAGATAACACCTAAAGATCATGGCCGTCCCAGAGCAGAAAGAAAGCTTTGCTCCTATCATCATATTTGGGAAATAATTATTCAAGATCAGCTTAAATTTAGTGACCTCTGCAATAAAGGAACTGGAGTGAGGGCTTCTCCAGGTTAAGACACTCGAATACATTTGAATGTATAAAGCTTGAATGAGGTGAAGTTTTGGATGGCAATAGATCATGCTAGTACTGATAGTTAAACTTTACATTCTTTTAACTAACTGAGGCACATTGTTTGTACCCAAACGGTGTGTAAGGATCCCTCCATTATGCATAGTATCTTTATGTAACATAATTTTTAAAACAAGATGTTTCTTTTTAATTATGTAAATTATGCATATATTACCCATTTTAATTTTATTTTTTTCATTTTTGTATATAAATAGTTGAAGCCTGTAGAGATCAGCTGTGAGGGTAACCCATTCTCTAATCCAGCAGTTCTCATAGTGTGGCCTTGACTAGCAAAATCATCATCACCTGGGAATCTGTTAGAACTGCAGTTTCTGAGACCTACACCATTTACTGAATCAGGAACTCTGAGGTCAGGACCCAGGAATCTGTACCTTATAAGCCTTTCAGGTGATCATGATGTACAATAATGTTGGGGAACCATTGGTCTAATTCCTTCCTATTCAGTTTGTCCCAAAGTACCTGCACCATTTTCACCACCTGTGCATATTAGATATGCGCACTCTGGCCCCATTCCGTACCCACAGAATCAGAATCTTCATTTCAGCAAGATGTCAGGTAATTCTTGTGCTCTCTAAGGTTTGAACAACACTGTAGTCTAATCAAAATCTCTAGGTCTCATTTCTGTCTCCTCTTGTTGCCCTGTTGTCAACCTTCTGGCCCCTGTAATAGATGCACAGGCTTTTCCAACTTTGAATCCCTTAATTTTAAAATTAATAAGTTTTATAATATGATTAATCAATATAAAAAGATATGCCAAGAAATAAAAATATAAGACCCTCAGTTAAATTTGAATTACAGACCAAAAACAAATAATATAATAGTATATGCCCCACACAATATTTGATACTAGGGACATACTTATAATTTTAAAAATATTCATTTTTGGTCTAAAATTCAAGTTTAACTGGGCATCTGGAATTTTTATTTGCTAAATCTGGCAACTCTACATATAGATCAAAATTCTCCCTCAGGAGAACCAGCAATGTTTGCCAGCATCAATATGAATATTTGCTAAAACAGTCATATCTTTTCACATAAAAAATTTTTCATTTCCCTTGGGAGGAGACAGAAGCTGAAATCCTGTTGTCTACCTTCACAGTGCCAGCTCCTACATTCCTTGGTATACCTACCAAAGATAGGTATAATCTTATTATCTTAAACTAAGACTGACCTTAAGATACAAAACACCCTAATAATTAACATTTGGCTGAAGGAAGGACTTTACATTAACTATGCAAAGACAAAAAAAAATCATTATTTTTGGAAAATATTCTCCAACATTACAAAAATCAATATCAACCAGCTCTTGGCAGACGGTTAAATGTCAGGTGCCAAGGGCACATTTTAAAGCTAAGTCATTCTGGCTCACCCATCAGGAGTCCCTGTTGCTTTAAATTTGATACTCTGCTGGATTACTGCTAAAGATTCCTCTGGCCTTAGTCTTGGTAACACCTGCTTTGACTTTTTTTTTTTTTTTTTTTTTTTTTTTTGGTAAAATTGTCTCTGCTGTAATCTGTGCTAGAGGCTTGCAGTTGAATACAGGTTTGGTACTGTAGGGGATCTAAGAGTTTCTGGAGGAAATATTTACTGGTCGTCCTGAGGCAAGCACCCAGCTGATCGCAACTGGGGACAGTGCCAGGTGGGGAATTTGTTTGGAACTGTACACGTGTCAAACAGCAACACAGGTGTGAAGGGCAAAAGCTCGCTTGATCTTGATTTTTACTACGAATATAGACCAGAAAGTGGGGCTTCACGATCCTTCTGTCCTTTTGGGTTTTAAACAGGAGGTGTCAGAAAAGTTACCACAGGGATAATTGGCTTGTGGCCGCCAAGCATTCATAGCGACGTCACGTGTTGATCCTTCAAAGTGCACTTTTATTTGGAGAGTTCTGGATGAAAGCACTCTTTAATTTCAGTAATATATTATAAAGCCTGCTTCAGCTCATCTGGCTTCCAGAGCCTACATAAGTGATCTTAATCAGAACTATCTTATTACCTCTACTGTAGGTGTGATGTTGATGTTTGGTTTGTAGTTTCTACCAGAAACTTTCACAGAAGATAATTGAAGAGATAATGCTGTTTAACAGGGCGCTCCTCTTTGTATTTTAAAGTCTATCTTTGGATCAAATTAGTACAACAGAAAACTGTATTTGTTCATATCACTTTGGAAGAAATGCTCTTTTTTAATTCTCATTTTCGGTTTTATCTTCAAATTTGATCAGTTGTCATACAAAATATAGTCCCATGCATTTTGATATTCACTTTGTCTTTATTTTGTTAACCTCATTTTCCTCTTTTATATTGCATATATTAGGTGTATAGTGTATAGGATTTTTTTGTTGTTGTTTAATTAGCATTCATGTTATAGAGCACAGTTTAAAGAATAATACTAAAATAAATATCCTTGCACCAAACATGCTGTTTAAGATCTAGAATACTGATTGTACCTTAATTGCATTGTCTTTACCATCCTCCTGTCAGAGTTCAGTGCTATCCTGCATTTTATGATAAACATTCTGTTGTTTTTCTGGTTCATTTGCTTACTTTTGATCTTTCATATAAATGGAATTATTTTGTATATATTCCTCTGCAACTTATTTTTGTGCAATATTATGCTTTGTATATTTGTCCACACTGATTCAGGTCTGGTGCTTCCTTGTGTTTAATGACATGAATATATCATTATTTGTCCTTTCTACCAACTATGGATATTTGGGTTGTCTCCAACTATGTGTCACTACAAATGATGCTACTGTGATCATTCTTCTCCCTGTCTCCTGGTGCAATGTACAAGAGATTCTCTAGGGCAGGGGTTCTTAACTTTTTTTGTTCCACGGACCCCTTTGCCAGTCAGGTGAAAACCACGGACCCGTTACTAAGTCTTCACTATACTGTGTACTATTTAATAAATATATCACACCCACACCAACACATCCCCACAAGACTCTTTTTTGGATTTCAGTTCAAGCTCACGGACCCCTTGTTAAGAACCCCTGCTCTGGGGCATTTCCTCTCTTAAGCCATTGGGCTATGATGAATTAAGAGTGAGGCTAATCTAATTCTCAGCTTCATAATTCTCCTCTCTGCTCCTTCTGTGTATCCAGGATCCAGTGATTTGTGCATTCAGCTCTTCCAGAAATCTCTGAAATGGATCTCAATAGGATATTAACTTTTTACTCACGTCACACTACACCATGGGTCAAAAATTCACTTACTCTAATTCCCATTTTATATTGTGTTCTATTGTATTGTCCAGTATACCTCACCTGAATTTACACAGGTCTAAATAACAAAATAAAGGATACCCCAAATTTAAAAAATATAACCATGTTTCCCATTACTAAGTTCCCACCAAGTAATTATAAATCTCTCTGTCTTTATGACTATATAAATTCAAAGGGATTAAAGTACAATTTTTTTGTTTTCATGGCCTCAGCTAGAAGAATAATGAGGACAGAAAATAACATGACAAGAGTAGAATTGAGATAATTAATATGCCTGGATACTTGGTTTCTCATCATTATAAACACGAGGACTTAACAAAAACTTAGGGCTATCATAAATATTCTTTTTATAGCATTATGTCTGTTCCTTATTAAAAGGCAATGCAAAATAAAATTTAATCAAGAGACATTGGCTTTAAACAAAACAAAATAATGCATGTTTTTGAAAATGGTGAAAAAGTACATGACAACTGTTTGATTAAATTATATTGCAAAAAAAACCTATTATGTGACCACAATTTTTTTTTACTTTATTTGGAAATTTCCTTGTATTTCTATTATTTAAAAATATTCTTTTCATGTTAAATAATGACGCCTCTAAAATTTTAGTAAAAATAAATTTCTAGGAAGCTAGTTCAGAGAAAAATTAAGATAAAATCTAATTTTGACAAAATAGTATTTATGCACTATTTTATGTACTTTGAATGAAGGCTGTCTTTATGGAAAAAAAACAGGAGATATTAGCTTGTGGGCATCTGTGTCAATGTTGAGAACTATTTTGAAATCTATTTAATTTTTTTCTAAATATTAAAAACATCTAACCCAGAATAAGTTGATAGCTGCTTCTTGCTACAGAAATAGAGAAATGTAAATGTGTTATTTATGAAAGAGACAAGAACTCCTGAGGCAAATACCAAAGGCGATCTTCATTAAGAAAGAAATTCATTTGACTGGCTTGAACAATTTGAACCATAGCTCTATATTCCCTGTATGTGATCTATTTGGAGCTTGAATGCCGTTGCGGTGGGTTGCATAATTTATTTTTATCTTATGGAAAATATCTGAACTTATTACCTCTTGGAACCAGCATTTAGAATACTATGCCATTCATCCTGGTCTAGCAATCCAAACATATTTAGGCCTTTGTATCTTTATACAGCCTCTTAAATCTTAAAATATCTTTATTTTATCTGAAAAATGCCTTCAAGAGCCTGTTCAATTATTGTCTTTTTGCTGAATCTTCTCCAATAACACTTTATCTGTATCTCTCAAACTGGATATGTAAGAATATGTTTTTATGTGCATGTGGATATTTACATCTTTCACTCAAAGAGGACCTCTTCAAGGGTAGGGAGTTTGATTTATTCATATATCTTTGCCCTATGGCACAAATGGTATCCTATACATGTACACTGAGTGAACAAATGAATAAATAAAAGTAGCATTTCTTTATTCAACTCTAAGCTTAGTTGAACACTATGAATTTGTAATTTATGTCTAGTGTGTAAACTGCTTCAGGCATTTTGACCCATAAGAAAAGTTAAATGGATTGGAGGTTGTATTAGTCAGGGTTCTCTCAGGAAACAGAATCAGCAGGAGATATCTGTCAATAATATGAAATTTTGAAAGAGTCTCTCATGCGATCGTGGGGATGCACAAGTCCAGGTTCTGCAGGCAGGCTGTAAACCAGTGGCACTGATGAAAGCCCGATGAAAGGTCGTTGATGAGTTTCTGGGAGAAGTTACCTGTGCAACGGACGAGCTGGGAAATTCTCTCTGAATGTTGAAATCACTTCCACTTTTAAGTCATTCAACTGATTGGATAAAAGCACCACCCACAGATATGTAATCTCCCTGATTGATGCAGATGTAATCAGCCATCCACACAGTCAACTCACTGGTGACTGAAGTCCATAAATGCTCTTGTATTACAATTAGCCCAGTGCTTGCTGGAACAAACACCTGGACACAACTACCTGGCCAAGTTGACACATTAGCCTAACCATCACAGTCCACCCCTTGTCAACTCAGCAATCATACACATTACTCTAAACCATACTTAGTCTCTAAGTAAAAACAATAACAGACAAGCATACATATATATTTCCACCTAACAATGTTCAATTCCCCTGCGTACAACCGGAAATGCATTAATTCCCCAAGAAATTTATTTTGTGTACATATACAATCATACTCATAACGAAACATGGAAGAAGGGTTCATGACCATTAAAATCCTTGTTTCTGTAACTGGTCACGTGGTTGAAATTCATATTTATCACTACCTTTGTCCACTACCCATTCCATGTTCCCGTTACCTTCAGCAAGCACTTCAGCTGGCCGTGGTTCTTTGCCTGGTGGGGTGACCCAAACTTTCATTCCCGAAGATTCTGGGCCATTGTTAGTCCTGCTTGAATTGGTTTGTTGCAACTTTCCATTGACTTTAATCACAGGGCATGGCAGGACTAGGAGACACCCTAGAGGATCCCCTGCATTCCAGGCAAACTCTTCTTTACCCCCATTATGTAGATGTAGTCCTATTTCCCCTTGATAGTCAGGATCAATCACCCCAGCCAGTACAGTAATTCCCTTCTTTGCCTGTTGATTCACAGATAAGAGGAGCCCAAAGTGGCCAGATGGCAGTCTTAACTTCCAGTTCAAAGGAATCACTGTTATGTTCCCAGGTGGCAGCACTCTTCCTCTTGGGACTAAAACCTGTAGACCAGCAGAGCCTAAGGTTTCAGGGACAAGAAGCAAAAATTTTCCTAGTGGGTCACTAGGGGTAATAGTGAGTGGTGCCACTCCCATTTCCACCCCTTGATTCCTGGACCCATGAATCCTGGCTATGGGAGAAACAGCACCATAGAGAAGACACTGATTCAGAGCATGCACAGCCTCTTGGAGAACATTGCCCCAGCCCTGCAAGGTATTGCCACCTAGTTGGCACCGTAATTGAGTCTTCAACAGGCCATTCCACCGTTCTATTAATCCAGCTGCTTCAGGGTGATGGGGAACATGGTAAGACCAGTGAATTCCATGGGCATAGTGCTCATTCCTGCACATCATTTGCTGTGAAATGGGTTCCTTGATCAGAAGCAATGCTGTGTGGAATGCCATGGCGGTAGATAAGACATTTGGTAAGTACACGGATGGTAGTTTTTGAAGAAGCATTGCGTGCCAGAAATGCAAACCCATAGCCAGAGTATGTGTCTATTCCAGTTAAAACAAATCGCTGCCCGTTCCATGATGTAAGTGGCCCAATATAGTCCACCTGCCACCAGGTAGCAGGCTGGTCACCTCGAGGAATGGTGCCATATCTGGGGCTGAGTGTGGATCTCTGCTGCTGGCAGATTGGGCATTCAGTAGTGGCTGTAGTCAAGTCAGCCTTGGTGAGGGGAAGTCCATGTTGCTGAGCCCATGCATAACCTCCATCCCTACCTCCATGGCCACTTTGTTCATGAGCCCATTGGGCAATGACAGGAGCGGCTGGGGAAAGAGGCTGAGCATTAGCCACAGAGCGGGTCATCTTATCCACTTGATTATTAAACTCCTCCTCTGCTGAAGTCACCCTCTGGTGAGCATTCACGTGGGATACAAATATGTTCATGTTTTTTGCCCACTCAGAAAGATCTATCCACATAGCTCTTCCCCAGACCTCCTTGTCACCAATTTTCCAATCATGTTCCTTCCAAGTCCCTGACCATCCAGCCAAACCATTGGCAACAGCCCGTGAATCAGTATACAAACACACCTCTGGCCATTTCTTCCTCCAAGCAAAATGAACAACTAGATGTACCGCTCGAAGCTCTGCCAACTGGGAGGATTTGCCCTCACAGCTATCCTTCAAGGATGTCCCAGAAAAGGGCTGCAGTGCCACAGCTGTCCACTTTCGGGTGGTACCTGCATATCGTGCAGAACCATCTATAATCCAGGCCCGAGTTTTCTCATCTTCAGTCAACTGATTGTAAGGGACTCCCCAAGAGGCCAAAGCTATGGGCTGGGAAAAAGAAGGTAACATGGCAGGGGTGGTGACCATGGGCATTTGGGCCACTTCCTCATGTAACTTACTTGTGCCTTCAGGACCTGCTCGAGCCCTATCTCGTATATACCACTTCCACTTTATTATGGAGTGCTGCTGTGCACGCCCAACTTTATGGTTTGGTGGGTCAGACAATACCCAGCTCATGATAGGCAATTCAGGTCTCATGGTAACTTGATGGCCCATGGTTAAGCGTTCAGTCTCTACTAAGGCCCAGTAGCAAGCCAAAAGCTGCTTCTCAAAAGGGGAGTAGTTATCTGCAGAGGATGGCAAGGCTTTGCTCCAAAATCCTAAGGGTCTGCATTGTGATTCCCCTATAGGGGCCTGCCAAAGGCTCCAGACAGCATCTTTATTTGCCACTGAAACTTCCAGCACCATTGGATCTGCTGGATCATATGGTCCAAGTGGTAGTGCAGCTTGCACAGCAGCCTGGACCTGTCGCAGGGCTTCCTCTTGTTCCAGTTCCCAATCAAAACTAGCAGCTTTTCTGGTCACTCGGTAAATGGGCCGCAGTAACACACCCAAATGAGGAATGTGTTGTCTCCAAAATCCAAAGAGGCCAACTAAGCGTTGTGCCTCCTTTTTGGTCGTAGGAGGGGCCAGGTGCAACAGCTTATCCTTTACTTTCGAAGGGATATCTTGACAGGCCCCACACCACTGGACACCTAGAAATTTCACTGAGGTGGAAGGACCCTGTATTTTTGTTGGATTTATCTCCCATCCTCTCTCACGCAAATGCCTTACCAATAAATCTAGAGTCTTTGCTACTTCTTGCTCAGTAGGTCCTATCAACATGATATCATCAATATAATGGACCAATGTGATGTCTCATGGGAGGGAGAGACGATCAAGGTCCCTGCGGACAATATTATGACATAGGGCTGGAGAATTGATATACCCCTGAGGCAGGACAGTGAAATTATACTGCTGGCCTTGCCAGCTGAAAGCAAACTGTTTCTGGTGGTCCTTACTAATGGCAATTGAGAAAAAAGCATTTGCCAGATCAACAGCTGCATACCAGGTACCAGGGGAAGTGTTGATTTGCTCAAGCAGTGATACCACATCTGGGACAGCAGCTGCAATTGGAGTCACCACCTGGTTAAGTTTACGATAATCTACTGTCATCCTCCACGATCCATCTGTTTTCTGCACAGGCCAAATAGGAGAGTTGAATGGGGATGTGGTGGGAATCACCACCCCTGCATCCTTCAAATCCTTGATGGTGGCACTAATCTCTGCAATACCTCCAGGAATCCGGTATTACCTTTGATTTACTATTTTGCTAGGCAGGGACAGTTCTAGAGGCTTCCACTTGACCTTTCCAACCATAATAGCCCTCACTCCACAAGTCAGGGATCCAATGTGGGGATTCTGCCAGTTACTGAGTATGTCTATTCCAATTATGCATTCTGGAACTGGAGAAATAACCACAGAATGGGTCCGGGGACCCACTGGACCCACTGTGAGACAGACCTGAGCTAAAACTCCATCAATCACCTGACCTCCATAAGCCCCTACTCTGACTGGTGGACCACAGTGACATTTTGGGTCTCCTGGAATTAATGTGACTTCTGAGCCAGTGTCTAATAATCCCCGAAATGTCTGATCATTTCCTTTTCCCCAATGCACAGTTACTCTGGCAAAAGGCCGTAGGTCTCCCTGGGGAAATGTGGGAGGAAGATTAACTGTATAAATTTTTGGCAGTTTAACAGGATCCTTCCCCAAGGGGACCTGGCCTTCTCCTCATTCAAGGGGCTCTGGGTCTGTAAACTGTCTCAAGTCTGGGAACCAATTAAGGGGCCGTGATTCTCTGCGTCTGTAATTAGAGTTAGGATTTTCTTCACTTGACCTAGAACTCTTCTGCTTATACAGATCCAGAAGAAATTTAGTAGACTGCCCATCTATTTCACTTGTGGGTACCCCATGATCTATTAGCCAACGCTATAACTCCATGTGACTCAGACTATTCTGTGTGCTGTTTTGAATCTGTCTTTCATTGCAGTAGCCATGCCTACCTTGCCTTTGGCGATTAACTGCCGATATTTGACTTTTACGGGGCCTTGATCCGATCATCCCCATAATATTTAAGGATTCCAATTCCATTACAGCCCTCCCTACAGTAATATCTGGACTGCAGAGAAGAGCAACCACAGAGCTCTTCAGAGAAGATGGAGTTAGTCTTAAAAATTTATTCCTCACAGTCCTGGTTAAAGGTGTGTCCTCTGGACATTCCTGGGGTGGGTGGGCAGGTCTCAAATGGTAAATCCATTCTAGCATTCTAATCTCTCTAAGCCTTTGAATCCCCTCATCTACTGTATACCACGGCAAATCAGACATCTCAACATCAGACATGCTAGGCCAGCGTTTGGTCCATGCTTCAGTCAGCCACCCAAACAAACTGTTAGAGCCCTTTCTAACCCCTCGAGCTACAGCGTTGAATCCAGAATTTCTGCTTAGTGGGCCCATATCAATAAATTCAGCCTGATCCAACTTTATATTCCTTCCACCATTATCCCATACCCTTAGTATCCATTCCCACACATATTCCCCTGATTTCTGTCTATATAAATTGGAAAACTCATGCAGTTCTTTCAGAGTATAGCGTACTTCCTCATGGATCACACTTTGTATTTCACCTTTGGGGGCTTGTTGTGATTTTAATCTAGTAATGGGTCTCAAAGACAAGAGGGGTGGGGAGTCTGGGTAAAGAGAAGGATTAGAGATATCTTGAAGGCTACTGACCTGAGGGCATTCCTTTGCATTTTCTTCTGGTGAGACAGGATTATTCTCTTCAGGCAGGGGTTGGAAGACAGATTCCTCAGGGCAGACTGGAAGTTGGACCATGCATGCTGGAGATTGGTTGGTACCTGCCTGGTGGCTGGGAGGAGGTACAGACTCTCTGGGGCAAGGTGGAGGCTGGATGATACAAGGTTGACAAAGTGTGGTCTCCACAGGGCAGGCCATCACAGGTTTATCTGGTAAAGTCTCAGCAGAATTTAAGGTTCCAATGTCCCCACCAATATTATCATCATCCCATATGTCTCCAGCCCAATCCTCGGGGTTCCACTCCTTTCCAATCAATGCCTTCACTTTAATTGCAGAAACCCTGCAAGGTTGAGATTTTAGTTTCCTCTGTAATTCTGCTACTCATACAATGAGAGATTGGATTTGATTCTCAGATATCTCAAGTCTGTGGCTACAGGAGACAAGATTTTCTTTCAAGGCACACGTAGAAACTTTCATATCATTCATGCGGCATTTAAGTTTCAAATTTGAAGACTTTAGCTCATCCCTTTCTTTTGTAACTATCCAGAGTATCTAGGAGGAGCCAGCCAACATCACTATATTTTTTTACTCCACAAAATTCTGTTAAAGTGTTGAAAACAATCTCACCCAGATCCTTGCTTCTTATAAGCGTAGAAGTAGGGGAATCCAATGATGCTATTTTGCGTATCTCTATTGCCAGCTCACGCCATGGACTGTTAGCAACCTCATTATTGGAAAGCGAGTCATTAGTACCTGTGAGTCCAATTAGAGTGGAGAGCCACCTCAGACATCCCATGTTTAAGATTCTGTTCCTCAAGAACCACTCCCGGTACCAGCTGTATTAGTCAGGGTTCTCTCGGGAAACAGAATCAGCAGGAGATATCTGTCAATAATATGAAATTTTAAAAGAGTCTCTCACGCGACCGTGGGGATGCACAAGTCCAGGTTCTGCAGGCAGGCTGCAAACCAGTGGCTCCGATGAAGGCCCAATGAAAGGTCGTTGATGAGTTTCTGGGAAAAGTTACCTGTCCAACTACGAGCTGGGAAATTCTCTCTGAAAGTTGAAATCACTTCCACTTTTAAGTCATTCGACTGATTGGATAAAAGCACCACCCACTGATAATGTAATCTCCCTGATTGATGCAGATGTAATCAGCCATCCACACAGTCAACTCACTGGTGACTGAAGTCCATAAATGCTCTTGTATTACAATTAGCCCAGTGCTTGCTGGAACAAACACCTGGACACAACTACCTGGCTGAGCTGACACATTAGCCTAACCATTACAGAGGGATTTTGGCTTAAAGAAGGAAAACCTGAAGGAGGAAAGAATTGAGATTATCATTGAGTATATATATTAATGTTGTACAAGAGATAAGAGATATTGTGTTCTACCTTCACTGAGTCTAGGAATAAGGAAAATATACCCTGTCTTTGAGCCAGAATGTTCAAGTTGTATGTTATAGTAGTTATCTGGTTTTGAGAAATCTGTGAATCTCAGTGAGACCCAACAACTCATTTGAAAATGAGAATAGTAAATTCTGTTCTAGCTACCCCCACAAAAAAACTTGTATCAACCAAATGAGATATTAGAGTTAAGTGATATGTGGATTATGCAACCCTCTTAGATGGTTTGCAAATGATTTATATTTTTGCAGTAATATTCTTTAATGGCCTCAATTTCATAGATGCTAAGAACTCAAATAAACAAGTTTAGGGGTCTCTTTATAATACACGTACCTCTTCTAGCTTCTCACCCAGTCAACACAGACTCTAACAGAAAAATGAATGTGTCTTCCAGCTGTCTGGGCTGGTTTCCCTGTGCTCAGACTTGTCAGTAGTTGCAGCCATGACTCTCCTCTCCCAATTTAGTGGTAAATTGCCTGTTGAAATTAGGTGAAATTGTAAAATTATATTAATTCAACCTAAAGTCAAATGCTGAAAATTCATTAATTTTCTTATCTGATGTAAAAAAACAAATGAATAAAAAGTTAGAAATCCATTTGTCCATATATGTATTTTAAATTTTTCAAATGTTTTACTGTGGGAAAATTAGAAGCACACACGGCATATGTTCCCTCCTCTTGGAAGCACCTTTATCCCTCATCTCTCCCTTTCCTAATTCTTTCCAAGCAGAATTAATCACTCCATTCTCAGTGCTTCTGTAGAACTGCTCAAACCTTGGTCTTAAAATGTTTCATTGCTTTGGAATAATCTGTTTATTAATTGTAGCTGTTTGATATTGTTTTTGAATTCCAAAATTAGATATTGGATTATATTTGTAAACTGTTCTGTTTCTCTGAACGTATTAGATTGTATTAGATTCAGAGGTTTCACTTTTATTTGATTAAATTATGATTAAGGCTTTGATTCGGCCACGTCAGTAGGACCTTCAGTCCATTCCCACCAAGGGGGTGGGGACTCACATAGAAAATGATACGGCAGAAGAAAGAGTTGGAGTTTTGATGCTGGAGCCCTGGGGACAGAGCCAAGCCATTTAACTGATAGTTTGCAGATGAAGAGACCAGAGCCCTGAAAAGCTGAGAAAGCCTGGAAAGAAACGAGACCTGGGAAGAGAGATGAGCCTTATACCAGCCAACAACTGAGATTGGGAGAAGCTGGAACCACAGTGCCTTAAAAGAAGGACAGCTGAACCCTCGCAGACATCACCCACCATCTTGCTCCAACATGTGGCCAATGACTTTGGGTGAGAAAGTACCTCTTATGGTACCTTGAGCTGGACTCTTCAGGCCTTGTGACTGTAAGCTTCCACCCGAAATAAATACCCTTTATAAAAACCAACAGAGTTCTGGTACTTTGCATCAGCACCCCCTTGGCTGGCTAATACTTGAACGTACTTTTCTTCCAAAACAAGGAAGTTTTTTAAGGAACACTATTTTCCTTTTTGTATTGTCAGGATCTACGTACTCTGTGCATGGGACTCAGGAAACACTGACTTTTGAAAAATGATGGAGCTGTTAAATTTTCCTCCAGACCCTTTAGTCTAAAAGAGGAGAGGAAAGAAGAGGGTTTGAGTACATGATAAAGCTTAGAGAGGTTTGGGGAAAAAAATATAACATGACCTCATTTTTCAGAAACATTGGTAATAATGGAAAACTGTTTAGGCTGCTTCACTTTAGTACTGAGCAAGTGAGAGTTTTTCATTTGTGGAGCATTGCTCTCTATTCAGGTAGACACATTTATGGAAGAGACATAAGAAACGGGGAACTGCTCAACAAAGGGCCAGTACAGTGAAGGTCCTAGGAGTCTGTTATTAAGCTTAATATCCTTCGTGTTTGGGCAGCACTTGGACACAACTATAAATCAAATAGGAAACTTGCTTGTGAGGAAAAAAAAAAAAAGACTCTATTTGTACAGAAACGAGACAAATCCCCAGCCTCTAAAAGGAGAGAAAACAAATTTGGAACAATATGAAAGAAGTGTAATGCCTTTGGAATGATGAAATTATTTTAGATGTTCAGGATGGTACTAAGGGGTTTAAATATCTAAGCTGGAGAAGAACTATGTAGTTCTGATTTTTTGGTAATAAATTTCAGTTGTAATGAAATGTGTATAAGTAATACTTTTTTGCTGTTGAATCTTGAAACCATTCATTTTTTTTCTCCCACAAATGTTGAACAAAAAAATCAAACTTCTGTACTCATTTATGGTACAACAGAGGAGAATAAAGGCAGTAAATAAAAAGATAGGATACAGTTAAAAAATGATATGATGTAGGATAGAAAGATGCACAAAAGAACATGTAGGCAGCCCTCCTAAAATAGTTCAGGGTAGTCTTTCTGAATGAAGCTTTGACATAAATGGTGAGCAGAAGTGAGCCAGGCAAAAGGGAGACTAGAGAAAATGGAGTATTTCTGACAGAAGGATCAAAGTTCGTCACTGCAGAGAACTAAGGGAAAGCATGATGCTTTCCAGGAACTAAAAATGAGATTTTAATATGGTTGGACATGTTAAGCAGTGGCATGAAATTTATCTCAAAGGACAACTGGGTGCCAGTGAAAATGAATTGATTTTATTTATTTTGAGAGAATGCTCTGACTGTTCTGTGATAGAAGAATTGAAGAGGAGAAAAGATTGGAAGCTGCAAGAATTGTTGGTTGCACACCAAGCATGAAATTATGATATGGCCTAATAAGCTCAAGTAGTAAAGAGAACAGAAGAAGTAGATAGAGATAAGGGATATTTTGGAGACAGAAATAACATAATGCAGTGATTGAAAGTTTACATTTAAGGGAGGGAAGAAATCAGGGATGATGGCAAGTTTTCTTATGCAAGCAACTGGGTGGAGGTAACTGCTTTTGCCTGGATGGGAACCCCAGGAACAAGTTTTGGTGCAGTGATCTTAGGAGTTAAATGATAAGGTCTGAAAACCCGTATCAATTATTTGACATTTTTTGCTGTGTCATTTTTACAGCTTAAGTTTCTACAGTGCTGAGAATACTTCTAGAACCATTTCAGTTTAATGGTTGCATATTGATTTCTTGGGCATCAATATTATCTCTATGGATGTACATGAATCTATAATGAATTTATAGTGTGTTTAATGGTATGGTATCCTATTGTTTTTCTTAAGTGCAAGCAGAAAAATTCTCTCAGGATAATAGTGAAATATGATTTCAAAGTTTTTTGAGATTAGCTTGAAGAAGCATATCTCAAACATTAGTGGAATGAAAAACATCTTATTTCTCCATTATAGCAAAGAAAATCTGTGGGGATCCTCTAGAATGTCATTTGTAAGAAGATAGAATGGAATGTTTAAACATGCTGTAAAAGAGAAGAGAAAAGCAGTATCCATGAGGAAACATAACAATGAGAGTTCAAAAGCAATATATATGCCTGGCTGTGTGACTGACAGTTCCAACATAATAAACTCAGCTCTCTGTGAAGCTTTGCAAGCTCCTGCAGTTGTAGATAAAGGCCTCTCTGATACTATCTTTCATGATTAGCTTCCAAGCAAAGACACTAGATTATTTTCATTTCTTAAAACAAAAGGCTAGTTTCATAGGAAGCATCAGCTGCCACTTGCAAATTTGTTAAGAGAATAACTATTACTTTTTTCCTTAACATAGAGAAATATTCCTCATTTTAATTTGTCTAGGGAGGATAAGCTGCTAATTGCCTTTACAATAGCAGGAGCTTTTCATGAATGACTATTATTAGTTGTGGCTCAATAATATTTAGAAACATTTTTCAGTATTTCTTTTATAGTTAAGCAGAAATATAAAGAATTCATTACTATTTCAAATGAATACAGAATTAATATTATAACATGAAATAATAAGGAAAAGTAGGACAATGTTATAGAAAATATTTGTCAGCACAATTGATGATTTGCAATTTTCTTTGCTTCCTTCATTGATTTTGTTCAACAAATGTCATATGCTAAACATTAGTATTTCAAACTCAATGATTATGTTTCATTTATTTATTTATTTATTTTTAAAGATTTTATTTATTTATTCATTTATCCCCCCCTTGCTGCTTGTGCTCACTGGGTCAGCTAACCACGCCGTGCAGGCGGGCTTGCCTTCACCAGGAGGCCCCGGGAACCGAACCCAGGGCCTCCCATATGGTAAATGGGAGCCCTACTGATTGAGCCACAGCCGCTTCCCAATGATTATGTTTCTTAATTTGAAAGTATAAAGCTCTCAAGATAAAGCATTTATGTATTTATCTTAGTATAGCAATAGAGCAACTGGCTAAAGTATCACTATGTTTAATCACTATACCATATTATTTAATAATTTTTAATAATTCATATTCCTTTATCATAAAATGAAAGCATGTCTATGTAGAAAAAAAGAAATAAAAAATATTTTTTAAAAAGGCAATGAGAAACAACTGTGACTCCAATACCAGAAGTAATCACTGTGATAATTTATATATATATATATTTTTTTCCTAATCTCTAGATAGAAGAAAAGAAAGAAAAACAATAAACATTTTTTTTTATTAGAGAAGTTGTAGGTTTACAGAAAAATCACATATAAAATACAGAGTTCCCATATGCCACCCTATTATTAACCCCTTGTATTAGTGTGGTCCATTTGTTAAAATTCATAAAAGGATATTTTTATATTTGTAGTATTAATCATAGTCCATTGTTTACAATAGGGCTAACTGTGTTGTACAGTCCTATGTTTTATTTATTTATTTTTATTTTAATAACATATATACAACCTAAAATTTCCCCTTTTATCTGCATTTGTATATATAATTAGGTGCTGTTAATTACATTCACAATGTTGTGCTGCCATCACAACCATCCATTACCAAAACTACAGTCAACCCAAATAGAAACATTGTATAATTTAAGCTTTAACTCCCCAGTCCCTACCCCACCCCAGTCCCTGGTAACCTATATTCTAGATTCTGATTCTGTAAGTTTGCTTATTCTAATTATTTCATAACTGTGAGATCATACAATATTTGTCCTTTTGTGTCTGGCTGATTTCACACAACATGATGTCTTCAAGGTTCATCCATGTTGTCACTTCATCAGAACTTCATTCCTTTTTACAGCTGAATAATATTCCATTGTATGTATATACCACATTTTATTTATTCATTTCTCAGTTCAAGGACATTTGGATTGCTTCCACCTTTTGGCAATTGTGAATAATGCTGCCATGAACATTGGTGTGCAACTATCTGTTTGAGTCCCTGCTTCCAAATCTTTTGGATATATACCTAAAAATGGACTTGCTGAATTATATGGTAATTCTATACCTAACTTTCCAAGGAGCTATCAAACTGTCTTCCACAGCAGCTGCACCATTTTACATTCCCACCAACAATGAATGAGTGTTCCTATTTCTCCACATACTTTCCAACACACTTGTAATTTTTTGTTTATTTCAAAAGGAAAAACAATAAATTTTTTTATCTTGGTACTTCCTTAATTATGATGACTTTTTCTATTATTGGATGAATCAAAATTATTCATCCAAACCTTTATTAATGGAATTGATACTGTACAAAGGTGGGTTCTTTTCTCCCAATGCGTCTTTAAAGTCAATTCCTGGGACACCAGGGATTCTAAGAGAGTTTATTTGGCTGTACAAGCAATGGAGCTCAGTGGCCTCATGGCCTAAAATTGCTTCCGTGACCTGCAGAAATTCTAATATTTTATAACCTCGGGATGATAATAACTGGAGTGGAGCTGGACATAGGTTCCTTCATTAATAAACATTAAGGGGCTGAACAGGACAGGGATGGGTAAAGTAGCAAACTGGTCAGTCACATGGATTTGGGATAGGGGAATACAGAACAAAGGTCAGTTACAAGTCTTTTCATATGGATATAAACAGAAGTGGGTACAGTAGTTACCATCCCAATAGTAAGTATTCACAAGGGGGGAGCCTAATCTATAAACAAGAGTAAGCTCAATCTAGAATTACCATCACAAAGGTAAGGATACACAAGGGTAAGGTTAATCTCAAGTAACCATAAATGGGTAAGACCACTCTAGCTAGCTTCAGTAATTTCAGATATTAATCTTTTGCTGTTTTATAATATAATCATAATTATTTGTTAATTCTTAACCCTGGATACAGAATTCTAGGCCATGTAAACAACATAGCATTAGATTTTTACATTTAAATCTTTGTCATATGCTTAGTATAAATTATTAGAAATTAAACTGCTGGAGTAAAGAGTAAAATAAACAATAGAAACATGTTTCCTCAAGATTTAATAACCTCCTATATCTCCTTTAAATCTAAAAATATGTCTTTTTAGTTTCTGTTAAGCATCCCCTCGACACTTTGTTACCCTTGTGGATTCAAAGACAAATAAAGCAAAGACAATCGTTTTAAAAGAGCATATAACTAGCCAGAAGAATGACAACTACGTAATACTACTAAAGGATTGACTAGCATGAATAGAGGATTGGAGAAGGAATTGAGTGTGTTCTTTCTAGCTTACCTAGAAGTCTAATTGATTAAATGAGATTTGATTATGTATGGTTTGGAAGAACAGACCCTGAGTTGGACCTGGCCTAGCAGACCCAGAGACCATCAGGAAAACTGGAGAGCTTTGTCAACCCAATCAATTTGCACATCAGTAAAGGCTACTGAATCCAAATCAAGATATTCTTGGTTCCAGGCTCATTTGTGAGGCCATAGGAGTCAATTTAAATTTCAAATCATCAAGTGAGTTTATTTTACTTATAGAACCTCTCCTATTAAGCACCATATGAATGCAAAGTTACTGTGTTGGTTAAGCATTTTATTTAAAGTGTGGTTATATTTAGAGTGCTTTTAGAATTTAATTTAGAATTCAGAGATCATGGATGATATCCTTCTAAACTAACAATAAAACCTCAAATCTTTTTTCATATAATTATAAAATTAATTGAGAATGAGCAAATGTATTTTCTGACTAAAAGCTCTTATTATTATTACTTGGCATTTGGTTCTTTGAAATTTTAATGTTCCAATATTTATTAGTAAGGAAAGCTACATGAAATTACTTCTAGTTAACTCAAAACTCTCCCTGCAATGACAAACTCTTGCTACAAGGATCTTCTGGTATACCCACTTAGGTAACCCCTTTAGACAAGAGTTCTAAATGGTCCAGCTTATTATAAATTCTTTTCTGGTCCAATGATCTGATGACAACTAAGCAAAAACATTATAATCAGAGTACCTTTGCAAATATACCATCTCTAATTATAAATGAATATAAATTTGAACAATTGAAATATATCTCTGTTCAAAGATAATAATGTCACTGAAGAAGGCAGGAGAAGTAAAGTAAATAGGGTAAGTAGCAACCTCCTAATGAGCCAGACAGAAGGACACAGGAATGAGTAAGATATAGCACCTGGTTTAGTAATGCAAACCATCATTGACTGAGGGCTTTCTCTGTACCAGGCAGTTTGCTAAACATTTTATGTGCATTGTCCAATTTTAAAAGTGTACGTATTTTTATAAAGAAATATATGTATCCCCATTAAGGGAATTCCTGACATGCCTGGCAATCTCCGGTGGGGTACCAGGCCCTACACAAAAGCATTCCAAGGTAAGCCAAAGTTTTAAGATAGAAACTCTACCACTTAAAAATGTAAAATAATGATGTATGTTAAAATTAGTCCAGTATGTGGAAGCGGATGTGGCTCAAGTGATTAGACTCCCTTCTACCATATGGGAGACCCCAGGTTCGATTCCTGGGGACTTCTAGTGAAGGCAAGCTGGCCTGCGTGGTGCGGTGAGCTGACGGCCCACGCAGCGCGGAGAGCTGGTGCAGCAAGATGACGCAACAAAGGGAGACAAGCAGACACAGAAAAACAGCGAGCACAAGCGGAAAGGGGGGGTGGATAAATAAATGAATAAATCTTAAAAAAAAAAAAAAAATAGCCCAGTATGAAGAGATATTGCAATACTATACTAGTTACCTTTAAAATATGGTTTTCTAATTACTAAGTAATATTTTCTTACTCTAGAAACTTTATACAAAAAAATGCATATGAAGGATTATAGCAATTTATAGGTAAATTATGGGGAGAAAGGTAGGGAACAGGGATAAAATAGGATTTTAGCTGTATTTGTAATGTTTTATTTTTCTAAAAAGATTATTGCTTATATTTTAGTGTTCTATTTTCTATATACATGGAATCCCTTAAGCTGTCTATTCATAAAACATTCATCTTTTTCTTCCAGCCTGGACTCTCCAGAATTTGGAAGCTCTTACTCAATATTTTTAATTTTTTATGGAAAAATAATTATTTGCATTGGTTCAATCAGAATCTGTCCTTATTAGCAGTTCATATTTGGAGATACTAATTATATAAACATACAATTTCTGAAGTGTTTATGTTAGTAGTATTTTACTCATACAAATTTAACCAACAGACGGTTAGAAAATTCTATTTAGTGTGACAACACTTCCCATGCAACTCATAACATCAGATAAACTGATTCCTAGCACCTCTCTTTTTACAAAGTGAAAGAACAAATCCTTTGTAATTTTCCAAGGACCCTCTGGAAAATCCCAAAGACAATAAGATGTCATTTAGGGTTTAATTTTTGTATGCAAAATGTCAAAAAGTTGTCAAATTTGAACATTTTATTAAAAAGTATAATGGGTCACTGTGGAACATTATTTGGTTCCCTATTTAACCAAAGTGGCAATAAAAAAGTAAAAAGAAGTTAATATATATATATTTTAAAATAAGTTCTTTTAAAAGTGAAAATACTTCTTTTCTAAAACCTAAAGAATGACAAGGTCAATATATATATCAATAAGGATATTATTCCGATAAGACATAGAATCTTTGCCTTCTAGACAGATTACTCACATGGTTAAGAAAAAACTTTTACAACCTTTTACTAAGAACAGGCCAATAATCTAAGAAAACTGTCGTTTTAACAGAAAGAAGACCAAATTCTAGCTTCACATGAGGATACTGTCTGATTAAAAAAACTCTTAAAAATCTCATATGCCTATCAAATCTTAGCCAACCTTGATCATGATAAATAAATTTTATACTTCCTATATCCATTCAAATTTTGTACTTTTCTTCTTCTGCTACAACCACTCATTTTACTTTAAGACAAACAACTCTTTTCATTTAACAAAGCACATCCTGCAAACTTTACATACTGCCATACCAAAAAGATCTTTGAAACTGTCTTTAAACAAACAAACATCCTTCAGAACACAATTTTACAAATAAAGTTTGTAAAAATAACTCAATTTGGTTAAACATAATTTTATATTTTTCATTATCTTAAAGATCTAGTTAATGCTAGCTTATTTTGTCAATAAACCTGTATAAATTTGGAAAGAACATATCCAAGTAAAATAAAATTGCAATTGTATTATACTTAGCATTGACAATTCAGAAGGCATAGTTGTTTTTATTTAACTAACAATAACAATATAAAACTCGTCCCATTTGTCAAAGGCTTTTCTGAATAGTGTGATTTTGATTTCTTTTTTAAACATTTGATTTTAGTTCTATGAATACTCTCTTTTCCATTGGAAATATTATAAATTTAGTTTCCTTAATTTCTAGATCTTTAAGAGGATTGATTTATAAATAAACACTTATTTATCTTTAAGCCAATTTGAGTAGAGCTCTTGTAGGGGGTTTTATAAGTTAATTTGGTAATACCTTCCAGAGGTAGGAAACTATCAAACATCTAACATACGGACAATACAAATAGAGAGCTTATAAATTTAATTTAAAAATTTTCATCCATGAGTCAGAAATAAAAAAACAAAAACATAGAAAACTAGAAATACAAAACTCACTAATTTATATAAGCTATTTTTAGAGTCTTGCAATTTCTTTGTAGACACTGAGTACCAATTAAAATAGGCATCCCATGTGGTCTAATTTGGGAGTCCTTTTTCTGGAGCATATCTCTGAGATGAGTAAATTTGTGTATTTGGAACATTCCCAATAATGGCCATTACAACTCCAGGTTGTCTTCAGTGAGATTTTGCTATTTGGTTAGATAGGCACAGTTTGCAGCCCCATAATTTTTGAACATGTAATATACTGTGGTGCCAGAGAATGAAGAATCAAAATTTTTATAGTTTAGAATCCCATCTTTATCATTACAGTTCTTAGCTTGTGCACAGGACAAAGAAACTAGCGGTAGTAAAAATGAAACTGTAGACTAAACCTAAGGCTAGGGACTCAGACGTAAAATTTGAGCTTTCTCTTCAATCAGATTTACCTGCTAACCTGGACAAAGCACCTTTTATCTTGTGCAAGGACAAAGAAACCAGCAGCAGCAAAATGAAACTGTGGAATATGTCAATAGGCTATGGACTCAGGCTAAGAACTGAGCCTTCCATCGATTAAGATTGACCTGCTAACATTTGGGCTAAAAGCTAGTGACATCAGAGAGCTCTAACTTAATGAGAGTAGAGCTCAAATCCTAGAGGCACTCTTGGAGACAGTGAGGAGGAGGAGGACAGAGAACACAAAAGGCTCAATAGTACCTTCACCTGTCTTACTAGTTGTCTCCAGAACCATCACCTGTCACCTTTAGGTCCCTTTATGGTCACCAAAACTGATAAAAGAAAAACTTTCATACAGTTTAGCATCTCACAGCTTTATTGAGTAATTCATGAATCGGGCAGCATCCTATTCAGAAAAAAAGAAGGAGGTTCCAATGAGGGTGTGTGTGGCATTTTGATATTTAAGAATTACAAAAAGAGATATATTTTTTTAAAAGATTTTATTTATTTATTCATTTATCCCCCCCTTGCTGCTTGTGCTCCCTGGGTCAGCTAACCACGCCGTGCGGGCAGGCTTGCCTTCACCAGGAGGCCCCGGGAACTGAACCCGGGGCCTCCCATATGGTAAACGGGAGCCCTACTGATTGAGCCACAGCCGCTTCCCACAAAAAGAGATATTGACTATGTTTGTAAACTGGTCTGTTCCTCTGGCTGTGATACCGTTAGGTTGTATTAGATTCAGCTGAGATGTCTTTGATTAAATTGTTAAGATTAGGCTTTAATTCAAGCATGTCATTAGGGCATGCAGTGTTGAATCCCCACCCCCCTTTGTAGGCTATATAAATGGATGCTCAATCAAGAACACAGAAGTAGACACACAGAGAAGATACACAGAGGAAGGGAGCTCCATAGACATTGAAGAGGATCCTGCAGCCCTGAGAAGAGAGATGAGCCTGATAGATTAGAGCTGACCTTGTGAAGAGACCAGATCAGCTGAGCCCAGAAAGAAATGAGCCCTGGGAAGAGAGATGAGCCCTATGCCAGCCTAAAGCTGAGATCAGAAGAAGATGGACCCACAGAGCCTTAAGAGGGAAGAAGAAGGCTGAACCTTCACAGACTTCGCCTGCCATCTTGCTTCAACATGTGGCAACAGAGTTTGGTAAGGAAGTAACCTTGAGTTGGACTCTTTAAGGCCTTGTAACTGTAAGCTTTTACCTCCAATAAATACCCTTTATAAAATCCAACCGATTTCTGGTATGTTGCATCAGCACCCCTTTGGCTGACTAATATAGAGTGGAAAGGAGACATTCATATAGGGCGAATGCGGAAGCAAGTGAGAAAATGTTCTAATTGGCTGACAGTAAGTTTCCATTTTACTTGGGGGCAGATCTTACAAAATGGGGGGCACAGATCATTGTTTAGTAATAAGAAAGTTAGCTGGCATAGAAATAAGGAAGTTAGTTGGTATAAAAATGAGGAGATTAGCTGCCAATAAGTGATAACTGATTGGCTATATTTAAATTTGGTTTTCTGGGCAAGCCTGGCAATTACAGGAAATAGAAAAAGCTTGGTTTTGCTTAGTATGTGTTTTTCCATGCTCAGCCTACTAGAATTTAGTTATCAATATACAAATATGTGTTTGTTATAAAAATATAATTATATTTTTATTTGAAAAATGTATCATCCATTATATTTTATGTATATATTATAAGCACATTGCACAATATATTTGAATACATGATACATTTAACATCTCTGTATCCCATTAGGCATTTTAGTTATTCTTTCTCTATCACAGAGTTAATTGTTGCTATATTGGTTTAAGTATTTGCACTGAATTATACTCAGAATGGTCAATTTAAAAATCTGTGCCAACTTCATAAGTGAGAAGTATCTCATTGCTTTCATATGAAATCAATGTGTTCTTTTTCCAAACGTGGAATTGTTTCACTTTCCAAAAGCTTAAGTGAAAACATTTTCCCAGAGGACTTAGTGTTGACTGTGGTGGCTTTAAAGGATAAATGATCAGAGATGCATAATGCACTTTAGGAGGAAGGGAATTAAACCAAAGATAAGATGGTTGTGATTATTATTTTTTCACGTACTTATTAGGCAAACATTTACTGAGAATTTACTATGTGTTGGGCATTCAATCATGAGCAAAATCAGACACAGACTCTGCTATCATTTAGCTTATACTCTGAACCTTATTTTAAACACATTATACCAGTAAAGACTTCTCATTCTTTATATTAATACAATATATTACAAAGTCACGAGTAATTAACATATAGTTGGCATATTTATCATTATATGTCTTCTACATGTGATGGCTTCTCCAGGCTCTCATGATTGCCTTATCTCTTTAATAGCGATAATAGTTTCATAATTTATTTATCATAATTTAAAGGAACTTTGGGTAATTGTCATGTTTTTCTTGCAATGATGCAATAAAATTGTAAGTATATTTTAGGCTACGGTTACATTACAGTGCTGTGACATAGTTAAGGACTTAACACCCTCTGTTAGTAAGTCAAGGAATACATTGGCAAAATGTGACATTTGAAATATACTCATTATTTGGGAAGAAATCATAGGGATTTTTTTTCCTACTACAGGTGTTCTTACAAGGACATGATTTACAGGAAACAAATGAATAAGAGGATTAATATTTGCTGTGAAGTTTTAGGGAGAGATTAGCTTTGAATTGTGTTCAGTTCACATGCAGAAATGGATATCCATTTTAGTGACAACAGATATTAAATTATCAGGTTTTAACAATTAGTGCTTTAAATTCTGATTTCCAAGGAATCATTTGAATCCCTTTCCGTAGTAAAAAGTCTATTTTGATAATCAGTTTTGCTGTCTTTTCTCTCTGTGTATACAAGAAGTTTTTCAGATTATTGCATATTTCCCTATGGTTGAAAGGGATTATTATATCCAAACTACTAGAGGTTTATCAGTAGATGAAATATATTTTCAGTTGCAAAACACAGTTATTGGCATCAGTGTCTAGGTTCTTGGCTTCATCATGAGAAAGAATTCAAGGACAAGCCACAAAGTAATCAGGCAAGCAAAGAATTTATTAGGAGGTAAAGTAAGGAAAAGAAAGTACATCTTCAGGGATAAAGGCAGGCATCTTCAAGGGAGAAAAATGCAAGTTGTGCCCTGGGGTCCCCTTTTTATGGTGGTTCTGGACTCCAGGGTCTATGCTGATAAGCAAGGGCCTAAGGGTGTGGGGACTCGGTGGGGAGTGGCTAGGGGGTGGGGGTTGCTATCCAGTGATGATTGGCTGCTGTCCATGTCCTTTGCAGGGCGTGTTGACCAGCAGTGGTTAGTGTCTGGTCACTGTCCACGAGGAGTGAGGTAACCTGAAAGCTAGATGAGTGAGTGGTAGCAATGCCCCTCTCGCCCTTTCCCACTTTGCTGGCTGCCTTCTGATAACGCAGCCTTTGGGTATGTGTGCTGCAAGCTGCAGGGTGTGTGCTTGTAAGCTGCCCCTTCCTAACTTGCCTGTATGCTCAGCAGGTTAATGCTAGCCAGCAGGCCATTACCTCAGATTCTCTTACTAGCTGTTTTTTGTATGGCTTATTAAGTTTCTCTGCCACCTTCCTCCATAGGTCTCTATTCATCCTGCCTCAAAACTTTGTAAACATATACTTTATGTTCCATTTTTTTACCACAGAAATATTTTACAGATACCGTTAAGTGGTACTATACAAACTGATTTTAAAAACCACTAACCTATTTGAACCTTCAAAATGAAATAATTGGAATGTTGGATATGACTATGAAATAATGGAATCCTTTGACACTTTCTAAGCCAGCCAGGCATAGTATTTAGTATTGCTCTATTCTCATTGCCTGTCTCTTAGCAGATCTCTGTCACCCCAATATTCTAACTGGGTTAGGATAGTAAGTTTCCTCATTTCCCCTTCTGTCTGCCTATAACCCCCCTCATCCTCCTTGAACCCCTTCCTCTCTTCTAATCCCTCCTCAGCAACATAATATAATACATGAAAAATTGTTTGCCTTTTAATTTCATCTTATACTGAGTTTTCTTGATAACCTCAATTTAGTAAAATGGTTTTTCAATTCATTTTTTTTTAATTTTCCTTGTGTCACCTGTAATATATTGATACTGATGGTAAAATAGAAAATCTTTTTTTCAAGATGACTCTTCCTTTCCTTCTTTCATACTAGAGATCACAATACCATCAACATGACTTTGAATTCAAAGCAGTCCCTCATTAAATTCATATTACAGAGTCCAAGGGGCAAAAATAAATGTACAAATGCAACTGTGTCTATTGCTTACCCTAGTTAAGCAAATGACTTAAGGTGATGTCAAACTGAATCACGGTGGGCTTAATCCAATATGACTGAAGTCCTTATAAAATGTAGGCATAGTAGCAGTAGGAGCTTGAAGGAGACAGGTAACATGTGACAGAGGTAAAGATTGACTCAGCGGTTGCCAGCAAACCACCACCAGAATGCTACAGACTTCAGAGAAAGTACAAACATGCCAACACCTTGATTTTGAACTTACAGCTTCCAAAACTGTGAGGCAATAATATCCTCTTATCTAAGCCAACTAGTCTGTGATACTTTGCTACAGAAAACTAAGTTAGGGATGTTTTAGCTCTATAATGGCAGAACTGAGTAGTGGAAACAGAGACTGCATGACCCACGAAGCCTAAAATATTTATGATCGGCCTTTATGGAAAAATTGGCTAGCCCCTAGTTTATACAGTTCTACACAGTTGCATGCAGATGAACAGTAAAGTATGTTATATAATAAAAATGTGTATATGCAAGATATAATTGCTCAGGGTTTTAAATTTTAAAAAATATATATATAAAGCGTTTTTTAAAAACTTTTTATGCACGCACGTAGTTTAATTTGCTTGAAGTAAGTCCACTCCATTTACCATTTCTTGAGTGGCTGTTATATGCAAAGTACTTTGCAAGCATTATCACATTTAGTGTGAATTTGCTATCTTCATTTTACAGACAAGGATCAGAGAGCTAGAATAAGAATCAGAACAAACTCAGACGGATCTGGTTTAAGTCCTGCGATGTGGAGCTAAATACATAGGGCATTAGCACCTAAAATACTGTATACAGCTCCAGCCAGGTCCCCTCTAAGGAGATACCAGAGATTTGGAGACTATTCAGAGATTGGGAAAGGGAAGACATGTGAAATGATTTTTAAAAAAATATATATATATTTGTTGCCGGTCAGGTGCCGTTCAGGACCTGGGTCCGTGAAAACGGTGCCGCAGATGAGAAAGAAAGAATAAGACAAGAAGAGAAGAAAGACTGGGATCAGGGGACTCTCTGTCCGATATGGATAGAAGATTTTATATATATAATTATATATATATATATAATTTTAAAGAATTGTTACCTGCTTCAGAAGACCAAAACTTGTTGTATTGGAAGAAAATGAGTAATGTCAGTAAATACATATATTCACTCATTCATAAGTTCATTCATTTTAACAAAGTGGTTTTAATGTATTAGGCACTCTGTTGGGCACTGGAAAATGATGGTAAAATGGAAAGTGATGCAAAATTTCTTGCCTTCATAAGACAAGGAGAGAGGAAAGAGTGTCTATCTGTTAACTTCATTAAACAGAAGGTTATGGTTCCATAGGCCCAGACATTAGAATGATTTTTTTTAAAGTGTGTTTTTATCAACCTTTAAACTTTACATCAAGAAAGTCAATCAACTATCAGCAGCCATACCTTCCCCCAGCATATCTTTTGTTGCATCTGTCAAACACCATTCTGACTTGAATGAACGGTACATATGGTGAAGTGTTGGAATTCCTAGATCTTCCTAAATATGCTACCCCAAGTCATGGCTACATTGATATGTATTTACATGGAATCAAGTTCACTCATAATTGCCAATATTATTAGAAAGGGACAGGAGTCCAACTTGGGATTTTGATTGCTGAAAAGACATAATAGTCTATGAAAATATTTTGAAATAGATTTTTCTCTGTGCTATTCAAGCTTGGAAGGTGACTAATATAGATGCTGTTGCTACGGTGCCTAGTTGAACCCCTGAGAAGAGCATTTTGCATTTTGAGAAGGTATGTGATTCTGACACTTGTGTCTATTTATGGACAGATTCCTTCAGTGTTTTGAGTGGCACCTTAGTGGCTTGGAAATAGGAATACAGCTCTGAATATACACTCTTTCCTCTCTCCTTGTGAGTCTTATATCCCATTACTTGATAGGCTGTACTTCTAAAGAAAAGTTTTGTTCATACTGTCTCTCTGATCTTTACAAATTCCTTATCAGGCAGGGTCATTGACCTCAGATCTAAAATTGTCTGCTCTCTTGGGAAACGGATGTGGCTCAAGAGGTTCGGCGTCCGTCTACCATATGGAGAGACCGGGGTTCGATTCCCGGTATCTCCCGGTAAATTAAAAAAAAAAAAAAAATTAAAAAAAAAAATTAAAAAAAATAAAATTGTCTGCTCTCAAAACACAAATTTGGTCGCAAATTTCATAATCACCTGGTGTAAATTTACCAAATTTAAAGCAAATGAAGTCTACTACTATACAGCTCACAAAATAGGATCTTGCTTGTTGACTGGCCTTACAAAGACTTTTAACACGCTATTGTGTCACTGTTATTGCATCCTTTTATCTTTGAACTAACAAATAACATTCTGACTGTGGTAAAGGACATTTGAATTTTTCTGCAGAAAACAGCCTTGAGCCGACATCAATGCTTATACCAAGGAATAAAATAAAACTGACAAAGATATTAGCTTGATATCCTGGGGAAGAATTGTTGGAATGGATTTACATTCAAATCCATTATCCCACTTCATCTTTGCAAAAACTGTGTGAAGTAGACATGATCCCCATTTTTTAATAGGAAGAACCTGATGCAAGATAGTTGAATTTTATTCCTCTGGTTTCATAATTAAGAAATGGTGGAGGCAAAACTACACCCAGGTGTTCTTATTCCACAATTTGTTCTTTTAATGATATAGTCTTGTAATACTACCATTTATACACCAGAGAATCCAAATCCTTTTATTTCAAGGGCGTCCTCATTATGCCATCATCATTAATCGTTAAATATGACAAGAAATAGTCAATGCAATTAGCTGGAGAGAACTGAATACTAAAAAGGTATGTTTTGATAGTAGGTGGAAGGATAAAAGAGGCAGAATACATCTTGAATTTGGGAAGAGTTAACTAGGATAGGGTGATGGGATACAGGATACCTTGAGGGCTCCAAACACACTGTGGTTCAAGAGAAGGCAAAAAAAAAAAAAAAAAAAAAAAGAGAAACTTAAAAAAATATAGAACTGTTGCTGAAAACAAACTTCACATGCTTTATAACTTTGTACCAAATTGGAAATGCCTTAGGATCCACTATTTGGGGAATTAAGTCAACAAATACAGGATTTCCTATGAGCAGCCTGTGTATATCTTCTGAGACAGGGCTGTCCAAAGAGACCTTTAATAAGTATACTTGGCACTCCTAACAATACTTTTGATGGATGAGAAATTCCCTTTAGCATTTGCTATTCTTTCCTGACCCTTTATAGGTTGCAAGTGCATAAATAATTCACAAATACCCAGAGTATGAGATAGGGGTTCTCTGAGATCAAGAGCAACTCCACAGAATGAATTCAAGCCTACCAAATGGTCCAAAAACTTCTCATTTTCCTTGAGTTGAGAGTTCTCTCCCCCACCAAGAAGCAGCCAGGCTCTAGGAAAGTGCTGCTCAATACAATGTTCTGTGATGATGAAAATGTTCTGTAATTATGTGCTGTTCAATCCAGTAGCTACTGGCTATATGTGTCTATTGAGCACTTGAAATGTGCCTAGTGTAATTAAGGAAGTGAATTTTAAATTCTACCTCATTTAAATTAAATTAATTTCAATTGTATGGACAGCACAGATCTAAAATAAAGAGAGAATCCTTCATTTGAAGCATATCCCTAAAATCAGATGGCTTTTGAGACCTACTGAGGAATACTTGTGTGACATAAACTCCCAATAATGACAGAAGTTCATTCTCTTCTGGGCATTTTCACGAATTATGGGCTTGAGATCCTCAGAGATAACTCACAACTATTAACATACTGCCAGTGTAAATGCCATCTCTATGATAAGGGCTTTTGAGTAAGTATTTCCTGACAACTTTCATGCCTTCGAGGCAGCCTCACTCCTTTACCAAATGGGAGGACCTTTTATCCCAATGTTTCCAAAACAGCAAAAAGGAAAGAAAACCTTATTTGTATGTGTTTATTCTCTCTCATCTCTCCTCCCTCCATTCACCCACCCAAATCATCCTAAACCTCTGTCTAAAATCTCTATTAGAGTCAAAGGTAACATTTTATTCTTTAGGTTGAAGCTCATATATTAGTACTTTTATTTTATATCCAGGCCAGCATAGAGGAAAGTAGAGAACCATCAGTTAGGAAACTCAGGCTCAAGCCATAGCTCAGCTCTTCACAGGTCTTCTGAACTTGGAGAAGTCATTTAACCTCTTTCATTCTCAATATCCTCATCTTTAAATGTGAAATAGTATATGCCAAGGGGAGTAAAAGAGAAAAGTATATATAACAGTGCTTTAAAAAAAAATTGCTAGGAAAATGCCAAATATAATTACTCTGACAGCCATCTATCCCTTCTCTCACAGAATTGTCCCATCTTCCCATTTCTAAAGTCACATCCCTGGTAATATTTTATATTCACAAAGGACATTATATTTTCAACCTGCTTTTAAGTGTAATACAGCATGTATTTACTGCTCATGTTTTGATTCTCTCCTATACTCTGATCAAATATCCATGTAAGCCTACAGCTTATAGAAATACTCTTCTCAACAAAATATTTGACGCATAATTGATATGCACAACAACCAACTGTGGTTTCCATGTGTCATATTCTGACATTAAAATCTTTATCAATTGCTCTAAAACTGTTACTCAAATATCTAATTATTTTATGTAAAAGTTTCAGTTAAAAATATTATAACCTCATTCAGAAACTTTGAAAGTTAGGAGAAATGAACTGTTAGAAAGTTTTAGTTTCAATGTACATCAACAGCAGCAATAATTATTATTAATTACAATTGTAAAATAATAGGTGATTAATGCTATCCCAATATTTTCATTTGTAGGTTCTAACTAATAAAGCATTTGGTATTTTGTCAGTAGTTGTATTTCCTCTTCTGTAAATTCTCTATCCTTGCCCATTTATTTATCAGGGTCTTAGTATATTAATTATTAATTTATGTGAGCACATATCTTGTAAAATACAATACCCCTTGGTCTATCATGTGTGTTACAAATATAATATTTTATATCAGTTGCCTTTTTAAAAATTTTGGTTCCAGTGCTTTTATATTTTAGTTTTTTAATTTTTATGCACTCAAATCTGCAATTATTTTTCCTTGTAATTTTTTCTTTCTCTTCTCAAATTTGTAAGTCATCTAACCTCCAGTGGTCTGACCAATTAATGATTGTCAAATTTGGCCTCTCCATACCAATTGGTCACCCATGGATTTTGTTTGTTCTTAATATTGTAGCATATTCAACTAAGAGACTATATTGCCGGACAGGTCATGGAAAGAGAAATATTTGGTCTTTTCATTTCTGTCCAAGTGAAGTGATGGATGAAGATTAGTCATAGATTTCCAATGAAGACAAAAGGGACTAGCCAGGTACTGAATAGGCACTTGGCTATTCATACTTACCACAACTCTCAGAGGTAGGTGTTACTCTTACTTACAGATTAAGAAACTGAACCTGTGAGAGGCTATTTAAAATGCTAAGATTATGCAGCTAGAAATTAGTGGGGCTGATTCTTAATCCAGATCCAGACGGCTCAATGTCAATACTGTCTTCACCAAAGAGTGATATTTCTAAGGTCACTTACCTTACCAGGTCTTTTCTTTTTGCCAAGTATAGCCAAGGTACATGATTATAATAAAATGATTCAGAAATAACCGATAGTAATTATCAGTCTTTTACTAGGAAGACTTGTCATTCTTGATCTTATTTGATATTGGCCACAATACAATTATATTAAATTGCTGTTTTATTGATGAGCAAACAGAAGCTCAAGGTCACAAAATATCAAATATTGGAAGTAGGCTTCTAACCTTGGTCTTGTTCCATAACTCCTGTCCATTAACCACTATACATTCCTATCTCAAACTCCTCTGGACTGTCTCATTCTTAAATGGCTTCCCAGTCATTTGAAAGGGGGAAGAACCTACTCTTTTGAATGTCTACCCAAATAGTTTCTTTAGCACATTTGTGTGAATAGACATTCTTAATATATTCATTGCCAATTTAATAGTGCTAATAGTACTTAATAGTTTCAGTGTTAAAATGTGATTTTTTTAGTTTTTTTTTTTAAGCGTACTTTCTATTAGACAGAACTTAGAGTGAAGAAGTAAGAAACACCCACACAAATGTTAAGTTTCCTAGTATGTCCTAGAGTTCCTTTGAAAAACAGTGTGCATTCCCTCCTGAAAGGGGCATTGACCCTGGAGTCTGTCAGATTCATGACAAAGCCTATGGCATCTATTTCATGTTTGGGCCTGGCCAGTCATTGATGTGCTTTGAGTTGCTTCCCAACTGTGTGTCCCAGCAGGGGATTATATTTGAATAAGTCTCAATACCATTTTACACTAGACAGTAGGAAAGTGTTCAAGAAGCAGTCCCTGACATTTTTATTCTGCAAGGTCCTGGAAATGCACTTGAATATCTGGCTCTTCTGTGTCTTCACGTTATTCAGAAGTGGGCGTCAGGGATGAAATAGCACAGTCAGAATCAAGCAGAAGCCTAGCCAGCACTTTTTAAAGGATCAAAGAAATGAAAAGATGAGTGATTTTCCATCTGATAATTGTGCCTTTCTATGTTTTCCCATTAGATATTTAGAAATGAATACTCTGATTTCAAGATCACCTCTACTGCAGGTTCACTTATTTTAAATACCAAGTTATTTGAAATTACATAAAAGTTGAAAATATTATGACAACTTTTACTTGTTCTATTAATGAACTGCACTTTTGGAGACTACCAAGTATATCCCAAAATTATTTCCACTTGGGTGACCATCAGTACCCAGAGTTATAAAATCCAAGGAAGGAGCCATAAATTGAGAATCTAAAGAACGACATTTAATTATCATCATCATCAATAAGTTGACATGTAAATGAGGACACATCTCTTTGGGTTTATCCTGTGACAATTTCCTGACCATGAAATGTAGATAAAATAAAGCCTTCTTATCATGTTTAGAGAAGTATTGCAAGGATCATGTAAGTATCATCTAAAATAGTGTAAAGCATTTTTAATAAAAGGGCCTGATTTCCAGGTTTTCCTCAATCCTGCCCAAAATATAGATGAACATATTTTAAGTTTTAAATTATAAAGATTTTCCTTAGAAGATAAGTGTGGTGGTTCAAAGCTGTGTGCACCCCAGAAAAACCTGTCCTTAAATCTAAACCATTCCTGTGATAACCCATTCTAAGTAGGCCCTTTTGATGAGGTTACTTCGGGAGTCAGGATGGGCTTTAGTCCTATTACTGGAGTACTTTATAAGCAGAATTAAAGTCAGACAGAGAGAGAGAAAGCCACAGGGAGCCACCAGAAGCCAAAACTCAAGGGAAATCGGAGAAGAAGGGAGAGGCCAGAGGTGGCTGCCGTGTGACAGACTAAGAACCAAGGCTCGTCAGCAGCAGCTCCAGAACAACACAATCTTCAGGAAGAAAGCATCACCTTGATGATGACTTGATCTGGACTTTTTTCCCAGCCTCAAACTGTGAGTAGAAAAATTCCCTTTGTTTAATCTGATCCATTTCATGGTACTTGCTTAAGCAGCCTAGAAAACTAAAACAACAAGGAAGAAATCAGATTGTCCTTTGCATAAAATCAAATTATTTACAAACGACACTGCTGTTAGATCCAACATTAAAGCTGCCACAAGTGATGGCATAGGAGATGGGTAACCATGGCTTAATTTACTGTGAAATCATTCAAGTGGAAAAGACCTGAGAATGGAAGTGAATCCATCTGTAGGGTGACACAGGTACTGAGAGAAACACCAAGAGGGTTGAGATGAGCCTATCCAGAAACAGATCCTGGGTAGATGACCAGTCCAGCAAACAGACTTAATATCCTTAATCAATGGACACTGATAATTGTTGGCCATCCAGGTTCACAAGCAACATAAAATGGGTCCAGTGTTAAGTGACTCTGAGTAATGCACACTATTGCAGAGCAATGGCAATGCTAGGTCAAGAGCAGAAGTAGGGCCACACCAGCAGGGTCTGCTGGTGGCCATGAGACTGTGCAGTTCAGAAATAGATGTCAGTTTTCTGTGTTGTTGCCAAGAGACTCAGGAACCTAGAGCTTCTCGGATTCACAGGCAAAAAAATAAACAGAAGCAACTGTATTAAAAAAAAAAAAAAAAAAAAAGACCATTAATTCAGAGTCAGAGTAACAGGTAAGCATGACTCTCATTTACACATTTGTTCATTCAAAAATTGCTCATCAATTCCCTCCTATGTGCAAATGAACATGCTGGTTTCAGGAATATAGAAATAAAATACACAATAGCCCTCATCTGCTCTTATTCCCCTAAGAACACATGAATAAACAGAACGAAAGTTGCAAGGCAGCAGGGACCAAGCAAAGGCTTCCCGGAGAAATTCACACTTCAACTGTGTCTTAAATGACAAGTAGAAACTAGCAGTTCCACTTTAAGAAGAATGTTTAATGCTACAGAAATATACATTAAAAAGCATGGTTTATGGGGGAATAGTAAGTATTTTGATATTGCTAAATATTTAATATGTGTATGGGAGGTAAAGTTGGAGCTGGATGTGAGGCGGGGAGGAGAGGTGCAGAATTCGAAGCTGAAGAGACAGGACATTTACAGTTTCGAGGAGGTTCACGTATGCCATGTAAAGAGCTCTAATCTTTATCATGAAAAGCATGGAAGGAATTTTAACCAGAGGAATGGCTTAGTACAGTTTATTTCTTATTCAGTCTAAGCATTGATAGCAAGGCCATGGAATATATTTTGGAAATGTTGTTAAGCATGATTTTATGATTTTGAAAGATTTCAGATTCAATAAAGCATGTAGACTTTCATTTGAAAACTTGAGTTAATGTTATAATAATCTTCTTTCATCTTGTAAAACTTTGCAGTTGTTTGCTTCTAGAGCTGATTGAAAAAAATAAATGCAATAAGACAAGAGCTCTCTTTTATGAGATTACTCAGTCACTTGTGCACAAATAAATCTCTTATAATATCATATTGATCTGTATATCTCTATCACATGAAAAAAATATAGGTTCTAAACACTTCAATCAATAAAATCAGTGGTTTTATATGCGTTTATAAAAAGGAAGAAATAAAATTCTTGTACTAATCAACCATCTATTATAATCATTTTACCATCAAGCTCATTTTTCTTTGAAAAAAACTATTTGCCACCTCTCAAGAAGCTCAATTATTTCATGTGAAACTTTCTACAATTCAATTCTATGAGGAAAATTTTTCTTCCATAATTTTAGTGCTATTTAGTAATAATATATTAGTTTACATATTGTTTCAATTTAGAAAATGTACTTACACAATTTTATTTAGTTCCAATCCATATAACATACTATGAACTAAACATCACAATCCTTTTTAATGAGTACATTGAGGTTCAAGGAAGTTCAGAGACTTACCCACTATTACTACGCCTGCCTCAGTCCCATTTCTTGAAGCCAGCCTTTCTAGCCTGTGCCCTAAGAACCAATACAGTGAACCTCCCTCATCTCTGCACAACCTGATCCTGCTTTGAGCCACTTTTTCTTTTCTAACTTAGGACTAATGTTTGTTCCCCTAGAACTTGTCTTTGATTCCCAGGTAGGTGACATAGGTATTTGCTTTTACCCATCTCCAGAAAATTAAAATTCATAGCTTTCTTTTTTAAAATATTTATTTTGTTTTTAAAGAAGCTTTAGATTACATAAATGTTACATCAAAAATATAGGAGATTCCCATATACCCCACCCTCTCCTCTTCCCACACTTTGCCCCAATAACAACATCTTTCATTAGTATGGTACATTTGTTACGATTGCGTAACACATATTGAAGCATTGTACTAACTCTGGTCTATAGTTTACATTATAGTTTACACTTTGCACCACGCAATTTTACAGGTTTTGACAAAATGCATAATGGCTGGTATCTGTCATTGTAATATCATGCAGAACGATTCCAATGTCTCAAAAATACCCTATATTAAACCTATCATTCCCTCTTCCTCCCCTCAGAACCTCTGGTGACCCCTGTCTTTATATCAATATTACAAGTTCCTCCATTACTAGAATAATAATAAGTCTACTTTAGTCCATAGTTGCACTCTCCCCTTATGTTTGTTCATTCCTCTATCTTGAGGATTTGGGGATTGGTGATGCCCAACTCTGCTTCCGAGTGAGAGGGGGCTTAGATCCCATGGGGCAGATGGATGGAACTGTCTTACTTTCAGTTGCAGACATTCTCCACTTACTGGGATGGGCGTTGTCCATCATCATCCTTTTGTTAGTTGTCCTGGGTGAGTCCAATGAACTGATAAGTAGTTGTTGCAACTCTGAGATTCAGGGTTCAATTGGCATATGAACAGACCAGGCTACCATTTATTGTTTGCAAATATTGCCAACTAGACGCTGTTCTAAGTGCTGTCCGTTAATTATCTCAATTATAATTTATAGCAGCCCATGAAGTAGGCACTTTTACTATTCCCAGTTTGCAATTGAAGTCACCCATCTAGGAGGCGGTGGGGCCCAGCTTGAAAACAAGGCTCATATTCTTACCAATTCTGCATCCCTACCTGTCTCCCATAGCCAACATTGTAAGAAATGATCCACCATACTACCTCCTTAAGTTCCTTCAGTGTTACCATTCCCTAGGCACTGTGCCAGTTTTCTCTCCTCTAGCTCTGCCTACTGAAACCTATTTGGCCCGCCCTTGGCACTCTGAGAACTTGGCAAATCCAGTGCGGTGTGTAACTGATAACACGTCCTCTAGGTAGCATCAAGTCTTACTTCTGGTCTCCTACTACTCTTGTCATTCCTGTTCCCTGGCAACTGGTGTCTAGCTTGGTATGATAAGATATTTGAGAATGAAGTACCGGCCTTTTTCTCTGGTGAGCTTTGCCATATGCCTTATATTTGAACTTCATCTCATTCAACTTTTGTCAAGTGACTTAAACTCTTTGAACCTCAATTTACTATGTAATGGATATTATAATACACCTCTCATTAGCCTTGTTGTCAATTCAAATTAAATAGTGGCTATAGAGGGCATTAGATAATGTCCCCTACATAGTTAACATTTTCTAATTCTTAACCCTGTTTCCCTAACAACAATCTCTATTGTACTCTACTTCCTTCATGACTGGATTCCTCTATTTCATTGCTAATGTTTCTATGCCTGAGATCCCCCTTTAGTTTCTCTGGTATTAAGCTTCTATCTGTCTGGATCTTTGCTAGTGCCTGCCATAATAACCCTTCCCAGACAGATTAGATCTGGTTGGAATTTAATAACGATCCATAGAGTTTCTGTATTTTTTTTCTCATGGATGGATCTTTGAGTTTGTTACAAATGAACTTTAAGCTTTAGTCCTACACAACTGCCAGCCTAACTCCCACATTCAACAATGTCCTGCTACTTCCCATTCTCAGGTTGTGCTGCCTGTACACTTCTTTATAGTATACTAAGAACTCTCACATTTGCCGTCTCACTTGATCCGTGCAATAATAAGTCAGTGGAGGAATTGTAACAGATCAGATGAGAAGGAAACTTGCCCTTTTTAACATAATTCACATGAAATTGCTGATATTTGAACATTTTTGACCAACAAAAGCAACAATTTCTTATGATTCAATCTAACGTTTCTCCTTAAATATGCAGAACCTGAGTTCTTTTTCTTAGATTAAATAATCTTGGCTCCCGAAGTGTGTCAGCATGGTTACATATAATATTACACTTCATTCTGACATTTTATTTGCCACATTGTAATGAAGGAAGCCATCTGAAGACTTTGTTTTTTGGCACAAAGGCCTGACAATACAGGATTCCAAAGGACAGATGCTGGCTTCACATCATCGACTGCACAACAGGAAAGCCAGCTCAGCTTATTGATTCTCTTCTAGAATTCAAAAATGTAAATTCCTGGTCATGCTTGGAGTTTTGCCTAGATATTCATACCTAGTTTTATTTCCATTGATGCTTTTTCAGTTATGTGTTCAGTATGAGAAGCACTGGCAACACTTCTTACAAACCTCTAAATCATACTATTAATCAATATGTTTTTATTAGCACAGTACCTGACACAGTCACTGCTGAATAAATCTTTGTTAACTGAATTAATAAATACACCAAAATAACTTGTCAATCAGATGCTATTTAATGGGTAGAAGAAAAGTGATGTATATTGAACTTTTATTATATAAAATAATTTTACATCTATACAAGTGTTAAAAATAGGAAACTGAAAGTGATGATTTCTGTGTTCTCTCAGCTATCCTCTAGTATGAAATGTTAAATCACACTGTCTAAGACATTAATTTTCTCAAAATAAGTAAAATAACAAATATATCAATAAGGCAGTGTGCCTGGGGCACTTTATTTAGAAGTTTTTAATTATCTTACTGATTTATCTTATAAGCACATTTTACCACTACTTTAAGAATCTCAAATAAAAATTTTACTCCTTAAATGTGAAGAATAATTATGATTACATTTTAATTAATCTCAAAGCTTATTTATAACATTAAAGTAAGTTCATTATTCTTGAATGAACACTCTTTCACTGAAGTTGTGATCAGAGATACACAGAAAACAACCATAAAATACTGTTCATGCTTTAGTTTGCAGAAGCCACTGGGTGCCTGTGACCTTCTTTTAAGTTTGTCATTACACAATTCAAATGGTTTCTAAATTCTAATTGGTAAGTGTGATGTTTGATGAGGAAGACAAAGTTTGTAATCTTTGTCATTATCCAGATGACTATAATAAGACATAGCATAATAATAATAATAATGACATATCTCCATATTGAGATAAACACCATAAGTGATTTTAAGATTTGTGGGGACATACTGTCATATTTTTATAATACTGTCTTAGCAATTATGTCACCTTTCCATTCTTTTATCTATGGATACAATAGTACATTTTTCCTCAAAATTTTATTATGAAAAATTTCAGCCATACAGCTAAGTTGACCGAACTTTACAGTGAATAACAGTATCTCTGTATTCTGCTTGCTTTATAACGTACCTATCCACCTATCTAGCCATTTATCCATCTATTAATTCATTTTCTCTTTAATGTGTCTCAAAGCAAATTGCAGACATCAATATCCTTTTCCATAAATAGTTAAATATGCATAGCATTAACTATAATCAATGTTTGTTTAGAGTTTGTAGCCATTGGGCAATTTGATGTAATTATGAATTCCAAAAATATAATTGGATCATGCTTGTAAACTGATCTGTTAATCTGGGCATGATTAAGTTATGATTAGGGCGTTGACTGGGCCACATCAGTAGGATGTTGAGCCCCACCCCTTGGTGGGTGGGGGAAGAAAGTATAAAAGGCATCACAAAGAACAAAGTTGCAGCAGTTTTTGAGAAGCAGTTTTGATGTTGGAGTTTTGGTGTTGGAGAGAAGGCCCCAGGAGAAGAGAAGTGAGCTGTTCGCCTGATAGTCTACAGCTGACCTTGTGGAGGAACCAGAGGAGCTGAGCCTGGAGAGAAACGCAGCCCTGAGAAGAGAGGAACCCAAGAAGCCTGAACCCTGGCAAACATCGGCAGCTGTCTTGCTCCAACACATAGCAACAGATTTTGGTGAGAGAAGAAACTTAATGATTTATGGCCTGGTATCTGTGGACTTCTACCCCAAATAAATACCCTTTATAAAGACCAACCCATTTTTGGTATTTCACATTAGCACCTCTTTGGCTGACTAAAATAGTTTTTCTGAGATAGAATTTACATAAAAGGAAATATAAACATCGTATGTGCATATTCATTGAGTCTTGATAAATGGATACAAATGTGTAAACCAAATCTACCCAAAATATAGTATATTACCATCACTCCAGAAAAAATTCTCCTTTGCCCCTTGCCAGTCAGTCCCATCCACTGAAAGACAGCCACAACTCCGATGCTTTTCCATCATAGATTAGTTTTGCCTGGTCTAGAACTTCATTTTAAATGGAATCCTATAGTATGGACTCTATTGTATAAGGCTTCTTTTACTCTGCATAACTTCTTTAAAGATTTATCCATGGTGCTGCAGGGAGTGGTAGTCTTTCTCTTGCTAAGTAGAGTGCCATTTGTATTAGTCAGCCAAAGGGGTGCTGATGCAAAATACCAGAAAAATGTTGGTTTTTATAAAGGGTATTTATTTGGGGTAAAACCTTACAGTTTTCAGGCCATAAAGCGTAAGTTACTTCCCTCACCAGAGTTTGTTGTCATGTGTTGGAGCAAGATGGCTGCTGACATCTGCCAAGAGTTCAGGCTTCCTGGGTTCCTCTCTTTCCTGGGCTTGCTTCTCTCCAGGCTCAGGCTTGCTACTCTCCACAAGGCCAGCTGTAGACTATCAGGCGAATGGCTTGTCTCCTTTCCTGGGGCTTTCTCTCCTTCCTGATAACCAAGCTCCTCTGTGTGCTTACTTCCCTGGGCTCTAGCATTAAAACTCTGCATCAGAACTCCAACTCTATCCTTTCCCATGTCTTTTATCTTTGAGTCCCCACCCACCTGTGGGTGGGGGTTCAACACCCTGCTGATGTGGTTCAATCAAAGCCCTGATCATAATTTAATTAAGCCCAGAGGAACAGACCAGTTTACAAGCATAATCCAATATCTGTTTTTGGAATTCATGAATAATGCCAAACTGCTACATCATTGGATATACTACAATTTGATAGTTTATTGGGTTTTTTTTTAACCCAAGCTCCTAGTAAGTTGCTTTTTGCTATTATGTAACAAAATGTGATGAACACTCATGAGCAAGTGTTTCTGTGAACATGCTTTCATATAATTTGGATAAATATCTAGAAATAGAATTCCTGGGACATAGAATCATGCATTTTTAGGTTTATGAGATATGGCCAGACCATTTTGCATTACCACCACCAGTGCAATGAAGTGATTATGATTGCCCTTCACAGAGAGTTGATATTGTCAGTCTTCTTAATTTTTATCATTCTGGAATATATGTAGTGGTATCTCCTTGTGGTTTTAATTTTCATTTTTCTGATGACTAAATATGTTTTCTACTTTTATATGCTTATTGGCCATTTAGCTATCATTATTTGGGCTGTTCAAATATTTACCTGTTTTTAAAATTGAATTATATTTGTAAATTATTGTTTTATAGGAGGTCTTTATGTAACTTGGATACCAGTTCTTTGTCAGATATATGTTTTGCAAATATTTTCTCTTAGTCAATGGCTTGCCTGTTATTCATTTTCTTAAGTGCCTTTTGATGAAGTTATAACATCAATTTTTTATAGTTATGGTCATTTTTTGATGCCCTGTCTAAGAATCCATTGCCTACCCCAAGTCATGAAATTTTCTTATATTTATTCCAAGTGTTATGGGTTGAACTTTTATACTTAAGTCTGAAATCAATCTTAAATTATTTTTATGTACAGTGTAGGGTAGGGCTTGAGGCTTATTTTTTTCCATATAGTTACCCAGTTATTTCAGTACCATTTGTTGAAAATATTTTCATTTTCCCATTGGATTGCTTTAGCACTTTTGCTGAAAACCAAATATCCATTTAAATGTGTGTCTATTTCTGGGTGATGTGACTCTTCTTTTGCCTATACTACACTGCCTTGATTACTGTCACTTTGTAAGTCTTAAAATCAGATAGTTTGAGTCCTCCAATATAATCCAATCTTTTTCAAGGTTGTATTGGGTATTTTAGGTCCTTTCATTTAAAACAAGACATTTAAAAATAATACTTGTCTATTTTACATTGTTGGGAGGCATAATGAGAGCAGGCAAAAAAATATTCACTTTATATGACATTTCTAAGAAAATTCAAAAGGTTTTTCTTCTCTTAAGTATCTACATACTGATCAAAATTAAAAATTTAACTGGTTTCATCATTAATAGACTGAACAACTTATAATAAAATGTAATATTTCAAATATTTCTCTGGAAGTTAGGTATATCTTAAAATTCCTAATAAAATACATTTTAATTATTTAAACATGATTTGAAGGATAAAATATGTAAAACTTCTCAAAGATTGAAAATAACATGACCTATGCATAGGGATCCATATAAGTGATTTCTGATTACATAAATGTGAGCAAACAGATTATTCTTTATAATGCTGGTTTTCAAAATGTTCATATGTATCAGGATTGTTTATCATTCATTTATGCACTTTAGTAACTCCTGGCAAAGCTAGTAGTTACCTTGTCCTGAATTCATTGGCTTTCTTGGTTATTTTTATAATTGTACCCGGAAGAATGTGCCTTAGTGTACTCAATAATGAAAACTTATGGAGGAACCCAGTGTTTTGAATGATACTTGTTCAATTCTAGGCACCGAATGGTTATTTAGGGATATGCTTAAGATATTATTGATGAGAGCTCCAAATTCCTTGAACCTTCATCATTCCTCCAGATATTGACAGGTTTAATCTTCAATCATTTTTAAACAATGTTATAATTATCTATCTTTAGGCAAAGGCAGTGTGAAATTATTTTATGAATCCCAAAAAAGAGAAAGGTTATGCTTGTGAACTAATCCATTCCTGTAGGTGTGAGACCCTTTCAATTGGACTAACTTAGTGAGGCGTGACTTAGGTTAAGTCTCTGCCCTCTTGCTGGGTCTGATTAAAAACAGACACAGGAAAAGGAAGCTGCCATATTTGATCTTGCAGTATGAAAGAAAGAACCCAATTTTGTCCACAGCTGAGCTGCAAGGAGGGAAGCACTCGAGAGGCTTAAAGAGCTGAGGCCTAGGAGAGATGAGCCATATACCTGATAGATTACAGTTGAACTTGGGAAGAAAGCTGAGCAGCTGAGACAGAGAGGAGGCCCAGAAAAAGACAAGCCCTATGCCTGGTTGCCCACAGCTGAGCTCTGGGAGACGGTAGAGTCTGGATTGGTGATTATCTTGCTTCACCACATTGACAGAAAACAGGGTCAACAGTAACTGACTTTGGTGAGAAAGCACCTCTGATGGTGCCTCGATTTGGACATTTCATGGCTTTGAAACTGTAAACTTTTATGCCAAATAAATCCCCTTTATAACAGCCAACCCATTTCTAGTACTTTGCATCAGCAGCCCGTTGGCAGACTCAAACAGGCAGTTTGTCTTAAGCCATGTGAGATGAATTGCAGCTCTGGTTGGCATGCTTAAAATTTGTCTTTGGAAAATGAGAAATATATTATTGCAGTGCAGTCTGCCTTTTAAAATAATACACACATACACACAGCTTGAAAGTAAGGCATGATATAATAAAAGTTTATTTTAGAACTATGAAAAATAAGTTGTCTATTATCATTATTGATGGCATGCTCTGCTGATATGTTTAGCTGATAACACCAGAGTTTATAAATGTAACCTACTCAAGCACAATTATCCATTTAATAATGTTCTAGAACTTAAGACACTCAATTCTGAGGTCAAATTGTTGTTGATAATGGGTGGTAATGTCACATTTTCTTCTTGCTACCAGTGTACCGAAGGATTTTAAATTTTCCTAATTAGTTGCAAAAGTCTCCACCTTGGCATTCTGACTTTCTTCTACCAGTATCTTTAATTGCCATTTTTTTTTTTTTTTTTTGAGAATTACTTGTTTTGTTATCAAGTGTCTCTTGAAATTAAAATGTTTCACATATTTCAATTTGACTTCATTTAGGATTGAAATTTCTCACTAAGTCTCTACTAAACACAATTTCTAATGATTTCTCTTTGATTATCTTTCTATTACTATTTGTGAGCTCAGCCTTTCAGAGGTGTCTTAAAACCTTTTTGTTTTATTTTCAACTAAGTTATCTATAGGTTTATTCATTAGCTCTCTGCTATTAATCAAATAAATTTGAATCTAACTGCCATTAAGTACATTTTTTAATCACTCTTTGGGGGAGAACTGTAGGAGAAATGTGTCTCTGGTGTATTATGTTTTATTTTCTAAACTCATATTGTAAAATCTTGTATTTTTATTAAGAGACTGAGAATTGCCAGTGTTCAATTTGCTCAGATTGGATTTTAGCTATGAGAAATCTAGACCCATGAAAGAAATGCTCTTTACTCAGTTTCTGAAAACAATATAGCAATAAAGCAATACTTTAGATATGTTATTTTTAAAAAATTACTGTGATGTTATCATGGAGTATTCTATCTCATTTCATATATAAGTGAGGTATTTTTTCATTTAACACTAGACTATTCTATTTAGGAAAGCCAATCACCTGTGCATCATTTGGTAAATAACCACTCTCAATTTTCTATGTCTAATATATGCTACTTTTGATCAGTATTTCCACACCTCTGTCATTAACTTACCTCTTTTTTTTACTTTTGCCATATCATAACCTATTATTTACTTATTTTTCTTTAAATTGATTTTAAGTCCAATCACTATTTAACTGACCCTTTACTATGAAATTATAGGTTGATGCATATTCTATTTTTCAAATGCACATTAAATACTTAGCTATTAACATGTAAGTTGATACCACATACCACTATAATCATCACCATTGTTCCAGGTACCTCTATTAAATAAAGCTTTCAGTTGCCTTAAATGATGTATAAAAATATGGATATTTGACTATACTTGTTTTTATTGACCAGGGATTCGACCGAAAATAAATACAAGTGTGGGGACTCAGAAATTATATTGGAAAGAACATTGTATTGGGAATTAGATGAAGTAGGGGTTCTAGCTTGTAATTGCCTTTATACCTCGTGCTTGCAATGTATCCTCAAGAATGTACTTTTCTGAGGGCAGATGGTTGCTTCATCTACACATTGAAGACATAGAATCACTAAGTTAATCATGAAGATCACTTCCAGTTCTTAACATTGTAACAATTTGAGAGTTTAAAATACTCTATAACACTCGTGGATGATGCTTCAGTTTTGGCAATGAATCTTCCAAGCTGGATGACTACTAATCTTTGTTTTTCTTGTTTCAATAATAATGCTGTCCTTTGATTTTAATGTTCCATGTAAATTCCCATTACCTTATTAGAGTCAAATGTCTGGCTTAGAGTGTCAGGGCTTTTGATATGGCAAAAGCCCTGCAAGGATAACTTTTTTATTCTTTTTGAATACATGCCCAATGTTGGAAGTGGAGGTTGCTGACATTTAAGGAACAAAAGTAAGTTCTTTAGGTAGTTTAGTCACTAGCAAGAGGTAGCCATGAGGCATTGTGTTTTGGGGAGAGCAGTTGGAGAAGGACCTGTATCTACTCTATGATATTGGGCATGCTACTCAAATACTCTGACATTTCATTTTCTCAGCTATAAGCTCATTTATTGGAGCTGCCATAAGAGTATTGGTTGAGGGATAGCTAACTTTCATTGGGGTGATCATGATGCTCTCTAACTCCCCAGTATTAGTCCCATTTAACATTTAGCTGGAACAGTAGTAAGAATGGATGGATATCATGAACCTTTCAATGTGTGCTTCATGGGGCATAAAAAAAAAAAATGACAGTTTGTATCTCCTATGTTTAAATGGGCCTTATAAATACACTACTGATTAAGTGGCTAAATATAATAAAACTACAAATATTTTAACTTTTTAATTTAAATTTAGCAATTGATTCTTTGAACTTCTAAGTTTCTAACTTATTCTTTCATTAAGTATCGCTGAGCTTTGGTTGGACTACTCCCTTCCAAAATGTAAACATTCTTATAGAAGGTGATATTTTTGGGACGTTGTTTATGGAATACTTGAGTTTCTGAAAACCTCTGCTGACTTACTTTGCCCTTACACAAGTTACATGGTGCTCTACATATACACATTGAAACCAAAATGCTGCTCTTCCAGGTGAAGTGATTCGGTTTTCCTTGACATTATATATTTTCTTCCTTCTTTCTTTTAGTATACTGTTCATCTCAGGAATTTTTTTTTTCCTAAGGTGATTTATTTTAGGTGAATTTTGGTATTTCTAAAACATTCTTTTTCCTGTTCTTTACTACATGAACTCAGAGTTGGTTATGTTTTACTAGATGCTTTAGCTAAAGATCAACAAGCTCAAAGGTCATTTGTCATTACAAACCATCACTATATGCATCCAGACAACTGTCACCACTTTTCTGTAAAATTTTACAGTGCCTTATATATTAAAACAACATCTAGGCTCAAAATCACTTAATTGACATTTTCATGCAATATAGTTTGAGACTTTTAAGAATGGGAAAGGTACATGATTGCAAGGGAGGATCAAGATTAGTCCCATCTTGGATTTGTTTGCTTGTTTATTTTGCTTTTCTGTTTTTTTAAATAAGATTTTAAAAATGTTACTATTTTTAAAATAAAATCTGATTTGCTAATTTGATTCACAAATTTACATGGCCTTTGAACAGGGTACTTGTCTATTTCCTTTGCCTCATTCTAATTTTTATGTATCTAACTTTACAACTTAGAGACTTGCCAAGTGCAATCTTCGGCTCTGTTAGTTTACAAGAATCTAAAATGGAAAAAAAAATGTGCTGTTTGCATTTGTGCTGCTGTGAATTTAACTCACTGAATTTCTCTAAAAACAGAACCTGTTCTCAGCCATTCCCTGCTTGAATCTGCATTCCTTGTCTGAATAACTGTAATAAAATCGGACAAAACAAATTCTGATGGGCAATTTCATTGCAGCCCATCTGTTAGATTAGGCTGTGCAGCAGGAACCTAGGCTTATCTGTCTGCTGCTTTTAGGGCTGCTTTGATACGGAGTGATGAATCAGAACAACAAGGTATTTCATTTACTTCTATTTCTGTTGCTGTTTGGCTCCCTTCCCTTCACCCTTCACAGTGCAGCTAAAGCAGCAATCAGGCAGTTAGGGATACCAGAGATAGGAGTTCAGATGGCTTTGGGACTAGACCAAGTGTCCTATTCAAGGTGGTCCTGAAGACAGAACACCAGTGGGGCAAGTCGAAGCTGTAATCCACTAGGGAGAACTAAGATTCAAACACTATTGAGGCAAAGTATAGGCTCCAAGTTCAAGCAACAAGAGGAAAAATTAAAGTGATGGTTCAGAGCCAAGAGTGAGCAGGTGGGCAGAAACCAGATCAGCACAGGGACTGATCATAATCCAGCAAAGAGGAATGCTGCCCACAGCCTTAAATCTTCCTGCTGTTCATATGCTGGTGGAGCCCAGAATCTCAACAAAGTTGCAGCCAATTCCTACTCTCCAGTTAATCAGACTGACCCAGGACAACTAACAAAAGGATGATGATGGACAACGCCCAACCCAAGAAGCAGGGAGTGTCTTCATCTGCAAGCAAGACAGTTCTATCCATCTGTCCCATGGGATCTAAGTGCCCTCTCAATCAGAAGCAGAGTTGGGCATCACCAATCCCCAAATCCTCGAGATAGAGGAATGAACAAACATAAGGGGGGAGTGCAACTATAGACTGAAGTAGACTTATTATTATTCTAGTAATGGAGGAACTTGTAATATTGATATAAAGACAGGGGTCACCAGAGGTTCTGAGGGGAGGGAGAGGGAATGGTAGGTGTAACATGGGGCATTTTTGAGTCATTGGTATCATTCTGCATATTACAATGACAGATACCAGCCATTATGCATTTGTTCAAAACCTATAAAATTGTGTGGTGTAAAGTATAAAACAATGTAAACTATAGTCCATGGTTAGTGGCAATGCTTCAATATGTGTTCATTAATTGTAACAAATGCACCACACTAATGAAAGATGTTGTTAATGGGGGAAAGTGTGGGAGGGGGAGGAATGGGGTATATGGGAATCCCCTATATTTTCAATGTAACATTTAGGTACTCTAAAGCGCCTTTAAAAATTATTAAAAAAAAAAAAAAAAAGTTCATGAAAATGTTGAAAACCCCCTTACAACTTGAATACCAAAACCAGGCAAAGGTGAGATTAGTGGCCTTCTTACTTTCCTGGTAAAATTCCTCGGATCTTCTGCTTCATTTGAAAGAATATAAAGACAATCTGCTTGTGATCCACGGGTCACTTGTTCTTCCTCCAAAATGGCCTTGCACATTTTATTATATTTTATTTGAATATAAACACAATTACTGAGCAGTAAATAATGATTTTCTTTACCCATTGATTATGTAGTGCATGTTGATGCTGGAGATGCATTGATTTGTATGAGCCTAGCTTAAAGGGAGCAGATGGGTATGTAAAGGTTTACTCAAAATCAATGTGAATTAGATTGCTGCTCCCCAGTAAAATGGATTATAAGTTAGAATGGCTATTTTTTCAACTTAATGGAATGGAATGCTATCTAAGGCAATCTGTTAAAGTGGACTGACTGAAAATGTAGGCTTTGATCTCAAAAGTAAGCATTGCAAAAGAAATTTAGGATTTAATAAGCGTAGAGATAAATATCATATGAAGGGACCATATTGTGTCTCTGAAAATATAGTTAATGAGTTTTAGCAAATCTCTGGATAAAAATGCTTGACAATAAATCTTGTGAAAAAGGAAGAATGTTCTATTGAGTTATACAGTATTACATAGAATGCTTTTCTTCCTGGATTGGGTGTGTGCAAATATCCACGTATACATTTGTGACAGTAATATAATTATTGCACTGCTCTGAATGAAAAGAGTTGACTAGATGGGTAGGAAGATCATTAGCATAAGTGTACTTGTCTACCGCTGTTGCTTACAATGTAAAGAAAATGATCATCCATTTACGGTTCATTGACTTTATATTCAGGCCTTTTCTTTCCTTTCACACAAAAACATTCTTACCATTCATGTTCCTGAATTTTAAGGGAGTAGGTGTTTCTTTGTCTAACTCCTTTTCTAGTGAGATCTTGGACGTTTGGCAAGTCCAGGCAGGAGAGGAGGGTGCTAGAGGGGTTACATCAGACTGTATTTCATCCCAATGCAGGTTACTGCTTTGGCAGAAAATCAAAACACATTCTATTTGATCATGGCTTTTGTTTTTCTACTGGAAATACTCTTAGATGGCTTTTGCCTATAATTCTTGTCCATTGTTAGGGTGAAGCAAATTGCAGTGGTGTACCTATTTGTGGATTGATGCCCAAAAAAAAAAAATCTGTGGTCATAAATGAGACTTTTCAGTACCTTTACTGAGCATGCATCTTACACTTACACTTATATATAGTGTGCTATATAATAGGGATTCAAACATAAATGAGAGCATTTCCTTTCAAGGAATTACAGTTTGGCGTGGGATCATGATAACTATCTACATTATGATAAGTCCTATGAAAGTTGTGTAGATACAGTGCTCTAAGAACTCAGAAGATGTAGGGTGAGGTGAATCCAGTCAAGGAGAGTTGTGACATTTGAGTTGGGCCATAAAGATGAGTCATACTTTGGAAGAACAAAGATAGGAGGGTGAAGATAGGGTTGGTGAGAAAGCTGGAAATGCAAAGAAGTAAGAGAAATGAAAATCCAAGGCATAATCTAGAAGCATGTGTTGTATAAAGTAACTAGAGCATGTAGTGAGTGCTGGAAAGGGACGGCAGAGGGTATCTTGAAAAGATAATATTTTCCATGTTTATTTTTTTCAGACTAAAATGCCTAAAGGAACACCTTATTTATCTTTGCCTGATTAGTTAAGTTTGATTCCTATTTTATTTAGCAGATTGTGATCCACACTCTTCTTGATGTTACAAAGAATGGAAGCATATTTGTAGATAAATGTATCAATGTATCTATATACAGTTTATTTACATATACAGATAAACATTCCCTTCAAGCTTGGTGTATGTGTGTATAAACCTAAATTAGATTGCAGTTCTAGGTCTGATATTGGTCAAATTTGTATTTTTGTTCATTTATTAACCCTTCTGATATGTAACTGGGTCTCTAGAATTTCTTTCAGCTATATATAACCCTTTTTGGAGTGACCATATGAGTTTGCTGCTCAAAGCATAAGATTTGGAGTCTGTCTTGGGTTCAAATCCTAGCACTGCCATTGCCGGCTATGACCTTTGTCATGTTACTCTAACACGGGTTGTTCTCTAATAGTCAGATTCCTCTTGTATAAAATAGGATTAATAATAGTGCCTCTCTTGCATAATGCCTTAGGATTAAGTGTAAGTTTAGTGCTTAGCCCAATTTCTGTCACATAGTGAGTGCATAACAAATGCTACCTGTTACTATTACATAATTTTTTTTGCTAAGTGAACTTTAATCAAATATGGAATATAATTCTATATTAGTCACTAAAAAATAATATTACTAAGTTGAAAAGGTTTGCAACTTCTCTTGGAAGAGAGAGGGCCATATAAGCAAGCCAGTTCTAGCCTGTTGGAGGATAAGAGACCAGCCAATGTCAGATCGTGATAGCCTAACAGCTCTCTGCAAATGCAAGAAGGAGCTTGGAGCAGAAAAGAAAAAAAAATGAACACCTAAACCCAAATCACTGACCTGCAGAATTGTGAGCTAAGTAAATGGTGATTGTTTTAGTCACTAAGTTTTGGGATTATTTGTTCTGAAACAAAAGCTAACTGCTACCCTTACCAATGCATGAATCATCTCTAAAATATCCCCTAAAAGTGGCCAACCCGCTTCCACATTAAAGAAGAGATTCTATTTTTCTTCTTCCCCACCTTCATTTTCATGAATGTATAGTCTATATTGGTTCAATCATTAGTTTATGTCAATCTTTAAAGCCTTTTTAATATATTAAATTCATTAATTGAGTTTCATTATAACAAATAAAGCTTGCAGTCTGTTTTTGAGGTACCAAGTTCCATTTACAGCTTTTAAAATGCAATTGCCCAGTATTCATTTTGGTTTTTGATTTACTTTACCTCAATAATATTTTAAAGACTTAAATGCATTCAAAGGTTGTTGTTTTTCCTCATCCAATATTACTGATATCTAGGATTTCCTAAAGTTTTCAGAATCCAGTTTTTATTTTTCTCTCTATGGCAAAACCCAATGGGCTTGGTAAGCTAGATGTGTGTCTGTCCAACCAACTCATGCCATTTTAAATCACTACTTTTTCATCATCTCTGCCTTCCCACTATGGTTTAGATGTTTTCAAACCTTGGCTTGCCCCCAGTCTTTTCTTAGTGATACTCTTATGTCTATGCTATATATTTTTTTTTAATCTTTTTTGGGGTAAATGTCCTGATCATTTATTTATTCTATGGATTTCTGTGATTGACCTAGTGAGGATTCTGCCAGCCATAGTTATCTCTATCAATCTACCAGCTAACTGCACAACCTTTTCTTAAAAATGTAATTTTGCTACCATCACAGCTCTGCACACTCTGACTCATTATAGTAATGAAAGAAAATTAAACTACACTTCAAAATATGAAAACATGCAAAGAGCAGCTTGATGAAATGAAATGGTTATGTATATAGCCTGAAATTTTAATGTGGGCAAAATCTTTGTCTGTAGGGAGTTTTTATGTGAAGTTCTTTTAGAATAAATATAAAAGATAAAGACTGAAGTTAAATAGAAGTGTTGAATTGACTTCCCAGACCTGTGCCTTCCACATCATGTTTATGCAATTGTGTTTTTAAGTCAATGTCTTTATTCATCTGAAAATATCACCCAAATGCTTTATCCCATCTACAAAGGAATCACACTGAAGCACTACTCAGCAGGTTGACATAAAATTTTTAATCCCTTTGTAGCCATCAGATAAAACTAACTGGGGTTTTTTAAAGTCAAACAGTCTCAATTGCCTACCTTTCAATAATTATTTTTTGATATAAAGAAAAATTTAAAGCCATAATCTTTGATCTGCAAATTACTGGAGCTGAAAATCACACAGGTTATGTATTGAATGGAATACAAATAAAAGTAGTCTATATTGAGCAGAGATGAAATATTGTCGTCTTATCCTTATGGAATTCAAATTATATCAGAATATCTATTTGTAGGCAAATAATAGTTCATTGAGAGGTGAGGAAATAATTTATAACTCTTGCAGTTCAGAAAGATTATTTCTAATTTTACTTCATAGAGTTAAAATAGAGACTTAATTTTCAATTAACCTCAGTTCTGCCAGTATAATAGTCCAACCTCCTTGTTGGCAAAAAGACAGCTAACCTAACTTTATAAAGCATTACCATATTGTTCAATACTGCTTATCTTTTGGGAAATCATTGCAAAATTTGATGATTATGGAGGACAGGCCTTGTAGGTTCAGGGGAAGACATGTTTTCCAGGGAATTCCATCAAGTTTAGAATAGTGTGAGAACAGTGTGATAGTATTTAGAAAATATAGCAAATTATTATTCTTAGAAAGCCCAATTGGGTCCACTGAAATTAGATATCACTTAAAACTAATGCTGTGTTTCAGAAATTAACTTTTGATCTATTTTCTTCTGATACTGTTGATTGTTATCCTACCCTCTTTATATGTGTTTGCATTATATTTGCATTTTAAAATTTCAACTAAATGTTAATTTAATACTCATGAACTTAGTCATGAGAAACAAGTTAATGAATTGAATAACTCTAGATAATCTAGTTCAAAACCCTTTAATTTACATTTGAGAAAGAGAATCCCATTTAGCTGCAGTGATTTTCCCATTCTACTCCTCTGCTTTCTTCTTTTCAAATGCATAAAACCATTAACTTCATAGAGACTTTATCCATTTATTCCATTCATTAAGCATCCTCACCAAGTCAATTACTATATTAGGCTCTAAAGATACAAGAATAGACATTTTCTTCCCCTTAAGCAGGTCACAATCAATTGTTGCATAGAAATATTGTTTTTACACAAAAGAGTCCTAACTATACCCTTCAATTTCAACAAACTAGAGAGACACAGCTGTACTGCCATCAAAGACTACGAAAGAAACATGATTGTCCTCTGTTTATAAGCTACCAATATTTAAACAAGAGAGAGATAACAAAAAAACCTTGAACTTATGTTAGAATGTGCCAATTATTTTATAAAAGTTCCTTCCATCTTATTTGTCCATTACTATAATGATTCATACCAAAATTGCTTCTCAGGGTAAATTTCCCCAGAAAGTTAAGATTCAATTTACAAAAAGCATATCTATTTCATAAAATGATGTGGGCTGCTGTGACAAGATCATCTTGTAGATGGACTGCAGCAAGGGAATGCTTCTCCACCAGAGCAAATAGAAACAGTCATACACTTAGGATTCTATTGTCTGCATTCTTTCCTGTTAGGCATTCAATAAATGTAATTAGATTGATTGACCGACTAAACAGTCTTACTTACTGCATAGAAGAAACTATCTCTATAAAAGGAAATATTCCTTTTCAACCAAATCTTCTGAAGGGTGTCTTCAATGTGAAGAGTAATGAGTATTTCCCCTCAGAGAAAACTGACCCTGATATCAACCTGGTGAAGAGACCTAGACCTATGTCCATTAGTGTGAAATCAATGTTATTGAAAATCATCAAATGCTTTTATCCTTTCCACTGGAGTACTTAAGAAATAAATATCCTTGATGAGAACTAAAGCCTGTTGATATGTTCCTGTGATTAATCTTAATAATGTATTAAATATCTTCCTGATTGTGTGCACTTAGGTCATTTAACATTGATTTATGCCACAGCCATTAGGGAGAATTTAGTAGTCTATCACAGCCAACTTCAAGTTTGTTCTTTTCATTATTTTTCTTCTTCATTACTCCTCAAAAATGTCCCAGACACTGAGAAAAAGCTAATCTGATATTTATTACAGAAACAAAAGTAAGGTTCCTGACTGATTTTTAAAACAATTTTCCAAGTTATGTGTCTAAAGTACAGTTTTAAAAATATCATGTATTTGTGTGTATATAGATACAAATATCCAGATAATAATGTATACATATGAGTGTGTGCATGTATTTCTCTCTCTCCCTCTCTCT